>CM070771.1:71073585-71691799 GCA_036346955.1 Dipus sagitta | reverse complement strand
AGAATACTTGAAATCCATGTTTATTCCCATACACTGATGCTATTCATGATATGGAACCAGCCTAGTAGTCCATCAACAGATGACTAGATGTAGAAAATGTGGCATATATGCACAATTGTATTTTATTTGTCTGCAAAGAAGAATAAAATTTTAGTATATGCGGGCAAGAAAATGGATACAACTAGAGATTATTGTATTAAATAAAATAAGCCAGACTCAGAAAGACAAATACAGCATATTTTCTCTCATATGAAGAATTTAGATTTCCCACACATGCGCATGCACCTACACAACATGAAAATAGAAAAGAGAATATGAGAGGAGAAGACAGTGGTAATGGGAGGCGGGGGAGGGCAGGAGAGGGTAATGTAATATCTGTTGCATAAAAGCTAAAAGAGGGAGGAAGGAGACCAGCCAGAAGGTAAAAGAGGGAGTGGGGGAGGACTTTGGGGCCAGGGACTAAGAACAAAGTTTAATGACATGCATCTATGAAAATGTCACAATGAAGCCTATTTGCATCCTAACTAAAAATATTAACGATTATTAAAAGCTTAAAAAAATGACAAATTAACCAATCCATGTTCCCTTGGGCTCCTGAAACCCTCCCAAATCTGATGTCCATAATTGTTGGACAGCTTTTCTCCAGGCATCAAACAAAATAAAGTGATAGAAATTAAATTCAATTTTGAGAGAATTTGTCTCAATAATACAAAGAAAAGTATCAGTTTAACATGGGAGAGAAATGGATAGCTAATTCCCTTTTCAGAATTTGATTAATATTCTGTGATATGATCTTGGTATGCATCTTTAGCTGGCTTGATCCTGGCTGTGTATTCCATGCTGGTTTGGCACTTATCATAATCCCCCTGCCTCAGGCTCCCAAGGACTGGGATGACAGGCATGTACCTCTAAGCCTATTTTCTGTTCTTTTAAACTTTTTATTGACATTTTTCTTACATTTACATAATATATCTTGGTCATAAATCCCTCCTGTTATATTATTTTGTCCCTCCTCTTCCAGGCACCTTCTACTGAACCCCTTCTTCCAACTAGTTCCTCTTCTATTTTATTGTCATTATTTTTGTCCTCTACCACTACCTATGACATTTCACATTTATGACATTTCATTTATTTCAATTAAGTTTCCAAATCATCTTTAAATAAAGATATAGTCTGAATTGTAATGCATTCCAGGTCATTAAAGGGCAAAGGCGACAACTCAAAGATAGAGAAGAATGCAAAGGCAGAAGAAAGAATTTAAGGACTTCATATGGATCTCTGTGATTCTAAGACATAGGGGAAAACTATTTTTAGGAATTTCTCTCTCTCTCCCCTACCCCGTGTGTGTGTGTGTGTGTGTGTGTGTGTGTGTGTCTGCTTGTTTGTCTGTCTCTGTCTTTCTCTCTCTCTCTCTCTCTGAAAAAAGAGGGAAAAAATGATCTTTAAGGATTTAGAATAGCATTTTCTTCAAAATTTTGAGTATTGTAATTTTGTAATACTTGTAAGCTTAGAGATGGAAAGGAATACTGAACAAGCCAAAATTGAATGGCATCTTGTAACAGGTGGTGAAGACTGATAAAGAAAGAGTGTGCAAGAGCAATATGATATTGAGCAGTGGCATGGAGACCCTCAGGGAGAGAAACAGAAGGAATTGTTTAAAGTACTAAGAAAGGAAATGAACATACATCTCTGGGGGTACACAGGATAAGTATTCTCATTAGCTCATTATACAAAAATATTCAGCTCTTTCTGAATTCTATTTCCATCACTCTATTTTCACTTGAAGTTAAAAACCTTCAGTGTTTCTAAGCATAAAGAGTGGATTGTGACTCTGAGGAACCTGAGATACTGAAATTGTTTTTTTTCTTTCCTTCTACTTTGACAACACTGACATATTATTGGGGTTTGGAAGGTAGCAATGATCCTGTTGGGACACTAAAACCACCGGGAATCGGACTCTGAAATTCAAACTATTACAGTTCACTGGGAATGCCTTAAAAGACATTTACATTTAAAACTGTAATTGTCATTCAAAATGCAATAACATGGGAATGCTTTTCTAAGAGCATAAGAGTTTGCTAAATTAATTACATCAAATTTACAATTCTAAATTGAGATTATCATATAAAATTCCAGTCCTAGGAATTTGGCATAACAGTTAGGACACAGTTTGATGTCTTCAAATAAGGAAGTATAGTTCAACTAAAGGAGACCAACATGCATGTAGGTTAGGTGTTAGTTAGCATGCAGGAATGAGGCAGCAGTGGCTGTGGGAGAACTTGGAAGGAGGCAGCTCACATTTGCACTTGGACCATTTGTGTTTCTTTCTACATCAGTCATCTGAACAAATGTCTCAGGCTGGGTTTATCACTACTGAGTGCTTCTTCCAAATTTGGTTCTGAAGGTAGGGTGACATTTTTCTAGATTTGTTTAGTATTATCACTTATAAGATATTAAAAAGAATCTAGTCATAACCTTCATTTCAGCCCTCATGGGAATTTGTGTTTCTATACATGTAATATATATACAAGTATTTACACATATTCATATATATACAAAAATATACATATATGTAAAATAAAAATATAAAAAGTTTATATATATGTGGAGAGAGAGAGAGAGAAAGAGAGAGAGAGACAGAGACAGAGAGAAAAGGCCATCATATGAATGTATGAGTGTGCTACTCCATTTCATAGATTCTTTGGCCTATTAACCATAAAATTAAAGATGGCAGGGGCACCTAGCAGGAGGTAGTTATGCTTTCTTGCAATTAAGGGAACCAATAAGTCCCTAAAGGAGCTTCCACTTCAGGCTTCCTTGCAGAAGGCCTTGCTGTCTTGCTTCTAGCAAGCAGCTTCACTTAGTACTTAGAACATCACATAGTGACATGAGGACACGAGAACACTGAAAAGTCACAACAGCTTTTCATGGTGGCTTTGTCTCTGAAAAGCAGTAATCAGCTCTCCGTCAAATTAAAGCCCTTGGTAATGTGGTATTAAGTACAAATGAGGACTTCTTACCTCTGGACAAAGCTAGACACTATTAAGAAAACTGAATTATTTCTGACAAAAAAATTATAAGACTTTGAGGTCAGTTTCTGCTGTCCAGGGTTGTCATCCTAAAGGCAAGATGACAGCCCACCCTTTTAAGTTGGCCTTTAGAAAATTGTTGTCTACTTCCCCACCCTTGATTCTTTTGCACAGTTTACCTGTAAATCTCACATTGTCAGTTACCGAAATGGCTAATCTTGTCAACTTGATTAGTTTAAGGAGTACCTAGGGATTTGGTAAGGCCTCACTGTGTGAGTCAGAGCATTTCCAGGGATGATTGACTAAAGAGGGAAGACTAACTGAGAATGTGGTGCCACCATCACACAGACCATAGTCACAGTGGCACGGAAGTGCTAACACAGACATTCCCTTTCCCTCTGCTTCCTGTCTACTATGATGAATAGTTCTGCTCCACCACACTCTTCTGCTGAGGTGGACTGAAACTGAAAGCCTAAGTTAATTTTTCCCTCTTTTATGTTGTTCTGTTAGGCATTCTTTTTACAGCAACCCCAACAAAATTGTATAATCAACTATGTTTATTCTAATAAAAATTTTTAGTAAAGGCTGATCCCTTATGATGGCTTTGTTTTGATTTACCCGAGAGCTCGTGATACAACTGCTCACTTGCCATCTGTTTGTCTTCATCAGTGGTATGCCTTGCCATGATTTTTATCCATTGTCACCTGGATAAGTGTCAAAAGTAAGTTATATATTCTATATGTTTGTCCTTTGTTGGGTATGATGTGTAAATATTTTCTTCCGCATGGACTTTTAAAAATAATTTTTACTTATTTGCACACATTGTGCAGAGGGGGACATACACCAGGGCCACTTGCTGCTGCAAAAACACACCATGCACTTGGGTATAATTTTGCTTCCAGCCTGGGAAATTGAACCTAGCTGGCAAACTTTGAAAGCAAAGGCTTCTAACCCCTGGGCCATCTTTTCAACCCCTACATGTGTTTTTATAAAAAAAAAACTTTAACTTTTGATGTGGTCCAATTTATCACAGTTTCATTCATGTATTTTCTACTTAGCAGTTCTATCAGCTGTTGAATGTGAGGGCTTGTGTTGCCAGTTGTAGGTGTCCTCCTTTCAGCTCTATCAGCTTTTGTGTGACATCCACAAGTGTTAGCAGTTGTTCCTGATAGCTCATTTCCTTATTATGCAATGTCCGTCTTCACCCCTAGTAATATTCTTTGCTCTGAGATCTAAGTTGTCCTATTAAGAAATGTTATATTTTAATTTATATTTACATTTTAGCCCACTCTCACAATCTTTGTCTTTTGTTATGTTACATCATTTACATTTAGGTTATTATAGATATCTAGTAGTTAAATTTATCATTCCTTTGATCGTTATGTTTTGTTGGTTCCCTTTTATCTGCTTAACCTTTCTTCTGTTTCTATGAGTTACTTACATTGTTTTCAGATTCATTATTAACTTATTTATAATGCTCAGTATTATGTCACCCTGTAATTTTAATATTGATTGCTTCGGCTAACACTGTGTATACACATGACAGAACAGCCTGTTTCAAGTCAAGTTTGAAAAGTTCCACATCCACTTTGGTTCCTGTGGTACTTTGAATAATGTCCTCCATATACTCAGGTGTTTTATAAAGCTTGCAACTTGGGTCTCCAGCCACCTGGGTGGAAGAGGTGTCACTGGGGGTGGATCCTGAGGTTCAGCCCTAAGGTGTGTTTGGGGATGGGTCTAAATTCCAGCCAAAAGGTTTGCAGAAGGTTTGAGCTTGGGCTGTGCTGGATTGTGGTGCTGGATGCTTTGTGGTGTGTCTCTGTGCTTGGGTTTATGAATGAAGCCAGCTTTCTCTGCCTTAGATAGAACTCTCTGATATCTGTAAACTTGAAATAAATCCCTTCCTTCCATAAATTGTGTCTTTTTGGAACTTCATCTCAGCAATATGAAATTGTTTCCAGAGAATTTAGGTACTATTGTGATAAGTCTGACCATGTGGATTTTGGTATTTTGGAACTTTTGTTCTGGAGGAATGGGCATGGGCTTCGTGCTTGCAACTGAAGATGCCTTACAGAGTGGTTAGGCCAAATGTCATGGGCTATTTTGGTAAGAATTTGAAAAGGCTAGGTACAGGAGAGCATTGTGTTGGCTTATGAACTTTCAAAGTTACTGACATAAAGTCTAACTCTGTTCTGCTGCCTATTCCCAGAGAGTTAGCTCAAGGTTGAATTTGAAAGTAATGGACTAATGTTCATGGCAGAAGATATATGGCTAAAAGTTACAAGATTTAAAGTTGGAAAAAATTCAAGGAATTTTACAGGCACAGAGACAGGTTTTAGGTTACTGATGCTTCTATTGTCAAGCAAATTACTAATTTTAAGGGTCAGTTAATTGCTTTACATTGAAACAATGGAAAGAATTCCTGAAATGAAGTCCACCTAAGGAAGACTGAGTGGAAGAAATGCAAAATTCTTTTGGAAATAGATGATTGTAAGGAAAGAAACTGGTCTTCAAAGTCACTGTTTATTTTCTCCCAGAATTAACAATATGGCTGTGGTGTTACACAACTCGTATTGACTTTAGAAACATGAAAAATGTATGGAAGTCGGTCATAACGTGCTCACAGTTTGAGGAGCCTTTGCTGAAATGCAGCATAAGAGCCATGGTATGATGTCCCTGATAGAGAGGAGCAATGAGGCCATTGTAAGATGGACCATTGTTTTGCAAAGGAGGTCTGAAGATATTTTGGATATATCAGGACAGTACAATGGCTCCCATGGAGCACTGTTGGCTGGGATGGAAGTGTTCCCTGACTGATCAGCCATGCTGGAGGGATGGAAATTGGAAAATACAGAAACTGTTGTCACTGGTTATGGATGTTGGACTTGAACTCAGATGTTTCATGTTTACCTGATGGTTATTGATTTTTCATTGTTCCAGTCTCTCCTTGTTAGGCCTTATAGCAATGGAAAAGTTTACTCTGCACCATTATATATTGGAAGTATGTAACTTGTTTGATTTATAGGACTCACAGGTAAGAGACAGTCTTGAATCTCAGATAAGGCTTGGGACTTTGGAAAATCTTAAATTTGGTAAAGACTATTGGAACATTTGAAGTTGGACTGAATGCAGTTTGCAATGTGACATAGACATGAGTCTACTGGGGGGCCACGGGTGGAATGTGGTGGTTTGAGTGTGTGTACCCCATGGACACAGAGGTTTTATTAAACCTTTGGATCCTCAGCCGCATGGCTGGAAGAGGAGTCACTGGGGGGGTGGATCCTTGGGTACAGCCCTAAGTCATTACTGGGGGTGGATCTGAATTCCAACTCAAAGGTGTTCAGAGCAGTGAGCTGAGGTAGATTTTTGTTCTTGCTGCTTTTCAGTGTTTATTGGCTTTTGGTGGTTTCTGTCTCTGTTTGGATTTATAAATGGGAGCCAGCTTCTTCCACCATAGATGGAACTTTCCTGGAATAAATCTTCCCTGAAATAAATCTGTTCTTCCCATAAACTTTGTTTGGAAGTTCATCCCGGCATCATGAAGCTTTGTACAACAGTTCCTTTATCATCTCTTTTAATATCATTGTCTTAAATATTACAAGGCACATTGATATTTGTTGCAATGATAAAATATACTTTAAAATTTTATTTTGTAATTAGCTAACAGGTAGCATATTTATTTATGGCATTTTTATACATATTTAGTGCTATTGGTCATCTACCCCTATCTACTTGTTTTACTCTTCTTTATCCCACTTTCTCAACTTGTATCCTTCTACCTTCCAGTTTCCCCCTTCTACTTTCATACTACATGTATTATTTTACCTTCCCAACATGCATCTCTTAAAGGGTCTCTTTTTCTCTATCATGGGTCCTTTTTTAGTTTCCTAGCCTCTACCCATACTCACTCCTATATAAATATACACACATGAAAATTTGTAGCTAGCATCAGCTTATCAGAAAGATCATGCAATTGTTGTCTTTCTAAGCCTGGGTTACCTTGCCTAGTATAAGATTTTCTAGTTCCATACATTTTTTTCTGAAAATTTCATGATTTAATTTTTTTTCCTGGGTATATGCACAGGAGTTACAAAACTTGGTTTTATGGTAGCTCAATTTCTACTTTTGGAGAACCTGCTACATTGATTTCAATAGTAGCTACACCCGTTTACACTCCCATCAATAGTAAATAATGTTTCCCCTTTCCCTACATCTATATTAAGACTTATTTCAATTTGTTAGGACTTATTTCAATTTGTTTTCTTACTGGGGATCGTGGTAAGATGGAATCTCAGAGTCGGTGTGTGTGTGCATGCGTGTGTGTTGTGTATGTGTGTGTAAACATGCACATGTATGTACCTCAGCAAAAGTGCAGAGGTGAGAGGACAATCTTGAGTGTCAGTCCTCACTTTCCACCTTGTCTTCAGGCAGGGTCTGTCTTAGCCACTGCTGTGATCACCAGGCTAGCTGGTCTGGGAGGTTTGGAATACTTCTGTGTCTACTTCCCTTCTTACCATAGATGCCCTGGAATTACAGATGCTCATGCTCCACAGTCCAGCTTTACATGGGTTCTGGAGATCTGAACTTTGGTCATCAGTGTTTATCTATTAAGCCAAGCAACAGCCTAAGAGTTTTTTTTTTTTTTTTTAACATATATATTCTAGGTATTAACCTCCAGTTTGAAGTATGGCTGGCAAAGTTTTTCTCTCATTGTGTAATCTGCTATTCATACTGCTTGTAGTTTATTTCTCTGTGCTTTTAACTTGATGCAATCCCATTAGCTAATCCTTGGGTTATTTCTTTTGCTATTAAAGTCCTTCTTAGAAATCTCTTGCCTAGGGAATTCCAGTCAAGATGACATCCACCGAACCATGCTTCAGCTCCAGTGAAATACCAGGTTCCAAGGTCAGCAGGTCCTAACAGACCCCCAGTGGGAGGGCACAGAGAGACTCAGTAGTGAATTCACTGACTCCCATGCTCTCAGGTAGTCCACTGGTTCCCCAGATGCATCAAGCACCCATCCCATCCCCCGTGCCACAGACCAGGTTCTCTACTGCACTACCTGCTTGTTCTGCAGATCAGGGCCAAGAGCCTCTTATCTTTCCTCCTGAAAATCAGGTCTCCTCTCTCTCTCCCACACCTTTCCTCCCTTCCTCTTCCCTCTCTCCACCATGAGGTCCCCACCCCACCACCCACCACCAGGTCAGTGCTATACCCTCTTCCCACCCTGCCACTCACAACCCACCACTTCATCTGCGCCATACCCTCCCTCCAGCCTGCCATGCGTCCACACTGTCCCCTCTCCCAGCTCCGCCACCTGCCACTGGATCTATGTCATCTTCTCTTCCTGCCTCACTACCTGCCTCTGGAACCACACTGTCTTCTGTCTCTTCTTCCTGCTACTGAGTCTCTGGGTCTCCATGGGGGTCATGCTGACTCCTCCCTCCTGAGCAGATGAACCCCAGTTCCAACAAAAGCTTAATGTAGTCAAACATAAGAGAGAACAAACATTGATGACACTTTAAGGGTAAGCTACAGCTCCCTCCTGAATTAAATAAGATTCCCACACTGTGATGGGCAGACCACAGTGCAAAACGAACAACATGAAACATCAAATGGAAGCAACCCCAACGAGGTGGCCTAGTCCCACAATGGAAGTCTCTAGTCAAAACATAGAAGAGACAACAGGATCTGAACGCCAAAATGAAGACACAAGATATGTGACCCTGACCAAGTAATTGGAAGTACTTGCAGAAAATCAACAAAATATCAACAATTGTGTGAATGTTATCCTTGAAAGGTTGGACGCAATAGAAAAAAAAAAAACAATCTTCAAAAGAGAGTTAAGTGATCTGAAGGAGGACAAAAACAGAATACCTCAATTATAAGCTGGATAAGCTCAATGAAGACATAAATAAATGCAATGATGAATTCCAAGAAGCATTAAGAAAATCAAAAAATGATGTGAAAAGGGTACTCAACAGAGGGATGGATACTATGCAGAAAAAGGCAATAGACAATACAAACCAAATTGAACAAGTCCAAGCCTCTCTAGAAGCCCTCAAGAACAGTCAGTCATGTGGAGGACAGAACCTCAGAACTGGAAGACAAGACTGCGAGTCCAAAAACTTGAATAAATTCAAACATTTTTGTGAACAAAACATGAGGGAACTGTGGGATACCCTTAAACAGCCCAACATATGGATGCTGGGTATACCAGAGGGGGAAGTTCAGACCAAAGGCATGGAGAACTTATTCAACAAAACTATTGTGGAAAACTCTCCCATCCTCTCAAAAGAGAGTCTGATCAAGATACAAGAAGCTAACAGAACTCCACATAAACTGGACCAAAGGAAAGTCCTAAAAACATCAAGATAGAAACAACACATTACATATAAAGTTAACCCCATCACAGTTACTTCACATTTATCAGTTGAATCCCTAAATGCTAGAAGGACCTGGAATGGAAAACTGCAAAGTGTAAGAACCTATGGCTTCCAACTCAAACTACTGTACCCAACAAAAGTAAGCCTCACAATAAGTAGCAAAAGAAAAACTTTCCATGATAAAAGTGTGAGAATGCAATCCTACCAAAAGCAACATACAGATTTAATGTAATACCAATAAAATCCCAGCATCACTCTTTACAGAGAGAGAAAAAGGTGATGTCAAAATTCAACTGGAATGGCAGCAGGCCTCAGATATCCAGGCATATCCTCTGCAAAAGAAACATTCTGGAGATATCATCATACTTTATATAAAGCTATATTACAAAGCCATATTGAGTTCCATTGGTTGACATACCCATTTTGTGCCAGTAGGGTGCTGTCTTTGTCATGGTGGCTCTGTAGTATAGTTTTCAGTCAGGTAACGTGTTACTTCAAAAGTATTCTTTCTGCTTAGGATTACTTTGGTCTTTTGTATTTCCATATGAACTTGAGAATATTTGTCTAGATCTGTGAAGAATATCTTTGGAGTTTTGATAGGGCTTGCATTAATGATATGTATAGCTATTACCATAGCACTGACATTATCATAACTGATATTAATTACATAGAGTACCATTGACTTGATCACAGGATATGACAATACCAGGAAGCACCCTAAAAGATCTCCCGAACTCCAGAAATATTCTTCCTTACCTCCATTATGGAGGAGAAGTTCAATTTCACACTGGCAGTCTGGATCAATCATCCCTGCTAACATTGTAACTCCTTTCTTAGCCTGTTGACTCAAGATATCAGGAGCCCAAAGTGGCCAGGGGGATGTGTTATTTCCTGTTCAATATGATGTATTTTGTGCCTCCTGGGCCTCCTGGCAGAAGTGCTCCCCATTTTGAGAGCAAAATTAGGCCAGCAGAGTATAAGGTTGTGGGAACAGGAAGAAAAAGTTTGGCTAGTGAGCCACTTGGGTGATAATGAGTGGTACCATACCCATTTCCACCCTTGATTTCTGTTCCCATGAATCCTGGCTATAGGAGAAACATTGTCATATACTGGATGCTGATTCAGTGTACATACAGACTTCTACAAAACCCTGCCTAAGCCCTGCAGGATATTACCACCAAGTTGACTTGGAACTTTCTTCTTTTTAAAAATATTTATTTATTTGTGTATGTGTGTGTGTGTGAGAGACAGAGAGAGAGAGAAGAGAGAGAGAGAGAGAGAGAGAGAGAGAGAATGGGAATGAATTAATGTGTCACCAGGCCTCCTGCCACTACAAGGAAACTTCAGATACATGCACCACTTTGTGAATCTGGCTTTATGTGGGTACTGGTGAATTGAACTCAGGCTGTCAAACTTTGTAAGTAAGTGCCTTTAAGTGCTGAGCCATCTCTCCAGCCCAGAACTACTATTTCTTTAAAGGGGAATCCTACCATCTTATCAAGCCAGGTGATTTAGGATCATAGAGAATATGGTAGGACCAGTGAATTCCATAAGCATAACCTCACTTGCACATTTCTTTGGCTGTAAAGTGAGTTCTTCAGTCAGAAACAATGCTGTGTGGAATACCATGAGAGTGGATAATGTACTCTATGTCTATGTGTGGTAGTTTTGACAGAATCATTATGTACAGGAAAGGCAAATCCAAGCCAAAACAAGTATCTATTCTAGTAAGGACAAAATATCACCCTTTTCCAAGATGGAAGTGGTCAAATGTAGTCAACTTGTTACCAGATTGCTGAATGATTGCTCTAAGAGATGCTGCCTTACTGGGTACTCAGTTTTGGTCTCTGCTGTTGTTGGCAGATTTGACACTTAGCAGCAGATATAACCAGGTCAGCCTTGGTTAATGGAAGTACATGTTGTTGGGCCCATATATAGGCTTGATCCTTGCAACCATGGCTACTTTGTTCATGGTACCATTAGACAATAATAGGAATGCTTGGATAAAGAAGTTGGATGGTAGCAACAGAATGGATCACCTTATTTACTTAATTATTAAAGTTAGCCTCTGCTGCAGTCATGTTTGATGAGCATTGTTAGTACATGACACATGAATATATTTATATCCTTTGCTTATTTGGAGAGATCTATCCACAAACCTCTTTTCCAAATGTTTTTCCCTTCACTTTCAGTTGTGGTTCTTCTAAGTCTTGAGCCATCCAGCCAAAATCATGGGCCATAGCCCATGAATCATTATTTAACTACAAATCTGGCTATTTTTCACTCCAAGCAAGATACATGATCATGTACTTGAAGTTCTGAGCCTTGTGAAGATTTCTCTTCACTACTGTCCTTCAAGATTACCCATCTGTAATGGTGTGGCTCTCTACTTCTGGGATGTGCCTACATAGTGCGCAGAATCTTCTATTAACCAGATCCTAGTTTTCTCTTCCTCCACCAGTCAATCATAGAGCACACCTCATGATGACATGGATGCATGCTTAGGGACAGAAGACAATGCAACAGGAATAGAAGCCATAGGCATTTGGACAACTTCCTTCTGTAATTTATTATGCTTTGGCCTTTCCTGAATTCAATGCCTCTGTCAAAACTACCATCTGTGGAATTATAGAATGCCTTATCCACAATCATGGTATTCAACACAAAATAGCATCTTACCAAGATACTTACTCAGGACTTCCTCTAACCAATCATGTAGATACCTTTTCCACTGATAATGGGCTACTGCTGTGCATGTCCAACTTTATGGACTGGTGGTTCATAAAGCACCCAGCTCATGATGGACAGTTCAGGGAACATGTTAATGAAGTTCCAATAGTAGGCCAAGAGCTATTTCTCTAAAATAGAATAGTTGTTTGCAGATGACAACAGAGCCTTGCCCCCAAATCCCAAGGGACTCTGCCATGATTCACCTATGGGGATCTGCCAAGGGCTCCATAGAACCTCTTTCCACCACTGACATCTCAAGTATAATTGTACTTGCTGGATAATATAGCCCAAGTAGTATAGCAACCTGTATAGCAGTTTTGACCTGTTGCAAAGCCTTCGACTATTCTGGTAGTCTTGAAAGACTTGTACTGTTACCAGTCAAGAATAACAGCTTTTGGACTGGGGAGATGGCTTAGTAGTTAAGGCCTTTGCCTGTGAAACCTAAGGACCCTGGTTTGATTCCCCAGGACCCACGTAAGCCAGATGCACAAGGGGGCCCATGTGGCTGGAGGCCCTGGCACACTCATTCTCTCTTTCTCTCTGTCTGTATCCTTAAATAAATAAAATGAAATGTTAAAAATTAATAGTTTTCTGAGTTACATGGGTATATGAGCTGGAGTAACATGCATAAGTGAGGAATGTGCTTCCTTAAAAATCCAAATAGGCCTACTAGGCATTGTGCTTCTTCCTTAGTGGTAGGAGGAATCAGATGTGATAAGTTATTCTTCACATTAGAAGGATTATCACTATATGCCCAATATCACTGAACTCCTAGAAATTTCACTGTTGTTGAAATTTGGTTGGATTTTTTCCCATCCTCTGATACTCATATGCTGTATCAACAATTCTAGAGTGGTTACTACCACCTGCTCAGACTGGAGAATTAACATAACTTTGTGGTAAAGCAGTGAAGTTATACTTCTGGCATTGCCATCTGAAAGAAAATTGTTTTTAGTGGTCTTTATGGACAGGTATGGAAAACAAAGCGTTTACAAGATAAATAGCTGCATACCAAGTACCAGGAGATGTGTTAATCTGTTCCAGGAAAGAAACCATACCTGCTATAGCAGCTGCAATTTGAGTTGCTATTTGGTTAAATAACCAACTGTCATTCTGCAGGATCCATCTATCTTCTAAACAGGCCAACTAGGACTTAAAGGGTGAGCCACCACCTCCACATCTTTCAAGTCCTTTATGGTGGCATTGATCCCCATGATCCCGCCAGGGATGCAATGTTGGTTTTGGTTCACTATTTTCCCTGACAGAGGTGATCTATTGGCTTCCGTTTGGATTTTACAATCATAATAGCTTTTACTCCACAGGTCAGGAAACCAATGTGGAGTTTCTGACAACTTCTAATGTATCTATCCCAGTTATGCATTCAGTGACTATGGAAATAATCACAAAATGAGATCAGGTACCAACTGGATTCACAATAATTTGAACTTGGGATAAATTCCACTAATCACATCACCACCATAAGTACCCACTTTAACTAGAGGGCCACAATGTTGTTTGGGTCTCCTGGAATCAAAGTTAATTCTGATCAAGTATTTAGTAGTCTCCAAAAGGTCTGATTAGGGCTAGAGAGATTTCTCAGTAGTAAAGGCACTTGCCTGTGAAGCCTAATGGTCCAAGTTTGATTCCTCAGTACCCACATAATACCAAACATACAAGGTAGCACATACATCTAGAGTTTACATGAGCTAGAGGCCCTGGAATGCTTATTCTCTATCTTTCTACCTGTCTTTCACATATTTTAAGAGGTATAATTATTTTTATCCAATATACAGTTATCTCAGAATAAAAGACCATAGATCCCTTTGGGGAAGGATAAGAGACAGGTTAATATTAAAACTTTTACAAGGGCTGAAGAGATGGCTTAGCAGTAAAGATGCTTGCCTGCAAAGTCCAAGGACCCAGGTTCTATTTCCAAGAACTCACATATGCCAGATGTACATGCTGGTGAATGTGTCTGGAGTTTGTTTGCAGTGGCTAGAGGTCCTGCAGCACCCATTCTTTCTCTCTTTCTCTATAGTAAATAAATAAAAATAAAACATTAAAAAATTATGCTGGGTGTGGTGGCACACACATTTAATCCCAGCACTCAATAGGCAGAGGTAGGAGGATTGCTGTGAGTCTGAGGTCAGCCTGAGATTACATAGTGAATTCCAGGTCAGCCTGGGCTAGAGTGAGACCCTACCTTGAAAACAAACAAACAAAACCCTTTTAAGTTGTGGGAGGGTCCTTTCTCAAGGGGTCCTAGCCAGGCCTCCCCTTCATTCAATGGGTCTGAATATGTTCTCTGGCTCAAGCTTGAAAATTTGTTAAGAGGCCATGGTTTTCTGCTGCTTTGATTCAAATTAGTCTTTTGTTCCTTTGCTCTAGAACTTTTCTGCCTATACAGCTTTATCAAGAACTTAGTAGGCTTCCCATCAATTTCACTTCTGGGAGTACCTTTTTCTTGAGCCAGTACCAAACATCTACACGTCATACCATTGTGAACATTGCTTTGCCTATACTGGTCATTATGGTAAATATGTCCATCTTGACTTGATGATTCAGTGCTGCCACTTGTCCCTTGTTACTCTAGAATCCAGTTATACCAACTGCATATAAATCATCTAATTCAGTAAATGTGTCTCCCACTGTAAGATCTGCATTCAGAGAACAATGACTGAGCTCTTCAAGTGTGCTGTTACTTGCCTCACAAATCTGTTTCTTACAGTTTTAGTGAGAAGCACAGCTTCTGGAGTCCCCCAATGTGGAAGATAAGGTTTTCTGTGGAAAATTCACCCCAGCATTCCAATTTTCCAGAACCTTTTAATCCTTTAATTAACATTAAACCAAAGGATATCAAGCAACTCCAGCTCATTCACAGCAGACCAGCATTGATCCATTCTTCATTCAAGCAATCAAATTCTTGACAACTTTTTTTTTTAACTGAGTGAGCTATACTATCAAGCCTAAAGTCTCTGCTCTATGAGCCCATATTGATAATCTAAGCATGATCAAATTTTATATTCCTTCCTCCATCATTCCACACCTTTAAAATCTATTCCTACATGTGTTTTCCAGATCTCTGCTTAAATGAGTTACAAAACTCATGAGGTTCTTTATGGGTATGTTGCACCTTCTCATGGGTCACACTTTCTACCTCACTTCTAGCAGTCAGCTACATATAGAAGTCGAGTTTTCCCAGCACCACCTGTAGAAGAGGCTCTCTTCTCCAATAACTATTTTTGCCATTTTTGTCAAAAATCACATGGCAGTATATGCCTGGATTAACATCTGGGTCATCTATTCTGTTCCATTGATCTATGAGTCTGTCTTTGTGCCAGTACCATGCTGTTGTTGCTAATATGGCTTTGTAACATAGCTTAATATTGGGTATGGTGATACCACTAGCTTTACTTTTGTTGATCAAGATTGTTTTGGCTATTCGAGGTTGTTTTGTGCTTCCAAATGAATTTTGGATTTTTTTTTTAAATTTCCGTGAAGAATGCCATTTGGATTTTAATGGGGATTACGTTAGATGTCTAGATTAATTTTGGTAAGAACATGGGATGTCTTTCCATTTCCTTGTGTCTTCTGCAATTTCTTGCTTGAATGTTTTAAAGTTCTTATTGCAAAGATCCTTCACTGCCTTGGTTAGGTTTATTACAAGGTACTTTTTTCTTTTTTTCTTATTTATTTATTTATTTTGAGGCAATTGTGAATGGGAGAGACTACCTGATTTCATCCTCCACGTGTTTGTTGTTGGTATATAGGAAGCCTACTGACTTCTCTGTGTTTATTTTGCTTTTTTGGGGTGTTTTTTGTTTTTTGTTTTTTGTTTTTTTTGGTTTGTTTTTCAAGGTAGGGTCTCACTCTCGTTCAGGAGTCCTGGAATTCACTATGTAGTCTCAGGGTGGCCTCGAACTCCTGGCAATCTTCCTACCTCTGCCTCCCGAGTGCTGGGATTAAAGGCCTGCACCACCATGCCCAGCTCATATATATTTTCAATAGCAGCTATTCAAAGTGCCCCAAACATGTGTTTATTTTGTAACCTGCTATGTTGCTAAAACTGTTTAACAGCTCTAACAGTTTGCTGGTAGAGTCTTTAGGGTCCTTTATGTATAAAATCATATCATCTGCAAGTAATGATAACTTGACCTCTTCCTTTCCAAATTGTATCCCTTTTATGAGTATCTCTTGCCTTTGGCTATAGCGAAGACTTCCAGTACTAGATCAAATAAAAGTGGGGACAGTGGACACCTTTGTCTTGTTCCTGAATTTACTGGAAAAGCTTCAAGTTTTTCCCCATTTAGTATTATGCTGGCTGTATGTTTGTCATAAATAGCTTTTATTATGTTGAGATATGTTTCTTCTATTCCTAGTTTTTGTAGAACTTTTACCATTAATGTTGGATGTTGGATTTTGTTGAATGTGCTTTCTGCTTCTATTGACATGATCATGTGATTTTTGTCCTTCAGCCATTTATGTAGTGTATTACATTTATTGATTTGTGTATACAGAACTACCCTGGCATCTCTGGGATAAAACCCACTTGGTTGTGGTGAATTATCTTTTTAATATATTCTTGCATTCTGTTTGTCAATATTTTGTTGAGAATTTTTGCATCTATGTTCATAAAGAGAAGGGTCTGTAATTTTTCATTCAGTCTTTGTCTGTTTTTGTTTAGCAGGGTGATGCTGGCTTTGTAGAAGGAGTTTGGTAGAAATCCTTTCTTTTCTATTTTATGGAAATGTTTGAGAATCAGTGGCATTAGTTTTTCCATGAAGGTCTGGTAAAATTCACCACTGAATCCATCTGAACCTGCACATTTTTTAGCTGGGAGAGGTTTTATAACTGCTTGGATCTCCATATTTGTTATAGGTCTACTTCATTGGTTTATCTCCTCTTGATTTAATTTTGGTAGGCCATATGAATCAAGGAAATCATCCACTTCTTTCAATTTCTCAAACATAGAGGCATATATATTCTTGAAGTATGTACTCATGATTTGCTGAATTTCTTGTTATTTGTTGTAATAGTGCCTTTTTCATCTCTAATTTTATTAACTTTTGGTCTCTTCTCTCTTTTTTTGGTCAGATTTGATAAGGGGTTATCAATTTTGTTTATCCTTTCAAAGAAGGAACTCTTTGTTTCATTGATTCTTTGGATTTTTTTGTTACTATTTCATTAATTTCTGCCCTAATCTTTATTATTTCTTCCCATCTACTGATTTTTGGTTTGCCTTGTTCTTCTTTTTCCAAGGCCTTAAGGTGAAACATTAGAGGATTTACTTGTGAACTCTCTAATTTCTTAATATAGGCACTAAGAACTATAAATTTCCCTCTTAGGACTGCCTTTATTGTGTCCCAAAGGTTTGTGTTTGTTTTATTCTCATCATCATTTGAGTCTATGAATTTATTGATTTCTTTCAATGACCTATTCATCATTCAATAGTGTACTGTTTAGTCTCCATGAATTTCTGTGTGCTCTGTAGTTTTTCTCGTTGCTGATTTGTAGTTTAATCCCACTGTGGTCAGATAGAGTACAAGTTCCATTTTCCTGTATTTGTTAAAGTTTGCTTTGTATCCTAACATATGCTCTATTTTAGAGAATGTTCCATGTGCTGCTGAGAAAAATGTGTATTCTGCAGCGTTTGGATAGAATTGTCTGTAGATATCTGTTAGGTCCATTTGTTCCATGACATCATTTAATCCATATAATCCATATTTTTTGCTGAGATGACCTGTCAATTGATGAAAGAGGGGTATTGATGTCACCCACTACAATTGTGTTTGGTGTTATCTGTGACCTTAAGTCTAATAGTGTTTGCCAGATGAAATTGGGAGCCCCCATGTTAGGTGCATATATGTTTAGGATGTAGTGTCCTCTTGTTGGAGTGTTTCTTTTACTCAACCAATGGGATCACATGAAGCTGAAGAGTTTCTTTACAGACAAGCATACAATAAGCAAAGCCAATAGATTACCCACAGAATGGGAGAAAGTATTTGCGGGTTATCCAACTGATAGAGGCCTAATCTCTAGAATCTACAAAGAACTCAAAAATCTAAACAGTAAGAAGTCAAACACCCCACTCACAAAATGAGGCAAAGAGCTGAACAGGCAGTTCACAGAGGAAGAAATAGAAATGGCAAACATACACTTAAGAAAATGTTCATCATCCTTAATCATTATAAAGTGACCTTCTTTATCTTTCCTCACTAATGTTGCTTTGAAGTCTATCCTGTCAGATATTAGGACCACAACTCCCACTTCTTTTCTAGGCCCATTTGCTTGAAATACCATTTTCCATGTTTTCACCCTAAGACAGTATCTATCTTTTATTGAGAGATGAGTTTCTTGGAAGCAACAAATGACAGGATCCTGCCTCTTAATCCATTCTGTAAGCCTGTGTCTTTTGGTTGGGGCATTGAGGCCATTGATATTAAGAGTTATTATTAAAAGGTATGGGTTTGTTTTTACCATTCTTCTTGTTTTGTAGTGCTTCCTGATTTGTTTTTACTCTCTTGTTTTAACTGTTGTTTGAGTATGGTTTATATTTTTCCTGTTTCCTCATGTGTGTGCTTTGTTTTGTCTTCAGCATGAAGGATTCCTTCAAGTATTTTCTGTAGAACTGGCTTAGTTGTCATTAGTTCCTTCAGCCTATTTTTGTTGTGGAATGTCCTTATTTCTCCTTCAATTTGGACAGATAGCTTTGCAGGATAAAGTAATCTTGGTTGAAAGTTATTATCTTTCAGAACTTGGAATTCATCATTCCAAGCCCTTCTGGCTTTTAAAGTTTGTGTTGAGTCATCTGTGATCCTAAATGGCTTGCCTTTATAGGTGACTTGCTTTTTCTCTCTAACTGCTTTCAATATATTTTCTTTGGTTTGTGTGTTTAGTAGTTTAATGATAACATGGCAAGGAGAGGTTCTTTCCAGATTTTGTCTGTTTGGTGTTCTAAAACTTTCCTTTATCTGTATTGACATTTCTTTCTTTCCCAATTTGAGGAAAGTTTTCTTCTATGATTTTGTTGAAAATGCCTACTATGCTTTTGGGCTGAAATTCTTCTCCTTCTACTATACCCTGAATTCTTATGTTTGATCTTTTCGTAGTGTCCTGAATATCTTGAAATTCCCATTCATACCTTCATATTAGTTTATCTTTCTCTTTGTTGGACTGCATTAGATCTGCCACCTGGTCTTTTAGTTTAGTAATTTTGTTCTCTCCTTCATCCATTCTACTGGTGAGACTTTCCACAGAGTTTATTTGACTAACTTTTTAAGTGCTAGAATTTTTGCCTGGCTTTTCTTCAGTATTTCTGTGTCCTTACTCTTGTCTTGTAATGACCTTCTTGTTTAATTGAGCTGGTTTTCTGTGTTCTCTTGGACTTCTATCAGGAGTTTGTCTTTTTGTTTAATTCCTTTGTTTTCCTCTTTGATTCCTTTGAGAATTGCTAAGATCATTTTTAAAAGATTTTATTTTTATTTATTTATTAGATACAGAGAGAGGGAAACAGAGAGAGAGAGAGAGAGAGAGAGAGAGAGAAAGAGAGAGAGAGAGAGAGAGAGAGAGAGAGAGAGAGAGAGAATGGGCAGTCAGACCTCTGGCCATTGCAAACGAACTCCGGATGCATGAGCCATCATGTGCATCTGGATTACATGGGACCTGGTTAATCAAACCTGGGTCCATAGTCTTTGCAGTCATGTGCTTTAACCACTAAGCCATCTCTCCAGCCTGATAAAATCAGTTTTTTGAAGTCTTTGTCAGGAATTTCATCTAAAATAGTCTCATTGGAAGTCATTTCTGATGGATTTATTTTTGTTGGGGTTGTATATTCTTGATTCTTTGTGTTTCTTGTATTATAATATAGTGATTTTTCATCCTGAGTTGATTTGATGTTTGAATTTTCTAATTATCTACAGTACTCTTAGACTTGGAAATCCAACTTAATGTACCTCCATTTTAGGAGTTTAAGGTGCCAAGTGCAGCCCTTGTACTCCAATCCAACTGCAGAAGTAATCCTAGGTGTTGAGATTGCCTGCTATTCAAGTAGTCAAGTGCGGTGGGTGGAGCAATTTGCACGCAAAATTCTGAAACTCAACTGAGCAACATACACATTCAATAAAAACCAGCACAGAGTATGCAAGTGTGGGGATTGAAACAAAGAGATAACCTTATAAAGCCAAAATCCCTAAGGGTGTGTGTTGCTCTACACCCTTAATCTTGTCTGCTGGGAGGTTGAGATTTCTGTTCTAAAATGGGTTCCAGGTCAGCCTGGGTCTGAATCAGACCCTGCCTCCAATAATGACAGAAGAAAAAGGCAAAGACCCTATGAACCAGAAAACATCAAAGACAAAAATACTCAACTCCCAAATACAGCTTAATTGAACATGTTAAAGCAAACCATGAATATGTACCCCATAACCTGCACTGACATGGAAAGAGAGATTAGCACTTCCAGTGTAGGCCTATGTACCTGCTTTTCTTTGTCAGTCAGCCTCATTACCTTTTGGAGTGGCTTCCAAAATGCTGAGTGCTCACCTCGATCCCTCTGTGTTGTGCTGTGGAGCTGGTGCTCTGATCAGCTGTGCTGGATGTCCTGCCACTGAGGGCTGAATGCATTCTTCAGAGGTTCGTGATTCTGATGGTTCGGGGATGGGAGAGTGCGGAAAGCCTGGAGTTGTGCTGGAACTGCTCTGCTGGCCCCACCTCTACCCCTTTCAGCAGTTCCTTTGCTGATCTCCACTGTCGCCCCTTCAGGTTTGATGAGGTTTGAAAATCTTCTTGTTTGGTCTTTGCTCCTGCAACTGGGTGTGGGCCAGCCAGGCAGGTAAATCTGTGGGGCTTCTGGCTGGTTTCCTCCTTTTTGGTAGATCTTGGCTTCTCCTGCTTCTCCACTGTGGCCCATAAAAACCTATACACCTTCACTTTTCAGAAGAAAAGTGTATTTTGCTGTGCTTTTGCTTAAATCCCTCCCTAGGGTGGTTTGGTATGACTCCTATGCAGCCACCTTACTTGGAAGTCTTATTTCTCACATTTTTATTGCTCCTTCCTCCTTTCTGATGTTCAAGTGTTTCTCTGATATCTGAAGAACTTCCTCTAATCATTCTCTAAGGCAAGGTCTAGTATGAACATATTGTTTCCTTTTTATCTAGGAATATCTTACTTTCTCTTAATTGCTGAAAATAATTTGTCATATATTATGTTAGCAGTTGACAGTTCTTCTACCTCTGAAAATCTGATCATATGAAATATATTTTTATTATCATGTAAGTCTCCAAGAGTACATTCCTTTCAATTTCTTTTAAAGACTATTTCCTTTATGTTCAGATTCAGTGAATTCTTTCTTTCTTCAATTTTATTGAGTATGCACCATATCTATACCTACTATAACTGTGTTGCTCCATCCATGTATCAAACATTTAATTTTTACAGTGTTTTTTAACTTTATAGTTTTTGCTTGCTTTAATAGTTTATATTTCTTTACCAAGATTTTCTGCATTTTCATTTGTTTTAAGATAAGGTATCGATTCTTGAAAAATTTTCATGATGACAGATTTCGAAACCTTACCAGATAATTTGAACATTAGGCTAATGTCACCCTTGCCATGGATTTATTGCCTTATTCCTCCAAGTTGTGAGTTTCTTGCTTCTTGGTATGATAGGGGATTTTGCATTGTATGCTAAGCATGTTCTCATAGTCACCCTGGCAGTTTAGTCTTCAGAGTCTTTGCTGTGTTGCTTTGGTCTACTAACTTATTTGTGGGACCTGCGGTTTCCTATGGACCCTCTTGAGGGGCTGAATGGGATTCCCTCTGTCCTTTGGGAGGAAGGGTGTGGTAAGGTCCACTCACTTGTGCTCCAGCTGCCTAGGTTTTTGCACAGACAGGAGAGCCCATGCCCTTTGCAGTAGAGCTTCTCTCACCAGCTGCTCAGTGTGGTATATCACTTGTTTGGTCCTAGTGTTTGTGTCTGCTTGTTTCAGCAGGTAGTCTTTCTCAGCCTCAAAGTGAAGGAGATCCTCTTTCCAGTAATTTCTGGTAGGACTCCCATGATCCCTTGAGAGTGGATCACTTGATACTGTTTGAAAGAACACAGTCCATCTGGAGACTGAGTCTACCTGGGCTGGTTGAGGTCATGGGTGCTTTATCTTGTGGGCTTCCCTTTCTAGTGGAGACTGTGGGCTAGTCTTATACTGTTCTTCTGGCTTCTGGATATGCCTGTCACACTCTCATCTCCTCTGAAATTCACCTGGACCTGCTTTGTGTGCTGTCACCATGTTCATAGTTTTGCTTAGTGGGAAAATAGATCTATCCATGATTTAAGACCAGAGTCTGCAAAACTGAACCAATACCTCCATTTCTATATCTGACAAGCACCACAATGCATGAGCCATATACCTCAACAAGGAGGGGCCAAGGGGAGAGGGTAGGTCACGGATGAGCCTAATAATGGTACCAAACTGACTGTATTTGCTGGATACAAAACTAATTAATAAAGAAAAAAAGGAAAAAAAAGAAAGGTCTTTCATTGTTTTTCAAGAGCTTTTTAGTCTGTCTCTCACCTCCATCTCTATCCCAGCCTGGCTCAGCTTGTGTAACTCCTGCAGGATTACTGTAACAGCTGCAAGGTTGAGCTCTTTTCCTCTAGGCATTAACCCAGATCTGTCTTTCTGGTTGCTTCCACCTTGGACCCGTCCACCAACTCTGCTTTATCCAAACTAAGCCTCTCTAGGCCAACTGTCATAGGGTGCCCCTCACCTCTTCCTAACTTCTACACCCAGATGCTTGCCATCTCTCAATGTCATTTCTAGCTTTTCTCTACTTATTAGCTCATCCTTCACCTGTTTCCCTGGCTCATTGTGGCAAATCTGTACAGAGTTAGGCATGATCTCCTCAAAGAGCCTTCTCTAATCCTTTCAGGTTAGCCAGAGGCTGCTGGGGATGAGCTATCATAATAACCTACTTTTTTATGCTTCTGGGTTCTGTTTATTTGGCTACTTCCCATGGAGCAAGTGCTACATGAGCCACACATCATTGCAATAGGTATCCTTTTTCATAACTGCCTTTCAATTGTTTCCTAGATTGTGAGTTTTATGATTTATTCTCCTTCCACAAGATCCTTTTAGATGTCCTCCAAAGGCCCATGTGTTGAAGTCTTCCTTCCATGCTCCTTCCATGATGCCCAGGACCAGAGTAACTGGGCCAAATGACTGTGGGGCACAACCTTGGAAACAATGACCAAAATAGACCTTTCCTCCTTTGTCACAGTGACAGAAACCTGACAGAAAATGCTTGTTGAATGGCTAGCTAAGTGGATATCATCTCTTTTGTTTCTCTTTCAGATATTCAGTTTTTTAATTTATTTTTCTTTTTGAACAGGAAATTTGTCACTTTCATTTCCTTGCTACTTATATTAGTCATTTTTTTTCTTATTGCTGTGACAGAATATCTAGCAAAAACAATTTAAGAGGGAGGTTTATTATCATTCAGGGTTCACAAGGTACATTATGGTGTGGAAGGCAAGGTGGCTGAAATGGCTTGGTCCATTGTGATGGGAGCTTGAAGAAATTCACATCAAGCAGGTAGAAAGTTGAGAACTCAGGCTGGAACCAGAAGCAGATATCTCCCTTCTGATCATTAGAGGCCTACATTAGTCAGCTAGGTCCTTTGCCCAAAAGCTCCCACAGACTCCCAAATAGTGCTTCCAGCTGGGGACCCAGTGTTTAAACATATAGCCTATGAGAGACACTTCACATTCACATCACAATATTTCTAGACAAGGAGTTTAAGACAAGAAGGGCTTACAGTTGTGTTTTGTAAACCATTTTTTTTTTTATCACAGAGACTTAACTCAGGAAAATATTCCCTACAATGAACTGTGGTTGTATATTTCAAGTAAGAATACTAGATTTAGTGGAGAAGGTTTCTTGGGTAAAGAGTGAGAATGGAGCCTGTGAAGAGCAAACCTGAGCATCATTAAGGCCCAGGGCATGATGGAACTATTCTTTCAGTAGGACTTTCTGAGTACCCTGGCACTATGGAGTTTTGGGTGCAAGAATTATTTTGTCTAATGATATTTTTAATAACTAAGTTAACACTGATTGAGTTTTGCAGCCACATAGTTCAAATAAATAACAAGTCAGTTTAAATTCTTACTACTTTATATAAATTATACTCAGTGATTTTTTAAAATGCCATTTCTTATTAAAGACACAGGTAAGCAAAGCAATAAAAGTTTTTCTCACTCTGTAATAAGTTTAAAATGAAAAGGTAGGGATGAAGAGATTGCTCAGCAGTTAAGCGTGCTTGCTTGCAAAGCCTGATTCCTGGGTTTGATTCTCCAGTATCCACATAAAGCCAGATGCACAAAGTGGGGCATGAATATGGAGTTCATTTATATTGGCAAGAGGCCCTGGTGTGCCCATTTTCTCTGCTCTCGTTCTCTTTGTGTGCTTTCAAGTAAATTAAATAATCTATGAATATTGTAGGTGACATGTAATATTACACACACACACACACACACACACACACACACACACACATATATATTATATATATATATGAACTGCATTTTTTATTTTCTTCAGATAAACCAAGGAACATCATTTGAACTTCTTCTATCACATCATTTAAGTATACCTGTGAAAATATCCTGAAAAATCAAGGGGAAACCATTTATGGCTGTCCTTCATGGATCATGTTAATACAATAATGAACTTGAATGGTGGTCCAGGCTAGTTGCACACACCTGTTATGACAGCACACAGAAGGCTAAAGGAGAAGGAAATATGAGAGTTCTAGGCTTGTCTGGCAACATAACAGGAACCCTCTCTCTGAAAAAAAAAAAACTTGAGTAGCAAATTTTTGAATAGAATACTGTAGAAAAAAAGTGTGCAGTAAAACCGATTTAGAAATTCATTATGATCTGTTTTCTTTTAGTTCAATGTACTGACATCATCACATATATTATCTGCAATTTGAGCAACTCCCAAGTTCTAATTCAGAGGCTGTACCCAATGCAGAAGGAACACTGCTCAGGATCTGAGCACAAAGGCCCAGATACAGGCTTGGCATGGGATGACCTTGGGCTATTTGTGACCTTACCCAGTCCTATCCTCTCTGTTGAAAGTTGATTACAG
Organism: Dipus sagitta; assembly: GCA_036346955.1. NCBI lineage: Eukaryota > Metazoa > Chordata > Mammalia > Rodentia > Dipodidae > Dipus > Dipus sagitta. The sequence continues at coordinate 71,666,516 of CM070771.1, read as the reverse complement.
GCTCTCTATATCCAGTGGAGATTGGTTCCAGGACCCCTGAGGATAACACATCTCCAGATGCTCAAGTACCTTATATGAAATGGAAAATGTGTGTATGAAGTATGTTTGAATGTTATTCTGAGTATTAGAAAATGTGGAGGAATAACAGCCCAGAATATAAAAAACTTATGGGTGGTGTAAATGTGACTTATAAAAAACTTACAGGATGTAATTGTGAGTATAAACAAACTTTGTGCCTATTTACAGTTTATTTACTCTAGCTTTTCAAATACTGTTTTATATGGTATAGAGAGGAATACTTTAGATACCTTTGAAAAAAGTACATAATTTATATCAAAATTAAAAATATGTTTTTAAAAAATAAAAAATAGCACAATATTTTCACAGGACCTATATATATCCTCCACATACTGTAAGTTATGTCTAGATTATTTGTAATAACTAATACAATGTAAATGTTATCTAAGCAGTTCCTATACTGTAGGAAAAATAACAAGAATGAAGGACTACATGCATTCAGTACAGATGTGCTTTTCCCCAATATATTTTATACAAAGCTGGCTGAATTTACAGATGTGGAACCCCAGCCAGCTCTGTAATGTACTTCCACTCTGAATATGTCTGAAGAAAAGAGGAAGGGAGGTCACTTTTCATTTCTGACACAGACTTGAACTCAGTGCTTTTTCTGTTTCTTCTGATTTTACCTCTGAGAAGCAACCTCTTGGAAGGCAGTGTGTATGTCTTCAGTATGCCATTGTCACCTTTGTGAGGTCAGGTGGTGGACTCTGTGGTGATAGTTGCATCACATCATGCCACACACCACCTCTCTGGTCATTTAGGATCTGCCTCAGAATGGGCAAAGTCCCCTCAGGTCAAGAAATGAAAATGCAGCAGAAAAAGAAAATTTAAGACCAGTTTCACTGCTAAGGTACACACACACACACACACACACACACACACACACACAAGCACACACACACACACAGAGGTTTGTTATTTTTCAGAACCACCCTGGTGTGCAGCTGGACAGAAGTCAGGTAACATCTCACAGGTTGGATATGGAGCAGTGATAGATGGCACAGAACTCTGAGGACAGCCCAGCTATAGGCAAGCCTCACATCTGGACAGAGGACAGACAGTAAGCAAGCAGCTGCAAAGGAGATTCAGCATATGACATGTCCCCCGTGGTGTGCAGATAGCTCTTCTTGAAGTATCTTCATGCTTTGGTGGAACTCCACCTTGATCTGCCCTGCTTGGGTGAAACGTTCCCTGGCACGTCCAGGATCTAAAGCAGAATTACCTGTAGTCCTTATGGGTCACTGCACAGACAACTACACAGTGGCCCATAAGGACAAGGAAAGGAGGCTCCTGGTGCCTCGTCTTTATACGGTGTCAGTGCTTGATTCTGGAAAGCAGGGTTTGGGGTGAGCTGATCCATGGGGCACCCAATGTGGATTTCCCTCCTTGAAGAGGTGTGCTGTTAGGACTTGCTGCAGCCTGAAGGGACATGAGTAACACCCCTCTGCATGGCTGCCCAATTGGACCTCACTGTGCTTTCTCTTCTGACCCAAGACTGTGCTACATAAAATGAAACAGCTGTTAAAGTAGGTACAAGAAACCATTCTATTCTTTGTGCCTGGTTCCCTGTCTTGCCAAGCCTGAGATTTTAATGCTGTCAGCCAGGTCTGATGAGATCTTGAGAGAATGCTAGAGAACAGGTGGCAGAGTTGTAGGTGTCCTGGAAAGCAGTGTTCCAGTCAAACACACCCTGTCAATGAAACCACTGCACTCCAAGGGCAGGGTTTCTGGACAAGAGCATATGAAGAACACGGGGCTGGCCTCAGCGATTCTCCTGACAGCTCTATTGCTTTAGCACTTCCTTGAGTTTGCCAGGGCTCTGGTAACCTCTTTTTCAGGTGGGTTGGCTTACTTGCTGCTGAGGTCAATGCTGATAGGGAAGGGCAAGGTGCTCGCTCTCCTGGAATGGTAGCTAAAGGTAAGTGATGGCAGCTTCAGGTACTTAGCTTATGTTTTCATGTGCCCATGAGAGAGCCACATGTATGGGCCATGCATCTCACTCACATTAGAAATGTCATCTCTGTGTGCTGGTGAGATGTGCAGTGTTAGAACCTGTTCCTGGCTCAGAAAAGCCCTTGCTTTGGGTGAGTTCCATTATAAGTAAAGAAGGAGCTGCCTTCTGTCCCATAGCTCTGTGCTCAGCTGAGTATAACTACTGGACATGCAACACGGAAAAGCTCTTTCCCTTCCTGCCTCCCTGTGTAGCCCTCTAGCATTTGTAAAGGTGTGAATTAACCAAGAAGTCACTGGAACTTTTGCCATGTTGATAAAAACAAAGAACTGTTGGAAATTTTGAGAGATTATAATGCAATCTAGTATCTTTAAAAAATTGCTTACACAATATATAAGGAAATGGTTCATACTTTTTGTTCTATATATTTTCACAGTAGGTTCTCTATTAGTTGTGATTAGTAATAGAAACTCCACTGATTTTTACATATAGTCTAAGGAGTAATGGAACACACTACTTTTCTAGTCCTCCAAGTGTTATCATGAAACCCTGACATCTTGCCATCAAACAAGAGACAAGCAGTAACATGTAAGCCACTGTAGTTACTAACCTTTGAGAACTTTAGCCTCCGGGTGGGGAGGGGATAGTTATTACAGGCTAGCCATTTCTTACAGAAGCTTTCCCCTGCTGATGGTCTCACACAAAGTGCAAAATTATATGGAATATGGTATTTACTATAGGGAGGACATTCAAAACTAACAGAAAGGGCTGTGATCCAAATAAAAGTACTTACTGAGTATCTCACAGTGAACACTTCAGGAATATCAAGGACAAGATGTACTGAATTTTAGGCATCATTCAGTACTGCTTAGAAATATTAGACTTCAGACAAGGCCATGGTCTTACACTGGAATGCAAATTCATCGCCTACTCAGTATTTGCTGCGCACTGGCTACATCATATGCATTAAGCTAGCCAAATGCAATTTTGTACTGTTATCTTGAATGCATTTTTATATTAAAGAGGTTTTGATTTGTTGGCAAGCTTCAGAGAGCTGGATGATATTATCTCAAGAAATTTCTCACAGTGACCACCTTCTTGTTGATTATGTGTGGCATATCCCATCTACAGCCAGATGAAGGTATATAGAGTAGATAGTAGAAACTGATTAATATGCAATAGAAGTGCTGAGCATTTGAAAGGTAGAAAGTGGTGCATATTTACACTGATTCTTCACAATGAACACAGACTTTATTTCTACACGACAAATGGCTATCAGTAAAGTAAATGTAATCTATCAAATTTAATCATCTTCTTTCAAACTGTCACAGTATCTCAGTTACACTGAGGCAATATATCCACCCAGATTTTTCAAACTGCTTTGGTAGATGTATGAGAAGCTCTCTGGCTCATAAAACAGAACTGATTCATATATAGAACTCATATCTATGGTGGATCAATAATCAATCTGGTATTGCTGTTCAGTGGGACAGAGGTTATAACTTCAGGCCGTGGGATAAGGGGTAGCTGAAAGATCTTCCAGTGCCTAGCATTGTTTTGTCATTTTTGACTCAGAAGAAACTTATAATAATTTTGCAACCTATTGATCACTTGTATGCTACTGTTTAGGAAATAATCTATTATGGAAATGTCACTCCAGCTAACAAGTGTATGTTTATAGAAGAGGGCTATTATTTTATGGTTTTTATTCTGGGTATTCACTGGACATGTTCTGCAGTCCTCACTTGTCCTGGCTGTCCCCTCAGAATCTTGGGTGAGGAAAGCTCTTCTCTGGGCCCATGCTCCTACCCTTGAGTGATTCTTCCATGTACCATACTCTTCAGGGCAATTAGCCTTATAAGCTGCAACATGAAAAGCCTGACCCAAACTACCAGGTGTGTTTACAGATCATAGCATGGGCCCTAATAAGTGCTTTTAAATAATGCTCTGCCACAGGCTTTTTAGAATGGAATGCAGCCAAATAATTCCTAATTCATATAATTTAAACACAGCAGCACGAATGACTAACTGCAAAGAGGAAGGAGGAAAATAACAACAGAAGTATTAAGAAAATAACCCAAGTAGGCTACAAACTGAAATATGGCTTTATTTCCCACTTTCTGTGGGATTGAAATTATCAGCCCTTTTTAAAAAATGTTTTATTTTTATTTTATTTATTTGAAAAAGAGAGACACAGAAATAGGCAGGTAGAGATAGAGAAAGAATGGGCACACCAGGGCCTTCAGCCACTGCAAATGAATTCTAGACACATGTGCCCCTTGTGCATCTGGCTTACGTGAGTCCTGGGTAGTCGAACCTGGTCCTTTGGCTTTGCAAGCAAGCTCCTTAACCACTAAGCCATCTCTTATATATGTAAATAGAAAAATAGATTAATGGGGTGAAAAGGCCCAAGTGAGGTCAGGGGAAGAGATTGAGTAAAGGAAAGGTGGAGGGACAGCTAATCAAAATCTAAGAGGCAATAAATAAATCATATGGAAACCTACTCTTTTGGGCAATGGAACACTCAGGAGCTATAGATTGTTACTAGAAAAATTTCAGAGCCAGGGATGGGATACCTTCCAGTGAGTTGTTGGCCAGGGAGGTCCCTGATGCCCCCAAAACATTACAGGCCATTGCCAAAGCCCTTGGTTTCCCACCAGGAATAGGTGGTAAGACCCTGTTGCTGAGGACTCCACATACTTGGGCTGCAAGGCCACTGAGAAAACCTGCTGGAACTGATCTGATAACCTCCTCCATGTAGACCAGCTGACATAAAGCTAGAAGAAGCCATTCTGTATGCAGTTCAATGGGAGAGAGAGAAATCACCAGTGAAGATACTCAACAGTGGACACTGCAAGCCTTGTATTTGGCCAGCCAGGCCAAATGAGCCAACGGGTGCAAAAGTGGCACGTCAGTTATGGGGGAAAACACCTGCCCTCTAATTGGACTGGAGGCCAGCTCCATGGGGGGGAATACATCCCTGATACTAAAACCCTAAAACAGGGGTAGTCATGAGCCCTAGGGGTGTAACGTCTGCTGCTGTCTGGCTAAATGTATATACTATGCTCACCTAACTGCCCAGTAAGCACTTCTCTTAATGCCCATACCTATATATTAATGCTATTCTCACTTTTGGTAGAGAACATTCTCTTTTCAGATGGCAGTGACCTTGGGATGACTCAGAAGGCATCATGGTGCTGGGTAGAAATGATAGAGGAGTGCTCAGCACTGCAATATCTCTATCACACTTTCCAAGGCTCAGGGTCCATTGTGGAAGAGGTGGCAGAAAGCATGTAAGAGCCAAATGAAGGGTAGGAATCCATACAATACTCTTCCAGACACAAAATGGCCTGGATATCCATGACCTCACAGTGCCTGACACTACGTACACAAAACCATCACAATAGGAGGAAAGGATCATGACGTCAAAATAAAAGAGAGACTGATTGGGAGGGGGAGGGGATATGATGGAGAATGGAGTTTCAAAGGGGAAAGTGGGGTGGGGAGGGCATTACTGTGGGATATTGTTTACAATCATGGAAGTTGTTAATAAAAAATAAGTAAATTTAATAAAAGTTTAAAATTATAAATAAAAAAGAAATTATCAGCCTTTTAATAGCTGAGCCACCCTGTTACCTTTGAGCACTTGGAGGGTTCTGAGGCCAGATTGACAATGATGCTTAGATCTGGAAGAGAAAAGGTCTCAACAGATGGGAGATATACCTAATGGGTAACAAGTGAGCTTCAGAACAAGCATAAATTCCTTCCTGCTCATCATGCTCCCTAATATAAAAGTTTTCCATTTCTATACCTTGTGTGAAGCTTTCCCATAGGTCTCCAACCTCCCTAGAGTAGTTTATACTGTCCAGAACATCTACTAGCCTGTCTCCTCCATTGCTTCTCTGGGCACATCTCTTCTACAGCTCAGAACTCAGACATGCTGAGCCACAGCCTCAGTGTACTCCCACCTGCCTGGGATCCCATCCTTGCCTTGAGATGCTGAACACTCAGATTTCAAACTCAACTCCAACAGCACTCTGCTGGATATCCTCTTGTCCTCCTTATCAGGGCCAATATTTCTTTTCCATATCCCAAAAGGTCACTCTATGGTCATTATGTTGGGTCATTCATGCAGTGACAGAACCAAATACAAGTACTCACAAGTAATCTTGAAATGGTAATATTTACCACTTAATGTAGCTGAAATTGCATAGGTCTTTAAACTTCAAACTTATGATGCTAAGTAGTACCTATCTAGCTACCTTTAACTTTAATTTCTTAATCCGGCAAAAGTGAATTGATATCCCTAACTGAATTAGATACTTTTGCATTGTTGTAACTAATATACCTGAGAAAGAAATTTAAGGAAGGAAGGATTTGTTTTGATTCATAATTTTCAACAGGTTTAATCTATCATCATTTTGCTTGCCATGGTTGGCCAGAATATCATCTCATAGACATACCTAGAAGTATATTCTGCTAATTGCCTGGGTGTTAATCCAATCAAGTTGGCAATGAAGATTAATCACTATACTAAATAAAACAGTGCACATAGAAGGACTTGGAAAATGTAACTCTTGTAACACAGTCTTACTTCTAATGTTGTGAGGAATCAGCAGATGGACATAGAAACCCATGGCACTCAGACCTCTATCTCTTCCTTCCCCTTTAACTTGCTCTGTAGGCCTTCCTAAAATGCTTAGTACTCTATCACTCTTTATTTCACAGTCTGAGAACCCAGCTAATAACTAATATCGCCAGCCGTATTCCCCCACAATGTTATTCTTTAAAGAAGCTCCAGTTTTATTTGCCACCATCATTCCATCTTCCTAGGTGGGATGCCTTCCTGTTCCTCCTCAGCCTTCATGAGGCCAGGTCTCACTAGTTCTCTCTGTTCTCTCAGGTACATTCTGTCTGTCCATTATTTGTTCACTCAGTCTCTGCTGAGACATCAGAGAGTTAGCTCTTCCCTCTGTTTTTTCTAAACTTCAGTGAGCAGATGTATTCCATCCTCCATTGTACTTACTCATGAGATAATTCAGCCTTTGACTTTTCCTATGTTTCCAAATCACCTTTCTGCAGAGCGTACATCTATTTAGTGTTACTGGACCGGTCTGAACAGAACTACTTAACTCTCTTTTCCCCTCAAGCGTGTCCTGCCATGCGGACTGTGGAGCTACTTAGAGATGGCGCTGTTCAAAAACAGCTCAGTATCTCAGACCTGGAATGTGGCCAGGTGTGTTTTTCCCACTCGTACTTTAAAGCCTGCTAAATAAGCTCTCAGCAAATATTTTCTGAAGTGTAATAAGTTTTAAAAACATTATTCTATACAGAACTTATTTTATAAGCCATAAAGTGAGAAACACACAGAAGCACCTACCCACAAGATCGTGTATTGAAGTTGAAGTTGGCAATTGTTTGTATAGTGCTTTTATTGCAGCCAAACACTTTTTAAAAGTGGAAGTAATATAGAAAAAAATTAATAAGTATTTACTTAATATATCTAAATATCTGTCCCATACTTTTAAGAGTAAAGAATAGCTCAAGAATTTTTTTTTTTTTTTTTGTCTTGCAGAACAGAATGCCAAGACAAAACTCTGACAGGAGCAAAAAGCCGAGGTAGGAGCAGGTGCATGGGCAAGAGGATGGTTTAGGTATGGACACATTCATGTTAGCTCTAGATATGTGTTGTAGGCTAAAGTGTATTCCCAGAAATTCATACATTGAGTTCCTAACTCAATACTTCAGAATGTGTCTTTGTTTCAAAACAAGGCCACTGCAGTTGTAACTAAAGTCATATTGGAGTAGATGGGTTCTCAAGCCAATATGACTCATATCCTTATGATAAGCGGGAAATCTGAGCATGCCAGGCATACACACATGGGGATCACCATGTGCAGATGCAGGCAGAGCCCACAGTAACACTTTCATAATTCCAGAATGCCTTTGATGACACAGAACTACCAGGCCTTAATGAAGAGTCAGGGATCCAGTTGTCTCTTGGAAGCCCTGGGAAGGCACCAGCTCTGATCCCATCCTGACCTCAGACTTCTGGCTCCAGAACTATCACTGTCCAAGGTATAATAGACGTCAGCCTCAGCAAAGGAGGAAACATTCATATCGGAGTGTTAAGCGGTATGGGAGCCAGGCCTCTGGGAAAGTGGACTGGACCAGAGACAACATTTGACATGTAATACACAGGTGGCTGTGGAAGCCCTGAGGTGTAGGTCAAATCACAGGGTGAAGCATTTACAAAGCAGCACATGTGAGGGAGCAGCATTTACGGAGGTGGGGTGGGGGTGGGGTGAGGGAAGGGGCAGGAGCAACAACTAAGGGGCAGACAGGCTGGAAAACAGGGAGTCTGGCTTGTTTTCTCTTAGGTGACCTTGGAAGCTGGAACAACAGATGATACATAGGAGACCTTCATTAAATTGGGCCAAATTAGTTAATGTCTGTTATCGTGTGACCTATGTTGTAATGGCAAGTATGTCTTATACATAGAGCAGGATAAATTTAAAACTACTAATTTCAGGAAGCAGATGTTTAGGACTTACAAGAAAATCAATAATTGTACTGGAAAGATGGCTCAGCAATTAAGAACACTTCCTGCCCAAGCATGCATGAGGGTCTGAAGAGGCCTGAGAGACCTTTCAAGTTCGATCCTCTCAGGAGCCACATAAACTGCTGGGTATGGCTGCAAATGCTTGTAACCCCAGTCCTGTAGCAGAAGCAGAGACCCAAGAATCATTGGAGCTCATGAAAAACTGGCAAGCTCTGGGATCAATGAGAAACTCTGGCTCAAATAATAGGGATGGAAGATTGATGGAGGTGAACACTGAATGTTCTGCTTTGGCCACCTCATGGGGTGAGAACACATGGACTGCTGAAGGTGGACCCTTCAAAGCCATGAAACATTTTAATCCTTGTTAATTTCTTAGGTGAATAGTAGAATTCTCTTATCACTTTCACTGTACTTCTCAAGGTGAAATTGCATACCTTTTAAGAAAGATTTGAATTTCGTTTTTTATCAATGGTATATCCATTCCTCATTTTCTCATTTCAGATTTACTCAGAATAGGCAGTTTCACATAATTTTAATCATTTTATACAAATACATTTTAAGCATTTTCTATTGGTTAGTTTTAGTCTTAATGAAGAAACTATGGTATTGAATTTTAAAATTATCATTAAGTTCCTGAAATGTAAGCACAAGATTTATTCTTTATGCTTGTAATGAATTCACATGTATTTCTCTGGGTAGTGGTACCCATATACTATGAAGAGCTTTTATATTCATAATGGTGTAGAAATCTCCACATCAAAATAGATCTTATCAGGTCAAAGAGATGAACACTCCTTTATCAGAGGCTTTCTAGTACAAATAGGGCCTCCCTCTCATAACTCATTAAATTGAAAAAAATCATTTACAATAAAAAGGTGTTTATACATCTGAGGGCTTACTGAATTTCCACTGACCATCTCAAAATGGTACATGTGTATTTAAATAAAGTCTAACAGCAATGGGATAATAGACACAAGCAGAAACCACATGAATATTGTCTAAAATATTTTCCCTGTAACAAATCCTGCTTTGGAGTTTTGATCAGAGATAAAAAAATATATATATAATCGTGTGTGGCTGTGGCCTATTGTTTATCAAACACAACCCATTTATTGTTTTTTAAAAATATTTTATTTTTATTTATTATGAGAGAGAGAGAATGGGTTGTGAAAGAAATCAAAAAGTAAATTTTAAAATTTCTAGAACTGAATGATAATGAAAACACAACATACCAAAACTTATGGGACACAATGAAGGCAGTCCTAAGGGGAAAATTTGTAGCACTAAATGCCTTCAATTGCAAAGACAGATAAATCTGAAATCAACAATTTAGCCATCCACCTAAAGGCATTGGAAAAACAAGCACAATACAACACTAACAGTCCTAGACTGAAAGAAATATTTAAGTTTAGAGCTTAAATTAATGAATTGTAAACTAAAAAAAAAACAATTAAGAAAATTGAGAAACCTAAGAGCTGGTTCTTTGAAAAAATAAACAGGATTGGTAAACTCCTGGCCAGTTTGATCAAACAAGGAAAGAGAATTCTCAAATTAACAAAGTTAGAAATTTAAAGGGAGAGGTCATAACAAACACCAATGAAATTGAAAGAATCATCACGACATATTTCTAAAACCTCTATTCCATAAAATTGTATAACCTAGAAGAAATAGATGAATTTCTAGACATACATACTGCCTACGAAAACTAAATCCAGAACAGATAAATCTCCTAAATGAACCTATTACAACCATTAAAATTGAAACCGTAATCTAAAGCCTCCCCAAAAGGAAAAGTCTAGCACCTGATGGATTCTCATCTGAATTTTAACAAATCTTCATCAAAGAACTGAAACAATCTTTCTTTTTTTTTTTTGTTTTTGAGGTAGGTTCTCACTCTAGCTCAGGCTGACCTGGAACTCACTATGTAGTCTCAGGGTAGCCTTGAACCCATGGCAATCCACCTACCTCTGCCTCCTGAGTGCTGAGATTAAAGGCATGCACCACCACACCTGGTTTATTTCTCAAGATTTTTTTTTTAAAAAAACTTTTATTTATTTATTTATTTGAGAGTGACGGACAGAGCGAGAAAGAGGCAGAGAGAGAGACACAGAGAGAATGGGTGCACCAGGGCCTCCAGCCACTGCAAACGAACTCCAGACGCGTGCGCCCCCTTGTGCATCTGGCTAACGTGGGTCCTGGGGAGTTGAGCCTCGAACCGGGGTCCTTAGGCTTCACAGGCAAGCGCTTAACCACTAAGCCATCTCTCCAGCCCATTTCTCAAGATTTTTAACACAATTGGAAAACAGGGAAATGTTCCCCAACTCCTTCTACTACCAAAACCAGACAGAGATATAAGAAAAGAAAATTAGAGACCTATATACCTGATGAAGCCAGATACAAAAATCTTGAACAAACTCTTTGTAAAGTGAATTCAACAACACATCAAAAGCATTGTCCACCTTAATCAAGCAGGTTAAATCATAAGGATGCAAGGATAGTTCAACATATGGAAATTGATTATTGTAATATGCCACATAATAAAGGCTATTTATGACAAAACTGTAGTCAACATTATATTAAATTGGAAAAAACTTGAAGCATTTCTACTAAAATCAGGAACAAAACAAGGGTTTCCACTATCCCTACTTGTATTTAGTATAGTAGTGGAAATTCAGCTATAGCAATAAGGCAAAAGACAAATAAAAGGGATAGAAACTGAAAAGAAAGAGATCAAATTATCATTATTTGCAGATGATTTTACTCTATGTATAAGGGGCCCTCAAGTCTGTACCAGCAAACTCTTAAAGCTGATAAGTACTTTTAGCAACATAGCAGGAGAAAAAATTAACACACAGAAATCAGTAGCCTTCTTATATAGTAACAACAAGCATGCCAAGGATGAAATCAGGGAAACACTCCCACTCACAACTGCCTCAAACAAAAGGCACCTTGGACTAAACCAAACCAAGGAAGTGAAGGATCTCTACAATGAAAACTTCAAAAATACTCAGGAGAGAAATTGCAGAAGACACTAGAGGATGGAAATCATCCTATGTTCTTAGATTGCAAGAATCAATATTATGAAGATGTCTATCTTACCAAAAGCAATCTACACATTTAATGCGATCCCCATCAAAATTCCAATGGCATTCTTCACTGAAATGGAGAAAGCAATTATAAATTTCATTTGGAAGCACAAAAATCCTCAAATAACCAAAGCAACTCTGCACAACAAAAATAAGGCTGGCAGTATCACCATACCTGAATTTAAGATATATTACAGAGCCATAGTAACAAAAAGAGCATGGTACTGACACAAAAACAGACACAGATCAATGGAACAGAATAGAGGTCCCAGTTGTAAGTCCAGGCAGCTACAGCCATATAATTTTGGACAAAAATACCAAAAATATTTATTGGAAGCAAGATAGCCTCTTTAACAAATGGTGCTGGGAAAACTGGATATCAATATGTAGAAAAATGAAAATAGAACCTTATCTCTCTCCATGCACTAGAATCAAGTCAAAATGGATCAAAGACCTGAAACTTAATATCAGATCTGAAACTCTGAAAGTGCTAGAGGAAAAGTAGGGAAAACCCTTTAACACACTGGCATAGGCAATGACTTTTTGAATATAGCTTCAGTTGCTCAGGAAGTAAAACCACTAATTAACCACTGGGACCTCATGAAATTAAAAAGCTTTTGCATAGCAAAGGATACTGTGAATAGAGCAAAGAGGCAACCTACATAATTGGAGAAAATCTTTGCCAGCTATACATCTGACAGAGGATTAATATCCAGGATATTCAAAGAACTAAAAATACTAAATGATAAGAAAGCAAACAACCCAATCAAAAATGGACTATAGAACAAAGTAAAGAGCCCTCAAAAAAAAAAGAAATGCAAATGGCCTATAAACATCTAAAAACATGTTCTACATTCCTAGTCATCAAGGAAATGCAAATTAAAACTACTTTGAGATTCCATCTCACATTTTTCAGAATGGCTATCATCAAGAAAACAAATGATGGGCTGGAGAGATGGCTCAGCAGTTAAGGCACATGCCTTCAAAACCTAAGGACCGGGGTTCAGTTTCCCAGTACCCACATAAAGCCAGATGCAGAAGGGGGTCCATATATCTGGAGTTTGTTTGCAGTGGCTAAAGGCCTGGCATGCCCATTCTCTCTCTCCCTTCCTCCCTCCCTCCTTCTCCTAAATAAGTAAAAATAAAACAGTTTTTAAAATAATGTGTAACAGAAAGACAAAAAGTGAAAATACATGTTAGGAAGGATGTGGAAAAAGAGAAACCCTTTTACACTCTTGGTGGTAATGTAAACTGGTACAGCCATTGTGGAAATCAGTGTGAAAGTTCCTAAAACAGCTGAAAATAAATTTAACATATGACCCAGCTATAACACTCCTTGATATATACTCTAAGGACACTACTTCCTACCTTATAGATACTTGTTCATTCATGTTTATTGGGGCTCTATTCACAATAGCTAGGAAATGGAGCCAGCATAGATGTCCTTCAACTGATGAATGGATAATGAAAATGTGGTACATTTACACAATGGAGTTCTATTTAGCAGTAAGGAAAAATGAAATTATGAAAATTTCAGGGAAAAGGATGGATCTGGAAAGAATTATACTAAGTGAGGTAACCCAGGCTCAGAAAGCCAAATGCCACATGTTCTCTCTCATATGTGGATCCTAGCTACAAATGTTTAGATTTGTATGTGAGTTGCAGTAAAAGTCAGTAGCAGATTCCAGAAAGCTAGAAAGGGGCTATAAGGGAGGAAGAAGAGGGGAGAACTTAAGGAGATGGTATTGTATATATGTAAGTAGATAACTAGATTACTAGGGGTACAATGGCCTAAGTGAGGTCAGGGGAAGGGATTGAAAAAAGGAAGTGTGGGAAGAATATTAATCAAAAGTTAAGATGTTATTAATAAGCCATATGGACACATACTTTTTTGGGTAATGGCACACCCAGAAGCCAAAGATCGTTACTAGAAAAATTTCAGTGCCAGGGATGGGATACCTTCTAGTGAATTGTTGGCCAGGGAGGCCCCTAATGCCCCCATTGCCAATGCTCTTGGTTTCCCCTAGAATTAGAACTAGATATAAGATCATACTGCTGAGGACTCCACAAGCTTGGGCTGCAGGTCACTGAGGAATCAAGCTAGAGCTGAGCTGAAAACCTCCTCTCTGTGGACCAACTGACAGAAAGCTGGAAAAAACTATGCTGCACTCAGCCCTATGGGAGAGAGAAGTCATCAGTGGAGGTAAACGGTTGTGGACATTGCAATCCTTAATATTGACCAGCCAGGCCAGAGGTGCCAGCTGGTGCAATAGTGGCATATCTGTTATGGTAGAAAACACCTGCTGTCTAATTTGACTGGAGGCCTGCACCACAGGAGGGAATACATGCCTGGAACTGAAAACCTTGTCAAAAGCCTAGGATGGGAGAGGTCATGAGACCTAGGGGGCTAATGACTGCTGGTTACTATCTAAATGCATATATTATGCCCACCAAATTGCCTTGTAAGCACTCACTTTTCTTAATGTATATACCCATACATTAATGCTACTTTTGATTAGAGAAGGTTCTCTTTTCAGATGACAGTGACCACTGGGCTGACTCAAAAGGCACTATAGTGCTGGGAAGAAAAGACAGTGGAGTGATCAGTACTGAGACATCTCTATCACACCCCAAGGATCAGGGTCCATTGTGGAAGAGGTGGTAGAAATAATGTAAGAGCCAAAGGAAAGGTAAGACTGCTTACAATGCATGCTACCAGATACAAAATGGCTTGGATATCCATGACCCCACAGTTACTGGAACTACTTATACAAGATCTTCATAATGGGAGGAAAAGAGGCTGACATCAAAATAAAAGAGACTATTTGAGAAGGGGAGGTGATGTGGGGGGATATGATGAAAGGTAGATTTGTGAGGGGGAGGTGGTGGACTTAGGGTGGGAATTATCATGGTTTATTGTCTATAATTATGGAAGCTGTCAATAAAAAGTTGAAAAGAATCAAACTAAAAATAAAAATAAAAGCAAAACAAAACAACAAAAAGTAGACACCTCAAGGACTCACTTTAGTAAATAAATGTATGGAGACCAGCATGGGCTAACCGCCTGACTTAGGAATTTCACTAAGCATTTGGGAAATTCAATCTGTAGTTGGAAAAAAATTCACTTGCCATAAGTTGTACTGTCTATAATAAAAGGAAACTAACACAATTTGGGAATATTTTTCAGGAAGAAGGATGGTATGATGCTGTCAGGTATGGTATTATTCTTTGAATGAGATTTCTGATCTCTAGCAGATCAGCTTTACTACATGACCTAAGAAAACCCAGATTGACAATATACTCAAATGTGTGCCCTTACTCAACGACACAGGATGTTTTGGAGAAGTTGAGACAGAGGTCATGAATAGTAATATTTTAAATGTATCCACAAACTGACCAAAAGAACTTTAATTGATGGATTTTAATTATCTGCTTGCTCTGATCAAGGAAATTTCAGTAAGTTAATCTTTCAAGTAGCTCATTGACTCAACAAGGAATCTAAATATACAAATGAACAGAGAAAAAGAGAAAAACATTTTGGAAATGAACCACAAGTATTACACTTTTATGACACTAGATTGAACTCAACATATTGTTTCAAATATTTTTATCTGTACATACATACATCAGTATGTGTATTTCCTTCTAGGAATATGTTTGTTGGGTTTCGTATGAAATGCATTGCCTTCATAAAATAGCTGGTTGCTATTCACTTGTTTCCTATTAGTAAACTTCTTCCCTGAGTGGCTGGAAGAAACTTTAGGTGAGTACAGTGGTTAGTAGGAACCTCAACACAAACTTGGCTTATCTGAGTTTTGTGAGCCACTGTTTTTGGCATTTTTGCTTTCTTAGCTACCCCATTTATCCTTCAGACTTGTAGAAATAACAAATTTGTCTTGTTGTACTCCAAACATCTAAACACCAGGATGTCATGTAAATATATCATAAATGTCCTTAAAAGCCTTACTGCTGTTGAAATGAGAATTGGAGTCAATGTAGTTCCAGGAGTCAGGAACAGACAGACATCCCCATCACCCCTTGGGTAGGTCAGAAAACTTCAAGGGCATAGGTGGGTAGAACTCCGATGGCTGAGGAATGAGGATGTTTGTGAGGTTATTTTTATCAAAATTGAATTCACGTATTCTTATGAGAAAAAACTTTTACAAAAGTGAAGGAGAGGTTGACTCAGCCAACCACGGATTGCTTTCTTTCTATGCCCTAAAAAAATCATATGGTGCTTTCACTGGCAAAAAGGCCTCAAGGAACTATATCTCTGCAGTCTTTCTGGAGCTGGGGCAGAGGCTATGATTGCCCCTCTGCAAAACTTGGCCTACCTGGACATCTGCCTGGATAGCCACAGGCCAGCTACTCCATGAGGATTGTGGGTAAGTGAAAGTCGGCTGTCTGTGTTTCCTTCCTGTTTCCTTCATTATTCCCTCCTCCTTCCTTCGTTCTTTCTTTCCTTCATTTATACAGGTTTGAAATAGAGCCCAGGACCTTGTGCATGTTACGTGAGTGCCCTATCACTGAACCACATCTCCAAACCTTCTTTTTTTTTGTTTTTTTTTTTTTTTGTTTTTTCGAGGTAGGGTCTCACTCTAGCCCAGGCAGACCTGGAATTCACTATGGAGTCTCAGGGTGGCCTTGAACTCACGGCGATCCTCCTACCTCTGCCTCCCGAGTGCTGGGATTAAAGGCGTGCGCCACCACGCCCGGCCAAACCTTCTACTTATACTTTTATTCACTTTCTGCTCTTACCCTCTTGAGTCCCTTCTCTATTAGGACATGCATTGAAATTCTTGTCTCAGGGCTTGTTTCTGGAATACCCCAAACTAAGAGAGTGCATTGGACATATTGTCAATTGCCAGCTGCCACAGGGCAGAACTATCTTTCATACCAGGACAAGGACAAGGGAAGGCTCTGTTTTCACTTGCATGATCAGTATTTCATATTTTTTCTCTGCTCCATGGCAACTTAGAAAGAAGCTGATTGACCTCACTGAAATGCTGGTACTCTTTAAGGGTTGTTTGGATTAAGTTTAGACTTAATTTCAGTTTGAGTGCTCCATCTTTAAACAAAATAGCAGCTGAAAATTTTCCAAGTGGATTGTTTTCAGTAATTTGTAAACTATGTTTTATAAATGCAGCTTGCAGAGGAATTTCTTTTTACATAGCCATAGGTCTCACTGGGTGCCTTGGATAAGACATACACTTTACTATACAACCATATAATACAGAATTCATAAAATCGAAGCCCACACAAATTTCCAGGCCAAAAGCCATCATTTTCACTTACCATATGAGATCAGGAAGAGTGTGAATATTCCAAAAAGAGTGTGCTGAGTAAAGAGGTTAGAATAAGTATATCCATTCAGTGATTCTTTTATTTATAGAATATTTATTGAACATTAAACATGTATTCAAATTGTGGAGAAAATGGGACATAATTTTGTGGTCTAAGCTGTTTTGAATTATATTCCATGTTTTGTATTTCTTTTTCTTTTTTTCTTCCAGGTAGGGTCTCACTCTAGCCCAGGCTGACCTGGAATTCACTCTGTAGTCTCAGGGTAGCCTTGAACTCACAGCGATCCTCCTATCTCTACCTCCTGAGTGCTAGGATTAAAGGCGTGCGTCACCACGCCTCGCTTAATATTCTATGTTTTGATTACCTTGTGAGGTGATTTGATTTAGGTGTCCCCCACAAACTTAGGTGTTCTGAATGCTAGGTTCCCAGCTGATGGAGATTTGGTAATTAACGCCTCCTGGAGGGAGTGTATTGTTGGGGGTGGGCCTTATGGGTATTATAGCCAGTTTCCCCTTGCCAGTGTTTGGCACACTCTCCTGTTGCTATTGTACACTTTATGTTGGCCAAGGGGTGATGTCCACCCTATGCTCATGCCATCGTTTTCCCCTGCCATCATGGAGCTTCCCCTCAAGTCTGTAAGATGAAATAAACCATTTTCCCCCAAGCTGCTCCTGGTTGGATGATTTCTACTAGCAATGCAAACCTGACTGCAACACCTTGTTTTTTGATGGACTTTTAAGTCATTTTAATGAGAAATAGCCCTGTGATTAGTATCTGTATTAAAAAATGAGGAGGTGTTGTATAGCCCATGAGTTGAGGAGTGTGTGAAGTGACTTGTTTGGGCTCTGAGTAAACCTCAACCATAGGAAAGTCCCTTTTACCATTGAGGTGAATATCTATTTTTCTCCTCCTTCTAGAAATCCTCTTGCTACCTGTATGTAGGAAGGGCCATATGGGCTAAGGGCCACATCAGAAAAACTGTTCCTTGAATGTGATTTGAGATCAGGTCAATTCAAGACAAGGGCCTTGCCTGCCTGGCTGTGTGTGTGGACTCGTTCCTTCCATGAGAACATCTCTGCAGCTTGGAGATCCTTGTGCATGGAGGAAGCTTGGTTAGGTTCCCTCACTGAAAACTGTGGAGCTTGGTTTTGGCTTTATCTCTAACAAGCATGCTCCTCCTCACTGTATTTATGGGCTTGTTCACCTCATTTTCCCAACTTTTATTTATTCTGTCATTTTATCCCCATTATTCATGTTTTCAAAAATAGTATTTTGTATGATTTTGTGTGGTACTTTTTGTTTTTTTTTATTTGAGACATAGTCCCAGTATGTAGGCCAGGCTGGCCTCATACATAAATCCTCCTGCTCAGCCTCCCGAGTGTAGGAATCACAGGCTTGTACACCTCCACACCTGGCTTGTTTACTACTTTGCATGTAGTCTTTTAGAAATAGAATAGAATACAACAGAACAGGATAGAATTAATATATTTAGGTAACATTTAGGGTAGCTTGAATCCACTGAAAGCCAGTTTGATAGCAAATGTTTTTAAGTAAAAGCAGAAGAGACTTAAATGACATTAAGGATAACTTGCTGGCTATCAACATTTTTAAGTACCTTGCCTAGTTGCCTAGAGTTCTATAATGTAGTCTTCTGGGTATGTCTCCTACTCTCCCAAACACCATGATAAATGACCTGTTTGGAGAGAGAAATGTGTGTTGTGGGTGTTTTTATCTTTTGAAGTAATTCAAAACTCAAATCCCCGAGTTTCTTTCTTTTGTGACTGGAAGCATTATGTAGAGCAATTGGAGTTTTTAGGTGCTGGGAGGACACTTCTGTCCAGGTCTTGAAAATACACAGTCACAAAGATCACAATGCAGAGCCCTTCCTTTCACAAAGGCCTTTGTAAGGAGAAGAGGCTCACTTTGATAATCAAAGCCAAGTGATCTAAACCATTATGAGTGGGCAGAGGTCACTAGGGGTACTCTACACCTTTTTCCTTGCTTTTTTTTTCCCCCAGGGGGCATGTGTATAGTTCAGCTGTAGAGCATCACAGCCCTTGTCAGGACAGGATGCATTCTGCATTGTGACCAACTTCCAGCCCAGGTCTCAGGGCTAGGGAATGTCATGTCAGTCTATGGCATGCCACACAGTTTAATGTAGCTCTGCTTATTCTTTTTTTGCTCAGAAACCCGAGAAAGCTTCTACCAGTAAAGGAAAATGGAGAGAGAGCTCTGGAGAGTCTCCCATAAGCAATTATCACTTAACTAAGAAGTGATAAATTAATTCCATCCATAACTTCAAGGTAAAACAATTATCTGTCCTCCTTCACCTAACAGAAGGTCACTCGCTAGTGTGATCCTAGAATGGGAAAACTAAAATAATTAAGGATATATTTCTCTCTCTCTCTCTCTCTCTCTCTCTCTTTCTCTCCGCGTCCTAGAAAATTGGTCAAGAGTTTTAGGCATCTGTAACCATAAAGATAGACAATATGGAACACGTTTTCATTACTGGCTTCAGAAAAGGCAGTACCTTATGATCATGGGGGTACTATAAGATTTTATGTTATTTACCAGAGGAACAAGATGTGATTTATCATTATTCACATGTGAGAAATACATGTTGAGATTTTATTCCTTCACATTTTTCTTTTGAACAACCACTAAGAAAGCTTTACAGTTCTAAAGATAAGAACTATTTTGGTTTTGTTGATTTAATAAAATCACCTGCTTTATTTTAGTGCTAAGTGAGACAGTATGCCAAGAAGGAATAATTAATTGTGCCGTGAGATATAAAGGGGAAAAAAAAGAGATATGCTCTTTCATTTTGGGTACCATACAAATATAAAACCAGTCAGACATGATGGATCTTACTGAGTTTGATGCAAAGATCAAGTTGCAGTTTCAATAGAGATTGTTGCAGCATCTGTATCAGAAAAAAAAAAAATACAAGTATTTTCTTAAAGCCTTCAGTCAGTGGACATCATGAAAATATTGTTAAACTTTAAATGAAAAAGATACACTCTAATTAAATGACTTATTAAAGCCTCAATAACTCAATAAATATATTTGTATTTATTTTTTAGTTTTACCTTTCATTGACCAATAATGATTATATGTAATGTGAAATTTTATATATATGTATATAATATTATGATAAGCTAATTAACTTATCCTTCACATCACTTTAGTCATCTTAGGGATCCACTAGGGATTGGTTCCAAAAAAAAAAAAAAACAAAACTTTTCTTCCCCACAGACACCAAAATTCATGTATGTCCAGTCCATTATATAAAAGGCATAATATTTGCATAGATAATTCACATGCTTACTGTAAGTCATCTCTAGATTACTTGAAATACCTAATACAATTTGAATGCCATGTAAGTAACTATTATACACTATTATTTAAGGAGCAATTGAAGTCTAACTATACTCTCATGGGTTTATCTGGCATGCATGCAGACACTGTGTACACATGCATGGTGTATGTTTGTCTGCAGTTTTCCACTTTTGCATGGAAGTCCCCTCATTCTAAGCTTTCTCTTAAGATGTTCAGAGAATATGAGACTTCTATTATTTCTCTCATTCTAAAAAGGCACTTTTTATTATTTAGTTCTTAAATTGATCAGTGAACACTCAATTGCCTTCCATAGGGACTATGTTAGAGGCTTAATTGTTAAATTGTCCTTGGGGAACTATTGCTCCACAGCAACATGGTTCCATGGCTCAAACCAGGCTCTGGAGGGCCTGCTGGTATCTTGACAGGATGTTTGAGCAGACCCTCGAATCCTGTGCCAAGCCTATTACAAAATCCTTGTTTCAGGAAACTGTGCCTTGCTACTAACAATGTTTTTCCAAAATATGTTTTAGTGTTTGGCAGTAATTCATTATTACTCAGGGATCTAATGGGGAAGTTGTCAATGACCCAGCTGTCTCAAATGGAGCTGGTGCATATTACGGTAGTGTCCTCGGAGAAGCTGAGGATGAAACATTACACACCACACATGTGTATAAAAGTATCAAAGTCAAGACCAGTAGCTTTCTTCCAAATGGTTTTCAGCAACACCAGAGAACAGCTGGAATTTCTGAGAAAGAGCAGCTAGTGGTTTTGAGTAGTATGTAGTCTGTAAGCCCAGATTTTCTCTGCAGTAGTTACATTTTACATCCTACTACAGAACTTGGCATTTCAGTTGCTGGACACAAGAAAAGTTTCCCTTTTATCTGTTTTGGGACTTTTAACCAGTTATTTAACCCTCTAAATGCCTGAGTGGTTTATCTAAAATGCACACAATATGATCAGCAATCAGATAGGACAATAAGTACAATATAATAGTGAGCTAGTTACTAATAGCATTTGTAATTTTCTCTGAAGAACTAGTGCTTTGTGTTAATTGACATTGCATTGCAAGTGAACTCTGTAAAGTCAATGTGATGAATGATGGGCTTCTCCACAGCCTAACCTCTGCTGAGAGCCTTCATATCCTGGAGGAGATAATACTGAGCTCCACACTGACAGTTGTAGTTTTGAAAGTGTTTCATATAATGAAAATAACTTGTATATTATTATTAGTTTCTTTTGCTTGACTTAATAGATCTCTAAAGTGTGCATGCAAGCATTAACTTCTCTCCCTTTGCAATGTTCATACCTAGTCAGAGATAATTTGGAGAAATGTGCCTATTAGGCAATCTAAAATTCAACTGTATTAAATTAAGCAACTAGGAATTAATACTAACTGCACAAGTATAGTTAGCAGTAATGTGCAAATTAATTGGAGAGTTGAAAATTACCATGAATACTTTGATATTATTTTCATTTTTTAAAATTTATTTATTTGAGAGAGAGAGAGAGAGAGAGAAAGAGGCAGATATATACAGAGAGAATGGGTGTGTTAGGGCCTCCAGCCACTGCAAATGAACTCCAGGCACATACACCACCTTGTGCATTTGGCATTATGTGGGTACTGGGGAATTGAGCCTGAGTCCGTAGGCTTAGCAGGCAAATGTCTTAGCTACTAGATCGCCTCTCCAGCCCTATTTTTGGTTTTGTTCCTCATTTTCTAGCTGTGAAATCTCTAGAATTATCTCTTAGTAATAAACAATCTCAAGTCCTCAAGATCATCAACACTGAAAAACAAAAGTGGTAAGCAAAATGTAAGAGAAGTGGTTGAAATTGGTAGCTGAGGCACACTGGTTCCTACTTCCAGACTCTCCTGAGCCCCAGCCTACTGAAAGCAGAGAGGCAAGGAGGGGTTGCCTCAGGATGGTTTATATAAGAAGGGTGGGTGTGCCATGGAGTTGCCAGTAGTTGTGCACAGGCAATTCCAGCGTTTCCCTGTGAGAAAAGCTGTAAGGACAAGAAGGCTGAACAGCCTCATAGCCCTCTGAGGTGCTGGAGATAAACTGTTTTAAGAGAACCGTGGGATCCAAGTCAAGCAGCCATTGTAGAGCAGTAGGACCCAAGTATGGGAGAGGAAATAGCAGCCACACAGGGGAGCGCTGCCTTTGATGACATTGCTTGGTATTTAAGAGGGAAGATACTGCTTTAAGCTATCACCATTGTCATTTGTGTGTATGTCTATGCATGCATATACATGTGTATGTGAAATTATATGGTGTACATATGTGTATTTGTTTATAAAGAAAAAGCTATATTTTTTCCATCCCATGAATGTCTTTTATTTATTTTAATATTTTGATTTCTTTTTTTCTCAATTTTTATTAACACTTTCCATGATTATAAAAAATATCCCATGGTAGTACCCTCCCATCCCCCCTTTTCCCTTTGAAATTCCATTCTCCATCATATCCCCTCCCCATCTCAATCTTTCTACTTACATGTATACAATACCAACCTAATAAATACCCTCCTCCCTTCCTTTCTCTTCCCTTTATATCTCCTTTTTAACTTACTGGCCTCTGCTACTGAGTATTTCAAAAAGGTATAGAATCAAAGCTAATTATTTACTCTCCAGTGTCCTCCTTTAACAGGGATGGTACACTTTAGCTAGGCTGTATATGTTAGTGGTAGAAAGGCTTCAGGGCATAATGGAACTATGGAAAGAGAAACATAAATATGGTTGTTGTTTAGCTATTTCCTCCAAATAGTAACATTTCCTTCCAGAGGAAGGAAGGAGTCCAAGGAAGGAAAGAAGGAAGGGAAAAGATCATATGTGCTGGCAAGGGTGTGTAAGGAAAGGAATCCTTTGCATTGTTGATGGAAACAGATTAGTGCAACACTATGAAGAAGGAGAAAAAAAATAAAAATAGAATTTCCAACAGCTCTACTTATGGGCACCCAGCCAATGAAAATGAAGTCACCATGCATTTCCAAGTTTATTGGCGCATAAGCTGCTAGAATAAAACCTGGATTCAGCCCATGCTAGCTGATGGATGTACAGATATGGAAACTGTGAGACAAGCACAATGGAATACGATTCACCTGCAAAATTAGAAGCATCCCACCTTTGCCACAACATAATGAAATTGTATATCACTGTGAAAAGTGAGATTGATCAGACACAGTAGATAAGTATATTCTATTTACATGTAAAATATAGCAGAATCTACAAGGTCATAGTTGCCAGAGCCGAGGGAATGGGGACTCATGGCTATAGAGTATGAAGATTCAGTTAAGTGAGGAAATAAGTGCTGGAATTCTAAGTACTAGTGGTGATAGTACACATCCTTGAAATTTGCTATGAGAGTAGATCTTAGTGCTCTAATAACACATTCAACACATGATAACTATGGATTATGAGGTGAATGTATGTTAGCTAGCTTGGTTTCTGTAACTATTTCACAATATCTCCAAATATTGCAACATCATGTTGTTTACTTTAAACACATACCTTTGTATTTTCAAGCATATCTAAGTAAGGATAAAAAAAAAATCATGGATGGACTCATGTTTTCAGATGTCTCCACTCTACCCTAGTTGGGTGGCTTCAGGCAAATCATTTAACCTCTTTGTCTCCATTTTTCCATAAGGACCTTACAAATCCAGTATCATAGGGCCAGCGTGTAGGTTAAAGGAGAAGATTCATATAGTGCGTTTGGAGCAGTGCTTAACACAGTGCAATTAGTGTCTACTATCTCTTAGGTTTGAAATTATTTTCTGAGTCCTGCTCAACTGAACCCCTGTGGGGGTGTAAGAGATAAGGAGGGAAAGGGAGAGTAATTTGTCTATGAGTATGAAGTTGTAATGATATCATATAGGGAGCTTATAAATGCATGGGAGGGAACATATCCCTGACACTGAAAACCTACAACAGGGGTAGTCATGAGCCCTAGGGGTGTAACATCTGATGTTATCTGGCTAAATGTATATACTATACTCACCAAACTGCCCAGTAAGCACTTCTCTTAATGTTCATACCCATATATTATTGCTACTCTCACTTTTGGTTAGAGAACCTTCTCTTTTCAGATGGCAGTAACCTTGGGATAACTCAGAAGGCATCATGGTGCTGAGAAGTAACAGAGGAGTACTTAGCACTGAAATATCTCTATCATACCTTCCAAGGCTCAGGGTCCATTGTGGAAGAGGTGGCAGAAAGAATGTAAGAGCCAAAGGAAGGGTAGGACTCCTTTCAGTGTGCTCCTCCAGACACAAAATGGCCTGGATATCCATGATCTCACAGTGCCTGACACTACCTACATAAGACCATCATAATAGGAGGAAAAGATGATGACATCAAAATAAAAGAGAGACTGATTGAGAGGTAGAGGGGATATGATGGAGAGTGGCATTTCAGAGGAGAAAGTGGGGGGAGGGAGGAAATTACCATGGGATATTGTTTACAGTCATGGAAGTTGTCAATAAAATAAGTAAATAAAGGCATGGAAAATGAATGCGGATGGCCAAAGAGACGGCCCATGACCATAGGATGAGGAATGTATGCACACATGTTCACATACACACATAGGGAAGGAGCTAGCTACAAAATACTACTTGAGTGAGACTGGGTAACACCTTTGTAAAGGGACAGCTGTGACTGCATATTGTGGACAGTGGTGACTGTATGTGTAAAGCTGTGTGAGCACAGAATGCATTGTATGTGAGCCAGTGTCAGTTGTGCATGTCAAAGGTATGAGTATACGTCATGAGAGCTACTCTTATTCCTCACCAAGGCATACTTTTCTTGGAGAGGGGTTGACATGGCTTGAGTGTGCCTATCAACACTCATGATAAAATTTGGTCCCACTGATAAGTAGTGAGGGATGGGCTAGATGGAGCTCTGAAGAGCTGACTAGTCATGAGGATGTGCCCTGGAGGATATATTAATCCACTCATGGGTTAAATGGATTTGGAGGGAGTGGCTATTATATAAGTAGCTCTGTCTGGTAGCATGTCATTCCACACCCTCTCTGACAGTTCCACACCAGCAAGAAGGCCCTCATAAGACCCCTTGGGCCCCTTGACTTTGGACTTCCCAGCCTCCAGAATTATAAGAAATAGTTTTATTTTCTTTATAAATTGCCTGATTTATGGCAGCTAGGTGTAGCAAAACAACATAAAATAGATTTTGATAGAGACTTCATTAGACTCTCTCTCTCTCTCTCTCTCTCTCTATATATATATATGTATATATATATATATATATATAGAGAGAGAGAGAGAGAGAGAGTGCCTAATATATATTAGATATATATAGACTAAATATATATATAAATGTATATATATATATATATAATGTTTTATTCCATAATGATAACCTTTGAGTTTTTTTTTACAGTTTTGGAAAAGCATTCTCTCAGGAGAGTAAAAGTATAGGTGAGTGAGAAATGGCACTCCTAAAAATCATAAAGTTGTTCATTACCAGTGGTAATTGATTAGTCTACAAATTCTTGTACAATGAGGCCCCTGAGATCATTGCTGTTGGTTGCACATTAGAAGTAGAAGATAAGACCCTATTGTTGAAGACGCTGCATGCTTTGGTTACAGGACATTGAGAAATCTTTCTAGAACTGAGTTGAAAGTTCTTTCTGTTGGATGGTTTCCATTTTGCCAGAAGTCACTATTCAGGATGCTGATGGACAATGGTTACCAACTGTCCTGCTCAATTATGGACACTGTGGGCTATTCTACCAATGTGCCATGCAAGATGTACTCAGTGACAAAATAATCCCAGGACTACTATGGGTACAACCAACCACTTTCTGATTAGATTTAAAACCCACTCCACAGAAGGGAGATCATCTGATACCTTAAGGCAAGATGAAAATGTATGGCTAGGTATGTCACAAACCCCAATTTGGAGGTCACTGCTATTTTGAAAAATTTCTGTGATGTGCCTGTCAAATTGCCTTCTAGACATTTGTGTTCATGCCAATATGATATTGCTGCTGTGAGCCTTGGTTATGAAGGAAAACTCCATTGTTGCAGTGGGCAGTGGCATTTCCAGAGGTTCATAATCTGAAAACAAGCCGCTGTTCCTGCGACATAGTCGGCCAATGCTTGGCCATAAGTGGAAGAAAATATTAAGTGTACCACCTTTCAAAGACTCAAGAAACATCACAGAAAAGAGGGCATAAAAGAATAAAAGACCTGGAAGAAAGGATGGAATGTTGAAACATTCTCTCCTGATTGATGGGAGGAAGGAGGTTCCTAAGACTTAGGAAGCTCAGGAAATTTACCAGACTGGAAGATAAGAAAACCTCCAAGGTTTGGAAAGCTCAGAAAGTTGCAAGTTTCTCAAGGCCATAAGGTTATAAAAGTAGTAAATATTTGCTGAGGAGAGGAGATACTCTAATGGAACTACCTGTGTTTTTGTAGTTGTCACCCACAAAAGCTGGGGTGGGCTTTTTGGTGATAGAGTACATTTAAGCTATCCAGGCTCCTGTAAGTTACCCCTCAACTATGGTCTCCAATAAACTCAGTGGGTCACCAAGCTAACCTGGGGTGGAATCATTTCTTTGGTCTGTTGGTGGTGTCCTATATGGAGTGAGCAAACACTTGTTCCTCTCTCCTCAGGGAAAATTGCACAGCACTCACTATGATGTTTCATGAAGCACTTGTAATTATTGGTGGTGCAGAGCAAAGTTCCCATGCAATGTTGCTGCTATTTATTTCCAGAGTACTCTGGTACTATGGAGGGAGACAGGCAGTGATGGGTGCCTCATGGATGCTGTATCGTTTCACAGGGGCCACACGTGATAGCAGTCCAAATGGCATCTGTAGTATTTTGCAAGAAGAGTGTTTATGGAGGCCGTGGTGCCCAGTGCATGCATCTGTGGATGGTGCTATTTTTAAATATCTTTTGACAATTTTCATACATGTATATAATGTATTTTGACCATAATTGCCTCTCATTACCTTCTTTTGTCCTCCTTCCCCATCCTCCTTCCACTGGACTTTTGATGGTGCTCTTGAGACTAATTAGTTCACTGTGTCTGCTAGATTTCCCTGGTAATGACTTCTTGCTTTTCCATAAACTGCCTTAGACTCAAGTGTGGGGTGAGGAGGTGGGGAGAGCTGGGAGAGCTGGGAGAGCTGGTTGGTTCAGTGCACATGGCTGCCTTGTGCTCAGATATCAGGTTTGAGTACTTCAGTTGTGGCAATTCTGCCCTACAAATATTAACTAGCAGGTGGATGGAGACCAGTGTTAGGGGTCATGAAAGCATTTCTGCTTATTCTTCTTAGGGTCCCAGATAAAGTGATGGCCTTAACCTTTCTTTAGTTGTGTCTCCATGCCACAGAAGCCAAATAGCTCCTGAATCTCTGCATGAAGCA
Organism: Dipus sagitta; assembly: GCA_036346955.1. NCBI lineage: Eukaryota > Metazoa > Chordata > Mammalia > Rodentia > Dipodidae > Dipus > Dipus sagitta. The sequence goes on along the minus strand of CM070771.1, from coordinate 71,638,804 downwards.
TCACAAAGCGAATAGGTGCCTGTAAAAAAATAGTTAAGATCTTTGACCACTACAATTAGCCCTGTTGGAAAAAATTCAGTGAGTTCAAACCACTTATCTAGCCTGGGATAGCAGGAGAAAGGGAGAGTTGATTGTGAAGTGATGGTTGTGGTGATGTTGTATATATTGAAGAATCTCATCTATTGCTTCTCTTCATGATCCTGGGAAACTCAACAGACTCTTTTTCCATAAGGAAGGTTCCACTGCCACTTTCCCTTCTGTCCAAGGGTTTTAGCTCTCTGTAGCAAACAAAGAAAAGGACTCTTGGTTTGCCCATAACAGATGTCTTGCAAGAGATCGTATGATGATATGTGTGTCACAGCTGGCTCAGAGTGCCTCTCTTTAGCTTTGCACCCTGTTTTTAAGAAGAGACTTATAGCAGTTTTCATTAGCTTGTGGCCTTGGCTCCTTACTAGATATTCTCAGCTGTGTCTTCCTCACAATTGACTCTGGATGTCAGGTTCAGTGCCCTGCCACCATATGGCCATAGATGTAATCTTGCACCACCTGCTTCACCTGCTGCAGGTGGACTTTTCTGGTGTATTTTTGGGCTGTTGAAGTAAAAGAGGGGATCAAGTCTTGTTCTCAGGCTTTTCCAACTTCTTCACCCAAGTACACATAGAGAGCCAGAAAGTTCTCTTCAGATGACAGAGAATATACTGTAAACAGTGAAATAGATACTGAGGAAAGTCTCCAATCCTGTTCAATAGCCTACTTTGCACCTGATTTGTCTGATGTCTGCAATCCTGTTCAATTTCCAACTTTGCCTCTGCATTGTTAAAGAAAGCTCAGAGGCTATTCCTTTGAGATTTCTGAGAGGTATGTAATAAGTGCAAATTTCAAGCATGTGCTTATGCAAAAAAGACCTGTGTAGTTCTTTATGCAATTCTAAAAGCCTTTGCAAAGTAATATCCATTCGCCTTCTTTTTTCCCAGACAGGGAAACTCTCAGAGCAATCCACTCTGCCCAGGGATAGAACATCTATGCCAGAAGTTTCCAGCGGTCATTCAGATCAGGGCTGATGCTCTGTCTCTTCTCTTCTACATTTGGCTTTGGTTCCAGTAAATGAAGAATTTTCAAAGTTCAAGTGGCCAAGCCAAGAGTTAATTAGCTGGCCAGGGTCAGCGCAGCCTTAGGAGGGAAGGAAGCTGGCTCTGGCCTCCTGAGAGGCAGGGAAATGCACCTGCTGGGGCTAACAGGAGATCACAGCATCCTTGCTAAGTGATTGTCTTGATTAATGTCCCAGTTACTCCACAATGTTTAAAAAGAGTGATAGGAATGTTCCTCTCTTCCCTACCCCCACTCTGTATGTGCCAAGGAAAATAGCAATTGACATCTTACCAACATAATGATCTGCTCAAATAATCACTGAGAAAAGTAAAGAATAAAGGCAATGTTGAGGTTCACACAAAGGTTACCCTGTCAGTGGGACCAGGGAAACAGGCATGTACATAGAGGCTTGTGGGCAGAATACCAGGGGCTCTGCACAATAGATGGGTAGAGAACAGCAGGGTAGAAGGTCTCCTATCAATAGGCTTCAGCTCCAATCTTGAGAATAGCAACTGAACAATGGGAGCCAGTGCCCACTGCCTGCAGTTCAGCTCCAGGGTCTTGAAGCTGTTGCCACTAGGCCAACATGCTCTATAGTGAACAAGTGGTGGGCAGGCAGGAAGCCTTCCTTGCTTACTCTAGATCCATACTGCTCTTATAGGACATCTTCACCTGGTCCTCCACCCAAAGTCCTGCTTGCTTCCTCCTTGAAAGTGATGATGCTTTTGAGAAGTGTAGCTGGGCTGTTAAGGGACTGTATCTATTCATGATCAATATGTGTAAGCAGAGCCAGTGAGTTTTTAGTATATGTGTGGGCTTATGTGTATGCATACATTATCAGTGTATGCAAGTGTATATATGTACATGGATATAAGTATTTGTGTATATATATATATAATCGCTTTGTGCAAGTACGTGTATATGCATATGTATATGTCTGTCTTTGTGTGTACCTATATATGTAGATATATATTGTGGTATATGTGTCCATGAATGTACACATATTTATGTATGTGTGTATATGTCTATACCTGTACCCCTACGTGCATATATGTATTTTCCTTGTCTCCTTTGGCTGGTGCTGTTCTGACCTGTGGAATCCCTTCACAGCCCAAGAGAAACACATGAGCCATACTGTCCCCACACTTCCCCTTCTCCTTTTAGCTTTCTCCCCAGAATTACTAAAACGATGAAGCCACTTTGTCTCTGGGAATAGCAGAGCAGGGCTTCCTAAGTGGACATAGGCGGCAGCACACTGCAAGCCTGTCAGGGCAGTCTCTCCCTTCCTCTCATGCACAGCCCGCCTAGCGCAGCTCCAAATCCTAACACACCCTCCACCTGGGTGGATCAGCTGGGCAGGTGACTTGTTTGCTGTTCCTGCACTTACAGGTGTTACATTCCTGAGTTTCTCTGGGGCGGCAGTGTTGGCAACTCCTGCAAGGCTGGGTAGGGGAGGGGCCTGCCCTGCAGGCTGGATTCCAGACCCACAGTATGAAGGCTTTGAGGCTGGAAATTCAGGACCTGAGGGAGTATGAAAAGTGGCTTGCCCTCACATTCTGGATACTGGGAAGGTAGAAAGAAGTGAACAATCAGATTTCCACTGAAAAGCACTTAAGTTTGTCCTACCATATAGTCTGCTGAATTTTAAAAAAAAATCATGATATTAGAATAAAAGATTATCTGCTTGAGCTTTCATAAATGGCATGTGCTTGCCTTCTACCATTCACCTTTCTTCTGAGAAGGCAGAGATCCTGAAAGAGCTATTGTGTAGCACTTCTTTTGAGAAGTTCTTTTTCCTTTTTTGTAGTATGTGAGGAGTAAGTATAATGAAGCCAGCATTCCGTGCTTTACATCACATTCATCCTAGAATGAGATATCATGAAGTTTACATAGTGGCATCTACCCAATTAATTTGAGTTCTAGCCTCAGCTTTGCTCTTAATGAGCTCAATGTCCTTGGACAAGCTGCTTAGGTTTTCTTTTTTAAACAGGGAAGGATGTTTTCCTCATGATGATCATGTTTATAATGCTGCATTCCTGTGTATGGTGTCTGGCGAAGCATACACTGTAGGAAAGTGTTTGATATGTGTAACTCCTCCTCCTCCTGCCCTCGAACACCTTTGACTGCAAGAAGATACTTTTCATGTTGTCTAATTCTAATGACAAAAGTATACCTAACATGGCATCCCAAACAGTTTAAAAATTACATAGGTGGATAAAATAGTAAAGGGATGTGTGTAAGAGAAGGAAGTCCATGGGAAAAAACATGAGAGCATCTTTCTGGGGAGTGCAAACACACTAAAAGACAGCCCATGATTGCTGCTGTCCAAGCCCATTGTGCCATGTTTACATCACTAAGTGAGAGATTTTAGGAAAACAGTACCTCAGCCAGCTTGCCAGGAAAATACTGTCACTTTATATAAATTCACCAGCAGCTATAATACTAGCTACACATTTCTCCAAAATTAGACACACTGCCTTTCAAATAGCTGCAGAACAAGGTCCTGTCCAGCGTGATGTTCATGCTGTGCCTTGGTGCCCACCTCTTACTCCTGCAGCACCCTCCTAAGCCTCATCATACCATACTCCCTGCATATCACCTTAGCTCCTTTGAGAATGTTTTTTGTGTGTGTCTATATGAATAGGTAGGTGCATATGTATGTGGGGGGTGTTGGTGCATGTGTCGTATGTGTGCACATGGAGGCCAGAGAACAACCTTAGGTGTTGTTTCAGCAGGATATCATCCATCTTATTTGAGACAGAGCCTCTCACTGGCCTGGAACTCACTATATGGGCTAGACTAGCTGACCAATGAGCCCAGGGATCCACCTGTCTCTGCTTCCCCAGCACTAGTATTTTAAGGCTCATACCACCACACCTGGCTTTTAAAAATTTGTGTTCTGGGGATCAAACGTAAGTGCTCATGCTTCTGAGGCAAGCACTATGCCCACTGAGCTATCGCTCTAACCCCTCTTTTGATAATGTTTATTCCAAAGTGATACTAACCTCCTTCATGTCTATTTGGCTTAGCAAATCTAAATGTCCCTTGAAGGATCCATTTGTTGAAAGCTGTATCCCTGCTCTGTGGTGTTAATGGGAGGTCAGAGAGCTTGAGGAGGTGGAAACACATGTGTTTCGGTCAGGTTCACATTGCTGATAGAAATCACCCAACCAAGAGCAGCTTGTGAGAATAAAGAGGATTATTTGGCTTATAGGCTTGAGGGGGAGCTCCATGATGGCAGGGAAAATGATGGCATGAGCAGAGGGTGGACATCACCTCCTGGCTAACATAAGGTGGACAATAACAACAGGAGGGTGTGCCAAACACTGGCATGGGGAAAGTGGCTATAACACCCATAAGCCTACCCTCAACAACACACTGCCTCCAGGAGGCTTAAATTTCCAATTAATATCAGCTGGGAACCTAACATTCAGAACACCTAAGTTTATGGGGACACCTGAATCAAACCACCACACCATCCAAGGAAGTTAAGTCTTTGTAAACTGTGAGCCCCTTCCCATCTGCCTCTGCTTTCCAGCACCACTTCTGCCATGATATGCCCCCACCCCAACCACAGGGACAAGGGAGATAGGGCACACTGAACATAGACTCCAACCTCTGAAGCTATGAATTAACATAAACTTTTTTTTTTTTTAGAAGTTAATTTTCTCAGGCATTTTGCAGAGCAACAGAAAGCTGACTAGCATTCCTTGCAATCCCAATTCCATCCTCTTGGTTTATTAATTAAGCTGTACACTAAATGTTTCAGGGCCAGCTCCATCCTAGCTCAGAGGATAGGTACAGGATTTGTTTGTTAATTTGTTCATACTCAACTCCTACCTTGTACCTTTTGGTTTTGTTTCTTCTGTATATGGTTTACTGACCTTTGAACCAACCATTCTTAAATCCTTTTTGTTACCCTATTATATATAGAAGACCCCTAATGCCTCCAATAAAATCTCCAGTAGCTACTAGCAATTTATAGCTGTCTATTTTTTTCATTTTTATTGATAATTTTCATGCACATACATAATTTATTTTGATCATAATCCTCTTCTACTACCATATTTTGTCCTTCTTCCCCCATACCCCATCCACTGAGCCCCCGTCTTCTTTCCAGCTAGCTTTGTCTTTTTATCTTAATGCCATTTTTTCCTTCCTCCATTTTGCATGACAGTATGTTGATGGCCCAATGTTGTGCAGGTTTTGTGCAGGTAGCCACAGCTGTTGTGAGGTCAGGAATGCATCAGGTACTCTGTGTTTGGAAGTCAGCATTCCAGAGCACTCCGTCCTATCCTCTGGCTCTTACATTCTTCTGCTCCCTCTTCCATAATGTTCCCGGACCTCTAAAGGAGGTAACTCAAATGTCTCATTTAGTACTAAGCAGTCCAGTGTCACTTATTCTTGTTACTGTGATAAGTTCTCAGTTTCCCAAGTAGTGACTACCACTTGCAAAAAGAAACTTCTTGGACCAAAATTGAGAGCAACATTAATCTATGGGCATAACATAAATATTCAGAGGGTAATTTAAAGGGCACAACGTATTCATTTAGCCAAACAACAGAAATAGGGTCTATGACATTTGCAGCCATGGGCTTTGGACCAGGTTCTCAGAACCAGGTATGAAAGAATTCCCTTGTGTGGATCAGGCCCCAAATCCAATCAGAAGGCAGTGGTTACCCTCATAACAGCCATGCTACTATTGCACTAGTGGGAACATCTTGCTTGGCTGGCCAGTTCTGTAGCTTCCAGTGATGGTTAAGACTAGTGAGGACTTTTCTCCCTCAGAAGGCTTCATCACACTCTCAGTACTATGTCAGCTGTCTAGATTTAAATAAAGTGGAATGAATTTAAAATTTATTTCTTTAGTTGACCTAGCCACATTTTATATGCTCAGGGAGCCTCATATAGCTAATAGCTAAGCATTGTGGATTGTATATATTGAATGTTTTCACTTTTGCCAAAAGTTATTTTGGAAGGCATGACATGCGTTTAAAGGCCAATATGTATCAGTAGATTTCAAGGAGTGAAACAGATAAAACTTTCCACTTTTTTTTGTCCTAGACAATTTATGTACATACATTTGCTTTTCTTTTTGTTGTTTTATTGCTGTTATGCTTTTTATTGTTGCTTATACATTTCCTGGCCTTATTTAGAACTATATTGAGCCATTCACATTTGAGGACTATTTTCCACTCCCTTTCCTCTTCTTTAAAACAAAATAAAGAGTGTTGAAACTTAAAAGGTGTTTATGCATTAAGTTCATACTTGGGAACAGACGAAAGTTCTCTCCTGAAGAAATGAAAGCCAAAATAAGAGCAGAGGTCAGGGACAGTATCTCTTGTTTTGTAAGTTGAAGAAGAAAATTCTAGACATGTTTATTATCAATTTGTGGTTATTTGACTTCTGCATTAACAGAGGAGCAGAAAGTTGTCCCTTTTTAAAGGAAAATGTAATTCACTTCAAGTTCAACTATACCAGATGCAAGCAGCTGCATCCATATGTTGCTAAAAATTATTTTCTAAATAGTACTACTAAGATTAAACTTTATGTTAAAAAGAAACCCGCAGGTGATTGAGGATACCACGGACTTCCTCCTTGTAGTGACGCCTTTAGTCTGAGTCTGCAAGAACCAGCCACAGCAGGGAATGGGCACACTGGTCAAGATGTCATTGGGCTTTTAATAGGGGGGGGGGGTGGATTCCAGGAGGTCCTGAGCAATGCGCCAATGTCAGTGGTGTCATGTCAGGCTGGGCTTCCCATGTCACAGTGGGAGAAGAAAAAACAAATCCTTTAGTACATTTCTAAAACCTAGCTTAAACAACCCTTTGAAATCCTAAGAGTTAGAATTGGTTATTTTAATTTTACGTTTTCTGATTTTTTTTTCCTCTTGAATAAAATCACAGTTAATTTCCTTAGTCTTTGTACTGGATTTACTGTCTGTAAGAATCATCTGGCTTCATGAAGCTCTGAAAAGATGTATTGAAATAGAATAGACCCTCAGTCTTCACCAGCACAGCTCAAATTTATAAAATGCTTTCCTGCTGTTTCCCATATCAATGACACCACTGTTTCATTTACCCATGATTTCTGATTCAATGACTCTGCAGCCATCTTTTGCTTCCCTCGTGATGTCCCATGTATAGTAACTTCATCCATGGTAGTTTAGACTCTCAGAGCAAAATTCTCACATTAACAATCAAACTTAGAACTTTATGTTTCCTTATTTTATTTCTGAGACAGTCTCACTATGCAGCCCAATATGACTTTGAATTCAGTCATGATCCTCCTGCCTCAGCCTCCTGTATTTTTTAATCACCAGTAAGAGGACTTTGTATTTCCAGATATATCTAAGCGTATCTTGTTTGTTTCTAACACAAATACACAATACACTCAACTTCTTTGAGATATGAAAGCTGTCTTCTCCTAGGCTGTCAAATGGATGTCATGCATTTGGCTTGTTAGTCCAAGAGTCCAGGGTAACAGTCATGGAAATTACAAAACAGCCAACCTCCCCCCCCCCACCCACCCAAAGAATTAGCAAACAAAATAGAATCATGGCACCTGTCTTTTAAGGGAGGGCCTTCTTTCTGACAAGTAATATTTAATAAGCAGTCAGCTTTTCTGAAACAAAGCAGTTATTCATTCAGTTTCTATTACAGAGATCCTGCAATTTATGAACATATTCAGATTCCAAAGTTAATTTATAAGTTGGCTTTTAGAAGCAGGATTCATTTTCTCATAAAAATGTTATTTTTGGTGTGGCTGAACTTCCAGGTTAGCCCATACAATCCTGCTTCACTTTTAGCATAGTGAGACTGTATTTGCAATTACAACCCAGAGTGTTCCCCTCCCCCAGTCCTTGTCTCATAGCCTCCTGAGCCCCAGCACCTGCAGTGGGCATGGAGGTGCGAGCATTCTTGAAGCCAGTCAAGTTCGCCAAGTATTACTGGGAAGAAGACTCGAGGGAACCAAGAAGGAAGGTGGAAGTGTTTGGGACTCTTGTGGTGGTCATGTTTGAGGGTGGGAAGGCCACTGCCTGTTGGGAATTTCTGTAGTTAAAGGGGAGGCTCTTGACCCCAGGTGTAGCACTGACCAGGAAAATAGGAGGAGAGCCTGATGGTGGGCTGGGGTGAGTATGTGGGAGAATAAACAGGACCCTATGCGAAGAGGTCTATATGGTGCCCCTAAGTTAATTACTGAACAACAAAGCCTTTGACCATCAACACCTGCTTTGTCCACCGAACAGGTCTGGGTGCTGTATACAGTCTTGGTGTTGTCTTTCCTACTTTTATTAGGCAAGTAAGCACAAACTCTGAGACTCGGGGGTTTTTTGTTGTTGTTTGTTTGTTTGTTTGTTTGTAAATGAAATAATACCTGTTTTGGCCCTGCACATCTGGCAAGAATCCTGGGCAAACCTTAAAGAGATGGATTTTATATGTACCCTATGCAACCAAAGCGATCACGGAGCCATTAGTCTTCAGTGAGTTAACTGCTTCTGCCTGCCAGAGCTGCTGAAGGTCCACATTGGGAAAACCAGGGCTTTTTCCTTTTTCTTTTCTATTTCAGCAGGGATTTTACCATTGCCGAGTGCCTATCTGGGGTGTATGAAATGCACGGCCACGCACTGAGACGGAGACGGCTGTTGGCCCTGCCGTGCTTTTTCCACGGAAGAGCACACTCCAGGGGTTCGTCGGGAAGGCGCAACCCTGGGTGAGCCCGTGGCCGCCGCGGCTCGGGAGTGAAGGCCCTCGGGGCGTCCGCGGGGCCGGACCGCGGCGGTTCCCTGGGAGGTCTGGGCTCGGGGCGGCCAGCGAGGGCGGCGGGGCGGAGCCGGGGCGCTCGGCGCGCGGCGGGCGGCGGGCGGCGGGCCGCGGTCCCCTCCGAGGCCCTTTGTTTCCCGCGCGCGGCCCGGCTCGCGCTCGCGCCCTGGGCGTCCACCCACCCGGGGAAGTATGCGGAGACGCGCCGCCGGCGCGCAGCGTCAAGCCCGGGCAGGGCGCCCTGAGTCATCTTATCTGAGGCGGGCGGCACCTCGCCCGGGTTAGTCAGAGCCACGGGGAAATAAAGAGCTCAGTGTCTGAGGGGCGCTGGGGTGCCGAGCGCTGTCGTTCTGTTTCCAAAACAAACGCTCCCGCTCCCGCTCCCTCGGGCCTTCCCGGAGAGACTTCCCCGCGCGCAGCGGGCCCTGGAAGCCCGTGCACCCGCCCCAGCCAGTCTCCCCTCCAGGGGGACGAGGGCGTCCGGGCTCTGCCTGCAAGAATGGGCCTGTTAAAAAGGAGAAACACGAGCTTGTCAGAAAACTCAAAACCTCAGTGTCTGTCTCTGTCGTCTCCTCATGAAAATACTTGTGGATACTCAGGAAAGTCAGCAGGAGCAGCATGAAACACACCAGGCCTATACAGTGCTGTAAAGCAAAAAAAAAAAAAAAAAAAAAAAAAAGAGGTAGGGTTTCGCTCTAGCCCAGGCTGACCTGGAATTAGTATCAGGGTGGTCTTCAAGGGATGACACCTGGCTAAAGCAAAATACTGAAAAAAGCATGATTATCCTTACACGAATAGGAGTTTCTTTCTTTCTTTTTTTATATAAAAAGTATTTTATGGGTTCGAGGGATGGCTTAGTGGTTAAGGCATTTGCCTGCAAAGCCAAGGGACCCAGGTTCAACTCCCCAGGTCCCGTGTTAGCCAGATGCACAAGGTGGCACATGCCTCCGTCTGGAGTTCATTTGCAGTGGCTGGGGTTCCTGGCACGCCCATTTTCTCTCTCTCTCTCTGTCAAATAAATAAAAATAAAATATTTAAAAAACAAATTAAAAAGTATTTTATGTAGTTATTTACAGAGAGAGAAGGGGGGGATGGGCATGCCAGGCCTCTAGCCATTACAAATGAACTCCAGATGCATATGCCTCCTTGTGCAACTGACTTTACATGGTACTGGAATATCGAACCCAGGCCATCAGACTTTGCAGGCAAGCTCCTTAACCACTGAGAAATCTCTCCAGCCCAGCAGGCATTTCTTTAATAATAATTCTTGTCCACATCTTACTAATTACATAGTGATATTATAACCAAAGTAGGACAACATTGAGAATGGATATATGCAGAAACAACTTTTATTTCATTTGTTTGTTTTTGTCCTGGGTACTAAACACTGGGTCTTGCTTTACCACTGGGCTACATCCACAACCCTTTAAAAACATTGTTTTTGATGGTATCAACTTGACTGTTTTCACTGAGTACAAAACTAAGTAAATAAAAAAAAATACTTCAGAATGAAAAAAAAAAAAAAAAAACATTGTTTTTGAGACAGACAGACTGCCATAAGTTGCCAAGGCCTCCCTCTAACTTGTGCTCTCTTGCCTCAGCCTCCATCCCTGGGATTACAGGCTTGTGCTTCCATGCTCTGCTGACACTTTGCCTTGCTTCATAGTTCTCTATAATGGATGCCTTTGATTCTTGAGAGTAACATTAAAGAAGACACCATGGCTGAAAATTTCCATCTAGCTGATGGGGTATGGGGTGCTGCTAGAGAGGTCTGGGAGATGTGTGTTTAAGCTGCAGCATGCCTGTTCTTTCTACAGATGGTCACCGCTGGCTGGGAGGGATTGGAATGCAGGCCTGTCAGATAAGGGAGTCTTAAGGCTCAGATTGCTCTGATGGAGGAGGGGTTTCTGATAGGGGCAAGACCACAGTCTCAGCTCATAAATGTCTAGGGTCTCAGGGGCAAATGAGAAAGAAGTGTTTGTCAATATCAGCTGACATTGTGGCCACATCTTTTAGTCAGTTTGGAAGCATGCAGCCAGGGTAAACCCATGGACGGGAGATGAAGGAAGAATATGTTTAAAAATATGCTTACTTTTTATGGCTCACTTTCTAACTGTTGCTCTCTGGATAGAATCCAGTCACTCTGAAGAGAGAAGGAATGATTGAACTCCTAATAGACATGACATTAATCTCACTGACTGCTTTATCATTAGACTTGATTTTCTTTTTTTAATTCTCTTGCAGCTCATGGTCCAGGTTTAAGCAGAGAACTCTGTGGGTGAAGAAAGCCACATCTCCTCCCTGATGTGCATTGGTATGGCTCATATACATAGGAAAATGTGCCAATTTTCCTTGTGTTCCACATGCTTCTTGGAAAATTGTCTTTCTACTTTTTGATTTTTACAAAGTGTGACACATCCTTTACATATAACTAATATGTGTTCAAATAGTGTCATATCTATTAATAATTCTGCCACTAGCATCTCAATATCATGCTCTTCCTTTTTGGGTTCCTCTAATCCCCTTATTTTCATTAGTAACTAAGCACTCTCATATTTTCAGATAATTCCCAAACTTTTATGTCTGTGTCAACACAAATCCCTGGTCAAATTCCCCATCTCCTTCACAATAATTTTGATTTTGATATGACTGATGCTGCCACATTTGATTGAATTCTCAAATATTAAATTCAAACCTTGGCTTTTGGTCCAGACAGCAGAGTACTGACTCATCTCCACAGGCATAGATAGAGCCCTAGAAAAGACTCTGAAGAAATTGCAGAAGGACTTTGAAATTTAAAGGCTCAGGATCAGGATAGGGGGAACTGCACTGACAGGTGACTCAAGATTGGCATCTCCAGCCCTCACTCAACCAAAGAAGGAGGTCCATGTGGATTCATTCCTCCTAGGATGAAACCAAGTCAATGGACATCTCCTGACGGGACACTGGTAGGAATTCTGCTGATAGCCAGAAGCCAGGGGAAGGGCTGTCTCACTGAGCCAAAAGCTGTCCCATCAGAGAAACCCACAAGGTAGCAACACATGTTTCCTTCCCTGCCCTCCCTCCCTTCTCTCATTCCTTCCTTCCTTCTTTCACTTTTCCCCTCCCTCCCTTCTCTACCTCCCTTCCACCCCTCCTTCCCTTCCTTCCATCCTTCCTTCCTTCATTTCTTTGTGTGTGCATGTTCATGTGGGTGAGTGCAGGTACATGTGTAGGGTGGCATGTGTGTGGAAACCAGAGAACACTCTCAGGTGTCTGTCCTCACCTTCCACCTTGTTTGAGACATTGTTTCTTGTTGTTCAGCACTTATTTTGCCAGGCTTTCTGGGAATTCTGTTGTCTCTGCCTCCCGTTGTACCATAGGCATATTTGGGATGACAGACATCTAGACTATGGTTCCTGGCTTTACATGGGGTCATCCCGTTTTATGTGGGTTTTAGAGATCTGAATTCAGGTACTCATGCTTGGGCTGCAAGCACTTTGCTTTCTGAATTATCTCCTCAACCATGCAGGGGGAAAGGTTTTCTTATACTCCCTCTTATGCCCCCTCCTATAAGCACCATAGACAGGAAAGCATAGCACAGGAAGAAGCCCTGCAGCATGCAGCACCTCGCCAGGAAACTCTTCTAGCCCCAGTCTGGGAGTTCCTTCACTGTTTACACGTGGTAGACAGATGGATAGCTGCTGAGTGGGGGCTCGGCCCCCATAAGCTATGACCAGAAAACACTCTGCCACATTCTTACCCTCCTTGGAGACAGTCAAAAGACATGGCTGGATTTCTCTTACCAAAATAAACTGTTCAGGGAAATGTTCTTTGTCCCAGAGGTCCTCACTTTCATTTTTTTTTTCCACGCAGAGACCTCTGACTCCTAGCCTGGGGATGTTCCTTCTGTAGCTTAGCCAACACCAGCAGGATCAGTGGGAGACAGCATCAGTAGAAAAACCAATAAGATAATATGGTAAAGCTTCGATTTTAAGTTGGCAGTCAAAACTATAGCCCACAGAATTGCCCAGGACCTGCATGCTATGACTAAACAAGACTTGATAAGTAAAGGTTTTGAATAGGACTTGAATGCCCCTAGTAATAATAGACATGATATCTAGGTTTAACTCACTTAACAAAGAACCAAGAACAATCAAAGTGAATGAGAAGAAAGAGTCAACAGATATCAATGTTGTGTGGAACACCCTAGGTGGACTCAATGGCAGGGCAAAAGTGACAGTGAACTTAATGACAGACTGATCAGCAGATTTTCCTAATCTGAACACATGAGAGAAGTAAATATAAAAAAATCAAAGAAAAAAAATTGGAGAAGTTACAGAAGATTCAACTTTCATAGTAACTAAATCGCATGATGCGTGAAAGAGACTGAAAGAATATTCAAAGAAGTATTAGATGCAAATTTACCAAATGTGAAAAATGAAGGACATAAACCTATATTTTCAAAAAGCTGAGTGAAGCCCAAGTGGGGAAATCCCATGGAATTCATGCCAATGTACATAGTAATTAAACGTCTGAAAACTGCAGGAAAGAAAAAGTCTTGGAAGCAGCCAGAAGGAGATGACTCATTGCCTGGAGTGGAACAGTGACGTGAACAATAGTGTCCTTCTTATCTGAAAATGGGTCCAGAAGAAGGAAGCCTACCCTTCATGGAAGTGGAGCTGTCAGTGCTATAGGGGTGAAAGTATCCCTCAGAGATTAAGGAGAAAAAAGACAAAGCATGTTGCTAGCAAGCTGGTTTATAAAATAGGGTTGGTTCTCTAAGGAGAAAGAAAATGAAAAATTAATGCTATCGTCTGGATATTAGATGTCCTAGGTCCACATGTCACCAGCTTGATCCTATTGGGAAGTGATAGAAGCTCTAGAGGATGGGGTCCTATGGGAAGTCCTTTGGTTATTAGAGTCATGACATGAAAAGGGATATTAGGATCTCACCCCTCTCTCATTCTCTCTATCTCTTCCTGGTGAAAATGGGATGTACTCTCTGCCATTCTGTGCTCCTGACAACAGCTAACAGTGCAATGGAGTCAACTTACCATGGACTGAAATGTTCCAAAACATTGTGCGACCATCAAGATAAGGTTGGGCCTGCTTGTGGTGCTTAGCTTTTCTCTCCATGTAGGGTGACCTACTGAAGAGAGAAGCCACAGTGAGCTGCAGGCCATTGGTAACCCTGTTCTGTTCTTCAGCATGGAGGTAAAGATTCAGGAGCTGAGTCGCCAGATTTGTTCTGGGGTGTGTGCTTATCTGTCCTCATTTGTGCCCTGAAGCAAAGATGCACTGGTCAAACGTGCTCAAAAACATCACCTCTATGAACTGGTGGGTGGCTGAGCCTGCACAGGGACCACACCTGCTGTTGAGTTGCCTCCTTCTGGTTACCTGCCATGTTTCCTCAGCGTGAGAGTGGCACAGAGCCAGATCTGTGCTGTGTCCTGCTCTCTGCAGGGTGCGAGTCAATGAATCAAACTAAACCTTTATAACTTGGTTATTTTACATATTTTGTTACAATGGAATGGACCATTGCTCAAAACTTTGGAAAATAGTGAACCTTAAAATTGATTTAAAAAGGGAGGAACTATATTAATTCATTTTATGACTTACTCAAGTACCACTGGATGATTAAAGCCTAATGTATCAAACTATCTGTAATGTTCACTGTGTGTGTGGAAGGGGTACTTGAGACAACTGTATAGAAAATATGGAAGAGAAAATGGACCTAGTTGGTAGTAGAGTTCCATGTCTCACTGGAATTGGTGGCCAGCATATTGTGATGGTGTGTTGCATATTATAATTACATAAAGCAGCCACTAAGAGAAACATTCAAGCAATACCCTGAAATTACTATGAAGAAATTGAGATGGAATTGATAAATTAGGTTATGGCAACATTAAAACTTTCCCTCTGAAAAAGACTGAAAAGCACACAAAAAAAAAAAAAATAAAGCAGGCTGTCTAGGAGAAAGTATTTGCAAACTGTATGTCCAACAAGGGATTGGCACCTAGAAAGAACTCCCAAAGCTCAGCATCAAAAGACCAAATAATTCAATTAGAGACATGGACAGACTATTTTCATGAGAGGACAATGGTGGGCAGCAGATTTACAAACAACCAGACTTACCAACTTTTATTAGAATGGCTAGAATAATGGTCATAATACCAACTAGTATTAATAGTGTAGATAAACTAGATCATTCGTACTCTGCTGGTGGGAATGCAAAATGATACAGGCACATTGGGAAACAGTTTGGTAATTCCTTATAAAAACTAAATGTGCAACTACTTTACAACTCAAGAATAGTCTGGGGCATTGATCCTAGGAAAATGAGCATCAATGTTTCACCTGAGCATTCATATTAACTTCATTTACAGTAACCAAAAGTAAATAGTTTAGATGTGCTTTGAAGGATCAATGATTTAACAAAATGTGGTATATACATATCATGGAAAT
Organism: Dipus sagitta; assembly: GCA_036346955.1. Lineage (NCBI taxonomy): Eukaryota > Metazoa > Chordata > Mammalia > Rodentia > Dipodidae > Dipus > Dipus sagitta. Next base: position 71,623,505 of record CM070771.1, on the reverse strand, counting down.
ATGATTGTTAGTTGGCAATAAAAGATAGTGGACTATGGATAGAGACAACCATGATGAACCTCTAGGTAATGGTACTGGGTGAAAATAGCTAATCCCAAAGACTAAATACGAATTACTCTGTATATACAATGTTCTTGAAATGGCAGATTTGTATAGCTAGAAAACAGATCCATAAGAATTGCTGTGAACCAAGACTGGAGAGGAGGGGTAAAGGGTGCATGAGACAGATAAAACAGGTAAAGTGACAGACGCAGGGCACTGGAGCCATTTCTCATGGTTGCTGTTTCTTCTCAGTGTTTTAATGAGGGCTAAAAAGAAGCACCTCTGTATTTTCACACCATGAAGTAAAACCTAGATGCAAACACAGGTGGTACACCTTACCCCTATTTGTCTCTAGTGATTTCCCCTTCCATGGAATACTTCATTATATAAGGAATGGTGTTGTTAATAAAGCCACATTTTAAAATGTTGCATGACATCTCTCTTATGACCCTTAAAATCAGCATGTGTCATTGCATTCGAAGGGATTTTTTTTTGTAGACATCCAATTGTCAGAAACTTTTTTTTATCCTCTCTTGCCCATCTGTCTTTTCTGTGTCTAAAACTGTTTGCACTGAAATTGCTACTGGTGGCAAGACTGCTGCGTGTGTCCCATTCCTGGTCCTTGTTTCCTCCTCCTCACTCTCTATTGTCCATTTTCTTATTTTTTTGTGGGTTACAAGAACACTTTTAGGATTCCATCTTTATTCATTTATGATATTTTTAGCATGCTTACATCTTTTATTTTCATTAGTGGTTGCCTTGAGTATTATGATACACATACATAATTAATTGCTCCTCCTAATATAAAGACTTTACAGATTTGAGTAAAGTGTAGATATGATACTTGGATTTAGGTTCTGTACAATATTCTCTCATAGTTAAAAATTCAGTTGTTAAGGATTGCTTCCTTGTACCTATCCACTTAGGATAATATCAGATGGTGGAGTCTATCAGAAAGATGTACGTGGATTTTAGTCATTCTGGTAGTTCCTTTTTCCTTTCTGAAGTTACGTCATTCCTACCCTGTGTGTGGGTCTTTTTCTGTCCAGGCTTTGAGGATCTGTTTGATAGCAACAGAAACTCTTAGTTTTCCCTTACTAAACAATGTCTTCATTCCTGCTTCATTCACAAAGAATATTTTCATTTTATATTGAATTTATAGATAATATCTTATTTTCCTAGCACTTAAAGATGCTGTGCTTAACTGAGGAGATGGCTTAGTAAAGTGCTTGACACACAAGCATGAGGACTTGTGTCTCCAGGATCCAAGTAAACTGGCTGGCCTAAGTAAAATGGGTCACATGCCTGTTACTCCAATACTGGGGAAGCAGAGGTTCCTTAAGGCTTGCTGGCCAACTAATATAACCAAATCAGTGAACTCTATATTTACTAAAAGACCCTGTCTCAAAGCAACAAAAGCAACATAAAAAAACAGGTGGAAAATGGAGAGTGATTGAAGAAATATTCACTGTCCATCTCTTGTCTCCACATGTATATGCACACACATGTGCACCCACATGCATGCAAAAATGAACATAGATGTCATGCACACCACACACACATACGAAACATATGAAAAATCTGGCTGCTATGGCCTTATATGAGAGCTCCACTGAGGATCCAGCTGTCATTCAAGTGCCTCTCAGCAGGTAGGTAGTCATTGCCATCTGGCTGCTGGCAAAAGTTTTTCTTTGTGAGGGACATGGTTTTCATTTCCTGATTGGGGCAGGTCAGTTTTTGCAAAATGTTTCTACTTTTTACGTTTACTTTTGAGAACCTTGATGTGAGTACATTTTTTAATGGGCATGGATCAAAGGTGCATCAATTAGTGAGAGACCCAAAAAGATGTTACAGTCATGTCAGAGGAGAAATCAAAGAGCTTCATGAATATGGGCAATAAGAAGCTATGAAGTGAATTTACACATAGATACAAAATGAGTTCAAAGCATTCCTTTGAGCACTACTCATTTGTATTCTTTTATTAGTGAGAAATTTAATATAAGAACATGTTACAAATTGGTCATGTCATGTTTGTATCAGATTGCACTCTTAGGTCCGGTCTCCCCACCCCCATTGAACCTACACTGTGAGGTCATGAATACACCAGTTAGTCTCTGGGTGATGGGTGGGGGCAATGCTTCAGAGTACATATTTCCACCCTGTGGCTCTTACATTATTTCTACCCCATCTTCTGCAATGTTTCCTGAGCCTTGAAGAGTATGTTAGAAGTCTCCTTTAGCGTTGAGGTCTAATTTTTTTTTTTTTTTCCGTATTCAGCTTTGAGTTTCCTCTGTGTCTACTGCCATCTCCCTGGAAGAGGTTCTCAGGCTAGCCTTGGGAGCAGCACTTATATTTGATTCACAGCTTCCTGGTGGGTGTGACAGAGATGATTCTCTCATGTAGACACTTGGCTTTCTTTTCTTATTATTCTGATGGGTCTTGGAACTCCCTAGTATTCACCCGTATCTATCAAAAGCAGATTATTTAACCAAGAATTAGATCAGTATGGATCAAAGAAGAAAAACAAACACAACTATGTGATAGGCAAAACCTCTCCTTTTAGCCAAAGAACAGTGAAAACTTTCTTCTAGGGTCTATGACCTTTCATACCATATAGGCTTCAGACTTGGTTCTCAGTACTAGACATGAATTCCTTCACACTGAATGCACCTCATAGCCAATCAGAGAACAGCTGATTAGCCTCATATCTTATTGCTACCTTTGCACCAGTGGTTTATTTGCTAGATGAATCAACATCTTGCTTAGATGGTTCATTTTGTAGCTTGCAGGTTCCACTGCTTAATCATGCTATTGGTGACTTTTATCCCCGAAACCACTCCCCCTACACACACAGAGCTTTCCAGCATCATGAGAGCTAGCTATCATGGAGGTGGCTTCCTTCACAGTTTCAGCTTGATAGTATGGTCTTGCCATGGAAGTCTGTGGTGTTATCAGTAACAGTGAGTTACCGTTTAGTTCTGGCGGATAACCAAATGCTTTGGCAATGGCCTAGGTTGTTCTGGGGCCTCATGGGCTCCCCTGACCAACAAGTAACTGTGTAGGAGTATGTTGTAGTCAGGTTCACATTGCTGGCAGAAAACACCCAGCCAAAAGCAGCTTGTGGGAGAAGAGGGTTCATTGTGGCTTAAAGACTCAAGGGGAAGGTCCATGGTAGCAGGGGAAAATGATGGCATGAGCAGGGGGTGGATATCACTTCCTGGCCAACATAAGATGAACAATAGCAACAGGGGAGTGTGCTAAACACTGGCAAGGAGAAGCTCATTATAACACCCATAAACCCACCCCTGATAATACACTGTCTCTTGGAAGATTTAATTCCCAAATTGCCATCAGCTAGGAACACCTAGCTTATGGGGGACTCCTAAATCAAACCACCACAGAGGGTGACCTGATTCTGGCAGTGGGATTTACCAGGCACTGCCTATGGTTTTAGAGCAAACTTTCTCCATCCCTGAATGCTACTTCTACCCCAATTATTACCCTACCCCCTCTCTTTTTAACAGTGTTATATCTTTTAAAAATATTTTAGCTGTTTATTTTCAAGAATAGGGAGAGAAAGATAAAGTATGGGTCCACCAGAACCTCTTGCTACTGAAGACAAATTCCGGATGCCTGCATGATTTTGCATCTGGCTTTACCTGGGTACTGGAGAATCAAACCCAGCCTGTCAGGATTTACAAGCAAGCCCTTTAACTATTGATCCATTTCTTAATGAGCTATCAAAGAAGTAGGTTTCTATTGCACTGAATCATACAGTCTTTAGTTTTGTGTATTCCCCATCCCATCCCTCCCTTATCCCTATCCCCATAGATTACTTCATTTGTATTCTGTCCCTCCATGTGGCTGTTTACTAAGCACTCCTCTGATCCTTCCCTACCTCTTCTCTCTCCAAGCCTCATTCTAGATTCCTAATCAGAACTACTGAGACTTACTTCTTACCACTTATAAACAAAGCAATTGTTGATTTGATGTGAAGTTCTGATTATGAGAGCATGTGGTGTGTGTCTTTCTGAGCCTGTGTTACCTCATTCTTCATGATACTTTTCCAGGTCAATCCATATTCACAATTTCATTTTTTCCTTATGGATGAGTTGAACTCCATTGTGTATTTGAACCACATCTTCATTATCCATTCATCAGTTGATGAACATCTTGGTTGATTCCATTCCATAGCTATTGTAAATAGAGCAGCAACAAACATGGATGAGCAAATATCCCTGTAGTAGAGTGGTCTTTAGAGTAAATGTTCAGAAGTGGTAATTATTGGTCAAATTATAGTCCTATTTTTTAGATTTTTGAGAAACTGTCCTACTGATTTTCATAGTGGCTGTACAAGTTTGCACTCCCAACAAGAATAGAAAGGGGTTCCTCTTTCCCCACACCATTGCCAACATTTGTTGTTATTTGATTTTTAATTGTTTGAGGTAGGGTCTCACTTTAATTCAGGCTGACCTGAAATTCACTATGTAGTCTCAGGGTAACATTGAACTCATAGCAATCCTCCTATGATGGAATTTCAAGATAGTTTTAATTTGCATTTCCCTGGTTGCTAAAGATTTTGAACTGTTTTTAGGTGTTTATTGGCCATTTGTATTTCTTCTTCTGGGAACTCTCCATTCAGTTCCCTGCTTCATTTTTGCAGTGTGCTAATTGATGTTATATTGATTAAGTATTTGAGCTCTTTATATGTTCTAGATGTTAAACCTCCGCCAGATGTATAGTTGACAAAGATTTTCTCCCATTCTGTTGGTAAACTCAATTGATGGTTTGTTTTGCTGGACAATAGCTTTTTAGTTTGATAAGATCCTAATTGTTGAGTATTTATCTTATTCCCTGGATGGGCCTCTCTTTCATAAGATTTTGAAAATTTTCTTCTATAACTTTATTGAAGATGTTCTATATTCCCTTGCTAATAGTTTTACCCTTGTTGTGTGTCCATGATCCAAATGTTTGATCTTTGTAAGGTGTCCCACATTTTTATTTGTTTTGTTTGTATGGTTTTTGAACTTCTCATTGATTTTAGCCATTTATTTGGTTTTCTCTGTCTTGTCCTCCATATGATATTTTCAGTTGGTGATGCTTTCTTGGGAGCCTTTTACTTGAATTATTTCATTTTTAAATTTCTATTTGGTTTTTCTTCAGGATCTCTATCTCTTTATTGAGTTCTGTCTTAATTTCTTGGTTTGACTTCTTCACTGAATTTATTTGAATGTCTGTGCTCTCTTAAAAGTCATTCAGACTTTTGATCATGTCCTCTTTGAATTCACTAGATTCATTCTGCAGTTTATTACATTCTTTTTGTTATTCTCATCCATTTCATTCAGCCATTTATTTGTGAGATCATTAAGTTTGCTGAATATGCTTATCATAGTTAAATTTTGGAATTTATTGTCTGGAGTTTCTTTTAAGTAGTTTTCATTGGAAATTCCACTATTGGATTATCTTGGTGAGTTTACTGTGGTAGGGTTATCTTGACTCAGTTTCTTGTGTTATTTGTTTTGCATTGGAGCTTGCCCATGTGGAGATGGTCCCTTTGCCTTGCTAAAAATACAGCAAAAGTGGTTATATTGGGGTCTGTGTTGAGTGGCCTTGTCATCCTTGATCTATATGGGCTTTAGCTGGGGGTCTACCCTGAGCACACTGGAGTCTGAGTAGCCTAATCTGTTTGTGGACAATCTCCACACAGGAATGAGCCATGTTCACTGGAGAGCATGATCTGCGAGGGGAGGACATAGTCTCATTGTCTTGGCTTAAGGTGGACATGTGGGCCTGATAGTAGGGACTGTGCCAAATGGGCCTCATCCCCAGGACTGGCATACAGATGACTGAATGGGTGCAGTGGGTGACAGCATATGCTCACCTGGAAGCTCAGTGATGTACCCAGTGCATGAGCAGTCTCCACAAGGGTCTGGGCTAAGGGTCTTGGGGAGTGAGACCAGTTTGAGGAGGGCCTCGTCTATTTGTCCATACTCAGAGAGATTTGAGTATTTTTTTGAGCCTCTTTGTCTTTGATCTTCTTCATTGGACACTCCATTGCATGAATTTTACTATTTTCTGTTTTGTCTCTTGCTCCTGTGACTCCATTTTCATCTCCCTGTTTTCTTGCCTGTGTTCTAATTAAAAAAATTCTATTGATTTGTTTGTAAGTTCAGAATCCACCCTCTCTCATCTCTACTGTGCTACTGAACCCATCCAGTATTAGCATTCATACTTTCTAGTTTCACAATCTCTATTTCTTACATTCCGTATTCCATGTTGTTATAGGTGTCAACAGAATTGAAAATGCATATTGAAGCATTGTTGTGATGGCTACCTTAAAATTTGTTATCCCAATGTTAGATCCAATGCAGTACTGGTATCAGTTTATTTTTAAAATTTTTTCATCATTCTGTGGTAATTTTCAGCCATTTTCTGAACAATTTTTCTGTATATTAATGTCTTGAGTCCTGGACAAATCTTTTTTTCCAAACAGTTGCCTGTTGAGGCCTAACATGCAGGTCATGGTTGATCTGTGAACAGGGCATCAATGCCAATTTAATTTCAGATTTTTGCTGGGACCTATCGAGCTGGTTGGTTTCCTGCCACCATTGGTGCCTCACTCAGGCTGACTCCAGAGGATGTAGATGGTAATGGACAATTTCCCATCTCCCCTGCGTCTCTCCACCTTACCAAGTCTCCTTTGCATAAGATAAGTGTTGTTAGGCTCAGCTACGTGTTAAACCCTGCTGATACCTCCATGATGAGTCCATCCTATAGGGTACCAGAGGCATAAGAAGGCACTTAATATTGAATCCTCTCTTGACCAGCTGATGAAGTATAACTGATAGAAGAGGTAGAGTAAGGGAATGTGGCTTTACATGGGTTTCGGCATGGAGCAGAGGAGGTACTACCAAACATATTATTTTATTTGTTCTTGGATGGATGAAACAGACTTATCAAAATTTCTATTTGTGTGTGTGTTCAGAGCTCCGGAAAAGAGGCCTCGATAATGCCCTATCTTGGACATAGAGGAGGCACCTAAGAGACCCATGGATTCTCTGCTGATTACAGTCCAATGGTCCCCAAGAGGTTATATTCCTTCTTCTTGCCACTGTCACTTTTGGTTCTTTACATACTTATTTTTGCATTATATACAAGATTTGCTAATTGTAATGGGGGCAACCTTATTGGAGCTACGTCAATAACTGGACATTACCTGTGGACTTGTTCTACCTTAGAGGAGTGGATGTTATATTGTATTGTTGTGATATCACTCACACAATTGTTCTCAATTTTGGAAGTTTTTACATCTGTGTCAAATCTGCAGTTGAGTGGGATAGTGGAATGGGGAAGCCATTTGTTTAATGTCTTTATGTGGGTAAAGAACACGCTCTTTTTAGTGAAGCAGAGGTGGAGGAGAGTGTATAAGCCAAGGTAAACAGAGCTCCAACCACAAGATGGAAAGATCATACTAACCAAGGCTTAATAGTTTTATGTACAAGTTGCAGCTGGAGAAAAGGTAGTTACAATGAAAATATATGAGAAACAGAGAATTTTAATCTACATCTTACCTAAAGATGGTAAAATTCATTGTGTGGAGTAAAACCCAAACTTTTCCAGGTATGGTGGTGCACACCTTTAATCCCAGCACTCATAAGGCAGAGGTGGGGGATTGCCATGAGTTCGAGGTCACCCTGAGACTACATGTAGAATTCCAGAATAGCCTGGGCTAGAGCAAGAGCCTCTCAAAAAAAAAAATATGTTCTGACCTTAGTTGTTACTTCTGTCAGATTAAATACAGCAACTCCAACCGCTTGAGACATGGCAAGAACAAGAGAGTCATTTATATATGAGCCATCTTATAATTACTTATTTCAGTTCTCTGATGTAAGTGGAACAAAGTAAACACATGGGTTACCTAGCACTAGTGGGACCACAGGCTTGCTGTGACTCCTGGGTGCGATCTAACATGGTAGGAGAGAGAAGCTCTGAAACTTCTGCAATGTTAAGTGCAGGAGGCAAGTTTTTAATCATATGGGAAAGAAAGAAGGAAACTCCTATAAGGGAGGGGCCTTGCATGATGTGACTGAGGTAGAGGTGGGGAAAGGTGGCATTTCCTCATCTTGGCCTATGTGTACTCAATTACCATTATAGTAGTAATTCCAGAATCCCTGACCTTGTCTAAGCATAGCCAGATGGGAGGAGGGAGAAAAGGTGACAGGAAGAGGAAACAGTCTCCCTTGAACTCTTATATTTCTAGCCTATTTGTTTACATTAAAAAGAACAGAAAAACAACTTTATATGAAAGGAGATAGAGTAGGGAGTCCTTATGGAGTCATGTGGTAACATGGTCATATTTTTATCTTCTTTGTGTTGCATTGTAGCATGGGGGGCAAGCAAGAGGTCTCTCCATCTCAGGATGACTGAGTCAATGGCCTGTATTTGTATTCATGCATCAGGAGGGTGAGGAAGTCCGTATAGAATGGTGGGGGTTGGTCTGGATGAATCAGGTCAGCAGACAGACTAGAGAGGGTATAAGAATCAAAATAGTCATTTAGGGGGTAACAACAGGTAATTTTGAAACCATCTGGGACTTTATTGACTGAAGTGAATTCTGTAAGTTAGGTGACTGCATGAAAGACAGGACAGGCATCAAAGCACTGTCCGTGTTCATGGTGTCGGGAAACCGAAAAATCTCAGTAAAGGCGAGTCCTGGAATGCAGATGCATGGTTTTGCCTCACAGGGTCTCAGTAAGATCTCATACATAGGTCTAGCTTCCAAAGAAATATGTCTAGTAAAACTAACCCAGAACAAAGGGGTGCCTCAGTTTGTCACAGAGATGTTAAGTCAGAGAAAGGTAAGTTGGCTATTTATTTTTATTTTAATAGTTATATTTATTTATGTATATGGTGCGTATCATATATGTTTATGTGTGGTGTCATGCTTGTGTGTGGTGTATGCACGTGTGTGTGCCCGTGTGGCACCCGATGTGCTCACCTGTCACAGGGTGCATGGACCTGCAATGGTCAGAATGGAATGTCGGCTATCCTACTACTTCACTTTTCCACCCATTATGTTTTTATTGGAACCAGGATGTCTTACTGATTCCAGAGCTTACCTTTTTTTTTTTTTTTTCATGAGCTCTTGCAATTCATGGATCTCTGCTCCCTTATAGGGCTTGGGTTATAGATGCTCCCAGTCATGCCCAGCTGTCTATGTGGGTCCTGGGGATCAATCTCAAGCCATCTCTCAGGCTGATGTAGGCCCTTGTGCTTGCGCAGGAAATGCTCTTAACCCTGGCACTATTTCTCCAGCCCAAGTTGGCTGTTTTAAAAGGCTAGAATAACTCAGAAAAAAAATGACTCTGGACTTGTAACAATTAACTCGCCACAATTGCTGGAGTCCATTGGTGAAGCTCCAGTAATACAAGTATGTTTTTTTTCTGGGAGCGTCAGCCATTATTTCCCTTTTTGTCAAGCTTTACATTTTGTACAATAAACAAATATTGTCATTGTCTCACATAGCTAGGAGATTTGCTCTTATGGTCTATTATAAATGAGGCTGAATAGAAAGGAAGGAAGTTCATTTGGAGAGAGAGATAGTTATCTCAGTCATTCCTCAGGGAAGGAAATTCCTGAATCACAACCTATTGGTTATTATGATCTGAGTCTTACATATTTTTTCCTGTGTCTGACATGATATTTACATGTGACACATAATCTTGAAATATATCAAGTGACATTTGAAATACCTTGGGCAGTTAAAATTCTTTAAACATGAAAGAATTTAAGAATTAACCAACTTTTTAGTTATCATGTTTAAACGTTTAAGTTTTTAATAGAGATGGCTCACAGTTTTCACTTAGTTTTCTTATAGTCATTACTTGTTAGAGAAATAATGAATGTTTTCCAAAGGGGGTTTAAGTTTTGGAAGAACTAATGAAAGTATGTGAAGCTGAAAAAGCTAAAATCTTTAATTATGCTTAGCCATTTCTTAGTGCCCATTGTTTATAGAACCACCAGTCCAGATGATTAAAGGTAATAAGCACAAGCTAAATTGTGTATAATAGGCCAACTTTTATAAATAGATCTTAATTTTAGTCTAGTAGAATGAATTTTGTCATCCAATAAATAAAGGTGTTACTCAATTGGTAAACACACAGACTTAGCATTCAGATATAATTTAATCATAGATTTTCAATTGTCTCATTTAGTAAAAAGATAAACTGTACAATCTTTAGGACAACTCTATAAATATTACTAGGAGCAGAAAAATATCTAAGAAAATCTTATTATTAATACCAGAGAATAAGGTGTTAGTTTTATTTTGGAATATTGAAAATTTTAAAGTTATTGTAATTGGGTACTTTAATACATGAACATACTGCAAATTTGTCATATTCTCATCAGGTTATCCTTTCTATCCTCTCTCCCTGACCCCAATTCCAACAATAGCCCTCCTCACTAGGGGAATTGGTAATCATTGTGGGGTCGTGAATGCACCAATCTGTTCATATCCAGAGGACAGTGCCTTACATTACACCTTCCTACCCTGTGGCTCTTAGATTCTTTAGGCCCCCTCTTCGGCAATGTTCCCTGAGCCTTGACAGGTGCATTAGAAGCCTTTCTCCTTTAGTGTTCAGCTCTCAGCTGTCTCTTACTTTCTGATTTGATGAATTTTAAGTTTCCTCAGTGTCTAGTGCCATTTTCACTGAGACAGTTCTCTGGCTAGCAGTGAGAGCAGCACTCATACTTAATAGGCCACTTCCTCTGCACTTCCTGGGGGCATTGAGGGAGTGATAGAGCTGACTCATCCAGTTGTAGGCACTTGAATTTCTCTTTATCATTTTGGTGGTACTTGAGTTTCACTAGTATTGGCCACCATCTGTAAAATATCAGGTTCTCTACCCAAGTGTGAGAGCAGCATTGATCAAAAGGGATAAACACCTATATTTTAGAAGTTTTTTTTTCTGTTGGGCATAACCTCTCTATTTAGCCAAAGAGCAGTAGAAGCTTCCCACTAGGATCTATGACCTTCCATGTTATAGGCTTTTGACTTGGTTCTCAGTACCAGGAATGAGTTCCTTCCTCTCAAGTAGGCCTCATATCCAATCAGAGAGCAATTAATTACTTCAAAACCGATGTGTGACTATTGTACTGGTGGATATACCTCTTGCTTGACTGGTTGATTTGGTAGTTTTCAGTCACCACACTGTTGATGACTTCATCCCCAAGCAGCTTCCATAGAGATTTCCATCATTATGACAGCTACCCAGTAGGGAGATGGCGTCCATCTCAGTTCTCGTTTGATTTCTGAATGTCCTGAAAATGCAATGCAATAGGGACCTACCATCTAGTTCATATGGGTAACCAAGGACTTTGACAATGGCCTTCATTATTCTGGGCTCTTCCCTGACCAACAACTCATTGTGGGAGGGGAGACAGAGATGAAACATCTCTGGGACTGGGATTTACCAGCAGCAACCTATGGCTTGAGGTGAGGGTAAAGTTGGCCTCACCCTGGCAGGGTACTTGAGGGTAAAGTTGGCCTTACCCTGGCAGGGTGCTTGCGAGTAAAGTTGGCCTCACGCTGGCAGGGTGCTTGAGAGTAAAGTCGGCCTCACCTTGGCAGGGTACTTGTGGGTAAAGTTGGCCTCACCCTGGCAGGGTACTTGAGGGTAAAGTTGGCCTTACCCTGGCAGGGTGCTTGAGGGTAAAGTTGGCCTCACCCTGGCAGGGTGCTTGAGAGTAAAGTCGGCCTCACCCTGGCAGGGTGCTTGAGGGTAAAGTCGGCCTCACCCTGGCAGGGTACTTGAGGGTAAAGTTGGCCTCACCCTGGCAGGGTGCTTGAGAGTAAAGTCGGCCTCACCTTGGCAGGGTACTTGTGGGTAAAGTTGGCCTCACCCTGGCAGGGTACTTGAGAGTAAAGTTGGCCTCACCCTGGCAGGGTACTTGAGAGTAAAGTTGGCCTCACCCTGGCAGGGTACTTCTACCTAAACTAACTCACTTTCACTATCTCTCCCCTTAAACATTTAAAAAAATAATTTTTATTAGTGACAACTTCCATAATTATAGACAATAAATCATGATAATTCCCTTCCTCCCCAGCTTTCCACTCTACAACTCCACTCTCCATCATATCCCCTCCCCCTCTCAATAAGTCCCTCTTTTATTTTGATGTTATCATCTTTTTCTCCTATTATACTGGTCTTGTGTAAGTACTGTCAGGCATTGTGTGGTCATGGATATCCAGGCCATTTTGCGTCTGGAAGAGTGCATTGTAAGGAGTCCTATTCTTCCTTTGGCTCTTACATTCTTCCCACCACCTCTTCTGTAACTGACCCTGAGCCTTGGAATATGTGATAAAGATGTTTCAGTGCTGAGCCCTCCTCTGTCACTTCTTCTCAGCACTATGGTGCCTTTTGAGTCATTCAGAGGTCACTACCATCTGAAAAGAAAAACCTCTCTAACAAAAAGTGAGAATAGCATTAATATATGGGCATGAATATTAAGAAAAATGCTTACCAGGCAGTTTGGTGAGCATAATATATGCATTTAGCTAGACAAGAGCAGGTGTTACACCCCTAGGGCTCATGACTTTCCCCATCATATGTATTCAGTATTAGGCATATATTCTCTCCCATGAAGTGAGTCTCCAGTCCAATTAGAGAGTGGTTGGTTTCCCCATAACAGACATGCCACTATTGCACCCATTAACTCATTTGGCCTGGCTGGCCGAACTTAAGGCTCAAAGTGTCCACTGTTGTTTATCTCTACTGGTGACTTCTCTCTCTCCCATGAAGCTGCGTGCAGCATAGCTTTTTCCAGCTGTCTGTCAGCTGTTCTACAGGGCGAAGGTTTTCAGCTTAGCTCTAGCAAGATTTCTCAGTGACCTTGCAGCCCAAGCATATGAGCATGTGAAGTCTTCAGCAATAGAGTCTTACCATATATTCCTGGTGGGAAACCAAGAGCCTTAACAATGGCCTGTAATGTTTTGGGGTCATCAGGGACCTCCCTGGCCAACAACTCACTGGAAGGTATCCCATCCCTGGCACTGAAAATTTTCTAGTGACAACCTATGGCTTCTGGATGCACCATTGTCCAAAAACATAGGTTTCCATATGACATATTCATGCCCTATTAGGTTTTTATTAAGGCTTCTCCCACTCTACCTTTACTCAAACTTTCTAAACTTTTTATGGACAACCTCCATACCGACATTCAATCTACCATGATCATGGTCCCCTCTCATAACCCTTCCTTTTTCTCATGTATGCCCCATCCTCTTAGTCCCTCTCCTATTTTTTTCCCTCTTCTTTTATTGTATTTATTTATATTATAATTACATTTGAAATAAGGTCTCATGTATCCCAGACTGTCTTCAAACTTGCTATGTAGCATGTAACTAATGGTGTCCTTGAATTTTTTATTCTTTTTACTTTTTCTTTCTTTCTCTCTCTCTCTCTCTCTTTTGAGAGAGAACTCTAGACACATGTGCCCCCTTGTGCACATGTGTGACATTGCACACTTGTGTCACTGTGTCTGGCTTACGTGGGAACTGGAGATTTGAACAGGAGTTCTTAGGCTTCACAGGCAAGTGCCTTAACCATTAACCAATCTCTCCATCCCTCCCTCTCCTATTTTTAAAAATATTTATTTACTTGTGAGGAGAGAGAGAGAGAGAGAGACAGACAGACAGACAGACAGAGAGAGGGGAGACAGTCAGAGAGAATTGGCATACCAGGTCCTCCAGCCCTGTAAACAAACTCCAGATGCATGTGCTACTTAGTGCATTTGGCTTTATGTGGGTTCTAGGGAATCAAGCTTGGGTCATTAGGCTTTGCAAACAAATGCCTTAACCTTTGAGCCATCTCTCCAGACCCTTCTTCTATTTTTTTTGTTTGTGTTTTGAGGGAGGGTTTCACTCTGTTCCAGGCTGACCTGGAATTCACTATGGAGTCTCAGGGTGGCCTCAAACTCATAGTGATCCTTCTACCTCTGCCTCCAAGTGTTGGGATTAAAGGCATGAGCCACCACACCCGGCCCCTTCTATTTTTTATTGACAATTTTTATGTATGTACAAAATGTGTTCATATTATAGTTGCCTCACCCACTTCTATCTTTCCCTAGTCTCCTACTCATTTCTTTGCCCAATTCCTCCCTCCAACTACTCCCTCTACTTTTTTAATTATGAATTTTATTGCCTGACCCTATTGGGTGCTGGTCATATTCTCATCAGGTTATACTCATATCCTCTCTCCCCAACCCCCAATCCTGAGGGCCCACACCAGTGGGGCTAATGGTGTTCCCTGTGGGGCCTGAATGCTTCAGTAAGTCTCTGCAGAAGGGGAGCATCACCACACAATACTCCTTACCCTGTGGCTTTTGCAATCTTTCCACCCATTCTTCTGCAAAGTTCTCTGAACCTTGGCAGGTGTTTTATCAGACTACTTTAATGGTAAGCTCTTTAATCTCTGAATTTCTGCTTTGAGGTGTGTTGAGTGTCCTAAGTATCTATGATCATCTCCCTAGAGCTGGTTGTCAGGCAAGCACTGACAGCAGCACTCATGCTTAGATTGCCACTTCCTCTGTAATGTTGCCTGGGTTCTGCCATATGTGATGGATGTGAGTTGTCTCATGATAATCAGTTGGCTATCTTCTTCTCATATTTTTATTAGTTATGTATATAGTGTGTATAAAGTCATGATGGTACCATCATTAGACTTCTCCCTCTCATGCACCCCCCTTCCAGATTGTGGATGTTGCATTGTGGGGTAGCCTTCAGTTATGGGAGAGAGGCAATGTCTCTGTGCATAGTGACCCAACTTATGGCTCTAACAATGTTTCCGTTTCTTCTTCTGTGAATTTCCCCGAGCCATTCTGGGTTTGTTTTAGGTCTACTTCAGTGATGAGGTCTTGGGAATGTCTGTGTCTCTAGATATCTGATTTGGTAGGAGTTGAGTGTTCTCTGTGTCTGTCTCCTTCACCCTTGTGCTGGTACCAGGTTTACCGAGAAAGCGTCTCTTGCTTATTACCCTACTAACTCTCTGGCTTCAGCTGGTGTCCAGGTGGGGTGTGATGTGCTGATTCTCGGGTTCTGCTTCTTCTCATATTGATGATCTTGGCTATCCCCAGTTTTCACTGCTTTCCATAAAACAAACAAACAAAAACAAAAACATTTCTCCAACCAAGGGTAAGAGCAGCATGGATTAAAGTGGATATGTCTAGTCATTTAAGAGACTTTTTGATGGGCAGAGCTACTGTTCTTGGCCAAAGGCCAGTGGAAACTTCTCTCTTGAGTGTTTGGCCTTCTTATCCCTAGGATTCTGTCTTGGTTCTTAGTACCAAGTATGAGTTATCTCCCAGTGAGCATGCCTCTTATCAAACCAGAGTATTGGCATAGAATTAGAATGAAGCTAGAAGACAGAAGAAATAAGGAGGGAAGGGTGGAGGGTTTACTTTACAAGTAAGTTGAGAGACAGAATATAGGGAATAGAAGGGGACTAGGGGGAAGGGAAAATTGGGGGAATACACAAAACCAAGGAGAGCATGATCCAGTACCATAGAAACCTTCCTTTTGGATAGAAAAGTAAAAGATATAACTCTCTCTCTCTCTTCTTAAGAAGTTTTTCTCTTTTACTTAGCTAAAAAGAAAGTACATTTCTGTGGTACTTATTCAGACCATCTTTACTCTTCTGTATCCCTTCCTATTCCTTCCCTCACTTCCCATTGCCTCCCCATAGACCTTTCTACCTGCACCATTCTGTCCTGCTACTTGCCTGTCTACTCCTCTAACCCATCCCTGCTTCTCCTCTCTTCAAGCCTCATTCCAGCATCCGAACCAGAACTACTGGTGCTTACTGTAACTTATAAACAACCAAATATTTCAAGTGAAGATCTGTTTCTGAGAGGGAGCATGTGACACATCTTTCTGAGCCTGGATTATCTCACTTGACATAATTTTTTTCAAGGCCTATCTATTTAACTGCAAATTTATGATTTCATTTCTCCTTACTGCTGAAGAGAATTACATTGTATATGTGTACCACAACTTCATTATTCATTCTTCAGTTGATGGGGATCTGGACTGATTCTGTTTCCTAACTAATGTAAACAGAGCAACAAACAACAAACATGACTATGCAAGTGTCTCTATAGCAAAGAGAATCAAATATATATATATATATATATATAATCACCATTTATATACATCTTTAGATTATTGATGAACCTCAATATTATTTCCATAGTGGCTGTTCAAGTTTGCACTCCCACCAACAGTGAATAAATTGTTCCTCTTCCTCATATCCTCACCAGCATTTGTTGTCTTTTGATTTTTTGATGATAGCCATTCTGACCAGAGTAGGAGGAATCTGTGTACTTTTAATTTTCATTTTGCTGATGGCTAAAGATGCTGAATAGTTTTTAGATTTTTATTGCATATTTGCATTTCTTCTTTTAAGAACTCTCTATTTTTAGTTAACTGCCACATTTTTGACTGCTTTGATTGGTTTTACATTGCTTGATATTTGGAGTTGTTGTGTATTCTAGATATTAAACTTCTGCCACATGTGTAGTTGGCAAAAAATTTGTCTCATTGCATAGGTTGTTTATAGGCTTGGTTGATGGTTTGCTTAGCTTAACAATAGCATTTTAGTTTCATGATATCACATTGGTTGAATTTTTTCTTAGTCACTGAGCTACTGTGCTGTTATTCAGAAAGATTTTTTGATGACCATGTCTTGAAGTGATCTCCTATTTTCCTGAAGTTGAGGTCTTAATCCACTTGGCAATGATCTTTGTGCAGAGTGAAAGAAGAGGGTCTAGATTCATTCTTTTACATGTGATTGTCCTATTTTTCCAGCACCATTTGTAAGAAATGCTGCCTTTTCTCGAGTGTGAATTTTGGCCTCTTTATATAAACCAGGTGGTCTGTAATTACTAGAACTTATACCTGGATCTTCTCTTCTATATCCTTGATCTAGTGTCTGTATTTGTGCCAGTTCCATGCTGTTTTTATTACTATGTTTTTTCAGTACGTCTTGGTATCATATTTGGTGATAACAGCAGTAGTGTTCTTTTGTTGAAGACATTTTTGGCTATCCAAGATCTTTTGTGCTTCCATATGATTTTGAGGTTATGCTTTCTTTTAATTTCTGTGCACAATGGTACTCAAGTTTTGGTTGTAACTGCATTAAATTTGTATATTGCTTTTGGTAGGTAGGCTGTTTTATGATATTAATTATTTTAATCCATAAAAATGGAAGATCTTTCCATCTTTTCATGTCTTCCTCAATTTATTTCTTCAGTGTTCTAATCCTTTCATTGAGGCCATATTTCACCTCCTTGGCTAGAGATATCCCAAGATATATTATTTATTTATTTGTTTGTTTGTTTGCTTATTATTACTGTAAGTGGTATTATTTCCTAGATTTCTTTCTCAGTATGCTTTACATTGATATATAAGAAAGATACTGATTCATGTTAATTAATTTTGTATCCTGCCACTTTGCTGAAAATGTTTATGAGCTTTAGAAGTTTTTTTTTTTTTTTCCCATGGAGCCTTTAGGATCTACAGAATCATGTCATCTGCAAAAATGGTTATTTTGAATACTTCCTTTCCTATTTCTGTCCCTTTTATTTCTTTCTCTTATCACTTGAGCTAAGTCTTCAAGTACTATGTTAAATAACACTTGGGGGAGTAGACACCCCAACCTGGTTCCAGAAGTTAGTAGGGATGCTTAGTATGATATTGGCTTTAGATTTGTAGTACATAGCTTTTATTATGTTGAGTTATGATCTCTCCAGCTGTACTCTATCTAGTGTTTCTACCATGAAAGGATGTGGAATTTTATCAAAGGCCTTTTTGTGCATTTATTGACATAATCATGTGATTTTTGTCCTTAGTTCTATTTACATGATGTATTATGTTACTTGTTTCTGTGTGTTGAACCATCCCTGAATCCTTGAAATAAATCTACTTGATTAAGATGGATGAATTTTTTTCATGTGTTCTTGTTTCCTATTTGCATAAATTTTAATGCTAATTTTATACAAGTTCATCAGGGATATTGTTCAATAAATTTATCATGTCTCTGTTCAGTTTTGGAATTAGTATTATGCTGGCTTCAGAAGAAGTTGAAGAGTATTCCCTCCGTTTCAATGTTATGAAGCAACTTGAGAAGCCATGGTTTTAGATTTTCTATGAGGTTCTGGTAAAATTAAGCAGTGAGTCCATCTGGATTTGGACTTTTTTTGGTTAAGGGATTTTTTTTAATTCCTTCAGATTTTTGAGTTTGGTGGAATATAGGTTTGTGAAGTATATCCTTAGGATTTTCTCAGTTTCATTGATATCTGTTAAAATATCTCTATTTTCATTTCTAATCTTGTTGTGAGGGTATTACCTCTCTTCCTATTGGTTAATTTGGTCATGGGCTCTTCAATTTTGTTTATCTTTTTGAAAATAAAAAATTGATTTATCAATTTTCCAATTCATTTATTTCTGCACAAAGCATAAGTATTTCTTTCCATCTGGTGCTTTTGCATTTGGATTGTTCTTCTTTTCTAGTGCCTTCAGATGAACTGTTAAGATGCTTATTTGAGATCTCTATTTTTGTAATGTAGCCATTTAGAGCTATAAACTTCCCTCTTAGGACTGCCTTCATTGTATACTATAGGTTTTTGGTATGTTATGTTTTCATTTTCATTCAGTTCTAGGAATTTATTTTTGTTTTCTTATTTTTTCAATGTCCTACTAATTGTTTAACAATATGTTGTTCAATCTCTAGGAGTTTGTGCATTTTCTGTTTCTTCTCTTTTTGTTAATTTCAAACTTGCTGGCATTGTTTTCAAATATAATATAAGAAGTTATGTCTATTTTCCAAAATTTGGGGAGACTTGCTTTATGTTCTAATGCAATCTCTTTTTAGGGAGAGTTCCATGAGCTGCTGAGAAGAATGTGTATTCTGAGGAGTTCTGGACTGTTCTCTAGATGTCTATTAAGTCCGTTTGATCTGTGGTATTATTTAGCTCCACTGTTTCTGTTTGTTTTCCTATTAGATAATGTGTCTATTGATGATACTGGGATATTAAAGTCACCCATTGCTATTGTGTTGGGATTTATGTTTGACTTTATGTCTAGTAGATTTGCTTTTATAAAATTCAGTGTACCTGTATTTGGTTCATATATGTTGAGGATTATAATATTGTCTTGTTGAATTGTTGCCCTGATGAGTTTGAAGTGGCCTTCTTTATCTCTTTTCATTACTTTTTGGTTAAGGTCTATTTTGTCAGATATTAGTATATCCACATTGGTTGGTTCCTATTTCCATTTTCTTGGAATATCTTCTTCAATCCTTTCACCTTAAGGTAGTGTCTGTCTTTCATGATAAGGTGTGTTTCTTTAAGAGAGTGAATGGATGGATCCAGTTTTCTGATCCAGCCTTTTATCCTGGGTCTTTTGATTGGGGAGTTGATTCCATTGTTATTCAGAGTTTTTCTTGAAACAGCTGAATTTATTTCTGTCATATTGTTGATTTTATATAGATTGGTGTTTTCTTACTCTGCATCTGTTACAACACTTATTTGAGTTTTGATTATTGCTTTTCTGTTCTATAGCTACTTGAATATGTTAATTCTACAAAGAATTCCAGCCAATATTCTCTGTAGTGCTGCATTAGTACTCTTATATTTTTACTGGTGGCTCTTATCATGGAAAGCTTTTGTTTCTCCATCTATCATGTGGGTACTTTTGCTGGGTATAGTAGCTTTTGTTGGTCATCATTGTCTTCTAGTATTTGAAATACTTGATTCCTAGTCCCTTGGACTTTTAGAGTTTCTGTTGAAAAATCAAATGTTATTCTGATGGGCTTACCTTTGTAAACAAAGAACTATTTCTTTCTTGTAACTTTTAGGTATTTTTTCTGTCTAGCACTTAGTATTAACTATGTGTGGTTTCTTTTCTGGTCCTTTCTATTTAGAGTTCTGTATGCCTTGTTTACCTGAATGGGCCTGTATTTAATAAAATTTAGAAAACTTTCCTCTATAATTTTATTGAGGATAGATATTTCCTATGCACTTGATCTGTAATTCTTCCCCTTCTTGTCTGCCCATGATTCAAATGTTGCATCTTTTTAAGTCTCTCCACTTTTCTCTCATGTTCTTTTGTGGGTTTTGCTTGAACTTGCCATTAATTTGATCTTCCAATCACGTCCTGAAATCCTCAAATTTTTCTTCCTCATGATCTATCTTATTGTTATGGTTTTCCTGGCAGTGTATTGACTTATTTCATTTTTGATTTCCACTATGTTTTTCATTTTTAATGTTTTTATGATGCTCCATTTTCCTTCTTTGGCTTCACTTTCTCATTGCATTTGGTTGATTGTGCTATCTTAGAATTCATTTGTCCATATCCTTTCTGAATTCATGGGGTGTGTATTGAGTTCTCTTATTTGGTTCAGGGCACTTCTTTCAGCCATTCTTCCATTCATCCATTCATTCATCTTTAAATATGTTGTATGTGTTTACCATAATTTTTCTGTGGAATGCTTTGGTGCATCCTGTAAATAGTTCTCACTGAATGCTTCAGAAGCTTCAGCTATGTGACTAGGCATTCCTGGTAGGAATTTCTTGCCTTTTTTTTTTTTTTTTTTTGTGTGTGTGTGTGTGTATGTTAGTTATTTTGCACTGTGGTCTGCCCATCTGGAGATAATCCCTTTGTCTTGCCAACAATGAAGCCACAACAGCTCCAGTGGGGTACACAGGATGGGCTATGGGTGGGACCATGAGCAATCCTGATGTCTGAACTGCTTCAGGTGTTCTACTCAAGTCAGGGTAGTAGCCTGTGCCCACTGGGCTGACCTCCTTATTCTAGGTAGGCTGCCCATCTGGTTCAGGTGCAGAAAGCAGGGGTCTGGGAGCTTTATCAACCTCTCCTGTGCCTAGTGGCCTAGTCCTCTTTTATCTGGGATTGGTGACCTACCACTGTGTCTGGGTTAGTTAACAGTGGGAAGCAGGGACCTGTGCCTAGAGGCCTAGTCCTCCTTGCTGTAGTTGGGCATGTCAATCAGTCTACACCCATGTCCGGGATGCCTATGGCATGCTTAACCTGGGATCTTGGTAGCCTGCCTGCTTTGAGGCCTGGACTGAATGCTTGGATGTGTGAGCTGCTTGGTATTTTACATGTGGTTCTCTGTCTGACAACCTACTGCTTCTGAGGCCTGGGCCAGTAGGATAGGTACAAGCAAGCCACCTGGTGCTTCCTGTGAGGTTTCCTGACCAGCAACTGCACAGAGTCAACAGTATTGAAATTTTGATCTCAGAAATTTAATAACCATCAGTATGTATTATTGACTTATTCATCAGAACTATGATGGTCCCTTCCTATGTTATTATCATTATTAGAAAATTTAGAAAATACTGTTTTTATTTTTACTTATTTATTTGCAAGCAGAGAAAGATAGAAAGAAGAGTACAGACAGGGAGAATGGGCACACCAGGGCCTTTAGTCACTGCAAGCAAACTGCAGATACATGTGCCACCTTGTGTACATGGCTTTATGTGGGTACTAGGGAATTGAACCTGGGTTGTTAAGCTTTGCAGGCAAGCTCCTTAACCACTGAGTGATCTCTCCAGCCCTAGAAAACACTTTTAAAATAAAATCCCGGGAAGCTGTATTTGAAAAACAGAAAGCATACATATCATACCTTAAACATGTAATAGGCAAAACTTAGCAACAGTACTCTGTTTTATTAATAATCCCAAATTAATTATTTGTTAAAGGTTTGAGTCTTAAAATAATAAACATTGAGAAAATATCTAAAAATCATGACCCTTTAATTGAATCTGTAAGGCAATTTAAAAATCAGGATTAAAGTTGGGCATTTTTGTTCATCATTGAAGCAGAGGCAGTTTTGGACCTAAAAAATTCAGAAAATGGGGCTGGAGAGATGGCTTAGCACTTAAGGTGCTTGCCTATAAAGTCTAAAGACCTGGGTTTGATTCCCCATACCCATGTAACGCCAAGTGCACAAAGCAGTGCATGCATCTCAATTCTTTGCAGTGACTGGAGGCCCTGAAGGGTTCATTCTCTCTTTCTGTCTCTCTCTATGTCTGCTTCTTTCTCTTTCACTTTCTCTGCTTACAAATGAATAAGTAAAATATATTTTTAAATTCAGAAAATAATGTTCTTTTAATTCTGAATAACTTTATAAATATGCTTGTTAGGGCTGGAGAGATGGTTTAGCAGTTAAGTGCTTCCCTGTGAAGCCTAAGGACCCTAGTTAGAGGCTTGATTCCCCAGGACCCACGTTAGCCAGATGGACAATGGGGAGCATGCATCTGGAGTTCGTTTACAGTGGCTGAAGGCCCTGGCGCTTCCATTCTCCATTCTCAATCTCTCTCTGTCACTCGCAAATAAATAAATAAAAAATTTTTAAAAACCTTGTTAATCAGGAGCAAGTATTTATACAAGTCAAGTGAAGTTCATTGTGTAAGCTATCACCACCTGTAAGATATGTTTCCCATAGTTATTGAGGATACAAAATTATCAGTTGTAAATCCTTGAAAATTAATATTTCATTTAGTTTATCATCATGTCAGAAAAATCTAAATAGTAGATCTGTGTATTCCATAAAATTGCCTTATCATATTCATAGCCAGTGACTGAAAGTCAGTTCCAGAATTCTTGTGCTGATTTTAATGACTAAGCATGAGCTTTTGTGATGAGCAGTCATTTAGTCACTGGATTTCAAAAAGGTAAAGGAGCCTCCAGCAAGAATTCAACATTCTGTCTGCCCTTTACAGAGCATTTTCTATTAGATATGTGGAAAATATCTGAATAAGGAAAATCTATCAGGGCTTTTCCTGTAAGCATGGGCATCTCACAGGAGGAAATACAAAATAAATCAAGCTTTGGAAAGAGCTGGACTTGTGTTTTTCCTAACTGTACAGTTATTAGGACAGAAGCACTTTGCATGCATTCCTTCCTTAAGAGTGTTTCACTCCCACTTGTGTGCTGTGAAATAGAAATCTTAGGTGATAAAGGAATAAATTTGTCAATTCACACCACACAACTTTCATCATGGGTTGTCATATGCATTATTGGTCAGTGGTCCCCAATAAAAATATGGTTTGCTTCACTTTATAAGACAATAGGAAGAAAACGTCATTATTCCCAAACAACATATATTCAGATCTACAGAGTTTGTGAGTTCTTGGTGCCCTGAAGCAACTTGGAGGAGGGCCAAGTGTCTGTTTTCTCATCACACATGCCATCAGCTTCTTATGGTGTGTGCTGTTTGTGCAAGAGAAGGGTAATTTTTTGGAAGGAGGATTCTTATAGAGAGTTAGGACAGGACACATAGTGAGTGATGCCCTGTTAATGTCTCAGGTTATACTGAGTGATTTCCAAAATTCTCGATTTCCAACTTCAGATTATGTACTTCTGGGAAAGGTTTATAAATCCCAATGACTTTATTTGCCACCTCATTCTAACTTTTCTTTCCTCATTGCTACTTTCTTAGAAAATGGGAATCTTTTGTTGGCACAAAAGCATTTGGTGCATGTATACTGTTGTTTATCAGTATAGACAATATTTTAGTACTTTTCTTAAATGTGTAAAGATTTGAGTCTACATCATCAGGAATATATGTCACAAAATAAATATAATTTTATTATGTAGCACAAAATTAAAATAGCATCAATAGGGGCTGGAGAGATTGCTCAGTGGTTAAGGTTCTTGCCTGCAAAGCCTAAGGACCCTGGTTCAATTCCCCAGTACCCATATAAAGGGAGATGGACAAGATGTTGCATGTATCTGGAGTTCATTTGCAGCAGCTAGAGGTCTTGGCACACCCATTCTCTTTCTATTTGCCTCTCTGTCTCTCTGCATCTCTCATAAAATAAATAAATTTAAACAAATAGCAGTAGTAATAACAATAAGTATTCTTTGTTAGGTACAAGTTACATAATTCAGCAAAGTAGATATTTTGATAATCATACAAATTTGGAAAATTTTTAACAATTTAGTTATTTTCATAGCTCATGCGTGTCACCTGATATTCAACCCTGTGAAATTTTGTCTTTCACTGGTTTTCAGTATTCAGCATCTAGGTTATCTTATCTTTTTTCTTCTTCTTCTCCCCTCCTGTCTTTCATGCCAACCTATAAATCTTTGCGGATTTGCTAATATGATTGAGGTAATCTACCAGGCTTGGGAAAAAAAATAATGAAAGATTTCACTTTATCTTTCATTGAATTATTACCATAATAGAGGAGACAAATTTGCAAAATAATCAATTCCTTCAAGCATGCTAGCTTAAAAATGAGGCAAGTACATAGTAGAATGGTGGTCGGGGGAGAAACCAGAACTGCCAGAGGAGGATGCTGCTCCTGCCAGCATGTGCTCACGGCAAAGCTGGGGACATACCAAAGGAAGAGGATGCCCAGGGGCTAGCTGCAGGAGAGGAAACATGGAAGAGAAGTGGGGCAGAGAGATAGACAGTCAAAACCAACCTGGCCACAACTAGGCCAGCTGAGAGAAGGCCCTGGTAGACTGTGGCAAGGCATTTCTTTCTCATGCTACAATTTCCTCATCTGTAAACCTGAAGATAGAAATAATGATGCAAAATTCATAGGACTGACATGAAGATTGAGTTAATACTAATAACTCACCCAGAGAAGTGCCAGGTACATTTTATAGAGACTTTGAATAAAAGCAGTCTTGGTAATGCATGCCACAGATGAGTTGCTGGGGTTCTATAGTCCAGGCAAATGGACTCTGACGTGGGTCTAGATGAGAGGAAGCCATCTGAATGGCTGGCCCACTGGAGTCCCAGGACTTCTGTAGGCTGTATTGGTGATGTGGAGGCCTGGCACTGGGAACAGATTGGCAAGTCCAGCTATTGCAGCAGGGACCCTGTGTATTACTGTATTGATGAGCTCACTTTCTGTAAAAGCCATGGTTTGCCAAATGCCAGTTTAAAGGAACAGCAATCATTTGGATCTGTAAATTTAAATATAGTCTAATTACAACAGTCACATCTCATACTGATGTGGTTTTCATGTATTTCCCTGAAGATTTAGAAAACAAAACTCAATGTTAAGACATCATTTGTGGTACTAGAAACCTCCTGGGGTCTTCAAGGTCAGCAGAGAATTCAATTGTATCCACACTGAGAGAAGAGAAAATTAAATTATAAAAACTAGTCTTGTAGAGTGATAAATTTCTATGGAAAATTACATATTCATAAAATACAAGCTTGTTTCTTAAGTAAATTATTCCCAAATTAGGTTCCTGGTCCTTGTGGGCCTACAAGCCATCAATTACTCAACATTTTTCTTTTAATGGTCACCATTTGGAAACACAATTTGGCATTACCTACAAAACTCTAGAAATTTCTGCCCTTGGTACATATCCACACAGAAGTGAATTGACATGGTCATGAGAGCTTGCTCAACTGTTCACTCTCATGGCATTCAAAGCAGCCTTTTATTGGGAAGAGCACAAGCAGCAATGGCAGCAGAATGGAACGTGCGTCATACTGTACACATACAGTGACTTCCAAGATGCCCTGGAGTAGAATGCACAGCTGCACTTGGCAGATGAGGTGTAAACACTGCTGAAATGATGCAGCCATACCAAAAGGTGTATATGTAATATGAGTCCCTATACTTAAACTGTGTCACAAGTCGTCATGGTGGTTACTTTGTGCAAAGGAAGGTCACAGTAGTTAAGCACAGCATATCAGGGTTCTGATCTCCTAGATAATGGAATCCTGCCCTCCTGGCACTATACTGGCCTTACATTCAGGTGTTGTTCACATCCCATTTTCACTATGATCATCTACCTTGCTGTCTCTCTCACACTACCATGCCATCTGATTTTTTTTTCCATCTCCTTCCCCATCTCCTGGTTCCATCCTCATCTTCATTCTTATTGTTGTCCCTATTTCCAGCCTTACCCATTTTCAACTTCATTCTCCTCATCATCATCTTTATCTCCACCCCTGTCTCAAGTCCCACCTTCCCTATGTCCACTATAACTTTATATCCATCACCTTTCCCTTCCTTATCTTCAGCTGTGTATATATGTATGTGTTATTACTCTTTTGTGTTTTCTATCCACTTTTTGAAAGGTAATATTCCAGTGTTTAAGTGCTATGAATACCATAACCCCACTGAGGAGGGCCCCACAGGGTAACTGAGGCTGGAGCAAAGGGATATATCTGTTATCATGTATATTATAAATATATATATCTGTATATAAAATTTAAAAAATAGAAAAGACACTACTTGGAAAGAAGAAGGAATTCAATGAAGGAAGAAGTTGAAGGGGAAAAAGGTGATAAACAGGGGTTATGTTATATTGTTTATATATGTATATGGATGTTGTCATGAAAACATTTTTTAAAATAACTAAAAATATACCTAGTATACAGCTTTTTTAAAAAAGCAAAACTACATTTAAAATGTTCCATAGTTCACATTTCTACTTTGCACAGCTCTGGACTCCCAGTTTGGTAATTCACGTCACAGTTAAACAGTCTTCACACAGATCTCCTCCCCATGCAAATACTTATCCAGAGGGATAGCTCTAGATCAGAAGAGGCCCTTTGATGTTGCATCTGTGTTGAAAGCAGCCCAGCTTGAGTTCAGGCTCCAGGCAGTGTCTTCCTTCTATCATGGCAGCTGAGAATTTCTGTAGAATTGCTAGACTGCACCCCACAGCTCAGAATGAGGGCAGATCAGAGACCAAATTCCCAGTAAATAGCAGGAGTTCAGCTTCCAATTCTGGACAAAGAAGTGCTTCAGCATTAAATTTGTAATTACATGTCCCATACTAACTGACAGAACAGTGGTTAGTTAACCAGAACTAACCACTTATTAGATCCAAGACTTAAAGTGCTATGAAAGAATGGTCTATGTGCCTGGTGGGTTCTCTCTCTCTCTCTCCCTTGCTCTCACTCTCTCTTTCTCTCTTCTTCTCATCCTCCCTCCCTCTGTCACATACGCAGAAAATATATAGTAGTTATCTTTGAATTTTAGTGCTTCTAATTGTCATTTATAACCTTGTTTTTTGTTTGTGTGTATTGCTTTTTATCTTAAAATTCATGGTATTTGAATTAATTCTATTGGATAATATTGGTGGCAAAAAATCATGCTCATAGCTGTCAGTTAAACAATAGAAAAAGTTTATGAGGGATAAATATCTAATTTTTCTCCATTGTGTGCCTTGAAACCATCATGTGTGGCCTTTGGTAAAGAAACTTCCACACATTATTCCTAGCATACACATGAACATGTATGTATATGCATATGCAAACACATGCATGTTTGTTCTTTCCATTTTTATAATTAAGATCACATGTTACATGTGACTGTGACTCTTATTTTTTCAAGGATGCTCACACATTAATTTTGACAGAGTCATACCTTAAAGCACCTCTTCATCTCAGACAGGCTCAGGACTCATGTCGTGTGTTTTACTGTAAGAATATATCCATAACAATGTCATCTAAATGAAGTATTAAGAGCCATACCATTATGATTATGATGCCCACTCTAAACATAATTGCTATAATTGTGAAAGCTATTATTATGGAGATGATAATGGTGTGAGTAACTTTCTGTACTATTGTGGATCATAATACAAATCATCAGATAATTTCATAGCCTTGGGGTCATTCAGTATTCATTGATTAGATTCACATGAAGTATGACTCTCACTGTACAGCTAGACATCATGAAAACAGTACCCTGTATATTGTACAAGTCACATAACTCATCACAGAGTCATTTTAAGTCTCTGTATAAAAACTGGACAGTATTTTATAAACAGAGAATGTTTTCAATGGAAATCAGATCACAGTATATGATTCAGTATGAAAGATGGGATTAATTTTTATAAGGACAAAAATTGTCTTCAATGTAGTTACTACTGTAAGATTAAGATTAGAAATTTGTCTTACAAAATCTTTTGAAAGATAAGCTATTTCACTCATGTAACATCTCTTTGTGTTTTGCTGGGTGTGTGCCTTGAGACTGTGAGAGTGCACAAAGGTAATGGACTGGCAGGGGCAGGAGGAGATTTGGAGAGCCCTGTTGCAGAATGACCTGGGGCCATACTGGAAGAAAGAAGGCAGTCAAGGACCCCTTCATGTGATGATGACAAAGCCAGCCATAGAATTTATTGGACCAGAGGAGGAGAAGAGAAGCCACAGGGAACATTATCAATGTCCAAAGGCACAATGGGGACTGTTAACAACATCAGGTTGCAGAGAGGTAAAGTATGCAAGCATGGAACTCCTGAACTGCAAACTCAGGCATCCTGGACCCTTGTCTTTGGCGTTTGGAGCCTTGACAAATACAAAGAGAACCTAGAAGTATGGATAAGTAAGGGCATGTCATGCATACACACATGTCCTCATACATACTGCTTATGCACTTTGCATGCATATACATCATGAACACACATGTGTGTCGCACATGTGCACTTATATACCATACACCAAAATCATGTTCACAACATACCACACACATACCTGTCACACACAACACAATCCACAGTACACATACAGTTTCATATTTCTGGATGGTGGAGCACACTCCCCCTTGATTCTGGTCTCCTAAGCAAGTTCATGATGCCAGTATGAGACTGTCATTCCAAAATTGTTCACTGTACAATGTGTCTGGAATCAAAACCACATGAAATATTTAGGCAAAGACTACTTGAGGAGTACTGATGGTTGTACAAACTAGTTTAGTTAGATAAATCTGAACTGTGTGCATTTGGTGTAGGGAGGGGTGAACTTTATTATCCTACTAAAAAATCTGGGCTTTAGTGAATTGAGCCCTACCTGTGTGGAATATCCTACTGGGTCTATAATACTAGAGCAGCATTTTCCCAGAATTGCCCCTGGTTAGGATGCTCAGAGCAGAGACTCACACAAGAATGCCGGCATTGTCAGCTCTGAAAAATACAGCTTCCGAGGGTGCTGGAGAAGGAAGGGTGAGCAGCACTGAGGGTTGGGGGGGTGGTGAGGCATGCAAGGAGGGTCAGAGCAGGTCTTCTCCCTTTGACACAGGTTTCTAAATCACTTCTCAATGACGTCTGTGACTATATTTGGTAATGCAAAGTGTGAGGTTGTGGAGATCAGCATATACAGTTAGGATCTTGCTGCTGTGGTCCCAGCAAGAGAGCTGGTCTGTCACAGTTTGTCATAGTTGCCCGGCCAGACTCTCTAATCCTCCTGATATGTGTTTCACAAGACCTAAAGCCTAGCTTGAACACTACATTCCTATCATTTTCAAGGTTGTTTGTTTCAGAGAATTTAAAAACATCTGGCAAATCATGCAAAAGCACTGTCACTAGAGTCAGCAAGATGGCTTCATTATTTCTGTGGGTAGCTCTCCTAAAGGGAAAGAGAGAAAAATCCACCTTCTGGATGACATGTTATGTGTGCATGGTGGGGTGTGCTGGACCTCTGACTGCACAGTGTTAGAGGTGAAAGTGAAACCCTCTCAGGATGGTTCTCTGTGGGTTCCACTTGCTGATCAGTGTGCATGCTGCTTAACTCTTCTTCAGTCAATATGCTCCAGAGATTCAGGGCTCTTGTTCTGAAGCTCTGCAAGTGTCCTGTGGTGTGTAAGGGTGTCTCACAACTGTGGATATGCTGAAGGTGCCACAGCACCTGTGGAAACACATGTAGAATAGGAAGGCTTGCCATCCTCACTGTGGGGAAGAAACTAAAGCCAGCATGATACAAAGTGTAGATTCAAATTTTGTAGAATAATCAACAGCAGGGAAGTCTCTGTAGGCTTGGATGTAATTATCTCAGATATTCTTTTGCTAATGTATATCAACTTACTCAGGTTCCCAACTGTATTGGCTTTCTAGAATTCTGTCATTTTTTTCTTTCCTTCTGCTAATAAAGATATCATCAAATACTTATTCATTTAGATGAATAATTCAATATTAAATGAAGATATGTGAGATTTGGTCCAATATATGTCTGCAAAGGGAGAACGCTTAAAATTAACCTTTCAAGTATTTATATTAAAAATGTGCATTGTTGGGCTGGAGAGATGACTTAGTGGTTAAGACATGTGCCTGTGAAGCCTAAGGACCCAGGTTCGATTCCCTAGTACCCACAAAAAGCCAGATGCACAAAGTGCAGCATGCATCCGGAGTTTGTTTGCAGTGGCTGGGGGCCCTGGCATGCCCATTCTCGCTGTCTCTCTCTTTCTTTCTCTCTCTGTCTCTCTCTCTCTCCCTCTAAAATAAATAAAAAGCATATATTAAAAATACATTAAAATGTGCATTGTAAAGACTAGAGGTACACATGAGTTGAGCACTTTTTCCTATTAGCTAGTAGTATGTGAGGCCCTTCCTTTGCAATCACTTGTAGACAGAGTCCTGTATTACATTGACCTTTACTAGTAGTATTACTTTAATCTGCATGATATGTAGAAAAATGTCATGTAAACATAATTCTGTAATCCATATAGGCTCTACCCCTTGTAGTGTTTAGTGTTCTGATAGACTGTCAATCTAAAAATATGAAAGGCAATACAGGCCAACTTCCAAACTAAATGGTGGAAATTATGCTAATTAAAACTTGAGAAAATACTTAATGGTCTTTCTCAAAACTAAGAGTAGATAGTAGGAAAGAATTAATGGTAAAGGTGATAGTTATCCTTAAAGTTTAGTTTTCTTTCTAAATACAAAATATGTCACACACTTTCCAGGTCTATATGCATTTCAACTTCAACATATTCACAATAGTGATGACTCCCAAAGTGGAGGATTGCAAGCACACATGCCCTTATGTGAGCCCAATATGCTAATAGATTGTTGGACAGGTAGTCAAAGAATGTTGTAACTAACAATTCCTGAAAGAAAATAGTTACATTGGTCCATAAGAACAGTAGTCCTATGCCAGGCGTGGTGGTGCACACCTTTAATCCCAGCATTTGAGAGGCAGAGGCAGGAGGATTGCCATGACTTCAAAGCCACCCTGAGACTACATAGTGAGTTCCAGGTCAGCCTGGGCTAGAGTGAAGCCCTACCTTGAAAAAAAAAAAAGAAGAAGAATAGCAGTCCTGTAAAAAGAGTAATAATCAGGGCTAGAGGGATATGGCTTAGTGGTTAAGGCATTTGCCTGAAAAGCCAAAGGATCGAAGTTGGATTCCCCAGGACCCACATCAAAGGCACAAGGTGGTGCATGCATCTGGAGTACGTTTACAGTGGCTGGAAGTCCTGGCGTGCCCATTCTCTCTCTTTGTCAAATAAATAAATAAATAAATAAATATAAAAAAATTTGAAAAATAGTAATAATCAAAGATCTTTAGTAAGTGAATTTTAGTTCCTTTAAACTGATTAGTATAAGTGTTTGGATAAGGTGTTTTTTTTTTAATGTCTGAGCAATTTTATCAAAAGGAAATGGAAGTTTAGAAGAAAGCCTCTTGGACGGATAGACACCTAGCAGGTGCTAGGAGACTCAACTACAAAGTTCCGTGAAGCGAGGATTGCAAAACCTCCCGTGAAGCATACCACATCCTTAACAGCTGTTGATCTATTTTTCACAAGCAAAGCACCAAGTGTCCTTTGGTTTCTTTACATTCATGTATTGGCGATAAACTTAGGCATAATTCTAGTGTGCATATTTACAAGTAGAAAGAAGCCATTGTATAAGGAGGAATAGCCTGGGTGAAAGTTGGGACTTGTTTGAGAATATTTATTTTCAAGTAGGGGAGGGGAGGCCATGATTTGGGCCTCGTGTCTGCTGCAGTCTCCTGCTACAGGAGTCCCGTGGGCTCCCTGTGTGCAAGGGGAGAAAAGGGGAGGGCTGGAAAGCCTGCTTTTCATGGGCGCACAAGCGGCTCCTGCTTGACCTGGCTCGGCTTGGTGGGCTCCTGTGTCACCGGCACTGAATCTGTGCTGCTGGAGCTTCTCCCGCACTTCCCAGCAAGAAGAAAGAGGGCTGCTCTGGGAAGTCACTGGCCATGTCAAGCACAGCTGAGGCCTGGACACTGCAGACGTCCTGGGGGAGACAGAACCTAGCCACAGTGTGGAAACCCCCTGGAGCTGTTCAGTGAGCACAAGTGAGCGTGGAAACTTCAAGAAGATGTAGCATGCATGAGGGGACAGGAGAGCCTGCCTGTGTCTGTCTGCATGCGGGGTCTGTGGGCTCCACCTGGCTCTGCGAAGACAGGAGTCGAAAGTATTTCTTACTCTCCGCCTTTGCCATCTGGCTCTTCCTCAACTTAAGGCTGCCGTTGAAAGCAGCTTTCGTGGCCGCCTCCCTGCCCTCTCCACCTCAGAAAGAATTCTAGAAATACTTGTGGATGCTCAAGACCCAGTCTCAATGTCAGCTCTTTTCCCCTGCCGCGGCTCCTGCTTGGGCGCTTTCATGGTAATTTGGGAACGAAACCACACGCGAAATCCAAAAGGCAAAATGTCTGATTTTCTCCCCACAGCATGTTAGAACCATAAGCAGAGCTGGCTCCCTCCTAGCGGGGATAGGTGCCAGGTGGGCAGAAGTGAGCAGGATCCTGAGCCGGGTGTCCTCAG
The DNA here is from genome assembly GCA_036346955.1 of Dipus sagitta. Classification (NCBI taxonomy): domain Eukaryota; kingdom Metazoa; phylum Chordata; class Mammalia; order Rodentia; family Dipodidae; genus Dipus; species Dipus sagitta. The sequence goes on along the minus strand of CM070771.1, from coordinate 71,590,891 downwards.
TGGCAGTGCTGGGCGGCTGTTGTGGGCACAGGCCCCTCTGAGTCTAACACAGTGAGTTAGTCCCTTTCATAGCCACAGTGGCTGAGCACCAGTGGTTAGCAGCCTTCCAGAGGTCTGTTCCAGCTGGACAGAAAAGTGTATCACAGCCTTTTGATAAGACAAACACATTAAAAACTGAAAATTGTGTGCAGAAATACAGGGCCCCTTAGATGACAAGGGTTAAATTGGAAGCAAGTGATTCTTGAGACCAGCTAGACCTTGAAGTTTAACTGCATGCCCTGAATTTCTAGGAGAAATGTAGGCCTATTAGGCATAAGGACAAACTATTTTTTATTTTATTTATTTAAAAAAATTTTATTAGCTTTGTACTCAGTGTATACAGTCAAGTTGGTACCATCGTCAGCCTCCTCCCTGTCCTCTCCCCTCTGCAGGGACCCTCCTCATTGGGAAATATGGATCGTGCATTGTGGGGCTAGCCATCAGGTTTGGGTAGGAGGCAATGTCTGTGTGTATCATGACCTAACCCGTGGCTCTGACATTTTTTCTGCCCCCTCTTCTGCAAATTTCCCTGAGCCATGTTGGGTTCATTTTAGGTCTCCTTCAGTGATGAGGTCTTGGGAGCCTCTGTGTCTCTGAATACCTGGTTTGGTAGGAGTTGAGTGTTCTCTGTGTCTATCTCCTTCACCCTTGTGCTGGTACCAGGTTCACCAAGAAAGGAGCACTCTTACTCATTTCTCCAGTTCCTCTTAGTTTCAGCTGGGGCCCTTTTGAGGTGTGATGGGCTGATTCTCTCCTTAGTATCTGTATCTATCTGAAAAAAAGAGAAGCAGATTCTTCAACAGAGAGGACAAACTATTATTTAAATTTAGTGGAAGGGAAATCTTTACTGATTTTCCTACAATACCAGTGGCATGTCCTTGTGGAATTCCTTGGTGGCATTGAACCCTGATGCCTGCAGTTCTTGTCCTCCCTAAAGCCAGTGCCTTGGGACAATGTGAGTGTTTGGAAGGGCAGTTAAGGAAACTCCTGGAAGAATACTACAAAGTCAGATTTTTAATTTCTGGTTTCTTTCTTTTTCTTTCATTATATGCTCTCCAACTTGCTCTGGGCAAAATCCCTCTCATCAGGCTGTGGGATAAAAATTCAAAATGAGTAGCAGAAATGACAACTTATCTTTATTTCAACATGGAAATGTGGTTTCACCAGATGTTTCTAATGTTCCAAATAGGGATTTCCAAAGACTAAGCAGTGAATCAGGGCTTCTGGCCTAAGGGGCTCTGCTCATTGATGATGCTTCTGTGTACTTACACACACATGCACACACAAATACATGCACACACACACACATGCTAACAAGGTAGTGACTTAAATTTATGTACAGAAAAGATGAGTTGAGGTAAAAACACTTTTCCTTCCTCAACATAGTGACATGGGAGTCAAGACATATAACAGGTAACAGTCTTATTTGTAGGACTGCTAGGGGACCTGAAAGACTTACACAACCCACTGCCTGGAGTATTGAGTGAGTCATTCTAATAACTGGATCCCAAGACCACAAGAAATCAGACCATCAACTTAGAAGAGACATCAAGAGAACATCAAAATGCATTATGTATAAATATAAAAGTTGTTAATAAGACATTCTCTTTTTTTAAAAAAAAGAGGACAAACCACACCACAAGAAAATCCCATATGGCTCTCCCCAACATATTGAGGAGAAGAGAGAGTATGAGGTCAAAAAGAGACAGAAAGGCTTTCCAAAGCTAGAAACATAGCTTTCACTGGAGTTATTCTTTATGCTTGTTTGTTTGTGTTATTTTTTAAATTATGCTTTAAGTTTCCTGTTGGGGAAGGTGAAGGCTGTAGCCACAATATGTGCCTTTCAAAATTGGATTGAGGTAGTGACAATTTGCTTGACTGTGGCACGAGGAAACTCTTATCTCAGTACTCATAAATGTTCATCTGTATTTAGTAATATAAATGCAAACATTATTTACTGAGGAAGCCAACAAATACTTATGGAATTAAGTCATATTTAAACATATGCAGAAATGTTCTTTGGTGTCATATACTAAGCATGTTTGTGTTTAAATTATTTTTCTATGTTAGAAAAAGGTGGAAGGGCCAAGATTATTTGGGGGCTTCTTTGCTGCCTCCAATTTTGACTGAAGAGTATGGTAAATACTTTCAAAAAGGTATAACACACATAATTGGGAAGCCAGTAACTTTGTTTGCCTTTGAGCTTGGCCAGTGGATCAAAAAACCTTTGGAGACAGATGTGGTGGCACGTGCCTTTAATCCCAGCACTCAGAAGGCAGAGGTAGGAGGATCACTGTAAGTTTGAGGCCACCCTGAGACTACCTAGTGAATTCCAGGTCAGCTTGGGCTAGACTGGCATCCTACCTCAGAAAAAAATTTAAAAACACAACTCTTTTGATATTAACTTTTCTTTGCCCATTAAGTACTCTGTCTAGGGCCACACTCTATCAGACATTCCACTTAGAGAGGAAGCACTTGGCTGGGAATTATCTGAATGACTCATTGAGCTATTGAGATAGACATGTCTTCTAGGACCTGCTTATTTTCTAGAACAGCCTCCCTCATCCATTAGATGCACTGTGTGCATGACTAGTGCTTTGGAGAATGAAGCATTCCATATAATTGATGAATTGCCCATGGCATTTTTTGTGGTGAAAAGATGGTGTCCTGGGTTTTTAAGAATATGTTTAGAAAAAATGTTCTTTTGTGAAATCAAATAACTAAAATAGAGCACCAGAGACGTTTGCTCTTAGTTTCTTTACAGTATAAGTATTTACTCGGCAGTTAAATGCAATACGACGAGCTGAGGATATGGATTTGTGGTTGAAGGTGCTTTCTTGCTAGCCTGTTGGTGTAAATTTGGTTCTCCAGTACCCACATTAAGATGGGTGCAAAATGCCACAAGCTTCTGTAATCCCAACAAACCTATAGCAATGACAGGCAAGCCAGAAGAATCTGGGAGCTTGTCAGACAGCGCATGCAATGGCAAAACAGTAAGATACCTTTTCTTGAGAGAAAAGAAGGTGGAAGGACACATATCTCAAGGTTGTCCTCAGACCTCCACATGTGCTTCATGGAGGGTGTGCATACACACACACCATGCACATTTACACATACACATATAAAAAGAAGGTGTATGATCTTTTGGTTCCTGTATATCAAAAAATCTTCTCATAAATAAGAAACAACAGCAAAACTTTGGCATGCTTTACTCAGTTTTTCTTTTATTCCTTACCCTCCATGAATGCGCTCACTGAAGATTAAGGAAAAATAAATGAATTCATTATTGTGTATGGCACTCTGGCATGTTCTTGTTTATGTCTGCATCTTGATCTCTCATAAGATCCACAGTAATGTTAATAAGTGACTAAACTACAAGCCTAGCAATTTCTGTTTTTATTTCTTTACTGAATATAGTGAGAACAAAATGCTAAGCTGAAATAGCAATATTGAAATATATTAGTAATCTGAAACAGTTGAAAATGAAGATTAGACCCAGTTTTTTACATATCGATTCATAAGTTTAATTGCCATTTTGAAGTTCACGTTTTCACATGGACCAATCACATTCTTCTCCTGCCCTCTGTGAATGGTGTGGAGTTGGCATCCACTGTTATTTAATGGATAGAAAGGAGCTGAGGTGGGCACTGGGGAGTGTCTACTAAACTCCAATTGGATTTGTGTCCAGTATTTTGCTCCAGTGTGCATTGAAAAGATCTGCATGGCTTGGGGAAACCAGGAGCAGATGCTGTGGTTCATAGGTGGAGAGCGTTGTGTCCGAGGAGAGCAGGCCTGTTTCAGTGGAGGTAGCACCAGCCCTGTCACCTATACCTTCCATTGACATGGTTGGCCTGGTGCTCAAATAAATGCTGACCTTCTGGTCCTCATGGAGACATCTATCAGTTACACGACAACCAAGCCCTTGTTAAAGACTCAAGAAAAAGGTCAATGTATTCTTATATTAATTTTGATATTAATTTAATATTAATTTGTGATAAGCATCCAGTCACAGGTGAGAGTTTTGGTAGGAGAAATCATGGACTTCAAAATTGCAATTAAACTTTATGAATCAGATATGTAAAAATTGTATGGTTCTAATCTTCATTTTCAGCTGTTTCTGATTATTAATATTTTTCAACATTGTTATTTCATCTTAGTGATTAATATATCTGCTTCTACTTTTAAAGTACTATATATCTAAATAAGTAAAATTCAAAGGGAAAAACAAACAGGCCCTGAGTCAAGCTGGAGGCCTAGAGTGAGAGAAAACAAAGTATGTTCCAGTGTTAAAAAAATTCTTTCCTGATTTAGAAGTAATTTAAGTTTGTAAATAGTTGTGTATATTTTATAAGAAATACAGCTTTTAAAGGTCTTTGCATGTTTATTGGTTGATGAAGAGATATTTATGTATATTAATAGCCTGTAAATCTGAGGACCATCATTCTATCTACAGTTCAGTTTCTGTGTTATTCTGTGTGAGCACACTACCTGTACATTTCAATCCACCATGATAACTTGGTTGGTTCTTTGGCCATACCTCTATTACCTTTGACATCAATTTGGATACTCTTCAAAAATTATCTGGGCTGCATCACTGTCATTGACAGCTAGAGGAGCTGGCATCCCTGAGTCACATGCTTCCTGGGTCCAGCCAGCACCTATGGCAACAGCCTAGTCTGGAGTTGTAGAGATTTTCCGAAATTGTAAAAATTTGAGAGTTACATTTTAGAATAGTGTTTTCTTCTAATCCTCTTTTATTGCCTTGTTACTGCCTAAGGAAAGCTGAAACACAAAAGATCCTTTTACATTTTCTTATTTAAAAAGCAGAACTCAAGAGGGGCTTACTTGGCTATGTTCATGGAGAAAAAAAAATTTAGCTCATTAGGGTTCATCCTACCAGTAAAGAGCTCTTCACAGCACTCATGTTCATTCGTCTTAGTTTATCAGCTCAGGAGAGTGATATAAAATACTGGTAGGCTAAAAGTAGCTGGATTCTCACTTTAATTTTTTCAAGAAATTCACCTCAGTTATGTGAGCTCTGGTGTTCTCATTATGCAAAATAGTCTTGCATTGTGCTGGAGAGCCTCCACTCTGTGTGCCTTCCATGCCTCTACATTTCATAGTCCATCTTTGCAGCTGAATTTCTATCTCTCTCAAAGCCCCTGCGCTGTGGATATTTTTCAAGGTATTGGGAAAGCATTTTGACTCTAAGAACAATGGTCATGACTTTCTTCTTCATCAGTAAAGATCTTTAATCTTCTTTCCACCACATGCCTACAGCAGTGATGACTGGTAAATAGTCAGAAAGAATGCATTTGTGATAACTTATATTGATTGTCTACTTGACCTATGAACCTATTGAAACAAGAGGTGGAAGGTTTTGATTTAAATGTGATTATGTTTGGATGTCAAGTTGACAAGTGGTGGACTTGTAATTATATTGATTGTCCACTTGATAACTTGACAGGATCCAGAAGGATTGATGGATTATCTCATTTATTTTAACTGAGGTGGGAAGACCCACCTCAACTAGGGATGGCATCATTGCATGGGCTGGGGTCTTCACTGGATAAAAGAAGAGAGCTGGCTGAGCAGCAGCACTCATCAGTCTGCTCTGCCTTCTCACTGCGGATTGATCTCGACTAGCTGCTTTAAGCTTCGGCTACTCTGGCTTCTCCACCATGTGGGACTGTATAACCTGGAACTGAGAGCTAAAATAAAAGCTTCTTCCCTTAAACTGCTTTTTGTCAGGTACTTAGTTTAAGTAACAAGATAAAATTGGTGAAGCATTCTACTGTGTATAACATGTGGATTCATAGCTGCATAGCGGTTTCTCCTGCTCAGTACCTGCCTCCTCTTGAGGTGACCCTACATTCTCAGAGGGTGGTCCCCACACTATCTCTGCCTCTTCTGAGTAGAATAGAATGACTAATTAGTAGGCTCAAAACAGGCTCTATGTTAGAAACTAGAGGCAGAAACAGTAGTGGGGACTCAACAACTGCACTGAAAAATTGGGGTGCCTAATGAGGTCTGTGAACCACTGAAGTGGCCCTGTCCAAGGCCATTGACTTCTCACTGCATTCTACACTCCTTGGAATCTACCATAGCCTCCTCTTTGGTAAGGAGGCTGCAAGGCTGTTTCATCTTTCTAATGGCCAATATCAGGCCCACTTTCCACTTCTGTCTTCAGAACACAGAGGGCCCAGAGAGCCTCTAATATTTTTATATGAAGGCAGATCTTAGACATAATTCCTATTCCTTCCTTCATTAGTCACATATCTGAGCCATTAGTTACATCTGTGGCTTAGTTGTGTGCTTCAGGGGACATTCAGAAGAATGTCTTTACCTACAGTAGGAATAACTTCTGACCAGAGCCAGTGTTTGGGAGCAAGCCACCAAAGTCAGAATCAATGAGCACCAACAGGTGAGGACATGGTTGATAGGAAAACAGGTCCTACCACCATAATCCCACTGTCTACTACCCTAATACCAGCCAGTGACCCTTTGCCAGCTCTGATGGTCAACACATCCAGGATGCTACTCACTACTGGAAGCAAGTCTGGGTGACTTGTACCCAATGGGAAGCCCCCACACAAGGAGGCTAACAGGTAATTGAATGCTGGCAGCTAGAGGAAGACTGATGTAGCTTCAATGTGACACTATTCCCAAAGGCATTAAGTTCTTCATTATGTATCCCTTTAGTTCCTTACTATTGTACTCATATCACTAGAACCTAAACCATCACTTTCCTTTAGATCTTGTAGGCTCATGTTTTGGTGGTATCCATTTTATTTGGTTTGAATAAATATGGCCTTATAAAATGAGAGAATACAATGTAATCAATGTGCTGGTAATAATATGAAATCTCTATACCAAATTTTACTGTAATCAAGAAATAAGGAAGTTCTTCATTTACACACACATATGTGCATATATATATATGTATATATATATATACACACACATACATGTACAATATTATTTTCATTTTTCTTTTCTGTGACAACGTACTGGACAGGATCAACTTAACAAAAGAAGGATTTATTTTGGCTCGTGGTTTCAGGTAATTTAAGTTCAGTCTGTGTTAGCAAGAGCATGAGTTAGCTAATCACATTGTGGCAGCCAACCAGGAAACAGAGTAACAGTTTGAATTAGAGGCAGGTGTAACTTTCAAGGCTCACTCCCAGTGGCCAAGGTGTCAAACACCTACACACACACACACACACACACACACACTTAATCAGGGAGGCATTTAGGAAAAATAATGATGTAAAGGTAATGGTCTATTATCATCTTATTGTATTTTGGATGAGCTTAGGTATTATAAAATAAAATTTCAAAGAGACATGTTTGTCACCAACTCAGAGATAATTGTTTCTTCCAAAGGCTGCTTATTTGTGATATTATATGATAAGTAATAAGAGGATAAAATAAGATTAAACAAATTAAATAACCCAAGATATGGAGATAAATAATTAAGATAACTTCCACTTGGCAAACTGACAAATATTGTTAAAGATAAGTGAGGGCAGTCAGGCAAAGCTTAATTCTTGTCCAGATTCCCCTGGACGAAACCCATGAGCTACCACAGTGCATACTTGCCTGTCCTGGCAAGCTGTGGAAGCGCTGAGATCCTGAGGGTATATTACCTGCCCAGAAAACTGACCAGTGAGTGAATCAGAGCTTCTCCCCAGTGACTCTGCTCATGGTCCACATCACTGTTAGAGACAATCCTTTGGGCTTGGTGAGAAATTCCTCTTAGAGGCTTCATGAACAGGGCCCAGCCTGTTTCTTCAGTGTGAATACAGCATAAAGAGAAAGTTGGTAAGGCTTGGTAGAACTGAAGCACAAGGAAAATTAGAGTGGAAATCAGAGAAGCATAGGAAGCCTACTCCAATGTTTCTTGGTATCCACTGAGGACTCTTTCCAAGAACCCCTCAAATGTTCACATCTGGGGATGCTCATAGGCTTTATAAAAATGGCAAAATATTTGCACATAATCTATCCCATCTTCCTATATAGTTTTTATCATATCTAGGTTACTTACAATAACCAAAAATAATATAAATATACACAAGAGGTTATTGTAAAATAATATTTAGGAAATAATTACAAAAGTTCATATATATTTAGCATAGATACAGATTTAAAAATACATTTTGATCCATAGACTACAATTATTGTTACAAAAGGGATACAACATAGGGATTGTGGTTATTCATGGAACAGAGAAGACAAGAGAAGGAGAGAGCTGGCTTTGATGGAAATCTTGTGTCTCTCATGTTCCACCTCAACTGCGAACACTTTTCACGCATTTATAGGCCATACTTGTCTCCCGCTACTGTTCCCTATAGCCATCTTGGCTGCACCCTATCAGGGACTGAGATACATCAAGAAACAGAGTCTAGCAACTGGGCCTAAAGTTGAAGGTTGGCTGCCTCCTGGAGTACAGCCCATCATCTTCATCTTGGAAGGACTAGAAACACAGATCCCCAGGTCCTGTCGAGAGGAGACTTGGCATGTTAAGATTCTACAGGCCTGGGAGCAGAGGCAACAGAAATTCAAATCCTACAGCTCAGCAAGTTTGGTTTGGTGGAAGGCAATTCTCTCTTTTACTGGCCTTTCTTCTACTTCTTTAAAATAATTTTTAAAAAAGTTTAACATTCAATACTGAAAAGTACCAACCCTATATATAGCTAATGGCTATGTAGAGAGAAATTGTAACTTAGAAGAAATATCATTCTGATTCATTTTCTTTGCTAAAATATGCTATCACTAAGCTGGGGGTGGTATCTAACATCTTTAATCTCAGTACGCAGGAGGGTGGGATAGGAGGCTCACAGTGAGTTCCGGGGCAGCCTGGACAACAGAGTGAGTTCCAGGTCAGCCCATACTCCTCACTAGAAAATAGAGAAGTTATCACTATTTTATTCAACCATATCTCTCCTTACTCCTTAGTGTCAAATACAAGCTATTTAATAAAAGAAACTGTGGCCCCTTACCTGGGAGGAACTTGACTCAAGCACCAGAATAAACTGGGAGCCCACAATCACATATTCTCCACCATACTAACTGCTGGAGTAGATGAATAACAAGTCTTTCCTTTTAGTCGCAGTCCAGGAGAACTACTTAGGGATCACTGAAAGGGCCTCACAACTCTCTGTTTCCAATAAATAGGCTGAATGAATTCAACTGACCGAGATAACCAGAGGAGTTTAATTAAATGGATTGGTTCACAATATACAGGCACCCCCATCTTTTACTCACAACAGCTTGCCTACTCCTTGCTATAAATACCTTCCTGGCCCCTTTGGAGTCTGTAGACATGGATAGTCTGTGATTTCCTCTGCTAATCTCTTATTGTTTAGAGTTCTGGCCCAGTGCCACTGAGGAAAAGCTGCCATGCTTGTTGATCATTACATGCACACTTTATACAGAGCAAGGATGACTTCCTGGAAGGCGAAGGGGCCCAAGCCCAGGGCTGGCCAGCCATTCCCTCCTGTACTCCTAGACTGTGCATTTATTGCTGAGAATTGGGTTTCAGAGTCCCTTTCCCCCATCAGATATATCCATCTTGAGTAAAAAGGGACTGTGTTGGCTCTTTGGCTGCCTCTGGTCAGAACATAACAATGATAGGAAATCATCTTATTTGAAAGTGTTACTTCCTTGGATGGCAGGCTATTTAGTCTCAAATTCATTTTACTAAAAATGTTTCCCATATCTCAATGAGGGACAACATCTAAGAGGTGGCTCTTGCCCAGGAACGCCTTATACTTTCCAAAATTATAATTGCCTCATTACACCAGAGAGTCCATATTTTCGTGGAGAAAGAAATTACTGTTTAGCTTGGAAAACTTTTCAGTCTAAGAGATAAAAGCGGAGTAAGGAGTGTGGGTGTGGGAGAGGGTAGCAGTGGCCTTCAGAAGATGAAGTGTTAATGTACAGGGGATGGAGTCCAGCTGCTTTTCATCTCTAAGGAGAAGAGAACTGAGAAAATGGGCTCCCATGTGAGATGGAAGCTTAGGGATCTCCAGGGATGGCAAGAAGGGCCCTGCCTGAAAGAGGTAGAGCATATTAGTGAATATCCATATATCTAGAACTTAAGAAATGGTTCTGGAGGTTGTTGATGTCCAAAATCTAACTTCTGAGTTGTGATAACACCTAAATACACCATTAAATATTGAATTTCAAGATAAATTACCATTGTCTGTTTTGCTAACTCTCTGGATTAAACTAACTAAAATCACTAAATCACTGTGTGGTTAGCAAGTCTCCTCATTCCTATTCTCTCCTGAGAGAGGCTTTGGACCAGAAAAGTCTGTGTTTGAATTTCTGTTTTGCAACTTGTCCCCTTGGTTACCTTGAGTCTATTTTCCAACCTGAGTTTAATATCCATATTGGTGAAACATGGATGTCATATGTTACTATTGCAAATCAAATGCTCAGTATACACAATACCTGATGCAAGAGCAAGTATATAGTAAGCATTTAATAACAACAGTGGGGGCTCACTATTAATGTACAAAGCTCATTAAAGAAAGGGTTCTTGAATTCTTTCTTTATTGTACTGAAATTCCGGTCCTGCTTTATAATTTGGCAAACATGCATAGAGCAGTTAAAAATCTGGATAAGGACATAGAATGAAAAAGTAGAAAGACAGTCATTCAGTGATTACACAGGTTGGATTTAAATGTGTTTCCTCTTCCTACTTCATCACAGTGTTGCATAGGAAACAAATGAAGAACTCCAAGTATATTTATGTACATGTACTATCGTTAAAATTCTTAGGTTTCATAACTCAGGCTCTCATAATGCCTACCAGGCCTCTCTGTGGACACATTTGCCCCTTTCCTCTTTTTTGGAGGGACTCTCACCACAGTACTTGGAGATATATCAGTAAATTAGTGTGGGACATCTCTTGGGAACATGCTCTACTTCAATAAAGCAGAAAATGTTGAATTTCTTTTAAATCTATAAGATTCTCTGCCATTTATAGTATCTTGTCAATTGATTCAGTCAACAAATGTTTACTAAAATTTTGTGCTGGCAATGTGCTAAGTAGTGAAAAATTTCTACATTACAGATATTCTATGTATAGTGAAGAAGAAAGGTCAACAAAAGTCTGTGGTGTATGTACACATATATAATGAAACATGCATTAAGTGTTGAATTTGAAAATTCTTCAAAGTTACAACTGAACAAGATATATGTATTATATAAAAGCAGAAATCCAGTCAAAATTATTGGTAAAGATTCAGGTATATTTATATATACTCTGAATATCTGTATTCAGCACTATGTACCTTCAGCTTCACAGTATTTTATTAATATTAAAAATTTAAATTAAAAATGAAATTAGAAAAAGCCGGGCGTGGTGGCGCACGCCTTTAATCCCAGCACTTGGGAGGCAGAGATAGGAGGATCGCCGTGAGTTCGAGGCCACCCTGAGACTCCATAGTGAATTCCAGGTCAGCCTGGGCTAGAGTAAGACCCTACCTCGAAAAACCAAAAAAAAAAAAAAAAAAAAAATGAAATTAGAATGGTGAGAATGCTAAATATATTGTGCAAAATTACTATTAACCCCTCACTAAGAAGTTAAACTAATAAACAGACTTTTCCCCTCAGAAAATTAGCTACTTAAGTTTTAGACACCAAGAAATTTTTGCGTATATATTTACCAGTGAGGGAGGAAAATGGAGGTAGATATAGATCTTTGTTAGCCACCAGACAATTCAATAATGCTTGACTCTGGGCTGGTGAGATTGCTCAGTGGTTAAGGCACTTGCTTGTAAAGCCTAACAGCCTGGGTTTGATTCCACAGTACCCACATAAAGTCAGACACACAAAGTGGTACATCCATCTGGAATTCATTTGCAGTGGCAAGAGGCCTTGGTATGCCCTTTCTTTCTCTTTCATCCTCCTCCCTCTCTTTCTCCCTTTACAAATAAATAAATAAAACCCAGCACATAAACTGGGGCGGGGGTGGGAAATGCTTGACTCACATTTCCTTTGCATGATATATCTTCATGTTAGTGGGACTGCAAGCATTCAGATTACTATAGGCAATATTTCTGCCCAGTGTGCACTGGCTCATGTAGTCTTTATAACTTTAGAATGTTCCAGGTAGGTGATAGGCCATTGCTGGAAACTGTTGCTCCACATAATTGTACCTCTGAGATATATGTCCCGAGCTATCCAAACAAATTTAAAGTTCATTATAAAATTGAAAAAAAATATCAATATAGAAACATCTTAGATGTGGGTTGAAATGCAAATGTAATATTCAAAGGACTGAATGTGAACATTAATGGAATCATATTGGTATTGCTACCACAAATATCTCTGAGATAGCATAATGTTCCAGCGTTTATTTGGATCACAAGAACATTAAAAAAAAATCATGACTTTTGTAAGTTCTAATCATACTAGAGAAAAGTGATTAGCTGATAGTGGAAGGAGCTATTGTTATAATGGACTTGAAGTTTGGGTTCATATACACATTTGGGTAACTCTCATAGTTATGACCATGGTTGTAAATTTGCATATTAGTGAATATCCATTTAGCAAATATGAATATGTAACATATGAATGAATTATATTCTATTGAGTACATACTGGGTTTGGGTGGGAACTTGCTCAGTTTGTGCAAGTAACATAAAAGGACAGTTTAACTTCCCAGTTTATTGCTGATATCATACATATTATTTAATTCATATTACTATATGTAGAATTTTGCATGATTTAATTTTGTAATTTGTATCATTTATGATGAATCTATTTTTCATCAGGTTTTCTAAATTTTCCTCTTGCAACTCTTTAACTGATATTTCATCTAAGGATCTTAAAGTTTATTTTCAATGGCCTATGTGGCAACATAAATGAAGACAGTTTATTTCATAAAGTCACTAAAGTTAATATAAAAGCTTTAAAAGGTATTCTTACCATTAATAATCTATTTATAGGCCCCAGAAATTATAGTTTTGGTTATGATACTTTGTTAACAAACTACCGTCATGATGTTATCTTGTTTGAATGTGACAGTTTAAAGAGTAGAGAAAGAAAAGCAGTTTACTATAATTTCACACTAAGCAATGCTGGACATGTATAAAAACACTACATTTTCTCTTATTAACCTAAGAGATAATCCTTAGTATAGCATTTCATATTAAAGCAAGTGGTCTTTGAAAATAGTGTGAGCAACAAATTTTAAATCAAAAAATGTTTATTGTAAAAAAGGACCTTGAAAGTTATTTTTTAAAAGGAACATTGATTTCACAAGTCTTCAGGTTGTGTATAGGCACAGCTATAGACAACATCTTACTTTCATACAAAGCTCATTCAATCATATAAAAATAAACACAAATTTACATTGACTCAACTACAAATCAATTAAAAAGGCACTTGGAGGGGTGTTGAATTATTGCATCTGTCTTATGCATTTAACATAGTTTAAGTACATTACTGAATGTCTAAAAATCCTCTCTTGCACGTATTCCCATATTTACTTAGTTTTAGAAGATCATTAAAACTCTTTAATAAGTAAGACATGGAGCATGCACCAGGAATGTTCAAAGCTAGTACTTCCCTCCTCTCCCAAGGCACATGTTGGCAACAACAACAACAACAACAACAAAAATATTTTAATACATTCTCCTGTGTTTTGTTCTTTCTCTCTCTCTCTCTCTTTTTTTTTCTCTTAACAATACAGTTTAAAGCATTACAGGTAATCCAAAAAGGCTTCAATTCAACGATGACAACCTGACATCAGACATGGAATGAAGTAAACTTGGAATAATTAAAAAGGCACCTGAGATAGCATCTGGCAGATTCTTTTCCTATAGGAAATTCTATTACAAACTCTATTACAAAGCAATACTGTTCTTTTCAGTTGAAATGATTTGGCAGCAATGTAAATCTTTGCATTCTTTCTCAGTAAAAAAAAATGCAATGTGCTTTTTGCTTCATCTTTGAAGAGAATGGTCCTTGTCTTTTATCCTCTCAATCTAGTTGTCAGTAAATATATAGTAAATTTAAACTTCACATGGAAAGGATTAACGTTAAACACATGGGTTCCGTGTTCTTGCAGCTTTTAATATGTGTGTGCACTCATGTGTGTCTATACATATTATTTGGTTGGTAAGCACAAGAGAAAATGCCTTTGGACTTTTATTTGTCATTTGGTGTTGGAGTGAAGAAATGCATTCTGTTCAAGTAAACATTGATTGCATCACTCAGTGTGCTACACAGCAGCCAGATTCCTCGTGTTTGTGCAGAAGAGACATTCTGGAGAAGGTTTTGGAGCAGTTTTTGCACTGGTATTTCTTTACATCAGAATGGGTCTGCAGATGTGCCCTCAGATTTGACCTGTCTGCAAACGCTCTGTTGCAGTGAGGGCAAGAAAAAGGCTTTTCCCCTGGAGTTGAGGTTAAGGGATGAAAAGAAAATGAAAATACAGTCAGTGTTTTTAGAAGAAACAAAACCAAATAATGTTAATGAACATTAATCACATTTTATCAAAAAGATGAGAAGTATAGCCTGATTTAAGTCCCTGTATTAGCCTGTTAAGATAAAATTACCATCAGCAGTTATCCCTTTAAGATAAAATTATCATTAAAAATTAAAGGCAGAATAGCATTAGCACTGCCAGCCATGCAAAGATAACTCACAAAGTTGCAGGGCTTTCTCTTAAGGGTTTCTGCTTCAGCAGGTGGTCAATGCTGAGCCCCTCCCAACATTTCCCAATATCCGTACTTTTGCATCATGACTAAGGTTGTATAAATGCCTTGACTCCTGCAGTTGATTTTGTGCTGAAGATAACAAATCCAGCAGCAAGAAAATGAAACAAACAAAACACACACACACACACACACACACACACACACACACACAAATCAAATTCAGTTCCAACTGCTCAACTCAATAAGAGCTCACAGATTTCACAGCCAGAATGTAACAGAAAACTACAGAAGCCCCTCCATGTATTTACCAAATCAATTGACTACAATCCCAACATTTTTATTTGCTGACTACTATGGGCAGTTTCACAGAACACACATTCAAGCACATTGTTCCTGAATTTCGAACTGATCTTTGAGACCAAACCTCCCAAATCTACTTTCCAAAGTCTAAATACTGTTTGCAGTCTCTGGAGCAGAGGTTGTGAGGAAGAAATGGAGCACTGTGGGCTCTAATAAGTTTTTGAGCAGTTAGAAAGTAGCTATTAGTAGTTGACCATCATAGAAAGCAGTGTATCACTACCTCACACAACCCCAACCCGACAGCCAGCCTCACCAGGTTAGTTCAATTAGGGAGAGACATTCCTGTCTACATTTTCTCTTACCAGTGTGAGTTCTGATGTGGCCTTGAAGCAACCAGGGCCTAGAGAATGCCTTGCCACAGATCTTGCAGACACAAGGTAATGTGTGGGTCCGAATGTGCATCTTAAGGGCGCCCAGGCTCACATATTCCTTGTCACAGTATTTGCAGCTGAAAGATTTCCTAGACTGGGCATCACAGTGCAGCTGCTTATGTTTGGCCAGCCCAGAAAAAGTTGAATAGGTCTTACTGCATAAATTGCACTGAAACTTTTCAGCTTCAATGGCATGAGGATCTGAAAGCTTGGATTGTAGTCTTTCCTCTTCATCACTAATGGGGCTTTCTGAGCCACTGTGATCCTTGGATGAGGTGTCAGATGGAGGAGGGGGACTCACTCGCCCCAAGGATGAGGGGTATCCGGCAAGAGGAGAGAGTCCATTGGGCAGAGGGGAGTGGAATGGCGCTGTCGTCGTCCACACAGTGATGGGGCTGTAAGCTCCTGAGCTGAGGATCTCTGGCTTTGGTATGACAGGCATGGGGTAGCTCTCATAGAGATAAGGGGAAACGATCACTGGAGGAAAGTAAAGCAAGGAAAGATTAAGGTGAAACTATATTAAAACTATGCACTCACAACGAGACAATAGTTAACAACACAGACAGGACTGTATAACGAAGAGAGACTCTCTTAGAAGGACACGCAGATAGGTAAATCGTTTCATTTCTCCCTGGCAGCTGGTAGTCCCAGTTCTTCTTGAGCAGTCTGACAGCTGCCTGGCCTGGCCCTGATCGCTTCTAGCAAGTGGTTCTCTGGCCCCATTGAGAAGGAAGAGCCTAAACATTATTTCTAAACGTTCTGAAAAGTTGTTTTCTACTCTATGCGTGGGCTATTTCCACGTGCTATGTCTGTGGTACGAGTCTCAAACAAGCTGCCTTCCAGGTGCCCAAAGGAAGGGCGTCTGTCTGTGAAGGCAGGTTCGCTCACCCTGGCGTATTCACTATGCATGTATATACAAGCTTCGGAACGAAGCTGGAATTTGACGTTCTTCCTGGTCCGTGGAGAGCTCGGAAAGTTTTGAATTAAAACCTAGCCCTAGATGATCGAAAGAATATAAACTGTAGGGAAACCGCTTGGTCTTCGGCTCCGTGGTAACTATCTGAGCAACACACACATTCCTATGGACCTATTGACAGATGGATCTCGTTCTTTTACCTGTGTGCGTGTCCAGTTCGCTGTAGTTTGGCTTTTTGGAGGCGTTGAAATGTTTCTTGACCAGGAAGGAGCGCGGCATCTTGCCTGCGGGGCGCGCGGCGCGGCGCGGCGGCGGGATGGAGGGATAACGGTCCGGAGGGAGGACCGGCCGGGCCCTACAGCATCGCGCCGGCGGCGGGCCGAGGGCCGCGCTCAGGTGCGGCGGCGGCGGCGGGCGGACAGGCCGGCGCCTCTGAAGTCACCCGGCTCCTTCCCAACTGAGCTCCTCCGGGCAGGGAGGGGATTTCTGCCTCGCTTTGGCTCCAAGGATCCAATCACAGCCCAGAGGTTCGGGTTTCAGCTCCTCCCGCTGGGACAGCTGTGAACAGAGGAAGAATCTGTTGTCAGGCCAAATTATTCTGGTTCAAAATGGGCTGTTTGGGGGATTTCAGTGGAGAGAAAAAGCAGTTTTAAGTGCTTTCTAGAGAGGAAATGTCACTTCTTGGGCCCGGCCAGTTTTCCGAGACCCGTGCGCTCCCCAGCCTGGCTCGCAGATGTGGGCCCGGGGAGGCTGGGACGCCACGTCCGCCCGGGAAGGAAGGGCCGGCCCCAGGACACCGGGTCAGCCCCGGTGGCGGGAGAGCCTATATTTGGAAGTTACTTTTGGAGAGGTTCGTTTGCACACGGGCCGAGTAAAGAGCCCGGGTTTCTGAGCGAGCAGGAGGACGAGCGCACACAAAGCGCAGAGCGGCCGGGACTGTCTCGCCGCACCCGGCCAGCCCTGCAGCGGGCAACCGCGCGGGCCGCGGTGCTTCCCCGGGAAGTTCAGCTAGGCAGGCTTGGAAGGAATGCCTGGTAGCCCTTTAGAGACCTGTCTATCCGAGGAGCTTGAGAAGTGCAAAGATAAAAGGGAAGGCTGGCCGAGAGGGAGAACAATAGCCAAACAATCACGAGGAACCATGGAAAGTTCTCGTGAACACATGTGACAAGATCTCCGTCTTTCCTGGGGTACAGTGCTGTAGCGAAAGGGGGAAAAACGCACTTATGAATCTTTACAGAAAATTATTTCCTTTAAAATATCTGCTTTTAATTGGTGCTGTTTTTTCTTCAGTATGAAGTCATTTAAAAATCCCTCTATTCGCGTTTCCTTGATGGCATTAAAAAATAAAAATAAAAGGAAGAGTTTACCACTGCTACATGGTTGGAGGTCTAAATGGATGGTTAGCCAAACACTTTGTGTTAGTGTATGCTAATAAATCTGAAAATAAGGTGGCTCATTTCAAAACTAAAAGCATCCCTATTCACTCCTCACTTTTGCCCTACTTCTCAACAAAAATATAACAAATTCCCTTGAAGACCACCCGACTTTTGTTTCTAACAGGTGCTGGGAGAAAAAAAAAAGTGCAAGAGAAAATCACACTGATGATGTCAAGACTTGTAGAGGAAAACTGCATTGTCAGACTGCATAACTTCTTAATCTCAGGATAAGAAAACAAGTGTGGGTGAGGGGGAGGAGGCGGCCCACAGGTTTCCTGAGCTAATTTCAATGATCCCTCTTCCTTCCAACAGTTACTCGTTTAAATATGAAACAGAAAGGAATTTACACGAATCCTTATGTTCAGGGACTGAATCATAGGAGACAGGAAAAATAGGAACAAACACTGTCTTACTCCACAGACCCACCTGGCTTGTAGTGGAGAGCCAGAGGCTGAGCTTGCTGCTTTCTGTGACTGCACATCAGGCACCTGTTTTACTCCAACAGGATTTCTCCTTACCCTTTGCACACCATTTCCTGCAAAACACACAATTTGCTGAGAGATGTAATGCAGTTCAGAAAACACAATTGCCACGGCCATTTATGTCCCCTTTTTATTCTGTACTGTCTGATCCCAACAGGGATGCATTGTGTTGTGCATTGCTTTGGTACTTACTTCTTGGTAGCTATAACACACACAATAACCTGTTCAAGTGTGAGTTATTAAATTCACTTTAAAACTTTAGCTGAAAATCACTGTGCTGGAAAAAAAATAAATCTTCAACGTCAACTACAGAGGCATAAGCCAGCTGAGTCCCATACCTGGCCTTGCCCAGATACCCAGGCTTGGGGATCCCTCACAAATGAGCACTACTGCCCTGGCTCCTCTAAGGAGCCAAAGTGCTCAGGACTGTGCATCAGGTTAGCCATTGCACAGAGCTATGGTTAACCTCGTCAGATGCATGCCTTACCTGTGTGAGGTCTGCCCCACTGTCAGAGCAGGGAGAGTCTGGCTGATGATGAGTCACACTAAACAGGTGCTGTGCACAGACATAGCAGAAGGCATTTGGCGCCTGAACAATGTGGTAAAACGCAAGAAGGGAAGTCCAGGGCACACCCAAAGGCCAGCTGTGAAGACTCGGCTATGACAGGCTTTCTCCCTGCCAGCCAGAGGGCTCCAATGGCTAGAGTCTGACTAAAAGATTTTCTCTTGCCCAGGGGCAGGAATCTTTGCCCAGTCAACACTATATTTTATATATTTCATTCTTGAACCAAATAAAAGGCTATCGATTATTAAGACGGGGCAGGGGGAGCTGGAGAAATGAAAGCCAGCCAGTTTTAGGATGGTAAGAAACTAATGCAGGCAGGCAGGATTTATAAAAGAAGCGCTTGTGGGAGAGATAGCCCAGCCAGGTGAAGCCAGCAGGTTCGGGTAAGGAAGGCAGGGGCTCTACTTTAGGCTCCAAACAATTTAAAGTGAGAAAGTGAAGAATGAGGATCTTCAATGGACTTCTGTAGCCAGCTTTAAAACACAGCCCCAGGCTCCAGCCCTTCTGGAGGGCACTTTCCCTGAGCTGTCTTCCACAGAACTGATTCATGTGTCTCCTGAGACCTTAGAAGCCTGTGTCATCTAGTTTTTTTTTCTCTCATTTCCTCTGCTTTCTAGAAGGGCTGACCCTTCTAGAATGTGGGAAACATTTCTAATTTAAGGACTATAGCCTTCTCCACAAGGCTCCCTAGCCCCAGAGTCTTTCCTGGACCCAATCTTTTTCTGGAAAGACACAGTCTTGCCCTGCCCAATGAGGAAATATACCAGTTCATTAGCTTTGGGAATGCACCCTGAATAATTACCTTGCTCACATTTAGGTCTTCAAAGCATTGGAAGCAGAGCTGGTGCAGATGTCCATGTTTAGGAGACGGGGTAGGTCTGACACTACATTGGAAGAGGGAGCATCCCATGTGGTGCTATGCCTATCCCCTAAGAAGTTCTTATGGAACTTTAGTCTGTAGCAGGGTCACCCTCGGGGGTCAGGGTAGATAACTCCCATGGACAATGTGAAGCTATAAGCCATTGATTTATCTGGGAAGTATGGAGAATGTCATATTGTAGCACTAATTTAAGAAAAACCTACTAGATGGGAAAGAATATTTACTATATGAGCTGGTTTGAATGTCACGGATGTGATATCATCTGTGGTTTTGTACATGTTTACATGTCTATATGTATTCAGACATATATTTACATTTGTGGTCTTAATTTATTATTATTATTTTTTTTAATTTTTTTGTTCATTTTTATTTATTTATTTGAGAGTGACAGAGAGAGAAAGAGTCAGAGAGAGAGAGAGAATGGGCGCGCCAGGGCTTCCAGCCACTGCCAAAGAACTCCAGACGCGTGTGCCCCCTTGTGCATCTGGCTAACGTGGGTCCTGGAGAATTGAGCCTCAAACCAGGGTCCTTAGGCTTCACAGGCAAGAGCTTAACTGCTAAGCCATCTCTCCAACCCTAATTTATTATTTAACTTAGTCTCTGATAGAGTAAACCATTCTTTAAAAGTCATAGAAATACACATTTTCTTTTAGTACCTGGGTTTTTCTATGAGAAATTGTGTTTAATACACATGTCTAATTTCTTTCAGAATTAATTCAGAACAAATATTCTTTAACATAAATGAAAACTTTATCAGAGTGTATAGGATTCTGCTTTTATAGCTCGAGATCCTTAATGAAGAGGGTCTGTAAAGCTATGGACAACCACACACACACACACACACACACACACACACACAGAGAGAGAGAGAGAGAGAGAGAGAGAGAGAGAGAGAGATCTACATGGTGATGCCAACAGAGCCAAAATGGAACCTGTTGATATTGAGGTGGAAAAAACACCAACAAAAATTATGACAGGACATCCTCTCCTGTTTAGAAATGTCCATGATTTCCTGAGTATTCTCAGGGCCCTGATCACTAAGTCAATAGCCACTAGCCTTGTGTCCTGAAGTTAGCACTCATGCTGTTAATTTCGTAAACACTATCACATATGGTCAGTCAACATTTAAGTTTGCATCAACAAGAATCTTGTTTAACTTAGGAAAAGTATTTTAATGAAGTCTGTTTTCTGTCACTTGCATTCAAAATCTTATTGTGTGGATATAATATAGTGAGTGCCTGACACACAGTATCACTCAGTTTGT
This sequence comes from Dipus sagitta, assembly GCA_036346955.1. Classification (NCBI taxonomy): domain Eukaryota; kingdom Metazoa; phylum Chordata; class Mammalia; order Rodentia; family Dipodidae; genus Dipus; species Dipus sagitta. The sequence goes on along the minus strand of CM070771.1, from coordinate 71,569,900 downwards.
ATCTCATATGACAGCCGTGATAATCTCATCTAAAAGATGAGCAAGAAATATCGGGATACATTGAATTGAACCATATTTTATACACCTGCTCAGAGATATGTGGTGGCAAAGAGACACCTATTGGTCATCTTTGGAAGATAAGTCATTTTCTTTTCCTTTCCATAACTTTTTAACAAGGTCTGCCACCTAGTGGACAATAGCTGACTTGACTGTCTATCCATTAAGCATCCCCCATCATGTTTTGTAGTTGCTATACTTTCAGATAAGCATTATTTAATTTTTGAATTTTTAGTTTGTTCAGAATTAAATATAAGTCTGTAGAAATATGTATGTCATTTAGACAACACAATATGTTTGTGTTATAAGCAAATGCCATTTCAGCATCAGTCTGAGAATTCATAAAGAAGGAAGCAGGCAACAACAGCTAAAGAGGAAACAGTTAACCAATTATCAGCTACATTCCCATAATGACCTACAAAACATCTCAAAGACAGAAATAGACCTGAATCTAGCTTTCCAGTCAATTTTGGAGGGCAGTGATGAAGCCAGGACTTCTCTATGTAACTGCAGAGCTGTTCGCTTCACCCCTAGGCTCTGCTACACAACCGTGGAAGTTGAAGGACGCTTGCATCTATAAGCTCATGAAGTCATAATTAGTGGTAAGAACTCGTCTCATGAATGGTTCATGTGGGCTGGCCATGATGCCAAGCACCTCACATTCATTGTTTTAGTTTATATCCCTCAAATTGCTAGTCATATAAGGTGGTCTTATATCTATTTAAAGATGAACAAATAAGACACACAGAAGTTCATTATCTTGGTCAAATTATACTGCTATTGGAGAATGAAAAGAAGTGAATTAGACTTATGAGCATCTGTAAAACATGACCTATTTGTGAGTTTACTTCAGACTCTCTTGTCCAACCCCAGGAGATATTTACAAATGGAGTTTCTGGTCTGTCACTCTTCTCCACCCCTCCGCCACCACTACTTCTATTCTGACTCCATCTTTTCTGAAGTGACACCTTCTTATGGTTGCTTCATTTCAGTATGGATGTTACTTGCCTATAGGCGTTGGCAGTAACGTCTTAAAGCTCTTGATTAGAATGCTAAATGATTCACTAAGTATTTACTATTGTCTTTTGTCTGCTTTTTTTTTTTTTTTTTGAGGTAGGGGTCAGGCTGACCTGGAATTCACTATGTAATGTAGTCTCGGGGTGTCCTCAAACTCATGGCAATCCTCCTACCTCTGCTTCCCAAGTGCTGGGAATAAAGCCATGCGCCACCACGCCTGGCCCATCATTCATTCTTATTCTGAAAGTATTACACTTAGGAGTTTTCTTTTCTTTTTTTTTTTAATTTTTTTTGTTGATTTTTATTTATTTGTTTGAGAATGACAGAGAGAGAAAGAGGCAGAGAGATAGAGAGAGAGAATGGGCTCGCCAGGGCTTCCAGCCACTGCATACGAACTCCAGATGCGTGAGCCCCCTTGTGCATCTGGCCAACATGGGTCCTGGGGAACCGAGCCTTGAACCGGGGTCCTTAGGCTTCACAGGCAAGTGCTTAACCACTAAGCCATCTCTCCAGCCCCACTTAGGAGTTTTCAAACTGAAGTGATGATTGTTGTTCCTTCTGTGCATGGCGTGATGTGGGGAAAGTTAAGTCCATCAGGGAAGAATCACTGCTTCCAAATACAATGAAGGAGGTCTATAATGTGAGCATTTCTCCTTCCATCCCATGTGTGTGGCTCCATGTATGATGCACGCATATTATTTCAGCTTTGATTCCAGTATAGCCCTCATTGTTCACACAGAAGTGACATATTTGGTAAGCTTGTTGGCCTGGCTTTATTAGAAAGACATGGTATACCTCCTGGGGGGGGGGAGCAACTCAGAAATAGCAATGCTGGGCGTTGGGCTTATGCTTCATCCTTCATTAACCACTTAGCCATCAGAGAGGAACCCTGATATGAGTGAGGTGCAGTGCTTGGCACTCTCATGTATCTTGTCCAAGTGATACAAAGTGCTGCAGAGAATATGTGATGGAGTCCTCTCAGTGAAAGCAGAATGCCGGATTCCCTAAAATGCTGTCAAGCATCAGCAGGTAGACAGCACTGCTCTAATGAGTCTGAGTTGTGCTTCTATGGCAGTCAGAGTTGGTTGAGAAAGTTGTCCACTGAGAAATAAATCTTTCAGCTTCCAGTTCCTTGTAGGAGGGATTGCCTTCCACCAAAATAGAAGGGCCCAGAACACAGAGTGGTGGTATTAGGGAGAGTCCAAGGTGACATGAAGGCAGAGCACTGATGTCATACATGAGGATAAGAAACTTATCCTGTAACCATTAGGAATTACTTGATGGGACTCCCCGAACGACGTTCCAGGGTGCTTGTGCCCTGAGTGTGAAGGAAAGGAAAAGCAGGTGTCGTCTTCATAATGGACAGACAGTGAAACACAAGGCTAGCCCACATGAGGGAGCAGAGACGATGGCTTGTATGGGTTTCTGACTGAGATGCCCCCATGGAGCAGCCTTGCCTCTTTCTGGGCCTCACATCTGAGTCATTAGCACATATACATGGACATCTCATTCAAAATCCTTTAAGATATACTATGAGACTTCCCCAGACAGAAACTAAATCATGTGTGCGTATGATGGTTTTCTAATTTAGACTTTTATTTATCACTTCATGGAAACATTTTCCAATGCACACCCCCAGCAACTCTGTTAGACAGCCAGGTGTGTGAGGGCCTCCCAGGTATTTCTAAGCCTTGTGTTAGTTTTCTCAGATGCTGGCCCCTATCAGCCAGTCAAGTGCAGTAGCACCCTCTGGTCATCACAATCCCAGAAAAGATCAAGAATCTTGTCTGGTAGAATCTTGCAGATATTTTGGTTCACTGCTGGTGAACTTGTTTTGGCTAGATAAAAATATGTGGATAATAATTCTGGTACAAGAAAATTGTTTTTATGCACTAAATATTTGGGCTCGTTTAATCAGTTTGCACTGTGAAATAGCTTTACAATGCATTACTGCAGCCAGAAGAACACACACACACACACACACACACACACACTTAAAAGTATATTAGATAGTTTTATACAAATAAGCAAGGTATTTGTTGAAACTTATACAGCATATCCCCACATTATTGAAGAAAATCACTGATATTAGTACACAGATAAATTGTTTTCTTGGTTTCATCATTAACAGCAGTGCCTCATCATAAAAGTACATTTGACTTTTAGGGTGCCATGTTGTTAAAATTAGATAACATACATTAAATAAATGAATATGTTTTATCAATAACTAATTTCATTGCATAGACCAGTTCTAACACAGGTGGATACAGTACTTCTATTCTTAAGTCATTCAAGATGGCTCTGAGTTTTATATTCAAACTTTTAATACAGTTTTTGAGTTTTGTGTGACTTGAATTTTTAATCTTTCTGTAAAATACATAACTTAAATAAAGATATTATATGTGTAACTTTTCTTCAGATACCAGATTTGATGTAAATGTTGTAACATAGGTGTGTAGACAGTGGATCCTGGATGGGACTGGCTTACTGAGAAGAATTTAATTCTGCATGAGGACTCAAATCCAAACCTGTGTCATGCCTGTGTGCATACCCAATTAAGTACTGGAAATGAAAAATGTTTTGGTGAAAAAATATGGATTATTATTCACTACAAACCTTTTGAAAGGCTGCTATAAATGGCTATGTAACATAAGCATGCAAACATTCCACAGAATGATTTCTTGTATTAAAGTACTTTTTGGACTGTATTTAAAATAGAAGTCTTTGTCTTAAATTTACTATGATACTGAGAGAGCAATATTGTATTCACTCATACCTTATCATCAACTAACAGAAATAACTTATGGGATGCCCATGGATTATTTTGCTTATGGCTTCATAGATTTGAATCTGCCATAGAAAGCAGGGCATGACAAAGTGGCTCACATCATGGCCACCAGAAAGCAGAAAGAAACTACAGCAGAATGAGGCCAGAACAAGACCTAGCCCTGTGAATATGTCCCCAGTGACCTACTTTCTTTTACCAGGCCCCTCCTTCCACAGTTCTGTAACCTCCCAAAAGTCAATTCAGAATTTGAATCCGTCAGTGGATTAAGCCACTCAGAGCCCTTTTGATCTAAATCATCTCTGGAAACATCCTCAAAGACACACCCAAAGTTGTGTTTTTCTCCTAGGCTTCACTCAGTGCAATCATGTTATTACAGTTAACCACCTCAACTCAATCCCTTGAACTTTAATTGAACTTTAATGCCAGTCCTGGCAATCAAACCATTTGCTGTCACTGTGGACCTCCTTCTCCCAGTCAGGTCATCTGGCAGTACACTTTACCTAGTAGCAGAGGAGTATGACAGTCTGACATGGAGTCATTGCTCTTGTAACTTGTACCAGATGATAGTGTGATGGTTGATTCAATAGGAACAGTTGCCGCCTTTGTCACATGTGTGTCTCTACAAAGTATCTCTCCCTTTCTTCTATAGCACAGTTCCACAAAGTTAGGCTCCACTGCAGGGATGGAATTCATTATCACACTGTCAAAAAGAAGGCTGGGGACACCATTCAGATGTGATTATGAAGCATGTCAAAGACTGGAGAGTAATCCTACCCTTGTAGCATTCTTTTGGTTTTTTAATTTTTTTATATTTTATTTTTATTGATTTCTTTCTTTGAGAGAGAGAGAGAGAGAGAGAGAGAGAGAGAGAAAATGGGTGCACAAATGAACTCCATATGCATACACTACCATGTGCATTTGGCTTTGTAGGCAAGTGCTTTAACTGCTAAGCCTTCTCCCCAGCCTGCATTTTTCACTCTGTAGAATCACTGGTGAGCGAGTGATGGTCAAGAGCCAGTGCCCATGCTTCAGAGAAGTAGGCAAGTAATTTGAATCTTCAGAAAAAGGTGAAATGAAATGAAAACCATAGGACACTGGCATGAGAAGGACTTCAGCAGTGTAGTATTTACTATATTTTACACTTTCAGTTTTTTCTAGAGAGGGCAAGAAGAGATTTGCTCAATGGTGTGTAAACCTTCTTAGCATCACACAGAGGTAGACTTAAAATCCACTGGTTTCCAGTACAATGCTCAACTAGGTGGGCTCTGCTGTGCCAAGCACTATCTTTTATTTGAAAATGTCAATGATCAAATTTTGCAAACTCTTGCTGAAAGTTTATACATAAGTCAAAACAGGAAGGCATAACTGATCCATAGTTTAAAAGTCTAGAGTATGTTAGCACCCTGGACTCTTCTTCCTTCTATATTCTCATACCATGTATTGCAGTTACCTTCACGATGCTGGGACAAAACACCTGGCCAGGAGCAGCTGATAGGAGGAAGGGGTTTATTTTGTTTTATAGTCTAGAGAGGAAGTTTTATCATGGTGGGGAAAGCATAAAACGAGGAAGTAGTCTAAGTACTGGGCTTGGAGCTAGGCTAATAAACCTCAAAGCTAGCCCCTAGTGACATACCTCCTCCAGCAAGAATTATACTACTAAAGAATTATATTATTTATATTCATGACTTTTATATAAGTATCATGAAACTCCTTAAGGCAGGTATAATCTATTATTTTAGACTTGGTGAGTTTGAGACCTGTGGTAGTTTGAATAGATGGCCCCCAATATATTCACTGTTTTATTAGTTTGTACTTTGCATATGCAGCCTCCTGGCTGGAGGCAGTATCACTGGGTGGATTTTAAGGTGTGGTGGTGGGTTTAAGATTTCAATCTAAAGATATGCAAAGTATTCCTAGCTGGAGTTCCTTATATATAGCTTTTGGCTTTTGACTTGTGCTTCTCTCTTCTCTGCTTGGACTGTAAAGGCAGGCCAGCTTCTTCTGTCATTATGGAGCTTCTATAAATATCCCTTCCTCCATAACTGTGTCTGGTCTGGAAGTTCATCTCATCGAACCTACATACCTACATACATAGCAGTTGTTCTAGTTATAGCTTTTTTGCTCTTACTAACCAGCTCTTAGGAGAAAAAAAACATTTATTGAACTCTAATTCTTTGTAATTTAAACAATCATAACCATTATACAGAATAGAGGACCTATATTTGACTAAGGCATGGTAGAGTCTAAGTTCTTATTATATTATATAGCTTTAGTGGTTTGTGGTGATGTCAGGCTTAAAAAGTTTGGATTTACTAACACATAATGCTGATATTACTAAGTTAGTGACCTGAGGTTAATTCTGCAATTCTCATGAACTCCCTGGAAAGTGGGATGTTGGCAATTGTTTTGTACATTGTTGTAATACCTGAGGTGATGCATTCAATGGACTAAATGCAGTGTTCTGCATACAACAGTAGTAAAAGAACTGTTTCGATGAAGTACAGAGTATGTACTCCTTGCTGTGTTGGGAAGTTTAGAGGTTGTAGTTCATTTAATATTCATAAGAACCATTGTCTTCATTTTGTACATGGACTGACTAACTTAGTAGCCCATGGATTGTCCAGACACAAACTGCATCATTAGTCTGACTGATAACATACGTTCTCCTTTCTTGAGCCCTGGTGTACCTTTCTCCCACAATATCTGTTGGCAGAGGAGTGGAATCAGTGTTCTCAAGGCTGGAAATTGTTTAACACAACACCTTTTATTGACATCATTTCTGTTATAGAAACATGTAAAAAAAAAAAAAGACTCATCAGCATTTAATATGTAACAATGGCAGTTTTTTTTTTTTTTCAGAAACTTGAATGTTGATCTTTGGTACCACAATTCTAAGGTGACCCTGGGTTATATTTTGTTTTTAAGCATCTCAAGACAGTTGGAATAGAAGTAATTCCAGGGCTTAGAAGCCCCTGCCTTACTTCTCACTGCTGCTAGTTCTCAGGCTAATGTTATTTATGACTACACAGGAGAGCAATGGATCTGGGCCAAGATAAGCTATTGAGACCTTCTGTCACTCTTCTGCCAAACTTTAATAGTACAGTAGATCCTTGTTATGACATGACTCATCTGTAGATCTGGATAAATTGCTGGTCAAACCAAGCCTTCCAAGTACAACACTGATACCTGCCAAAGCCTTAAGTAGGTTGATTAGTCTGTGATACAGGTATTATTCCTATTTCTTGCCACTTGAATTATAGAGTGTGAAGGAGTAATCACTGAGCATACTGCTTGAACAGTCTCTTATACTGCAGTGGCTTAAAATATGTACTAAAGTTGGGGAGCTGGCTCAGTGGATAAAGCACTTGCCTCTCAAGCCTGTGTCCCTGAGTTTGATCCCCACTGTAAAAACCAGAAGCTGAGGTGGTCTTCTGTAATTCAAGCACATTGGCAGGAAGTGGGAGGAGGAGACAGGAGAATTACCTGAAGCTTATGGTAAGTGGAGCATAGAATAAAGACAGGAGAGCAACATTTAAAGAGAGAATCTCTGCCTCAAACGAAGTGTCAAAAGAGAAGCTTTCCTATGACTTCCACATGCAGCCTCCCCCTACACAAATAAAACAAAGTTAAAAAAAATGAAATGTATACTGGAGAATATCTTATGGAGGTGAATAGAGCAAGGAAATGGATAGATTTAAATTCTCCCTTATTCATTCTTTCAAGGATGATTATTTGGAACTTACACATTTTATACAATATGGCACAGGGGGCTTTAGGAAACCCAATTAATGTTCTCCATTGCTTACTCAGCACATGCTTATTCAGCCATTACATGTACAAGACCATGCTTTGGATATGTGGGAAATAATAGGGAAGCTAGATGTGGTGATACATACCTGTAATCCCAGCACCTGGGAGGTATAGGCAGGAGCATGAGGAGTTTAAGGTCATCCTCCGCTACATAGTGAGTTCTAGGCTAGCTTAACTACATGAGACCTTGTCTAAAAGCAGTAATAGTAACAGAGAACAAAGCAGAGTTCTGATCATATGATGCTTGCAGTTTATATTGTAAAGAGAATATGTATTGTTTTGAAATTAAAAACAGTAGATGGCAACAATTTTTTTTTTTTAGAGAAAGGAGAGAGAGATAGATAGAGAGAGAGAGAGAGAGAGAGAGAGAGAGAGAGAGATAATTGGTGTGTCAGGGCTTCAGCCACTGGAATTGAACTCCACATGCTTATGTCACCTAGTGAGCATGTGCAACCTTGCACATGCTTCACCTTTGTGCATCTGGCTTACATGGGATCTGGAGAGAGATCAAACATGGGTCCTTTGGATTCACAAGCAAGTACTTTAACTTAGTAAGCCTCTCTCTAGCTCAGCAACAATTTTAATAATAAAAACACCACAGAACTTCTAAAAAGGCAAAATTTTCCTTTCGGGTGAGTCAAAATGTTTTTCTAATGAAAGGCTGTTTGACTCGAGCTGAGTTTAAGTCTGCATTAGCTCTCCAAATGGAGGAATAAGATGGGAAGCATTTTTTAGCAGATGGAATGGATGATCAATGGTGGGAAATTGGTGAGCTGCTCTGAGCCAGAAACCCCTTTAGGACAGAATCAAGCTGAGCAGATGAGACTGAGCCCACAGCTGTTGTTGGCCATCTTAAGAATGCTGCTGTTTGACCAATGGAAGACATCAGAGGAATTTTCATGTGAATAAAGTTGCTTACTTTTTGTTAAAGGTACTAAATTGCATATGGTGGCACACATTTGTAACTCAAGTGTCAAGATGCTGAGTCAGGAGGATCATGAGTTTGAGGTCAATCTGAGCTAGGAATTGAAGACCTGTCTGAAAAGAACAAACAAGCAGATCAAAATGCCCACAAAAAAAGGAATTTTAAAAATCATACAATTTCCATTTAGTCCACATGTTTTTTAATATTTGGTATTGTTAGGCTTTGCATTTTTTAATGTTTTATTTTTATTTACTTATTTGTTAGAGAGAGAAAGGCAGAGAGAGAGAGAGAGAGTAAGAGAGAGAATGGGTAGGCTAGGACCTTCAACTACTGCAAATGAACTCCAGACACATGTGCCGCCTTGTGCATCTGGCTTACATGAGTCTTAGGGAATTGAACCTGGGTCCTTTGGCTTTGCAGACAAGCACCTTAACTGCTAAGCCATCTCTCCAGCCCAAGAGTTTGTATTATTTTGTTTGGCTTTTTATTTAGCATTCTACTAAGTATATAGTGATGACTATTATGGTTTTAATTTGCATTTCCGTAAGAATTTCTAATGTTTTATCTTCCATACTTATTTTCCCTGTATATCTTTCTTTGTTGAAGCATTTTTAGTTAGATTGTTTTCTAAAAATATTTTTATTTATGTATGAGAGGATAAAAGAATGTGTGAGAGAGAATGGGCATACCTGGGCTTCTTGCTATAACATATGAACTCCAGATGCATGCACCATTTTGTCCATGTAGCTTTAGTGAATACTGGGGAATCAAAACCAGGTTAACAGGCTTTGTAAACAAGTGCCTTTAATCACTGAGCCATCTCACCAGCTTGGTTGTTAGCTGTTAGTGAGTTTTAGGTCATTGACTTTTATAGATGATAAATTCCTAAATATTAGATATTTATATGTAAAACTTTGTATGTAAACAACATGAAATGTGAAATATTACATGAAAATTTGTGAATTAGGAATGTGTACTTAAAACAATTTTTTAAATTATTTATTTATTTGACAGAGAAAGAGGGAGAGAGAGAGACAGACAGACAGACAGACAGAGAAAGAATGGGAGCGCCAGGGCCTCCAGCCACTGCAAATGAACTCCAGATGCATGTGCCCCTTGTGCATCTGGCTAACGTGGGCCCTGAGGAATTGAACCTGGGTCCTTTGGCTTTGTAGGCAAATGCCTTAACCACTAAGCACTTAAAACAATTTCTTGACCCATTGGACTAGAGAGAGTGAGCATCCTCATCGTCCTTATGCACACATTGTCCAAAAGTTTACACAATGCTTACATCAATTTATTGTCTCCCAGGGGTGGCAATTTCATACACAGACAGATTACATTGTTTTGATTTAAATTTCTTTAGTTATAATGATATGAGATTTTAGAAACCATAGTCATTACATAGTTAAATATTTTTCTTTTTTTTATTGGTTTTGTACTCAGTGTATACAGTCAAGTTGGTACCATTGTTAGCATCCTCCCTTTCCCCCCCCCCCCAGGGTCACTCCTCGTTGGGGAATATGGGTTGTACATTGTGAGGTTAGCCATCAGTTATGGGTAGTAGGCAATGCCTCTGTGTATCATGACCCAACATGTGGCTCTGACATTCTTTCCACCTGTTCTTCTGCAAATTTCCCTGAGCCATGTTAGGTTAATTTTAGGTCTACTTCAGTGATGAGGTCTTGGGAGGCTCTGTGTCTCTGGATGTCTGGTTTTGTAGGAGTTGAGTGTTCTCTGTGTCTATCTCCTTCACCCCTGTGCTGGTACTAGATTCACCAAGAAAGCAGAACTCTTGCTTATTTCCCCAAATATTCTTAGTTTCAGCTGGGGCCATTTTGAGGTGTGATGGGCTGGTTCTGTCTTTGGGATCTGCCTCTATCTGAAAAAGAGAAGCAAATTCTCCAATGGAGAGTGAAGTCAGCACCAGATAAATAGGATGACCTTTGTTTAATTTTTTTTTTTTTAGAGAGAATTTAATACCTAGCCCATAATTGATGGGAGCTTGATAATGTAGAGCGGGCTCAGTTTTGGATATGATTCTGACTTGTTTCCCATCTCCAGCTATGGGTTCCATTCCACTGAGCATATCAGTTAGCCAAATCAAGAGCAGTTGGTTTCCCACCATGGCTGTGCACCAGTATTGCACTTGTGTGAGTATCACATCAGGTTGTTTGCTGCTGAGTAGCTTAGACCATGAGTTGCTTGGACAGATATCGGTCATTTTTCCTCAGTGACTCACATAACACCTTCTGACACTAGACGAGCTGACTGTCTGGCACTGACTCTCTTCCAGCTTCCAGCCATGTCACATGTCAACCACATAAGGTGTCTTCAGCAGTAGGGTCTTACCACTAACCTTTGGTGGGTCATCAAGTACTCTGACAGAAATCTGTCTTCTTTTGGGAAACCTTGTAGGTGTCTCTGGTCAAGAGCTCATTGTGGATGATAGCCACATGCTGGTACTGGGAATTACAGGTCAGTAAGGCCCAAGAAGATAAGGAATAAAAAGATAGGTAATATGAAAGAGAAAGAGATAAGAGAGAGAAGAGAGAGAGAGAGTTTATATACTAATATATTTAGAAATAGACCAATTTTCCTATACTCTAACTTGATTGAAAAGTTAACTCTCTTTTCTAGTCTCATTCTTGAAGCATCAGTTTTAGTTTTTTAATCTATGTTTATTTTGCTGTATTGTTGTGGTTACTGTTCAGTAGCTTTGTGTCATTGCAACAAAATACTCAAGGCAGTCAACTTACAAGGAGGAAAGGCTTATTTTTTATTTTATTTTTAATTTATGACTCTTTCAAGTATATATAATGTATTTTGATCCTATTTCCCTCAATTCCTCTCACTTAAACCTCTCCCACTGATACCCTTTTTCTTCACCATTAATCCCCCCTCACTTTCATGCCTTTTTGTCTTTCTTACTTAATCCATTGAGTTAAACTAGGGTTGTTTTCATGTTCATGGGTGGGAGATCATTTACTGTGGAATGGACAATTTACCAGTGATGAACATGACCTTTACTTGAATACTTTTTAACACTTTATCCTAGCCAAAAGGCAGAGAAATGATCAAACACCTTTTTTTTTTTTTTCTGGAGGTAGCATCTCAGTGTAGCTCAGGTTAATCTAGAATTCACTATGTAGTCTCAGGCTGGCCTCAAATTTACATATCCTCCTATCTCTTCCTCCCAAGTGCTGGGATTAAAGGTGTATGCCACCATGCCTGGCAACTCAAACACTTTAATATATATACTTAAATTGTCTTGCCAAGTAATAGGTTTCCATATGGCTTATTCATATATCTTTAGCTTTGGTTTATCCTCACTCAAAAGCTCATCCTCATGCCCCTATAATCACTTAGGATTTTGCCTCCCTCTATTACACCTCTTTACTTTCATGTTACTATCTCATCTCTCTGCAAAACCTTTCTTTCCACTGCCTCTTTCTAGCTTACTGGTTACTGCAGAAATTCACTTCAACTTGTGCCTACTGATCTTGAAATTTGAAGCAAGATTTCATATATAAGGGAGAACATGAGGCATATGTGTTTCTGAGTCTGGGTTATCTCACTCAGTAGTATTTTCCAGTTCCAATCATTGTCCTGCATGTTTCATAATTAAAATTTTTTACACGTGAATAAAGTTCCATGTGTGATATCTTCTAATCCATCATGTTATGGGTAACTAGGCTGATTCCATTTTGTAGCCATAGTCACTAGAGCAACAATAAACATGGCTAAGCAAATATCTCTGAAATTGAGCATGGATCCCTTAGGGTATATGGCTAAAAGTGTTATATAGAAGACTTAATGGTAGGTATTGTAGCCGGGCATGGTGGTACATGCCTTTAATCCCAGCACTTGGGAGGCAGTGGTAGGAGGATCACCGTGAGTTTGAGGCCACCCTGAGACTACATAGTAAATTCCAGGTCAGCCTGAGCTAGAGTGAGACCCTACCTCAAAAAACCAAAAAAAAAAAAAAAAAAAAAAAAGTACTGTGATTCCTTTAAGTTTAATCATTTCCAGATTGTTTGAGTTATTCTAGGGCCTTTCCATATAAGTTTCAGTAAATGATTTTCTGTGTCTATAGAAAATTTTACTGGGATAGGGTATAGTAGTACACTTATGTCCCCAGTACTTCTTGAAGTAGAGGCAGAAGGATCTAGAGGTTGAGGACAGTCTAGTCCACACAATAATTTCGTATCTCCAAAAGTGTGTGTGGGGGGGTAATCATAAATGAACAAACAAAAACATTTCTGGGATTTTGCTAAAAATTGCATTATACCTATAAGGTAATTTGAGGGAAATTTCCATATTATAAGGAGACCTCTATACTAGGGTAAATCTCTTTATATTTAAGTGTTATATATATTTTTTTATTTTGGTCTTGTAAGTTAGACACTAGCAATGTAATTTTAAGAAATTATTCCAAATATCTTCATGTAATTGGTTTGGGTTGATTTGGCTTTCTCTGTGTGGTCCCTAGTTGTAAATTAGCGTGGATATGGAAATGAGGAGGAATATAGAGGCAAATAGGCTTGTGTGACTTTCTATAGAGGCAGTTTGGATTCTGCAACTGGTGACTCCCAAAGCTGCAGGTCAGAGTTTCAGAGATGAAGAAGTTTAGCCACAGGGTCACTGTTTATATTTAGCATATTTGCTCCCTATTGTTTCTTGCATCTTATCACTCAGAAACATTTTTTTTCTGCTTAACAGCATTGATTTTTTGTTTTTGTTTTTATTTTTACATGCCCATAGTATGTGCTGTGTATGTGTGTGATGTGTATGCTGTATGCACATGCCTGTGCTGATACAATGCCCTATGAGTTCACCCGAGGCATTACTACAACTGCCTGGTCACAGGCTTTAATGGGTTGTCACCTTGTGTAGCCTATTTTCCCTTGTGAAGTTTTCTGTAACCTGAGTTTCATTCTTTTTGATTTATGTTTATGTTATTGTTGACAATTTTATAAATGTATATATTTTGATTGAATCTACCCTCATTTGCTCCTTTTAAAAAAACTTCAATTTTCAATCTCCTTACATATACACATGTACCCTGTTCATAATCCCCTCCCACCACCCTCTGTTGACATCCTTCCTTTACTCTCCCTTGACTTAGCCTCTTCTTATTCCCAGCTAGGTCCAGTTACATTTTGCTGTCATTTAGACCCCCTTATAGTCTAAGGTTAATGTGAGCTTGAGAATGGAAAGCAGAATCATGGATATGATTCTGACTTGTTTCCCAGTTCTAGATATGGGTTCCTTTCCACTGAGTGGATCTGTTAGCCAAACCAAGAGCAGCTGGTTACCCGCCATGGCTGTGTGCCACTATTGCACTTTTGTAAGCATCGCATTAGGTTGTTCGCTTCTGAGTCAGTTAGACTTTGAGTTGCTTGGACAGATGTTGGCCATTTTCCCTAGTAACTCATGTAGTGCCTTACAGCACTAGATGTATAGCCCACATTTTGATTGGGCCATTTGTTATTCAGTTTTTTGTTTTTCATTTTTAAATTAGTTATGGACATACTCAGTATGTAAACAGCACATGTTGGTACCATCCTTTCTCTCATCCCTGCCTCCCTCCAAAGGGACCCACCCTGTTGGTTATGCAGTTCATCTTCATGGGTATTGTGGATCAGGTATTGGAGGGGCAGCCATCAGTTATGGGGCAGATACAATGTTTCTGTGCATAATGCCTCAACTTGTGGCCCTAATGGTCTTTATGCCTCCTCTTCCTCAAAATTCCCTGAGCCACATTGGGTTCGTTTTAAGACTACTTCAGTGTTGGGCACTTAGGAGCCTCTGGATCTCTGGTTTGGTAGGTGTTGAGTGTCTTCAATATCTTTTTCTAGCACCCTTGAGCTGATATCAGATTTACTAAGAAAGCAGCACTCTTGCTCATTTACCCAATTCCTCTGTGGTTTCAGCTGAGGCCCTGGTGAAGTGCGATGGGTCATTTCTCTCCTCAGGTCCTGCTCCCATCTGAAAAAGAGAAGCAGATTCTCCAATGGAGAATGAAGTCAGGAGAGGTTAAATGGCATAACCATTACTAGTTTAGAGAGAATTTAATTGGTATAGACCCTCTTGTAGCCCAAGATTAGTGGAAACTTGATATTGGAAAGCAAAATCCTTATCCAGATAAGATTCTGACTTGTTTCCCAGTTCCAGATATGGTTTTCTTTCCACTGAGTAGATCTGTTAGCCAATCCAAGAGAAGCTGGTTACCCACCACGGATGTGTGCCACTACTGCACTTGTGTGAGCATCATGTCAGGTTGTTTGCTTCTGAGTAGCTTAGTCCTTGGGTTGCTCAGACAGATGTTGGCCGCTTTCCCCCAGTAGCTCATGTAGCAGCTCCTAGCACTAGACAGGCCAACTGTCTGGGGACCGGCTCTCTTCCAGAATCCAGCCAGGTCTTTCCATTTTTTGTACTGACAGCATATCGTGTCTTTAGTAATAGGGTCTTACCATTTTTGAGTTTTTTAATCTATACTGTATATCAACCCAATGTAAGATAAATAGCTGGCAAAGGTTATCCCATTCTGTACGTTGCCTTTTTGTTCTATTCACACTGTCCTTTGCTGTACAACAAGTTTTTAATTTCATAAGGTTCCATGGGTTGACTAGCAGTCTAACTTCCTGGGTGACTGGAGTTCTGTCAGAAAATCCTTGCCTATGCCTAGATGGGTTTCTCCTACTTTTTCCTCTAGCAGTTTCAGTGTTTCAGGCCTGATGTAGTGAACTCTAATTCATTTAAAATTTATTCTTGTGTGTTCAGATCTAGCTCATTCTGCATGCTGAGAGACTGTTTTCCTAGCACCATTACTTAGAGACTGTCTTTTCTTTGTTTATTTTACTTTTTTCTTATTCTATTTCTTTTTGACAACAACATACATGTACATAGTATATTTCAATCATATTCATAACCTATTATGTTATTTTACCCTCTGTTGGGCCCCCTCTTTATCCCTACAAATTTCTTTTTTAAAAAAATTAAGTAGAAACTGTGTATGGACACATCATGAGACTGTTTTTTTCTATAGCAAATATTTTTGGCATTGTTCAAGAATTCAATGGTTATATCTGCCTTGGTTTATATATGGATCCTCTATTCTACTCTATTGCTGTGCATGTCTGTTTTTGTGCCAGTACCATGCTGTTTTGTTAGTATGTCTCTGTAATATACTTTAAAATTGGGTATGCTAATATCTCCATCTTTATTTTTGTTGCTCAGTATTTGTCTATCTGAGGGTTTTTGTGCTTTCAAATGAATATTAGGATTATTTTTTTGTGTTTCAGTGAAAAAGAACATTGGAATTTTGATAGGGATTACATTAAATCTGCATATTGCTTTAAGTGAAATAGCCATTTTCACAATATTGACTTTTAATCTATGAACATTGGAGGCTTTTGTATTTCCTGGTGTGTTCTTCAATTTCTTCAGTATTTTAAAGTTTTTGTTGTAGAGGTCTTTCACTTCTTTGGTTAGGTTTATTCCAAGGTTTTATTCTTTTTGAGTTGTTTATGAATGGAGGTGTTCCCATGATTTCATCTTTAGCACATTTGTTACTGGTATATAGAAAGTCTACTGATTTCTAGGTGTTAATTTAGTAACTTGCTACTTTGCTGAAAGTGTTCATCAGCTTTAACAATTTTCAGGTAGAATTTTTATGGTCATTTTGTGTAGAATCATATCATCAGCAAATAATAATAATTTCACCCCTTCCTTTCCCATTTGCATCACTTTTGTATGGATTCCTTGTCTTATTGCTGTAGTTAACATTTTCAGTAGTATATGGAATAAGAATGGAGACAGTGGGCACCCTTGTCTTGTCCCTGATTTTAATGGAAATGTTTCAAGTTTTCCCCCTTTTAGTATAATGTTGGCTATAGGTTTGTCTTATATAGCCTGTATTATGTTGAATCATTTTGGGAGTTACCTTCTCATTAACACCTGGTCAAAAGCAGCTTATGGGAATAAAAGGGTTTATTTCAGGCTTACAGTTTCAAGGGGAAGCTCTATCATGGTGAAGGAAGCTGGCCTACTTCATCACATATCCATAGTCTACCAGGGCTCAAGCTGGCTCTCAATGCACAGTGCTGGATTCTACCCCAAGGTCTAGCCCTGATGACACATCTTCTCCCATGGACTTCACTAGGTGGGGACTAAGTAGAAAGTTCAAACACAAACACCTGAGGTTATAGGGACACTTACAGTCAAACCATCAGTTATGTTCATACTATTACAGACTTCTTCTGAACTTTTATCATGAAAGGATGCTGAATTTTTTTCAAATGTCTTTTCTGTATCTATTGTGATTATCATGTGATTTTTGTCTTTGAGTCCATTTATATGGTATATTACATTTATTAATTTGCATATGTTGAACCATCCTTGTACCTTTGGAATCAAACCCACTTGGTTAGGGTGAATGAGCATTTTGATGTCTTCTTTATTCTGTTTGCTGGTACTTTGTTGAAAATTTTTGCACCTATGCTCATGAGAGATATTGGTCAATAATTTCCTTTATGTATGTGTCTTTATCTGGTTTTAGTGTCAGGGTGATATTGACTTCATAAAAGGAGTTTATTAGTGTTCATTCCTTTCCTATTTTATGGAATAGTTTGATAAGCATTGATGTGTTAGTTGTTCTTTGAAGATATAGTAGAATTCACCAGTGAATACATCTGGTTCTGGTCTTGTTTCAGTTGGTAGATCTATTTATTTATTTATTTAGTTAATTTTTTTTGTTTATTTTTATTTATTTATTTGACAGTGACAGACAGAGAAAGCAACAGATAGAGAGAGAGAAAATGGGCACAGCAGGGCCTCCAGCCACTGAAAATGAACTCCAGATGCATGCGCCCCCTTGTGCATCTGGCTAACATGGGTCCTGGGGGATCGAGCCTTGAAACAGGGTCCTTAGGCTTCACAGGCAAGCGCTTAACCGCTAAGCCATCTCTCCAGCCCAGTAGATCTTTTTAAATGACCTTTTAAAATCCCACTGCTTATTTTAGGCCTACTTAAATTATTATGTGTTTCATCTTCGTTTAATTTTGGTAGGATATATATATATATATATATATATATGTATGTATGTATATATGTATATATGTATATGTATAAGTTCACCCATGTCCTTAATATTTTCCAATTTAGTCTATGCTTTGTAGGTCCTCATGAGTTTCTGAATTACATTGGAATTTGTTGTAATGATACCCTTTTCTTTTCTAAGTTTGTTAATTTGTGTCTTCTCTCTCTTTTTTTTGGTTTGTTTTGCTAAGTATTTATCAATTGTACTTATTATTTCAAAGAAACAGCTCTTTGTTTCACCAATTCCTTGTATTGTTCTTTTGTTTCTATTTTATTAATTTTTGCCAGGATCTCTTTAAAATTTAGCCCAGGCTGACCTGGAATTCACTATGTAGTCTCAGGGTGGTCTCAAACTCACGGCAATCCTCCTACCTTTGCCTCCCAAGTGCTGGGATTAAAGGAAAGTGCCACCATGCCTGGCTAAAATTTATTTTTATTTACGAGAGAGAGAGACAGACAGAGAGAGAGAGAGAGAGAGACAGAGAGAGAGAATGTACATTCCAGGGCCTCTAGCCACTGCAAATGAACTCCAGACACATGGGCCACCATGTACATCTGACATATGTGGGTTCTGGAGAATTGAACCTGGGTCCATAGGCTTCACAGGCAAGTGCCTTAACCTCTCTAAGCCATGTCTCCATCGCTGCTAGGATATTTATTATTTTTTTCCATCTACTGATTTTGGCTAGTCCCATTCTTCTTTTCTAATGACTTTAGGTGTAGTATTATTTATTTATGACCTCTATAATTTCATAATATTGGCACTTAAAGACATAAATTTTTCAGTCCCAGCACTTCAGAGGCTGGGGTAAGAGGATTGTCATGAGTTCAAGACCAACCTGAGATTGAAGAATGAATTACAAGTCATCCTGGGCTAGATTGAGACCCTGCTTTGAAAAACCAAACAACAAGAATGATATAAATTTCTCACAGCATGGCCTTCATTGTATCCCATAGATTTTGGTATGTTGTGTTTTCATTATCATTTAATTCTAGAAATTTTGTGATTTCCTTCTTGATTTCTTGAATGACCCATTTATCATTCAACATTGTGTTTAATTTCCATAAGCTTGTGAATTCTATGGTCATTATTGCTACTGATTTGCAGTTTTATCTCATTGTGATCAGATGGAGCACAAAGAATTATTTCAGTTTTCCTGTATTTGTTAAGATTTGATTTGTGTCCTAATAGATGATCTATTTTAGAGTAAATTCCACTTGCTACTAGAAACAATGTGTATTCTGCAGCATTTTATGTAATGCTCTCTAGCAGTCCATTAGGTCCATTTGTTCTGTATATTCAGTTCAGATGCTGTTCTGTTTACTTTTTGTGAAGATGACCTATCAATGGTAAGATCAGGGAATTGATGTTGCTCACTATTATTGTGCTTTGGTTAATCTCTGACTTTACACCTAGTAGTATTGACTTAATGAAATTGGGTACACTCATGCTTAGTGGTGATATATTTGGAATTGTAATGTCTTCTTGTTAGGTTATTCCCTTAATTAGTAGAAAATGGACTTCTTTATCTTTTCTGACTTATGTTGGTTTGAAGTGTATCCTGTCAGATATTACAACAGTGACATCTGTCTTTTTTTCCTAGGTTCATTGCTTAAAACATCATTTTTCATCTTTTCAACCTAAGGTTGTTTATCTTTTATGGAGAAGTGAGATGTTTGGGGCAACAAACAGAATGATCCTACCTTTAAAACCATTTTGCTAGTCTGTGTCCTTTGTTAGGATATATAGACCACTGACATTCAGAGCTACTGTTGAAAGTTGTACATTAATTCCTGCCATTCTTGATTTTCGATTCCTCTCTTATTGTTAAAGTATGGCTTATTCTATCCTGTGGCCTCGTGTACTGTATGTACTTTCCTTTCTTTTCAGTCCAAAGAAGTCCTTCATGTATTTTTGGAGAGCTGACTTACTTCTCATATATTCTGTTAGCCTGTTTTCTTTAGTCATGCAAAGTGCTTAATTTGTTTGCAATTAGAACACACAGCTTTGATGAGTATAGGAGTTTGGGTTCAAATATATCATTCTAAGCTCTTCTAGCTTTTAATGTTTCTTTTGAGAAATACATATTATTCTGGTGGACTTTCTTGGCAGATAACTCTGTTTTCTTTAGTTTATGTGCTTAGCAGTTCAATTATAATAAGGAGAGGCTCTTATCTGGTCTTGATGTTCTAAGTGCCTTCTTTTATTGCATTGGCATCTCATCTCTTTCCCCAAATGTGGGAATTTTTTTCTATGATTTTGTTGAAAATACTATGTGTTTAGGTTGAAATTATTATCCCTCTTTTATGCTCAGAATGCTTAGATTTTATCTCTTCATAGCATGCCAAATGTCTTTAAATTCCTGTGAAAACCTTCATATTAAGTTATTTTTCTCCTTGTTGAAGTATTCTAAATCCTCTACCTTGTCTTTAATTTCAGATATTCTGCCCTTTCTTTACTCCATTTTATTCTGAGGCTTCCTACAGAATTCTGAAATTGACATATTGGAGTTTCCATTTTCAGTAATTCAGGTTGGTTTTTCTTTAGTATTTCCATTTGCTTACTCATATATTGTATCAACATACTTATGATATTTAGCTGATTCCTTATATTCTCTTGGGATTTTTTCAGACATTTGTTTCGCTTCCTGATACCATTGATTTCTACTTTGATTTCTTTGAGTATACTTATAATCATTCATTTGATTTCTCTGTCTGTTATTTCATCTAATTCAGTCTCATTGGAAGTTGTTACTGTGGAATTCATGCGTTTTGGAGAGGTTATGTTACCATGATTTTTTTTGTGTGTGTTTCTTATATTATTGTGTTGAGATTTTCATATCTTGAGAGCTAATTAATTGAGTGGATTTTCTGTTTTGTTTGATGTGCTGTGAAGCCAGATCCCTCTTTGGCTTTTCTCAACTGACTAGGTCAGTCAGAAGTTTGAATCTGTTTGTCTTGGGGCTGGAGAGATGGCTCAGTTGTAAAAGCCACTTGCTTGAATCAGCTAGTCTAGCTGTTGTGCAGAAGCATGGTGAATGAGATCCTTCAGCTTCCTGAAATCCTGGTGCTACCTCATGGGGGAAGGGAAGCCTCAGAATGCTCTCAAGAGGTACCCCAAAGTTTGCAAGCTGGTCTCCACTGTTATCTTTCACAGGTTCTTTTGATCTGCAGGGTTGGTGTTAATCAGAATAGTCACCTCTTGTCCTTTTCCAAGGCTCCTAATGACTTAGTCAGAGCAGGGTAAGGAAAAGAAGTTCTTGGAAGTAGCCAGATCTTAGATCTTTGACGATTGCCAGTAACTCCTTCCCTTCTCCCTGCAAAGGGTTAACCTGGATAACTTTTGCAGCAAAAGGGCAAAAAAGTGTGTATTGTGTATTATCTTGCCTATTTTCTCTACCCCAGGTTTCTTTGTAAGGCTTCTATTCAGCTATCTTAATCCAAAGTCTACATACACAAATTTTAAAGTGAAATATTTGAAGTGAACAGTATAGTCTCCAATGTTCAAACAGGATAAAAAACAAAAAGTAATACAGGAAAAGCAGAAGAATGTAAAATATTGATTGAAATGGGAATGCCCAAAATAGAAAATAGACTAGAGAACAGCTATGAAATAAAATGTTTCTTAGCAAGAAGTTACAGAACTGACTAGGTGATTGTGGTAGTTTGATTTAGGTCTCTCCCATAAACGCAGGTGTTCTGAATGCTACGTTCCCAGCTGATGGAAATTTGGGAATTAACGTCTCCTGGAGGAAGTGTATTATTGGGGACGGGCTTATGGGTGTTATAACCAGTGTCCCCTTGACAGTGTTTGGCACACTATCCTGTTGCTATTTTCTACCTTATGTTGGCCAGGGGGTTGTGTCCACCCTGTGCTCATGCCATCATTTTTCCTGCCATCATGGAGCTTCCCCCTTGAGCCTGTAAGCCAAAATAAACCTCTTTTTTTCCCCCCACAAGCTTCTTTTGGTTGGGTGATTTCTACCAGCAATGCAAACCTGACTGCAACAGTTAAGTGGTACCAAGGAGTGGGATTGCTGCTAGACACCTGACTGTGTGATTTTGGCCTTTTGGAGCTGATTTTCAAGAGGAATGTGGAAGAATTGAAACCTTGGCCTTAGAGACACCTTGCAGTGCTGTAAGTATGGCTTGATGGACTATTCTGGTCAGAGTTGAAAGACCTGAATGCAGTAAGGACTATGGACTGTGAGGTTTGGCTTATGAGGATGAAAATGAGCTTTGCTGTGTACTGGGCTAGAGACAGTTTGTGTGAAAAGCTTCCTGTTATGCCCATGTCCTGAGGAGTTGTGCAGGGTTGCTCTGCCTAGAAATGAACTGGTGTGAGCAGAGGGATATGGCACAGCAAGAAAAATCTTTGGGTGAACTGCTGGCCATTGAGGTGCAATTGAGAGATTACAACCTTTGAGATTGGGCCTGCTGACCTGCACTGGGGCAACAGGAAGAATGTCGACTCTTTTGAAGGGGCCCGAGTGCTCAAGGAGTGTCTTGTTCTTCAAAGTTTGCTTTATTCCCGCCTGGGTTAACAAATGGGCACCTTACCTGGTATTGCAGAGTACAAGAAATGCAGGAAAGAGAAAGCCATTGAATTTGTAATGTGGTCTTGTGTTTTGGAAATGGCCATGGGCAGTGTGAAGCAGGTTTGCTGGATGCCTGCATAGAGACCCCATAGGGCCATGAGGATGAACTGTGGATTGCAATGGAGACCCAGTTGAAATGCTGGGACCATGATATGGCTGCTAAGGAAAACTGATGGCCCCAGATGAAGTTTTTCAGGACTGTGAGTAGCCAAGCTGGAGGCGTAGAATTTGAACTTCAGAGACTTGTTGCTGGTTAGAATTATTGGACTTGGAGATTTGTCACTGAATAGAGTTGTTGGACTTGAAGCTACAGAGTTTGATGTTTTCTCTGATTGTTTTCAATCTTGTATTGGTTGAATATTTCTTTGCTTTGCCCAGTGCCACCTTTTGCAGTGTGAATGTTTATTCTAGGCAAAAAGATCTTGGGTTATGAAGATGTTTGAACATCAATGGGATTAATAAAAAATATGGGGACTTTCAAAGTTGGATTGAACACATTATATTTTACATCATGTATGGATATCAGTTTATGGGGGCCAGGGTCAGAATGTGGTGATTTGATTCAGGTATCCCCCATAAACTTAGGTGTTCTGAATGCTAGGTTCCCAGCTGATGGAGATTTGGTAATTAATGCCTCTTTGAGGTAGTGTATTGTTGGGGTGGGCTTATGGGTATTATAGCCAGTGACCCCTTGCCAGTGTTTGGCAAACTCTCCTGTTGCTATTGTCTACCTGTCAGAGGTGGTGTCCACCCTCTGCTCTTGCCATCATTTTCCCTGCCATCATGGAGCATCTGCATCAAGCCTGTAAGCCAAAATGATCCTCTTTTTCCCACAGGCTGGTCTTGGTTGGGTGATTTCTAGCAGCAGTGCAAACCTGACTGCAACAGTGACTGACAAGAATTAAAGATTAACTCAAGTTAGGTAAGGAAAAGCTCATATTATTACTGACATTATTGATTATAGAGTACTTTGAGTTTGGTTGTTTCTCTTAAAAGTATACTTACACTGTTGAAAATGATGTTATTGGGAAGTCTTAACAGTCTGGTGAAGATAAGGTTCATAATGCAGGCCTCAATCCATTATGATTGTATGTATGGAAAATAACATGGAAAGACAAAGATATGTGTGAAAAATCCCACATGGCAATAGAGACAGACACTGGATAAAGCAGCCTCAAGCTAAATCACATAAAAAGAAATTAAAGCAAATTTTACACAACATTTTTTTCCAAAAAATTAAAAATGTAGTGAATGTTTATAAATGCATATTATGAGGCTAATATTAACCTAATGTTAGGTAGTGCAACAAATGAAAGCAGCACAATATCTACTATAAATATGGATGTGAAATTCCTTAGCAAAAGTGAAAAAAGTTGTGTCCAGCAACATCTTTAAGAATTTATTCAAAGAAATTATCCATTTTCTCAGGATACAAATGAAGATATTCATATTTAGTATGCCAGACTCAGATGTATAGCCATTACATGTTTTCTTGCAATTGTGGGTCCAAGATTTCATGTTTTATATAATCATATATGTACAAATGACATGGAAGCAGAAGTGAAAATATCTGTAGAATAATGGGGAATAATTGGAGGGAAAGACAAGAAAGGGGAGGGTAGAAGAGTTTGAGGGGAAGTACATTTATATACTTGCATAAAATGGCTTTATGAAGCCCAGAACAACAGCAATAATAAAAACCATTTTGGGCTGAAGAGATGGCTTAGTGGTTAAGCGCTTGCCTGTGAAGCCTAAGGACCCTGGTTCGAGGCTCAATTCCCCAGGACCCACGTTAGCCAGATACACAAGGGGACGCATGTGTCTGGAATTCATTTGCAGTGGCTGGAGGCCCTGACATGCCCATTCTTTCTCTCTCTCTGCCTCTTTCTCTCTCTGTCTGTCACTCTCAAATAAATAAATAAAAAAAACCATTTCATAGGATCCAGGCATCTCTAAATAGTTATGTCACAGATGTATGTATGTTATACTTCCCTCATTTATTTCTCAGATGGAGAAACAGTTGTCAAAGAAAATTTTGTTTCATTTATGTTGCTTTTTTATCATGAGGTCTCCAATTTCTTCTGGTCTTGACCCTTTAAAACCAGCAAGGTATAGTGAGGCATGCCTGTAATCCTGGCCACTCTGCAGGCTAAGACAGGAGGATTTCCACTTTCAGACTAGCCTGGGCTACATAGTAAGACCCTGTCTCAAAAGGAAATAAAACAAAAACACTATAGGTAAATTTCTCCTATCACTATATACCCAAGCTTCTCAAAAATATAATAGGAAAACATACTCAGGAGCATAGAAGGTATTATGAATGATGAACAGTAGGATTTTCCCTAAGAGCTCAAGATGTTCACCTAAAATTCAATGCACATAATATATTGATTAAATAGAATGAAGAAATTACATGATCATCTTAACTGATGTCAAAACAGTATTTGATGATATATGATGACAATTAGGATAGAATTAACCCAATAGTTGGCCTTTACTAAGCAACCACAACTAATGTCACATGAATGGTGAGTTAATTCATCATGGTAAATCATTGGCAAATGATCAACGGCTTTTCTTCTGAAATCAGAATCAATGCAGGTCCTGAAAGGCTGTGTTCTTTATTTTTTATTTATTTTATTTTATTTTTATTATTTTTTTGTAGTCAGTGAATTCAGTCAAGTTGGTACCATTGTTAGCCTCCTCCCTGTCCTCCCTCCTCCACAGGGACCCTCCTTGTTGGGGTATGTGGGTCGTGCATTGTGGGATTGGCCTTTAGTTTTGGGTAGGAGGAAATGTCTCTGTGTGTCATGACCCAAAGTGTGGCTCTGACATTCTTTCACAAATTTTCCTGAGCCATGTTGGGTTCATATTAGGCCTGCTTCTGTGTTGAGATCTTGGGTGCCTCTGTGTCTCTGGATATGTGGTTTGGTAGGGGTGGATTGTTCTCTGTGTCTATCTCCTTCACTTTTGTGCTGGTTCCCGGTCCACCAAGAAAACAGCATTCTTTCTTGTTTCCCAATTATTCTTTCAGCTGGGGCCCTTTTGAGGTATGATGGGGTAGTTCTCTCCTTAGGATCTGCATCTATCTGAAAAGGAGAATCAGATTCTCCAAAGGAGAGTAAAGTTAGCACAAAGTAAATGTGATAACCACTATTTTTTAGAGATAGTTTAGTGGAGAGTGGGTTCATTTTTGGATATGGTTCTGACTTGCTTCCCAGCTCCAGCTATGGGTTCTGTTCCACTGAGCAGATCAGTTAGCCAAATTGAGAGCAGTTGGTTTTCCACCATGACTATGTGCCAGTAATGCACCTGTATGAACATCACATCAGGTTGTTTGCTGCTAAGTAAGTTAGACCATGTGTTGCTTGGGCAGATATTGGTCTTTATCCCCCAGTTGCTCATGTAGCACCTTCTGGCACTA
Source organism: Dipus sagitta (assembly GCA_036346955.1). Classification (NCBI taxonomy): domain Eukaryota; kingdom Metazoa; phylum Chordata; class Mammalia; order Rodentia; family Dipodidae; genus Dipus; species Dipus sagitta. The sequence goes on along the minus strand of CM070771.1, from coordinate 71,544,179 downwards.
GACGTGCTGTCTGGGAACTGACTTTCTTCCAGCTTCCAGCCATGTCACTCCATGATACATACCAACAGTGTATGGTGTCTTCAGCAGTAGGGTCTTAGCACTAACCTATGGTGGGTCCTCAAGAGCTCTGATATAAAACTTTTCTTTTGGGAAACCTTGTAGGTCTCTGTGATCAAAAGCTCATTGTGGATGGTACCGGGAGTTACAGGTCAGAGGCCAAGAAGAGAAGGAAGAACCAGATAAGTGATATAAAAGAGGTAGAGAGATGAGAGAGAAGAGGGAGGGAGGGAGGGAGGGAGGAGAGAGAGAGAGAGAGAGAGAGAGAGAGAGAGAGAGAGAGAAGCAGAGATAGGAAGAGATAATGAACAGGTTTTTTTTTTCATACCCTCTGTGAATCTGGTGTTCCCTCTAAGAGCCTGGTGGAGGTTCAGCCATTTGGTCTTTTAGGATGTACAGTTTTATGGTACCATTGACTTTTGGGTCCAGTTTTGTGTCCCCCCCCCCTTCCTTAGTCTCCCCTCCCTCCCCCCTCCCTATTGTCCGGTCCCTGAGATGCCTATTAGGTATGTCAGCATCTCAGGCTGATCCAGGTTAGGAGCCACAGATGAGTGAGACCATGTGATGATTATCTTTCTGTGATTGGGTGAGTTCACTGAGAATAAGATGTTCCAGGCTCAACCAGTTTTCTTCAAATTTCATTGTGTCATTTTTCCTTACTGTTGTTTAGAATTCCATCATGTAGATATGCCATATCTTAGTTATCCATTCATCTACTGATGGAAATCTGGGTTGATTCCAGCTCCTGGCTATTATGAATTGAGAAACTATAAACATGGTTGAGCAAATCTCTCTGAGCTGAGGTTTTGAGCTTTTAGGGTACATGCCCAGTAAGGAAATAACTGGGTCTGTTGGTAACTCTATAGACAGTTTTTTTCAGGATCCTCCATATTGGTTTCCAAAGTGGTTGTACCATCTTACATTCCCACCAACAGTGGATGAGGGTTCCTATTTCTCCACATCCTCACCAGCATTTTTTTTCATTTGATTTTTTGATGTTTGCTATCCTTACTGGGGCAAGGTGGAATCTCATAGTAGTTTTAATTTGCATTTCCCTGATGATTAGGGATGATGAACATTTCCTTAGGTGTGTGTTTGCCATTTGCATTTCTTCCTCTGTGAACTGCCTGTCCAGTTCCTTGCCCCATTTTGTAAGTGGGTTGTTTGACTTTTTGTTGTTTAGGTTTTTGAGTTCTTTGTAGATTCTAGAAATTAGGCCTCTGTCAGTTGGATATTCAGCAAATATTTTCTCCCATTCTGTGAGTAATCTATTGGCTCTGCTTATTGTATGTTTGTCTGCGAAGAAACTTTTCAGCTTCATAAGATCCCTTTGGTTTAGTGATTGTTTAAGATCCTGTGCTACTGGGGTTTTGTTCAGGAAGTCTTTTCCCATTCCTAAATCATGGAATGTTCCTCTTAACTTTTCTTCCAGTAGTAGCCAAGTTTCAGGTGTTATATTGAGGTCTTTGATCCATTTGGACTTGATTATTGTGCATGGTGAGATGTGTGGATCAAGTTTCAATTTCTTGCATATAGTTATACAGTTTGTCCAGCATCATTTGTTGAAGATGCTGTCTTTTTTTACTGCCTATATTGTTAGGACCTTTGTTGAATATCAAGTAGCTGTAGTTACCTGACCCATAGTTTAGGTCCTCAATTCTATTCCGTTGGTCTATACTCCTTTTTTTATGGCAGTACCATGTTCTTTTCTTTTTCTTTCTTTCTTTTTTTTTTTTTTTTACTATGGCTTTGTAACATAACTTTAGATCAGGTATGGTCATTTTTCCAGAGGTGTTTCTTTTGCTGAAGATATGCTTGGATATCCAAGGCCCTTTGCTTTTCCATGTGAATTTTGAGATCAATTTTTCTATCTCTGTGAAGAGCGATGTTTGGATTTTGATAGAAATTACAGTAAATCTATAGATTGCCTTTGGAAGGATTGCCATTTTCACAATGTTAATTCTACCTGTACAGGAGCATGGGCAGTCTTTCCATTTTCTTAAGTCTTCCTCAATTTCTTTTTTGAGTGTTTTTATGCTTTTATTGTATAGATCTTTTACTTCCTTGGTTAATGTTATTCCAAGGTGTTTTATTTTATTTTTTGTTGCTATTGACAATGGGATAATGTCACTTATTTCTTTCTCTGTATCTTTGTCATTTGCATATAGAAAGGCTACTGATTTTAGTGTATTGATTTTGTATCCTGGTACTTTGCTAAAGGAGTTAATCACCTTTAAGAGTTTTGGAATGGAGGCTCTTGGGTCTCTTACATATAGAATCATGTCATCTGCAAATAACACTAACTTGACTTCTTCCTTTCCAAGTTCTATCCTCTTTATTTCTTTCTCCTGTGTTATTGCTTGAGCAAGGACTTCCAGTACTATATTAAAGAGCAGAGGTGAGAGTGGAAACCCCTGTCTTGTTCCTGATCTCAATGGGAATTCCTTAAGTCTCTCTCCATTAAGTATTATTTGGGCTTTTGGGAGCTTTGTATATAGCCTTTATTGTGTTAAGATATAAACTGACCATGCTGATTCTCTCCAATGTTTTGATCATGAAGTGATGTTGTATTTTGTCAAAGGCCTTTTCTGCACCTATGAAAATGATCATGTGGTTTTTGTGTTTAACCTTGTTTATATGGTGTATTACATTGACAGATTTCTCTATGTTGAACCATCCCTGCATTCCGGGAATGAATCTCACTTTATCAAGGTGGATAACGCTTTTGATGTGTTGTTGAATTCAGTTTGTGAGGATTTTGTTCAGGATCTTTGCATCTAAAAGTTCATCAGGGAAATAGGCCAGTAGTTTTCTTGTGGCATCTCTGCCTGGTTTTGATATTAGGGTGGTAGTAGCTTCATAGAATGTGTTGGGAGCTTTCCTTGATCTCCAATTGTGTGGCACAGTTTGAGAAAGACTGGTTTCACTTTTTCCATGAAGGTTTGATAGAATTCAGCTGAGAAGCCATCTGGTCCTGGACTCTTCTTTTTGGAGAGATTTTTTTTTTTAATTACTTTTTCAATCTCAATGAGTGTGATAGGTTTGTTTAGGAGATTAATCTGCTCTGAGTTTAGGTTTGGTAGATGTTATGTGTCTAGGAATTTATCCATTTCATCTATATTTTTCAATTTTGTAGAGTAGAGGTTTTTGAAATAAGACCTGATGATTCTTCCAATTTCACTTATGTCTGTTGTGATCTCTCCTTTTCCGTTTCTAGTTTTGTTAATTTTAAGTGCCTTTTTTTTTTTTTTTTTTTTTTTGTTGATCACTTTGGCCAGGGACTTGTCAATCTTGTTTATTTTTTCAAAGAATAAACTTTTTGTTTCATCAATTTTCTTAATTGTTTTCTTAGTTTCCAATTCAATAATTTCTGCTCTGATCTTAATTATCTATTTCTGTCTGGAGCTTTTTGGGTTGGATTTTTCTTGCTTTTCCAGTCCCTTTAGTTGGATGGGTTATTGATTTGGGATTTATCTTTCTTATGAAAGCATTTAGTGCTATAAATTTTCCCCTGAGGGCCACCTTCATTGTATCCCATAAGTTTTGGTATGATGTGTTCTTATTGTCATTCATTTCTAAAAATTTCTTGATTTCATTTTTTATTTTGTCCACTACCCATTTATTTTTTAAAAACGTGCTGTTCAGTTTCCAGGAGCTGGTGGGATTTTTGGTGGGTGTTTTGTTGTTAATTTCTAGCAATTCAGCATTGTGATCTGATATAATGCAGGGGATTATGTCAATCTTCCTAAATATATGGAGGCAGGCTTTGTGACCCAGTATATGATGTATTTTAGAGAAGGTTCCATGTGCTGCTGAGAAGAATATGTAGTGTGTGGATTTGGGGTGGAATGTTCTATAGATGTCTGTTAGGTCTAAATGTTCTATGGTTTTGTTGAGCTCTCTCACGTCCCTGTTGAGTTTCTGTTTGGATGATCTATCTATTGCTGATAATGATGTATTGAAGTCCCTAACTATGATGGTGTTGGTGGTTATTTATTTTTTATTTTTGAGGTGGTTTTGTTTTATTTATTGTGGTGCACCTGTGTTTGGTATATAAAGATTGATGATTGTAATATCCTCTTGCTGGATTGTTCCCTTGATCAGTAGGAATTGGCCTTCTTTGTCTTTTTTGATTATTTTTGGTTTGAAGTCTATTTTATCTGATATTAGTATGGCTACACGTGCTTGTTTCTTATTCCCATTTGCTTGGAATATTGTTTTCCACCTTTTCACCCAGAGGAAATGTCTGTCTTTAGGGTGAGGTAGGTTTCTTGAAGATAACGTATTGTGGGGTCTAATTTTCTGATCCACCCTGTTAGCTTGTGTTTCTTAATGGGTGAGTTAAGGCCACTGATATTTAGGGTAATGAATGTGAGGTTTGTTTTGATCCCTGCCATATTATGTTGGTTTATGTGGATTGGTGTTTTCATGGACTTTGAAGTTTTTTTTTTTTTTGGCTTCTCTCAGTTAGGTTATTGTGATCTGCTTCTTGTAGGTACTTGAGGCTGATTATTTGATTCTTCTGTGTGGAGGAGAATTTCCTGAAATACTTTCTGTAGGTTTGGTTTTGTGTTCATACAGTTGTAACATTGAGTTTTGTCATGGAAAGTTCTTCTTTCACCATCTATTATGGGGGATACTTTTGCTGGGTAGAATAGTTTGAGTTAGAAGCCATAGGTTCTTAGAGTTTGCAGTGCTCCATTCCAGGCCCTTCTGGCTTTCAGGGTTTCCATTGAGAAGCCTGAAGTGATTCTGATGGGGTTACCTTTAAATGTGATGTGCTATTTTTCCCTAGCTTCTTTTAGGACTTTTTCTTTGATGTTAATGTTTAGAGTCTTAATGACAATATGTCTTGGAGAGTTTCTCCTTTGGTCCAATCTGTTTAGAGTTCTGTTAGCTTCTTGTATCTTAATAGGCCTATGTTTTTTGAGGGAGTGAGGAAGTTTTCTTTGATTATTTTCTTGAATAAGTTCTCCATGCCTTTGGTCTGAATTTCTTCCCCTTTGGGTATTCCCATGATCTGAATGTTAGAACGTTTGAGGGTATCCCCCATTTTCCTCATGTTCTGTTCACAGAAATTTTTGAACTTATTGAAACTTTTTCACTCTCTGTTTCTTCTATTTTGTCTAACAGATCTTAGTGTCTATCCTCCACATAGCTGACTCTATTCTTGAGAGCCTAAAGGGAGTTTTGGACTTGTTCAATTAGGTTTGCCTTTTCCACTACTTCTTTATGTATGGTTTCCATCCCTCTGTCAAGTTCCCCTTTCACATCATTTTCTGATTTTCTTGATCCTTCTCAGAATTCTTCCTTGTATTTCATTATGTCTTCATTTAGCATAGCCAGCTGTTTTTCTAGGTCCTCTTCTTTTTTTTCTTTCCTTTATATGCTTTAACTGTGTTTGGACCCCTTCTATTTTCTTTTTTTAAAATTTTTGTTTATTATTTATTTATTTATTTGAGTGACAGACAGAGAAAGAGACAGACAGAGAGAGAGAGAGAGAGAAAGAGAGAGAGAGAGAGAGTGGGGGTGGGGGGGAGAGAATGGGCATGCCAGGGCCTCCAGCCACTGCAAACAAACTCCAGATGCGTGCGCTCCCTTGTGCATCTGGCTAACGTGGGACCTGGGGAATCGAGCCTCTAACCAGGGTCCTTAGGCTTCACAGGCAAGCGCTGAACCGCTAAGCCACGGCTCCAGTCCCCCCTTCTGTTTTCTTATCGTTTAGGTGTAGTCTAGTGATGGCAGTGTCCACACGATTATCAGTCCTTTGCTACTTTTGTGCAAGTTCTACCAATAGCTTGGTCAGGGTTGCATTGCTCATAACTTCATTTTGGGTTTCTGATGCTATTGTCTCTTCTATGTTTTGATGACAGACTTCCATGGTAGGATCTGGAGACCTTATTGGATTTGCTTGCATTTGATTTTTTGTTATTTCTTTTGTGCTGTCGTCTGCCCATCACAGTGTGTGAGCAGGGAGAATGGGACTGTGGTCCACATGGGTGGGGGAGGTGGTGCAGCTTTGCTGGGGGCAGAGATGGGCACAGGGGTGGGGGTGGAGCTTGGGGTCTGTTACACAAGATGTGGACAGAGAGTTGAGTGAGGGTCAAGTTTTACTTGGAGCATGGGGTGGGTTGGAGCCATGTTGGTCTGAATTCACAGGGGGCTGGGTAGGGGCTGAGCAGAGCAGAGGAGGTCTGAAGTCCAGGGGCTTGGGGGTGGAACAGAGCGGAGGGGGTCAGAATTCATATGGGGGTAGGGCTGAGCGGTTGGATCTGAAGTCCTGGGGTTGGGGGCGGGACCTGAACAGAGCTGTGAAGAGCAGGTCTGAAATTCTCCTGCTGCAGAACTGACATGCTGGAGAAGTCCTGAGCTTGGGGGCAGAGCAGAGCTGAGGAGGTCAGAATTCTCGTGGGGGCAGAGCCAAGTAGGTCGGATCTGAAGTCCTGGGGCAGGGGCAGGGCCAAGTGGAGTGTGTGGAAATTGAGAAGTGGGCAGAGCAGAGTGGAGCATTCCAAAGTCAGGGTGGGCAGGGCGGGAGGAGAGGGATGGGAGTTGGGGGTGTGTGGAGGATTTGTAGATGCGTCTGTTGTGTGGGGGCAAATTTGTGACCTGCGGCAGTGGGGGGGGGGGTTGGATCCCGGTAATAGGCTGTCCCTAGTGGCCTCAGGTGGAATTACTGGCCTGGGTCTCCTTGCCTACAGTTACTGCCAGAGTAGCCTGAGGCTGGGACTCTAGTTAGTATGGACACTTGGGGGGTCTGGTGGGTTACCCAGGAGCATGGGAACAAGCTGATTCCATTTTCTTTGCCCCTCTACACCCTCCCACTAGTGATCTATTAGAGATTGTTCTCCCCTAAAAGTTCCAGTGACCCCTTGATTCCTTGCCTCTCCTTCCAGGGTTTTGTGGCGTTTTTAGGCAGATGCCATCTTCTATGTTCTTTTTAAAACGCCAGTTCAAGGCTGTGTTCTTAAGCTTCCAGAGTAGTTCTGGTACAGATGATCCAGCAATCTTATTTGACAATCACTGAAAGGGGAAAGAAAACCAGAATTTTTCATATGATGTAATTGGAAGGAAGAATTAGCAGTCTATGAGCATTAAGTAAAGAAGAGAATCATTAAAAATGTTGTACCTATGTTGTTGTCCTTTAGTGAACATGCTTTTGTTTAGGATACCTCAACAGTGGGTTTGAGTGCAGGTAGCTTGAGTTTTGTGACAGACAGAGGTTAAAGCATCAGGCAGCCCCAGGCAGAGTGTACTGTGGAAAGCCTTGCCCTAGGACTGTCCACTCCTTCAGCTGGGGAAGGCCTCCCAGTTGTGGTCAAGGTCAGAAGTAAGTGTGGAAATGAGAAATGGGATCCCAATTCATTTGCCACAAGCACCAATCCTGCTCAGAATCAAAAACATTACAGAGTGTGAGAGATCAGCAGTGACAGACATGTGAATTGAGACACTGGTGGCAGCTGATGCCAATATTGACACTATTCATTGTAAGTCACTTCAATGTTCATTCAATCTCTCAGTGTTAGGTAAGTATCAGAAATCTTGGCTTAAATGCATTCTCTTGCAATTATTTGTAACTTAGCCAACCTTTGTCTGTACTAGTTTCATTACACAAACATTAAGATAATCCTGGTAAGTAACTTTTAAGGTTATTTAAAATAAGGAACAAATAATTGCCATGTATAAACCAATGGAACATGCCAGCCACAAGCTTAGCTTTCAGCAGGTGCTGTCTATATCTATAGTCAAACTTATCTCAGGAACCTGTAGTTGTACTTGTACCAAATATAACTTAGTATGTTCGCTTTAATGTACCTGAAGGTGGATCAAGGCTGGGGTGTAGTTCAATGATACAGTATATACATAGCAATGCCAGAGGACCTGTGTTCAATCCTTAGCCCCACCAAAAATAATAAACAAAAAAATACATTAAATTTTTAATGCAACAAAAAATTAGAATGTCTGGATTTTCAGTTTTATCTGAATATTTCATAGTTATTTATGTATGCCACAATTTAGTATTAGAAATTTATCTTCACTATTTCTAGAATATTCAACAGAATTTTGAAAATCCACATTTTTAAAAATATTTTTTAAAGTCACATGCATCAAGTGTTTTATTCAGAAGGCACCACTCAGAATCTGCAAGGAGGCTGCTGCTGGTTTCCACTACCCCAGTCAACCTGAAGTCAGTGCTTTTCCTATTTGTTAGAACTCCTAGTACATACAACCTATGCCTTCAGAAGGATGTTGTTTCAAATTTTTGTTCATGTCTAATTAAAACTCGGTGTTTTATGAGAATGGTAGTATAGCTTTATGAGCCCTGACAATTCCCTTTCTATCCACAGTAACCTGAAATTTTTCCTTGTACTGTGTTCAATATATCTTTAATTGAGTTATAATTTGTCACAAACAACCTGACAGAAGGCAATACCAACTAGGTCCTCAGAATAGAAATCCATGCACCTAAGAAACATATCAGCATGAGAACATTTTCTCAGAAGGCCACCCTACCCTCTGTTCTTATCGGCCCTGTACCCTACCTGAAGCAATAGTTAGCACATAGCTCACTTTTCTCTGGGTCTACTTTTTGTAGGTGCAAGCACAAGCACTGATCCCTTTGTATTTATAGAATTGATGGACATTCATTTATGTTGTGGTTATGTTTGTCAAGCAGCTCATTCTTTTTATTGTTATTCTATATTAATATACCACAGTTTACCCATCCAACATTGAGATTGCTCCCAATGTTTTTCAAAACTGACCTTAGTGATTTATAATTTATGAAATGAAAGTGCCTTTTAAGTGCACAATTATGAGTTTTACATATGTGTAGTATGTGTATGTGTGGCGTATATATGTATATGTGTGTTTGTATTTTGTATGTGTGTAGTGTATATCTGTATGTGTGTATTTGTGGTTTGTATATATGTGTTTGTGCAAGCAAGTTCCATGTGTTATGTGTATGGTATATATATTTGTGTGGTGTATATGTATAGAATGAATGTGTAGTATAAATGTGCATGTAGCACATGCATGTCAGTGGTGTATGTGTAGTGCATATGAAAGTGGTGTGTGTGTGTGTATGGTATACATATATATGATGTGCATATGTTTGTGTAGTGTGTGTGAGTGTGTGTGTGGTGCTGTGTGATCTATACAGAGAACATTCCAGATCTGCAAAGAATCCCTTCATTTCCTGTCATAGCCCCATACCCATCATGGCCATTCACTATTTTGAGTTTTATTAGTCTTTTTATTTCTAAAATTTTATTTTGTGTTATTAGGGTTGATTCCAGGCCTTTACACATGCTAGGCTTGTGCCCTACTGCAGAGTATATCTTCAGCCCTTGTTTGGCATATTGTTTTAAGATACATCCATATGGCTGCATGTTTGTTCCTGGAGTGTTCCCAGTCTGGAACTCATAAATCTATGTACTGATCTTTCTGTACACATATGCATCTGGTTTTCTCAGATAACAAGTATCTAATCCTCCATTATGAGGTAGTTGAGAACACATGCTTATTTCATTTGTAGACAAAGAGGCAGGTGGAAAAGCTAAATTAATGAATACAGAATCAGATTATGAAATCAATTTTGACAAAGTGTAACAGTGATTAGAAACTATAGGACACAGTATTCAGTCTAGACATGTAGGGAAAATCATCAACTACACATACAGATTATGGAGATGGTTATTTATTCTGATAAATACAAATGATTTTGTTATTGCAGAAGGATCCCCTGAACTTGCTTCATGGACCTGAGGAGTGATCTCCAGAACACAGAACACAGGCTGCAGCTCTTACGGTTATTACTGCTAAACAGTGTTTTCTTGTGGATTGTTTACTGACATTACCCAGGTCAAGTGCAAAACTATGAAAGGGTATGCGATAAATTAGACTACCTCCTGAACGTGACAAATAAAGGGAAGCAGTGTCTGGAAATGTTATTGAAATAACTAGAAAATATGTATGATCAAATATATAGTGTACTATCAAGAACTAACAAATGATAAAATTATGAGCTATAATTTCCTGTGGATTTATAATCACCACACTGTTGACTCTAGATTAATAAAGATTTTAAGTCAAAATAAACAGCATAGTTTTACTATAATTCCAAAATGAGAGGGAAGAAGGAGGATGAGTAGAGGATGGAGAGGGATTTAAAAAAGGGAGAGTAAGAGGCAAGAGAGCAAAAGAGAGGGAATATTGTCATTCTGTGTGTGTGTGTGTGCGTGTGTGTGTGTGTGTGTGTGTGTGTGTGTGTGTGTGTATGAGAGAGAAAGAGAGAGAAGAGAGGAGAGGAGAGCAAGGAAAAGGAAAGGAGGGGAGAGAAGGTTTGCTATACCTCACATCAGTTGATCTGGGAAAATCCCCCTTGGGAAAATTTTTTTGTTAACTTTGATTTTTTTTTTTGAAATTAACAGTCACATGCATCGACTCATTGTCATATTTAATTATCAATTTTCTATGATTTGTCACTTAATAAAAATAGTTCTCTGGAAATAATGTTTTTAGAGGTGTGCACCAGTGCAGACCAACTCCGGATGCATGTGCCACCTTGGGCATCTGGCTTACATGGGTCCTGGGGAATGGATCCTGGGTCCTTTAGCCTTTCAGGCAACTGCCTTAACCACTAAGCAATCTCTCCAGCCCCTTTGTGTTAATTTTCTAAAATTATCACTTTTACCTCCTATATATTATATACACATGTATATATGTATATATACATATATACCATGTATGTATGTATGGACATGTATATATATATATATATATATATATATATATATATATGAAACTATGAATATATATATATTTCACATATATGTATATAAATACAAATATATATATATATATATATATATATATATATATTTCCAGGCAAGGTTAGGCTCAAGTATGCATTATATCCTAAGAATTGTTCTATGAACTTAAACTATGGTTAGAGGTGTAAATTGGAAATAACTATATACTATTCCTTTATATGAAAGCACTCTAATGTGTTTTAATGTTCTTGAATTTATAAATACTTAATTGTTTCTAAATGTTTACTGTTACAAATAATACTATAAGAAGCACGTTCTATGTTATGTGAAACTGTTTGAGAAAAATTCATTTCAGTTCTTCAATTAAAGTTTGATAGGATTCAGCTGAGAAGCCACCCATCCTGGACTTTTCTTTTTGGGGAGGTTTTTGATTACCTTTTCAATCTACATGGATGTGATAGGCTTGTTTAGGAGATTAATCTACCCTGAGTTTAGGCTTGGTGGGTGGTATGTGGCTACAATTTAACCATTTTTTTCCAGATTATCCAATTTTGTGGAGCAGAGGTTTTGGAAGTATGCCCTGATGATTCTTCCAATTTCATTTATGTCTGTTGTGACCGCTCCTTTTTCATTTCTGATTTTGTTTATTTGTTAATTTTTTTCCTTGATCAAATTGGCCAGGAATTAATAATTCTTGCTTATTTTTTCAAAAGACCAGCTCTGTGTTTCATAATATTTCTTAATTCTTTTCTTAGTTTCTAATTCATTAATTTCTGCTCTGATATTGATTCTTTCTTTCCATCTGAAGCTCTTAAGGTTGGATTCTTCTTGTTTTTCCAATGCCTGTATGTTGGCAATTACACTTTTAATTTGGGATCTCCATCTCTCTTATGAAGGCACTTAGTGCTATGAATTTTCCACTTAGGACTGTTTTCATTGAGTCCCATAAGTTTTTGTAAGTTGTGTTTTCACTGTCATTTGATTCTGGAAATTTCACAGTTTCTTTTCTGATTTCTTCCACAACCCATTCATTGTTTAAAAGTGTGTTGTTCATTCTCCAGGAGCTGGTGGAGTTACGGATGTGTCTCTTTTGGTTAATTTCTAGCTTTAAAGCATTGTGATCTGATATGATGCAAGAAGCTACTTCAATTTTCCTGAATTTATGCAGGCATGCCTTATGGCCTAACATTTGGTGTATTTTGGAAAAAGTTCCATGGGCTGCTGAGAAGAATGTATATTCTGTAGACTTGGGGTAGAAAGTTCGGTAGATGTCTGTTAGGTCTAGTTGTTGATCTCTATTATCTCCCTGTTGATTTTCTGCTTGGATGATCTGTCTATTGATGACAGTGGAGTATTTAAGTCCCCAACTATGATGGTGTTGGTATTTATTTCTGATTTGTTGTCAAGTAGGTTTTGTTTTATGAACTGTGGTGCACCTGTGTTTGATGCATACAGATTTATGATTGTGATGGTTTCATGTTGGATCATTCCCTTGATGAGTAAGAAGTGGCTTTCTTTGCTCTTTCTGATTACTTTTGGTTTGAAGTATATTTTATCAGATATTAATATAGCAACACCTGCTTGTTTCTTATTTCCATTTGCTTGGAATATCATTTTCCAGCCTTTTATCCTGAGGAGGTATGTGTTTTTAGTAGTGAGGTGGGTTTCTTGAAGACAGCAGATTGAAGGGTCCATTTTTCTGATTCACCCTGCTAACTTGTTTCTTTGGATGGATAAGTTAAAACCATTAATATTTAAAGTTATAACTATGAGGTTCAATTTAACTCCTGCCATGATGGGGTGCTTTATGGAGTTTTGTGCTTTCCTGTGATTTGCACTTCTTTGGGCCTGCTCTATTTTGGTTATTTTGATCTTGTAGGCTCTTAAGATGGGTTGTTTGACTCTTCTGTGTGGAATATTCCCTGAAGCATTCTATACAGGTTTGGCATTGTGTTCATACAATCATACAGTTTACTTTTTCATGGAACGTTTTCCTTTCACCACTTATTATGAGGGATACCTTTGCTGGATACAGTAGTTTGGGCTGGGAATCACAGCTTTTTAGACATTAAAGTGTTCCATTCCAGGCCCTTCTGACTTTCAGGGTTTCCATTGAAAAATCTGAGATAATTCTGATGGGATTGTCTTTGTATTAGTGAGTTGTTCCTCTCTTGCTGCTTTTAGTACTCTTTTTGTTTTCATCACTAAGAGCTTTAACTATGAAGTACCTTGGAGAGTTTCTTCTTTAGTCCTGTCTATTTGGTATTCAGTGAGCTTCTTGTACTTGGATGTGTCTCTCTTTTGCAAGATTGGCAACAATTTCTTCAGTAATTTTGTTGAATATGTTCTCTATGCATCTAGCCTAGATTTCTTCTCCTTTTGGTATATCCATGATCCAGAAGTTTGGTCATTTTAGGGTATCCTACAGTTCCCTCATATTCTATTTGCATGGTTTTTTTGAACATAGCAAAGTTTTTTGGACTCTTGATCAATTACATCTCTCTTGTCTTCCACCTCAAAGGTTCTGTCTTCCACATGAGTGACTCTGTTGGTGAGGAGCTCTAGAGAGTGCTGAAACTAAGAACAATTGGAGAAACATGCAAGGGCACTGTTTTCCTGATGAACCAGATACCAGCACAAGGGGGAAGGAGATCAGCATAGAGAAAAATCAACTCCTACCAAATCAGAGAGCCAGAGCCTCAGAGCCCCCCAACACCTCATCACTGAAGCAGACCCAACATGGCTCAGGGAAATTTTGCGGAAGAGGGGGCGGAAAGAATGTCAGAGCCACATGTTGGGTCATGATATGCAGACACATTTAGCTTACCCATAACTGTGGGCTAACTCCACAATGCATGACCCGTATACCTCAACAAGGAGGGGCCAAGGGGAGGGGGTAGTTCATGGATGAGCCTAATAATGGTACCAAACTGACTGTAAAAAAAATTAAAATGGGCTGGAGAGATGGCTTAGCGGTTAAGCACTTGCCTGTGAAGCCCAAGGACCCCGGTTCGAGGCTCGACTCCCCAGGACCCACGTTAGCCAGATGCACAAGGGGGCGCACGTGTCTGGAGTTCGTTTGCAGTGGCTGGAGGCCCTGGCGTGCCCATTCTCTCTCCCTCTCTCTATCTGCCTCTTTCTCTCTGTCTGTCACTCTCAAATAAATAAATAAAAAATAACAAAAAAATTTAAAATTAAAATAAAATAAAATAAAATAAAATAAAAAATAAAAATGAAAAAAAAAATAAAAATAATTATATAAATAAAATGAAAAAAAAAGCTATTTGTTTTTGTTTGTATGTTTGTTTTCTATTGTGTTATTTTGCATCATGTCCATCTCTTTTTTGAGGTATTATTTCAGTTTGAGGTCTGATTTTCTTTTGAAATATATTTAAAATTATTTATTTAATTTATTTGTGAGAGAGAGAGAGAAAGAAAGAAAGGCAGATAGATTGAGAGAGAGGGAGAGAGAGAAAGAGAGAGAGAGAGAGAGAGAGAGAGAGAGAGAGAGAGAAAATAGGTGTGTCAGGGCCTTTAGCTTATGTAAATGAACTCCAGACACATGCACCACTTTGTCTTTGGGAATTGAACCTGAGTCTTTTGGTGTCACAGGCAAATGACTTAACCACTAAGCCATCTCTCCTGCCCTGAGCTCTGATCTTCTTGATGCTTCCTGGAATTCATTTATGCATTTGAGCATGTTTTCATTAAACTTAAGCAGCTGCTTATTGAGATCCTCTATTTGCTGACTCAAAATCAATTCATTTATATATCTTTTGAGACTTCTCTGGTTTTCTTCAATTAAGTTAAGCCTAGTGAGAAAAGCTGTGTGTGGTAAGAGAGACAATACTGATCAATTCCAATTACATGATTGTTGATTTTTTGATGGTTTACTTCCAGTTTAGCAATTCTTTTGATCAGGGTCACATAGCTTGTTGTGTTTTCATTTTGGGATTCAATTTTTGTTGTTTTATTTATGATTTTATTGGAAGCTTCCATTGTGGGATTAGACATCCTTGATGGAGATATCTCTTTTCTGACTTTTTTTTCCTGTTCTTTTCTTTCTTTCTTTGCTTTTTTTTTTTTTTTTTCATTGTGGTCTACCCATCTTGGGAGAAAGTTTTATTTTATTGGACATACTTGTAGGAACTTCAGTGAGTATTCTGTTTTAAATGTGAACAGGATTGGTATATGAAGTGGTTATAACTGCAGATGCAGAGATTGTGGCTATTGTAAGTATTTCAAAGATACCTGGGGAAGTGGGAGGTGGGGAACTGAGAGCTCTGGCCTACTCACTCCACTTGCCTGCGTTCTTCAGCACAAGGGAATTAGGGATTGGGAACACAGAAGCTGGGAAGCTGGGGAAATAGGATTTGAGTACCAAAGGGATGGTCAATTAGGAAACCTGAGCAAAAGGCCTGCTTCCACAGCAGACGTGCAGGGACCAGGCACTCCAAGTGAACAGAAGGGGTGCTGGGACCAGGGAACTGGGAGGTGGGGAATGAACTGAGTGCTCTGGCCTGCTCACTCTGCATGTACATCCTCTGGAGCAGGGGAATAAAGATTTGAAGATCAGGGTTCAGTCAATCAGGAAACCTGAGCAAAAGGCCTTGTTGTACAGCACATACAGAGACCAGGCCATTCAAGCCAGCAGCAGGTATACCTGACCAGGAAACTGAGAGGTTGGGAATGAGCTGAGAGCTCTGGCCTACTCACTCCTTGTACACATCCTCTGGAACAGGGCATCCAGGAGTTGGGGAACCAGGGGGCATTCAATCAGGAAGGCAGAGCAAGAGGCCTGCTTCCACAACACAGTGGCAGGGTCCAAGTAGCCCAAAACCAGCAGCAGGGGAACCAGGACCAGGGAACTGGAAGGTTGGGAAGGACATTTTTGCATGATAATTTCTATGTGAAATCACTTCCATAGATCTTGATACAAATTCCAAATACTTCAGATATCAAAATTCGAGCTAATTGAGGTCAGATAAGCAGTATATGACCCAATATATGTATATGGCCAAAATCATTACCAATGTGTAACAATATTATTCTTGCTCTTGGTGATTATTTATTATGTGAAAAATTGTGTGTCATGTTTTAAAGTTCAATTATTGATTCCCAGACATATTGAAGCCTTGCTTCCATACATATTAGTGAAACTATTTTTCACAAATGAAATGTCTCTGCATGTCCCTTGCCCATCTGTGTATTGAGATGATTACTTCTTACTGACTTATGTGAATTCATAATAAAAAATCTCTCTGAAGTACTTCTTGCTGTATTTTAAGTGCATATTGAAAACTGATATTAACCAAAATAGTTAATGGTAAATGTTAGTATTAATAGTTTCAAGGTATAACAGATAATTGGTACCTCATTGATGCATATTGATATAGACATTGCACAGCTAAAATTTCATCTGTGGGGGACTGGAAAGAAGGTTCAGTGATTAAAGGCACTTGTTTGCAAAGCCTGATGGCCCAGTTTCAATTCCCTAGGCAGCCATGTAGGCCAGATGCAAAAAGTAGCACAAGCATCTGGTATTGGTTTGCAGTAACAAGAGGCTGTGGTGTACACATGCACACGCACACACACATACTCACACTCACACATAAATAAATAAAAATGAAAAAAACATAGAATCTTAGCTGTGTGTTATATTATTTGTTAGACTCCATAAGATCACAGATAGTCAAGTAGATCTGCCCTCTATGGCATTTGGGATTTAGTGACAAAATGCAATTCACTTGCTCATAACATTGAGTTTGTAAGTATGGGGGAAGCTAAAGACACAGATTTAGATCCACTCTCTATGCCTCTTATTCTTTAAGTAGTTCCCATACTGTTGACTCAAGGATAGAGAAGTGTGAAGCAGGTTCACCACACACAGGTGATAGCTTGCCCATAAGACATAACATCCATGTACATACATATAGGTTCATGTGGGCACATTATTTTGAGATCCATGGATTTATTACTTAAAAAGACAAACAGAATCCTAGGATCCACTGTGAGCCAGACCTCAAGGGCCCCAAGTCACATTTTTTCCGGTGTCATACCACCAGTGCCATACATCCAAAGTAGAGAGGGGCAAAGCTTGGGTAGTTTCTCCTTAACTCAAGATTCCTCAGGAGGGATAGAAACAACACCCAACCTGACCCTCCCATCTCAGGATGCTTCACATCCAGCACAGGATGCCACTAGTCTGGAGATGACACATGGAAGGACTGGGCTAGCTTTGGGATATGGGAGAACAGGCATGCAAACAGAAAAGATACTGTCTATGAGAAACAAATGGAAATCTCATAGCCCTCTAGTTTCTATGGAAATCCAACAAAAGCAAGGGAAGGTATCTTATATATTCACCTGTTTTCAGGAATAATGACACAAACCCATAACTTTGTATTTAATTTCAATCAGATGGACAATATTTAACATGTGAAAAGCATTTAGACCAAATTCAGATGATCACACATATCTCTATTTGTAACCATCACTTGATAAATTTATTCATCCACTTAATTATTTATTGAGAACCTACTTTGTGCCAACTTTTAGAGGCACTTCTATTTACTTTCTGGCTGGAAAATGTTCAGGTGTTCCCCTCATTCTATAAAATACATGTAATGTACACACTCTCTGATGGTTCTGTAAATGTTGTACATAAAGATAAAAGGTAAAAACATGATTTGGAAATTCTTTTAAGCAAACAAAGTTTTTAAATCCAGATATCCTGTTCTTTAAAATGTTTAGTGTTTTTTTTCATTTATTTTGTAATGATTTTGAAAATAGATAACAGCATGACCATTTTAGCAGATGTACTTCATCTGCAGGATTTTCCAATCTAATGTTCTATTACTTTATAGTCACACAAAATACAAAAGTGTTCACTAGAAAAATGTTAAATTAAAATATTTGGAATGGGGAAGTATTTTAGACATTTGTAATTTAAGAAGAATTCTTTCAAAAACAGATAAAATTAAATAAATAAACATAGATTAAAATTAAATAATCAAACCATGCTTTCAAATTTGAAAACGTGTTGTTTGGGAAAGCAAAGAATTACTTGGTAAACAAGTTTATTGTCCAAAGAATGATGACTTGGTGTACAGTTCTAGGGAATGGCACACTGTGGCCAGCAGAGGGCAGTATCGATTTATAATAAATCTAAATCCAAAACTGAGGAAGAGGGTCCCACTACCACAATGCAAAGACTGCTGTGGCTGATGAAATTCTAAAAATGCTTATTATCTACTGTGGAAATAAAGTATTTGTTTACTTAACTTTGGCAGCACATGTATAGCAGTTAATTTTTTTAACGTATGGATGATTTATGACTTGGGAAAAGATTAGTGATTAGCACAAATAAGCAAACACTCTGACTTCTAAAAGCCCAAATTCAGTTCAATCTGGCTTCATGGATTTAAACATTGCTATACTTGATGCAAAATGATTGCATTTTGACAAAATGTGCTTATGAAATTGAAAGAGGGGTAGGAATATCTGTGTCCCGTAAGTCTGAGAGGACCAAGTGTGAGAAAAATTGGAACAAAGAGAAAATTTTGGAGACTAAACAAAAGCAGCTGGAAAACAACAGATAGTTTCTCAGAAGTAATGCCATCATTAGATTATCATTAAGTATCATCTTTGCTAAGGCAAGTGGCTCGATTTTTAACTATTAACAAGCTTACAGTTGGTATGTTGCAGATTTTCTTACTGTTAAGTCCTTTATCTTGTGACCATGAAAAATTAGGAACAGGGATTATAAATCAAAGGAGATTTATTGACAAACACATGAGAACTCCCAAAGTGTCAGGGCAAGCAGGATTAGGAGTTCAGCCAGTAACCAAAGATGAGAAAGAAAGAAGAAAAGGAAGCTACACTTTCTGAGCTAGAATTCAGTCAGGAAAGCTTACCAACAAGGGCCTGTAAGCAGTTGCACCAAGGTAGGGGCATCTGACGGTACACACATATCTCATTAAGGGGATAACTCTTCCACGCCCTTAGTGTGAATTCATGGGAGGGGCACCAAAGGCTGGTGTCTCTACCAGGTTAGAAATTAACAGGCTCTATTGTATTAACACTTAAAGAAGATCATAGCTCTGATACTCGCACATTCCTCCCTTTTCTATGCTATTTAAAAACCTATGGAAGTGTGATTGTGAGATTGTGATGTTTTCCTGATCAATATTACCAGAGGGACAGGTGATGTCCATTCTCCCATTGATTACCTTGAGCCTGCTAATGTCTGCCTACCTATAACTTTCTCTACAACTCAAAAGCTGACACGATAAAATCATTTAGGAGATGGGCATCAACTTAGTCTGGTTACTTCAGGCTGAAGTGAGGAAAAAAGGGCTTTAGGGTTTCCACTCTTGCTGACTTTCATACTTTGTGGGTTGTAGGACCATTTGAAGGTGAATTGACTGTAAATGAGAAGAGATAAAATTACATGGAGTCCAAATATTAATAAGATTACTATTATATTTGTAATAGTTATAATGCATTTTCACCATGAACATCCAGAGATTTAATTTTAAATTGTACTCCAAAAGGGACGGTATCTGACAAGGTTTGCATCTGATTTTATAGATCTTGTAAACAAAGGCAACATTAATAGAATTATCTGAAATACACATGTAACACTTAGCTTATAGATGGAAAAAGCATACAAATCTTCTAATTGCCCATCCTCAGACAATTTGGGAGGCATTTAAGGCATGAAGTTTTGTGCCCTTTAAAAAATAATCTAGAATTTTTATGCTTAGATATTATAAACTGTTTTATTCTTTGTTTATACATTTCTGCTGGATGTGGCAGCCAAACTTTCATCCTGTTTTTTTTTTCAACGTTACTTAAGGCTGTGTAGGAGCTACTTTTAGGAATCTGGGAGAAGCCCCATGGCACTAGGTACCTTTCTTTCTGTCTTGACTTACCTTTTACATAGTGTACACTGGTTAGAGTCCAACCTCTGTGGTCTTGATGGCCTCTCTGATCAAGAGGATGGGCAGCTTACTGGAACCGTAGGACTCTTTAGAGTGCACCTTCATCTCCTGTGGCCTGCTTGACCCGGGGGTAAGAACACAAATTTTGCCTGTCTTTATAGCCTCTATATCTTCATTGGCTTTGTTCTTCAAGTATGGTTGTCAAACACTTAGAAGGTGAAAAGCATAGATATAGGGCACATTGAATTAACTTTTGTTTATAGCAAAACAGATGCCGCTAAAGGATGGTATAAAAACTTAAATTTTCAGTGATCAGTCATTCTGTCTAACATCTAGCTTAAGTTGCCTGGTAACATTGTATATATCCAAGTTACCCTCTCCCTTGTTAAGGCATGGGAATCAAGGCTGTCCCAATGAGGTAACTTACTAGTAATGAAAGGGGAGATGGAATCAGGAATCTTTAGCTATTTGAGGCTAATTTTCCTGACTTGCAAGGGTCAGGACCCAAAAGTTATTTTAGTTGGTGGGATTCAAATGCTGATATTTCTTTAAAAAATATTTATTTATTTGTAAGCAGAGAGAGATAGAGAGAAGAGAAACAGATAGAGAGAGAATGGGCAAACCAGGGCCTCTAGCCATTGCAAACAAACTCCATATACATGTGCCCCTTGTGCATTTGGCTTAAATGGGTCCTGAGAAATTGAACCTGGGTCCTTTGCCTTCACAGGCAAAAGCCTAAACCACTAAGCAATCTCTCTAGCCCAAACTCTGACATTTTGATAGTGATTTGTCTTATTTTTAAAAAATATTTTATGTATTTATTTATTTATTTGAGAGTGACAGAGAGAGAGAGAGAGAGAGAGAGAGAGAGAGAGAGAGAGAATGGGCGTGCCAGGGCATCCAGCCACTGCAAATGAACTCCAGACGCGTGTGCCCCCTTGTGCATCTGGCTAACGTGGGTCCTGGGGAATCGAGCCTCCAACCCAGGTCCTTAGGCTTCACAGGCAAGCGCTGAACCTCTAAGCCATCTCTCAAGCCCGATTTGTCTTATTTTTTAAAGAATTTAGGAAACATTTTTTCCTTTAATTTTTTTTATTAGTTAGGTACACAGTGTATACAGTCATGTTGGTACCATCATTAGCCTCTTCCCTGTCCTTCCCCCTCTGCAGGGACTCTCCTTGTTGGGGAATATGGGTCGTGCATTGTGGGATAGCCATCACTTATGAGTAACAGGCAATGTCTCTGCGCATAGAAAGCATTTTTAACAAGGTATTTAAATAAAAACACAGGGAGTTGTACCTGAAGCACAGAGAGCATATATATCTAATCTTTAAATACCTAATATCTATTTTATAAATACAGGCAAAACATGTTAACAGTTCTGAAGATAATTTTTGTTTCATGCCCTTTCTGAAAATAATTTTTTAATCAAGAAATTTAAATTACTCAATTTGATAAAGATTTAGGTCTTACTATAGCATGTACCCAAACATAGTTTTTTGTTAATAAAAACACTTTATTTTTCTTAATAAGGCAACTACAACAGGATAAGATCCTGGCATCTCTGTTTTACAACATTTCTTGATAGTCTTCATAACTGTAGATAAGCATATTAACTATTCAATGCAAGCTGAAATCAGAGATAAGTCTCAGGGCAATTGTTCATGAGGGTTAGGCTGTGCCATGGATTGGCAAGCATCATGTCCTAAAAGCCAATTTATTTTCCTAAGAAATATGGATTTCTTGGGCATCTTGTGAAATCAAAACTGAGTCAATGACTTAGCAAATAATATCTTTACTATATGACTGTTCTAGTTCGTATATCTAAAGATGTGATTCTCCATGCAAACAAAGCCGACTTTGGATCTCAAAGACCCTAGAGTATAAGCTGGTTGTTAAAGAGCTTTGGGGCAGGCAGATTAGTCAAAAACAAAAACAAAAACAAAACACTTTGGGTTTTAAATAACCTTTTTTAGTTGAAATTGGGCATGATATGAACCTTGATAAGTCTGTTTTGAAAAGATGAGAGTGCAGCTGGACAGACAATGCTCTTTATACCTCAATGTCAGAACTGTAAGTTAAAATTTATCTTAACAATATGAGATATTAGTTACTGTTTTTAAGATTTAATAAAAGCCATCTTATTCTATATAAAGTTCACCTAGATTTTGATTGTTACAGTTATTGGGATTTTATAGTCTTTATTGTGAAAGGGAAATTTAACATAAAAATCTTTGACAAATATCCTGTTACATGTATCATAGTCTTAATGAGCCTTATATTTAACATTTGTTTACTAAGAATACTCTTGCAAAAGAAATCCACAGCAATTAATATAATAAATAAGAAGGAGACAGGACAGTTAATTCAAGGTTACCTGAACTTTAGAGCTCATGTTACCCCAAAGTGACAAAGTTTAGTTGAATTTACCTGTGTCTAACATTGAATCCTCCTTACCTTTATCTAGACTTCATCAGAAAGAAGCAGAATTCAAGCTGTTCATGTCTCATTGACATATTTCCCAAGATCTGTTGATTGTCTGTGTTCTATTGTTATCTTTTACAAAGTTGCACCTATGTCACATTGACCTTCCTTTTTCAAGGTTCTTTAGTGATATCTTTCCATTCAGCACTCAGCATTTCCTGTTACT
Organism: Dipus sagitta; assembly: GCA_036346955.1. Classification (NCBI taxonomy): domain Eukaryota; kingdom Metazoa; phylum Chordata; class Mammalia; order Rodentia; family Dipodidae; genus Dipus; species Dipus sagitta. The sequence continues at coordinate 71,521,752 of CM070771.1, read as the reverse complement.
AAGTATTTCCTTTGATCAGTTTTATGACACCAAAAGTCTGTTTCAAAGAAATGCCTCTGTCTTTTAATTAGAAGGGAAAAGTTAAAAGAAACTTTATCAGTCTCCTGGGGGATATGGCAAAGGGAACGCTGGTGGTATAAGGTTCCTACCAGCCTATCTAGAAGAGGATACTTTCACAGAATCTTTGTTAGAAGTATTGTAAGCACTATTGATCTACTTCTAATGTCAGCATAGTGACAGTCAGACTTGACTGTTACGTATGGCCAAGGGCATAGCTATACTGTCAGCTGTTGGCTTCTGTACAAAATTACCTCTTGTGAAAGCCATAGAATTTATCTGAAACAGATCTCCAAAGAAGACATCCTAACAAAAGCCCTGAAAACAAATTTCATTTTCAAATTAACATGAAAACCCAGAGCCCTCAGAAATGCAGCAAAGGAGTAGAGCAGTAGAGCAGATGAAGGATGCCCCAGCCTTTACTGTTGCCCTCGCTTCAGGCTGTACAGAGTGAAGCCCCCAAAGCAGGTCCCTGTCTCCAAGGAAGAATGCCTCTTATTCCCAGAGAAGGGCAATACTGGATTGACATAGGGACCACTGGGTCACATCCAAAACATCAGGGGAGAAAAGCTTGTCTCAAAGTGTCTCCACTACTTTGAGTTATTCAGTAGCACCAAGCAATCCATAATCTATGGCCTGTACTTCTGGAGGTATGAGTATTTTAGAAAATGTTCATCTTTAAACAGTGCCTAACTCAATTATTGGAAGAGTTCTAAGCAGGATCTGTTTTTTTCTCATTTTTATACTTACATACATGTATAATAGATTTTTATCTTACCTCCCACACAAATATCCTCTCTTCTGTCCTCTCACTTCCACTAACAACCTTCTTCTTCATTAGTTCTCCTATTACTTTCATGCCTTCTCTGTGGCTCACTGAATTAAATAAGGGTTGCTGGCATGGTATGGGTAGGAGATTATTTAGTGTGAAATGGGCAGCTTACCTGTGGGTATACCACTGATGATCATGACTCCAACTATTCCAATAACTATTAGCTGTCTTTAGTTACTCTGTAGGGTGTGGGGTCTACAAACCATTCCCCTATCCATGATTAAATATCGACAAGAACAATCTTGCATAGGAAACATAGCTACTGTCAGTTCATGAGTATAATGGCCAAGTCATGTAGAGAAGACAGCGGCTTCTTCCTTATCCTACTCTTACTTCATTTCCAGCCCCTCTTTTGTAAACTCCCTGAGCCTTGGAGAGGAAGTCACTTTTAAGTCTGAGGACACAGTAGTCATTTGTTACTGGCAATTTTTTCAGCTTGTATCTCTGCATTAAGCTCTTCTTATTGTAATAAGAAACTTCTGAGATAGAGACTGCAAGAAGTACTATCCTATGGAAACAAATGTAGCTATTCAAAAGGCGGCTTGACATACTGTCCTCTTAGCATAGCCACAGCAGTAGGATCCCACGCTAGCTCTGTTTTCCCTAGCCAAAGACTTTCTGCCAGCTTTATAGTATCAGCCATGAATTCTCTCCTGTGGAGTGGGTCTCATATTCAATTAGAAAGCAGTTGGTTATTCCCATAACAGTCAGGCCACTATTGCTCCAGGGGGAATATCTTTTCAGGCAGGTCAGTTGAAATTATACAGGATCCACAGCTGGATAAGACTGTTAATGAAATTTCTACTGAAGTTCGTGTAGCACCTGCTGTCATAATGAAGTTAGCTGGCAGGGAAGAAATTTCCAACTCAGTTCCAGCTTAGTTTCTCCATATCCTGCAACTAAAACATGGGACATCTTTTGCAATAGGGATTAAAAAGAGCAATAGAAACATCCTATATTATTTGAAGGGCCTCTGTAGTCTCTCTGACCAACTCTTTGGGAGGAATTTCATCCTTGCCAGTAGAATAGATTAATAAAGTATGGCTTCTCCATGCAGCTGTACCTTCCCACATAGGGGACCTTTGTTCAAGCACTTTGAAATTCTGTCTTAACTAGCTTACCACATAGTAAATGTCCATATGACTTATTTATATATCCTCAGTTTTGATTCATTCCCCCACCATCCTGTTCTCTTCCTCATCCCCATGCCTCTGTCCTTGCTTAACCCTTTCCCTCATTTTATCAGACCCTTCTACTTTCATGTTGCATATGTCCTGCTGTCCCAACACAGGAACACACTTCTTGTTCCAGTCGTCTATAGATACTCATTGTTATACCGACTTACCTAGGGATACCAAGCTAGCATCTGCGTATGAGAGAAACATGCATTATTTATGTTTCTGAGACTGGAATAACTCAATTCTATGATCTTTTCAGTTCCACCCATTTTTCTACAAATTTCATAATATCATTTTTCTTTATAAGTTAATAAAACTCCATTGTATATGTATGTTATATATTCTAATCCAAAATTCATCAGTTGATGGGCACCTAGGCTGATTACATCTCCTAGCTATTGTGAAAAGAGTAGCAACAAATATTGATGAGCAAGGCTTGCAGAAGTAGAGTGTAGTCTTCAGGGAGTGGATATCTGGGTCATAAGGTAGTTCTAGTTTTATCTTTTTGAGAAACCTCCACACTGATATTTATAATGGCTACACCAGCTTGCATTTCCATCAACAATAACTAATTTTATGACATCATCATCATCAGTTTTCTTTTTTTTTAATGTTAATACTGGCCATTCTGATCACAGTGAGATGGAATTTCAAAGTAGTTTTAATTTGCATGTTTCTGATGGCTAAGGATGTTGAACATTTTAAAAATTATTTTTTAGACATTTGTATTCTTTTGAGCACTTGTTTAGTTCTATAGCCATTTTTTGATCGTATTGTCCGACTTATTGCTTAGGTTTTAGTTCTTTGTAAATTCTCGATATTTATCTTTTGTCAGCTGTATTCAGATATATGGTGGTCAAAAGTTGTTGCAGTTGCCTTTGCATAGCTGACCCAAAGCACCAGGCCAAAAGCAGTTTATGGTAGGAAAGCTTTTATTTTGGCTTATTGACTTGAGGGGAAACTCTATAATGGCAGGGGAAAACATTGCATCAGCAGAGGCTGGATATCACCTGGAGAATGAGCCAAAAACTGATAAAGGGAACCTGGCTATAACCATAAGCCTCTCCCCACTAACACTCATCCTCTACCAAGGTTCCAATCCCCAAATTGCTAGTGGCTAAGACCTAGTATTCAGAACACATGAATTTATGGGGACATGTAATTCAAACCACTACAAAGGTTTTCTCCCATTCTGTAGACTGCCTCTCCATCCTCTTAGCCATTGCCTGTGCTGGACAAAAATTTTCTAATTTCATGTGGTCCATTTGTCAATTGTTGACCTTATTTCTGAGCAACTGAAATTCTATTCAGAAAATCCTTACCTTGCCTCTATATTGTAGTATACTCCCTTCCTTTTCATTTAGCAGTTTTAGAGTTTTGGGACTCTGAGGGTTTTGACTCATTTGGAGCTGAATTTTTTGGGGGGTGGGTGGTTGGGCTGGTGAGAGGTAAAGATCTAGAATAATTCTTGTACAAATATTATCCAATTATCCTATCACAATTTGTTGAAAATGTTATCTTTTAACAGTGTGTTTTCTTGGCATATTTGTCAAAGATAAGTGAGCTGTAGTTTTATGACTGATGTCTAAGTCCTATACTCTATTTCATTGATCTAAATGTCTGCTTTGTGCCAGTGTCATGGACCATGCTGTTTTCATTACCATGACTTTGTATATAACTTGAAAGCAGGTAGGGTGGTCTCTCCATCAGTATTCAATTTATTCAAGATTGCTTTGGCTATCCGCATTTCTGCACTACCATGTGAATTTTAGGGTTTTTCTATTTCTGTAAAGAATGGTGTTAGAATTTTGATTCATATTGCATTGAATTTGTAATTTTTTGGTAGCATGTTTTATTTTCAAGATATTAATTCTCATGAACAAACAGCACGGGAGCTCTTTCCATCTTCTAGTCTCTTCTTTAATTTCCTTCTTAAATGTTTAAAGTTTTCATTGTAGAAGTCTTTCACTTTCTTAGGTATATTTATTTCAAACTAGTTTTTTTTTTTTTGAGGCTAATGTGAATGAGACTGATTCCTTGTCTTATTTCTCTGTATTTTTGTCAATGGTATGTAATAAAGCCACTAATTTTTAGATTTTTGTTACTTTTTGATCCTGGCGATTTTCTAAAAGTATACAATTGTTTTCAAATTGTACTGGTGGAATCCTTAAGATACCTTATTTATAGAAGCATGTCACTGCAAAAAGTGTACTTTGACTTCATCCTTTCCTATTGGCATCCTTTTTATTTTCTCCTCTTGTATTACTCTTCTAGGTAAGACTTCAAGTACTATGCTAAACAGGAGTTAAGAGAGGGGACATTCCTATCTTGTTCCTGATCTTAGTGAGAATGCCTTAAGTGTTCCTTTATTTAGCATGATGACAACTACAGGTTTGTCTTTGACAGACTTTACTACGCTGATACATGTTCCATCTATCACTAGCCTCCCCAGTACTTTCATTATGAAGCGGTGTTGGATTTCATAAAAAACTTTTTATGAATCCATTGAGATGAAACATTGTCCCCGCAGGATAACCCATAAATGAGAATCTGGGAGATAGCTTAATTTGTAATCAATATACAGCCTCTGTAAACAAATTGAATGTACATCTTCACACCCCCTGTGATAGGTCTGGATCTTGCCTTTGTTACCAGCTGTATGATTTTGGGTAAATTCTTTTACTAACCTGTTCCGAGTTTCATCTATTCTCAGCACCACGTGTGAATTCTCTTACATTGAGCAGGGCCTCATATCCAATCACAGTGCAGTTGATTAGCCCATAATTTGTGTAGCACTATTGCACCTATGGGCACATCTTGCCTGCCTGGTTGACTGTCTAGCCTGCAGGACCCACTGCTTTTTAGGCTGTAGATGATCTTTACCACCAGTAGCTTCATGTTGAGAGAGAGAGAGAGAGAGAGAGAGAGAGAGGAGATACCCTGTCTCCAAGAAGTATGTGTTGGGCAATAAGAGAAGGACACTTAATGTTTGCCTCTTACATCTATGTGCAAACGCATGGGGCATCTGCACATACATGTGCACATACCACACATTACACACACCACAGAAATACTCTACACACACACACACACACACACACACACACACACAGAGTTGTTACTGAGAGTGTCATTCCTATGATTTGTTAGGTGATGTCCTGGTTGGCTCTGTAATTAATATTTCTTTTTCACTTCCCTGTTAGTTTTGGGGGTTTGCTGCTTTGCTCTATTGCACATGGTCAAATCAATTCCAAGTCTTCTTTGTTCTTCATTTCTTGGTAAATATTCTTGCATGTGTTCTCACAGATGAACCTGTTTTTCTTCTTCCTCCCTATATAGTACCTGTGTAAGAATTTTCTAGAGTTCTGGTTTGGTTGTCATGAATTCCCTTAATGTTCTTATTTCTCTATCAATTTTGAAATATAACTTTTCTGGGTATAGTAATCATGATTGGAAATTGTTTACTCTCAGGGCCTGATATATATCTTTCTTTCCATTCTTTTCTGGCTTTTAGCTTTGCTGAAGAAAGACCTTAAGTTATTCTGGTGTCTTGGCCTTTGAATTTGAGTTGGTGTTTCCCCCTTTTCTGCTATCAACATGGTTTTCTTTTGTACTTATTGTTGCTGTCTTGACTATGGTGTGTCATGGAGAGGTTTTTCTCTGGTCACGTATGTTTGCATTCTAAATTCCTCTTGTTTTTTGGCCAATGCTCTTTCAATGTTTGGAAATATTTCTGCAATGATTTTATTTAATATTCCTTAAATTCCCTTACATGTTGTCTTGGTTCCTTTATCTACCCCATTGATTCTAAAGTTTTATTTCTTGGATGTGTCCAAGAGTTTATGGAAGTATCATTCATGCTTCTTTACTTTTTCTTTATATATGTCTGTGTATTATTATAACAATTTTACATTCCATCTCTGAAATTTCTGCTTCTGCATTTTCTTGTCTGTTGGTAATTACCTTTGTTGTGATTTTTGAGTGATTCTTTTATTTCTGGAATTCCTGTTTGGTTCTCTCCTAGGGTTTTGATTTCCTTGCTGAATTTGTTCTTCATGGTTTAAACTTTCTCTTTCAATTAACTGACAATATCATTTACTTTGGAAACTGTCTTGTCAAGGTCTTGAATAGATTTCCTTACTTCATCCACATGATCATTGATCCTTTGTAGAAGCAGTGTTCTGAATTATTTCTGTGACTTTATATCTCAGTGGTTTTGGTTTCCATTATAGGAAGTTGGGAGGTAGGGAATGTGTTATGGTGGATTGTTCCATCACATTCTACATTTCTTCATGTTTCTTTGTTGGGTTTATCTATCGCATCTGGTCCAGGTTTAACTTCTCCTCTTTCCCAGGATTTGTTGGGGGATTATGTGGGAATGAACTATGAGAATGAAATATGGGGATCAACTATAGGAAAGAACTGTGGAAATATTTATTATAGACCTTAAAAATAACTCTTCTATTATTATTGATATTAGATGCTTTTGCTTTTGAATCTGAGTTACTAAATTACTTACTTGTAACTTGCCCTAAAGTTACAACTCACAACTCTATAATCCGTTTACTTAAAGATATATGACTAGGATTCCTCTGCCTTGGTGTACCTTTGATCTGAATGGCACAGATGACCAATATTGACAAACAATATTCAGAGATTCTGACTGATCTTAAGCTATGTTCTTTGCCCAATTTCCTCAGTGGCCTGGTTGGACTGTTGATGCAGAACAAGCGTACCTGTGTAAGAAGTGCTGATCATAGCATTGACGACAGTGAGGTCAGTAACTGTGGACTCACAGATCTGTTGAAGAAAATAGGAGGTTGTTGCAGTCAGGTTCTCACTGCTAGCAGAAATCAGCCAACCAAGAGCAGCTTTCTGGAAAGAAAGTTTTATTTTGTCTTACAGACTCAAGGAGAAGCTCCATGATGGCAGAGGAAAACAGTGGTATGAACAGAGGGTAGACATCATCCCCTGGCAAAATAAGGTGGACAATAGCAACTGGAGAGTGTGCCAAACACTGGCAAGGAGAAACTGGTTATAACATTCATGATCCCACCCCTAACAATACACGGCCTCCAGGAAGCATTAATTCCCAAATCTCCATCAGCTGGGGACGTAGCATTCAGAACACCTAAGTTTATGGGGGACACCTGAATCAAACCACCACAGCGGGATTAATGTGATCACTCTTGTCATCAGAGTGCATGTGTGTTCTGGATCAGAAGAGTCTAGCAGATCATACCCCTAAATCCCTTCATTTAATAAATCTTTAAGGATTAGCCCAAATCATAGTTTTCTTACCCTTTGCTCATGTAATGTAATACTTGTTCCACTATTACTACTTTTTGGCTACTCAACAAAAAGTGCCAGTGAATACCTGTGTGCAGAAGAAGACACAGCCTCAGCAACATCAGAATGGAGGAGACAGGAGATGCCACAGGTTTACTAATGGTTTAAACTAAACTTCTCTTCAGTTTCTTTTTTCCTCAGGCTATTGCTAGAGGCAGCTAGCCCACTCTTCGGCAGGGTGTACCAGGAATTAGCTCTTCCACTTCTCAGGTTCTTCTCCTAGATGCAGTTTTCTCACTTATGGAAAAGAAATTCACAGAAGTTAGTCTTTCTTAAATTCAGGCCTGTGCCTGTCAAATGTGGCAGGATTGTTTCATTTTCTGAGGGATTTCACTCATGGCTCTTAACTTACAGATATTTAGGCTGAGAGGCACTGGTACTCTTCACTTATTCATCAGTAAATCTGGCTATGCCTCAACGTACATGACCCTTTTGTATTATATTTGTGTTCCTGGGTAAGGCTTATCAGTTGAAGATTGATGTTGTTTGTGTGTGACACTAGGAGGGCCCTGAACTCAAAGCATCTTTTTGTCAAGGAGTGTGGGGTGCTTACTAATGTCTCCCTTATAGACTTGGTGGGCAGAGTCATCACGGCTCCCTCTGAGCTATGAATAGAGTCTCCAACATAGACCAGGTTGGCAGAGTTGAGACTGGTTCCCTTACTATGTAATCTTCCTAGGGAGTGAATGGACAGTCAGGCAGGCTCCCTCCTGGTGCTGGTTAGTCTCCAGGTTTGTGGAGTTATACCTGCTCTCTCTGGGACCTTTGACCAGGTAGGTGGAGCTATACCTGTTCTTTCCCAGTGCTAGGGTGTGCAGAATTGTTACCTGTGCCTTCTAGGCACTGAAGGTTCTCTTCAGTGTGGACTGAATTGGGAACTGCTTACAGTTTCCCACATATGTGGCTCTATGGCCTTGTACCTGGACACTGCATTCTGTCTAATGTCTCCTTGTGGATAATGTGGGATACCTGTGTCCTTCACATACTTGCTGTTCTAGATGATCATGTAGTATTTTTAATATCTACCTAGTTTCCAAACTTGTATATCATCTTCCACCTCTCCCAGAATAAAATGGCACAGAAATATCTCATGTAGGAAAACATGCAATAAACCACTTATGTGGATCCTAAAAGAAGAAGGTATTAAAATGTAGGTGGAAATCAGGTTTTTGCATCCACATTAAGTGAGCAAAGACCGTTTTTAAGGGGCACTTCCTGGGTCTTGGCTGAATCATTCTTTTGTATCTATAATATACACTTGGCTAAATCATTTAGCTCTGTTATGTTTGCTCCTTATACTTCTTTCATTTCCTTTATTTCGACTTATCTTATTCAGCCAATATGTAGTTGCTATAAAATCAGATTACTGGAATTAATGTGAGATAAGGTGTTATTGGTTGGTTGAGCTTAATGCTTGAAATGGTTCCATAAATAATTGTTCTGCAGGCACAGAATTGGAAGAATCCTTCCTCTAGGGAAAGTTTTCTCAGGTGGGTGGAACCTCCATAATCCTGTTAAACTAGACCACGTTGGTCAGGTCACTGGTTACTTTGCTGACTCATAGGTGGGCTCAGTGCCAAGGAGCAGAAGGCCTTCTGTCTGTTGATTTAAATACTTCTGTTGGCCTGGGATTTAGTGTAGCAGTCAGCAACACAATCATAGGGAGGCTCAGCAGAGCTAGATTCCTCCCAATCTGTACTAGCCACTGAACCTTGGCATTTGCAAAGCCATTTGTTTGGATTCTTTGGTGTGAAGATACACCTTCACCACTTTCAGATTCTGCTGTTGGCCACTCCAAAGAATAATCTTACAAGGCATGAAATTGTATATACATTTAACCAAACATGAACTATTATCTAACACATTATAATGTATTAAGATATCTAATTTAAATGAGGAATTTTCAAATATGTATAATTTAGTGTCATTTAATTTTTAACCATCATAGAAATTGTAGAAATTATTTATAATACATGCACATTTAATACATTTGTAAAAGCTTGGAAGAGAAATTGCATGTAATGATCAGATCAGACTTACTTGAGAGGGGGGTGGGGAAGGATGTGGGCTAAAATTATTGTTGCATCATAGTGACATTTTGTGTTAATTCCTGATGGTATTGGATACATATATTTTTACATATTATCAAATATAAAATATTCATAATTTAGATGTTTATAAGATAGTTATCTCCCCAAGCCAACCAGGACATCACCTAAGAAATCATGGACTGATACTCTAACAACTATGTGTATGAGCACATGTGCATGTGTGTAGAGAATGTGGTGTGGTATGTATAATGTATGATGTATGCATATGTGTGTGCAGATGAATCATGTATTTGTATATAGGTACCAGAGGGGAACAGTGGGTGTCCTCTTATTACTCAACCATATACTTTATGGAGACAGGGTCTCTCCCTCAACACAAAGCTACTGGAGGTGAAAAATTATCTACAGTCCAAACAAGTAGTAGGTCCTGCTTCAATTGACAATTAAAAAGTATATAAAGGACTAGAACTGAAGATTAGTGATAGCATACTTACCTAACCTGTATAAGGCCATAAGCTTATTCTCAGCACAGTAAAAACAAAAACATTTATGCATGGAAGTTGTACAATTTTATGTATGTATATGTTGTCAACTATTCACCATAAACAAGCTACAGATGCATACTGAGATGAACAACTGTGGGAAAACATTGAGATTCAACAACAGAAGATGGAAATTTTGTAAAATCCAGATACCTGGGATAGCAGCATAGCTACAAAACTAAAACATCCCAGAACCTGCTGCTGGGCTTACCAGTAGGGGATGGAGACTATGCCTTCTGCAGAGGTAATAGTGAGAGAGAGTGCCAGCAAGCATGTCAGTGTGCACAGTGGTAATTCTGCTGCTGGGCAGTTTCACACTCCTTACAGGATTGCAGCCTAAACAGAGAGGAGGTCTGAAACCCTCACTATTGCCTGCAACTCACATGTCTCCCAGAAAACTCCAGGTGCTATAGCCAGAACATATCCTGAGAAGACTTACTTTCTGTGCATCATTTACTTTAGCTGTAGAACACTAGTTTTTGTGTCTTTGTTTGGTATAAAGCCAGTTTCCTGTGACTACACTTTATTTATACTGCATTTAACTGAAACAATATTTCATTAGCTTGTTGCTTACTTGACTTCCTTGATTGGCTCTGTACAGAGGTTTAATTTCTCTTGGTTATTCACAAAAGAATAATGTCTCTGTATTCTAAAAGATTTCTCAGTTATATCAACCACATGCATTCAATCCTTTTTTGGATAAATATTTACCAGACCCTGAGTTTTTGAGCTATTCTGATGAGAGTTTGACAGACCAGAAGACCAAGAGAACTGCAGATAATGGAAGCTTGACTTGTGATGTTTGAGAGAGTGATGTATGTATATCTATAAATATATATATGTATATATAGTAATATATTATATATATTTATATATATATATTATATATATTACTATGTATATATATATATATATATATACATATATATATATATATATATAGTATATATTACTATATATACATATTATGGTAGTTTGAATGTCATAGCTTAAGTTTATGGTCCCATGGACTCACATAACTTGAGTCTCCAGCAGACAAGCTCAACTCAAGCTATAAGGTCAATCAGTGTGAGCCTATGTGAAGGACATGTTTGATTATTCAAGGTATTCTTTGTTTCTTTATGTATTTTAAACTATTTTTTCTGTAAAGAATGGTGATGTAATTTTAACTGGGGTTACATTCAATCTGTGTATCAGTTTTTGTAGGATGACCATTGTCTTGATATCAGTTCTTCTGGTCTTTGAGCTTGAGAGGTTTTTCCATATTCTGGGGTCTTCCTCAGTTTCTTTTTTCAGTGTTTTGAAGTTTTCATTGTAGTGTTCTTCATTTGCTAGGGATATTATGACATATTTAATTTTTTGTGGCAATTGCAAATAAACTAGTTTCCTGATTTCTTCTTTTTGCATGTTTATCATTGGTTTAAGAAGGTGGCTGATATTTCAATGTTAATTTAATATCCTGCCCCTTTGCTGAAAATGTTTCTCAGTTCTAGGAGTTTTTTGGAGGGGTCTATAGATTCTCTTGTGTATGGAATCATATCTTCTTCAAGTAAGGATAGCTTGACTTTTTCTTTTCTAATTTGTATCCTTTTTATTTTCTTTCCTTATTTTATCGCTATGTAAAACTTCAAACACTAAATTAAACACCGGTGGAGATAGTGCACTCTCTACTTGTCCAAGATTTTAGTGTAAATGTTTTATGAGATTCTCCATTTAGTAGGATATTAGCTTTATGTTTGCTATAGAAAGACTTTATTATGTTGAGGTAGTGATGTTTCCTCCATGTGTAATCTCTCCAAAGTTCTATCATTAATGGATGCCACACATTGCCAAAAACCTTTTCTGTTTCTGTTGAGATCATTATGTGATTTCTTTCCCTTAGTCTATTTATGTGATGTGTTATATTTATTGATTTATGTATACTGAATCATCCCTTCATCCTTGGGATAAAATCTTCTTGATTGAGGTGTTTGATATTTTAAATCTGATTATGTAACCATTATTTTCCTTATAATTGATCTCACAATGATTATTTTGTATATATAGTGATAAAATATCTTATGAAGCCAGGTATGGTGGCACACACCTTTAATCCTAGCACTTTGGGAGCCAGAGGTAGTAGGATTGTTGTGAGTATGAGGCCACCCTCAGACTACATAGTGAATTCCAGGTCAGCCTAGGCTAGAGCAAAGCCTACCTTGAAAAAACAAAACAAAACAATTTTTTTCTTTTTTTCTTTATTAGTTAGTTTTGTATTCACCAAATACAGTCAGTTTGGTACCATTATTAGGAACAAATTTTATAAATAACAAACAAAATATTTAATTCCTTTGGACCATCAGGAATCACTTTGTATGCCTACATTCTTCTTGATCCTATTAAGTGTTATTGTCTAGGCTAGGAGTGAGAACTAGGGCTTACAAATATATTTGGAATTATCAACTTTTTCAAGGAAAAGAGAAAAATAAAATTGAACACAGTTCCTTATCTAATGAAATAGATACTAATACTTTTTATAATAAATTGCTTATAATTACTATTATTTTACTGGCAATACAGTGAAAACTATAGAAACATTCCCCAAGGACGTTTCTTCTTATAGTCTCTCCAAATTCATATTTACTGGAGGCTTACCGAAGCCCAAGCACTTAAAGTTCTTAGGTGAAAATAATGGTAACAAACTAAGGTTGACTGTCAGATAACCTTACTGGGTAGCAAACCATCCCCAAATATAATGCTTTAAAATGACAATTCAGTATTTGGCTCTGATTCTGTGTCCTGGAAATTAGTGCTGGGCTCATTCCAATGGTTTTCTCATCTCTGTGCAGCTTCAAGCAGGAGCCATTGTGTCTAGTCTGTCCTAATGGATGCCTCACCTCTGGACTGCAGAGTTGCCAAAGCACATTCATATGGTGGTCAGAAAAAAGTTCAAGATATGTAGTGGGAACAGGCAAGTCTTCTGCCTTGGAATTAGGAATTTCATAGTTTCTGAAACCTTGTTTTTGTCTAAGAAAGGTAAAAAAGTATTATTTAAAGGTTAGGAAAATTGATTCTCCTTTATAATGGGCAGAGCTAAAAGTTCATATAGCAGGTGCATGGCTACCGTGAATGAGGGTGCCATCTTTGCAAAGAATCTGTCAAGTGGGGACTCAAGCTTGGGTGTCTCATTCCACGAAAATAATATTTACCTGCTATGCCTGAAGCCATCCTCATATGTGAAACCAGGGACACATCTCAAAGGTCGAGAGCCAAGAAGGCCTCAGCTGGTACTGGCTAATAGCACACACTCAAGGCTTCAGCACCCATGTCTGAGGGTGCTCATGTAGGCAGGTTTCTGTCTTAAACATACTAATATAAAATTCTGGGTCAAGTGCTCTCAAAATAGACACATGTCACTTGGCTGGCCCGTATCTGTTGTTTACTTACACTGAGAATATTCTTCCTGGAACTCAGTTGCAGTGGAAAGTGGGAATCATGCCCTCTGCATGGAATCATTAGCTAAGTGGTTAAAAAAAGACTGGAGAAACAAGGATTTCAGGGACATGAAGTTAATTTTTTGTCTCACAAAGGGAATAGCATAAATTTATTTTAAGTATCCATGTATAAAGAGGTTATTTTGGTCTCAATTACATAGGCCAGATTATTGATAAAGTTTATTGTGACTAGGTGTAAGACCATGCCTAGCTCACCCCGCCAGTAACTGTTATAGCTGACAAACACAGAAAGACTAGTATTCATAATTGCACTTGGGTGTGGAGCCTATAAGCAGAAAGAAAGACACTGTGAGATTTAATTTCATTTACCAGAGGACTGAAGTGGGGTGGGGTTTAAGGAGATGTTGGTCAAAGGTTGTAAATTTCAGATCTTTTGTACAAAATGGAGACTATATTAGTGATAACTCATTGTATATTTGAAAACTTCTGGTCAAGTGGGTCTTAGAATTTCCCACCACAACAGCTAGCATGTATATGTGGGTCAGATGATTTTGCCATGTCCTCACATACTTGTAATAAAACATTAGTTGGTTGGTTAAAGCCAGGTTTTACTCAAAATATAGAAATATTAAAATATTACTTATACCATTCCTTAATAAAATATATGTGAGAACATATGTTCAATAACCAAAGTGCACACACTTTATATATACCCTATCAACTCTTGAGAGAACCCATGTCAAGACAACCTGTCATGGCTCTAAAGTCTTATGCACTGTTTTTGACACAGGGTATAGGTCTATTCCAATTGTGTTAGTCATCTCTGTGAGTTACATGTTGATGTAAGACACCTAATAATTCTCACATAGCCAGAAATGCTATGTACTGGTTTCAGGGCATTCTCGATAAACAGAGGGGTTGTCTACTCAGCCATAGGCCCAGAAGATAACAATTGGGAAATAAAGCATAGGCAAAAGCCCAAATGCTATCTAAGAGTGATCTGGCTGGTAAGATAAATGTGTCCAAATGTGAACAGTTTTGAATAGGTCAGTCTCATCACTGATATAACAACATCTAGAGAGAAGCACCACCACATGGACGCAATTCAGAGGAGGGACAGGAGATTGCTGAAGTCTCATTAGCCCTAGTCACACTGCCTGAGCTCTAGATTTGAAGGTCATACTGAGCCCTTGGCAGCCAAAGCAGCTCATGCCTTCGGTCCTCCCCAGCCTATAACTAGCAATGTCTGATGATTGGTCCTTTGCACTGGAGATGCTCTTGTACCTTGATGACCGGTCCAAAAGGAAGTGGGAGGGAGTTACAGGTGGGAGAGGAGAGGAAGAAGCCTGGTAATTGGCTTGGGCACGTGTCAAATATCCAGCAGCATATGAGGGTAAAATCATGTTGGCAGCATTGGGTTAGCAGTCCACAACTTCAGCACACATAAGTCCACGTAGCAGGTTCTGCTTATGAGAGGCACAGTTACATGTTTATGGCTGCAAAGGTTTTGATATCTAGCTCTTTTAGAAATGCTCTCATGACTGCTTTGTACTGTGAAAACTCAGTGCATGTGGCACCTCTCCTGAGCAAGGGTAACTTCCCTGGGACTCAGAAGTCATATGTTTCCTTGTTTCCCTAGTTGCAAAGGAAGGAGAAAGATAAAGAATGGGTCAATTTTTATTGCAAGCACTGGCTAGACAGTTTGAAACTCATTGTCTCTTTAAATCCTCTTAAGGATTTCTGGAAGTGAGTACCATCAGAATCACAGATAAAAAGTTCATAGAAGTGAGCACTACACTTCTAGGCATGAGTGGCCAAGCCAAACGCAACCGTGGGTCTGTATGATTCCCACAATGCTCTGGTCTGCCTGCAGCACATGATTACCATGCAGCAGATGCTTGAGAAATATTTTCAGGTCATGTGACTCTAATGTTCATTGTAATTGCTTCCAGTAGCACCTCAACATTGGTATTCAGTCTTTATGTGCCACATTATCTTGAGAATAAATATCACCAAATGCATACCTTCTCATGGCTGTTATATACAGCACACTATGCTGCCTAGCCAAGGTAATAAACACTGTACTATTCCCCACAAAAAAAGCAAAGGACCTTCCAGCTCCAATAGTTTCATTGTTACTATCTTTGCTCGTTTCATTATTGTTTCAAACACACAGTTATCTCAGTACAGCTGAAACGGCTCCTGTAGGAAGTATGCATATTCAACAGCCAGTAGCTCAGAGCTGGGGTGAGGACCTTCACTGGGTGAAAAGGTTGTGGCTGAACTTTCAAAATGATTTTATTAGGTGGTTTCATTCAAATTCAGCAGCCAACCTTGTACATTGGACAGATTTACCCTATGTTCCTTTCCAGATGGAAAAGGGACATTACAAAAGATATCATTGAAACTAAGAGTCATTATTAAAGAAAATCTGAAAACCTATATTCTAATAAATTGGAAAGTCTTGAAGAAATGAATACATTTCTAGGCATATGTAGCCTACAACTTTTAATCAATAAAATATAAATAAATCTTAAACAGGTTTGTAGTAAACAATGATAATGAAACAGCATTAGAGTCTCAAATGAGCAGGCTAGAGAGGCAGCTCAGTTACAGGACATGTGCCAAAGCTCTATGTTTGAAGCTCTGCACTTTATACACACATGAATCCTCAAGCCACATGACTAGATGAGGATCTTAAATGTACACATGTCAAAGAAAGCAATCTGAACAGGCAATACAGTAGGTGATCTAACTGTGTGCACTCTGGGGGAAACTTCAGAGATAGTAAGAAGACCATTTATTCCGCATGGGGACAGAAAAAAATAAAGTACTCCAAAAATAGGTAAACAGGTTTTTAGACAAGTTAAACTGCTTTGTATGATATTGCCATGATGGATGCTGAACATTATGACTTTGTGAGAACCCAGTAAACAGAGTTAACATGCTGTAATCAACATTGATTAGTGAATTGAACCACATTATGTGCAATGTAAGTAACTGAGAATAGTGTGCATAAGACAGAGTTCATATATAGAACAGAAGGCTCGGGAGTAAACCCACACCACATAGCTGCACTCACCTGATTGTCAACAAAGGTACCACACATATACATCAGAGAAAAAAGCCTCTTCCTCAGTGGAGTTGGAAAAAAATTGATATCCACAAGGAGAAGGATGAAGCTAGATCCCTGAGTGATAATCACTCTGTACAGAAATCAATTCACAATACATCACTGAAAACTTGGAACTGTTAGAAAAAACACTTCATGATATGGGCATAGGCAACAGCTTTCTGAAAAGGGCTCTAGTATCTCAGGAACTAAAACTAAGAATTAACAAATGGAACTGCATGAAATTAATAAACTTTTATACAGCAAAGGATCCCACCAGCAGAGTAGTGAGTCAGACTACAGGTTAGATAAAAGCAAATCCTTACCAGGTGCAAATGTAACAGGATCAGCCTCTAGAATAAGAACTGAAAAAATTAAATGCACCCCCAAATAAATAATACAATCACCAAAAGGGCACTTCTCAAAAGATGAAATATGAATAGCCAATAAATATATTTAAAAAATTCTAAACATCCTTACCCATTAGGGAAAAGAAAATATAGACTACCTTCAGATTCCATCTCATCCTCACCAGAATGGCTATCATTAAAACAAACATGGAACTCTGGTGAGGATGGGAACTGTAGGTACCATTATACACTGCTGGTAGAAATGTAAACTACCATGGAAATCACTATGAACACTTCTCAATAAACTAAAGTCAGAACTACCATATGATTTAGTTATTCCACTCCTGGGAATATACCTAAATCCAGCACAATACAGAGAAAGCTTATATACATCCAAGTTTAATGTGACGTTATTTACAGTAGCCAAGTTATGGGATCAGTCTATTTTCTGTTAACAGGTGAATGGGTAAAAAAATGTGTATGTAAACAATGGAATTATATAGTCATAAATAAAAACAAAATTATGCCATTTGTAGGAAACTGAATGAAACCACAGATCTTCATATTAAGTAAGATAAGCTAGACACAGAAAGACAAATATCACATGTTTTCTCTTACATGTGAAGTGTGTATGTGTGTGTGTGTGTGTGTGTGTGTGTGTGTGTGTGGTGTGTGTATAGAAGGGGAACTAAGTACTTGGAAAAAGGAAGGAAGCTATTGGTAGGAGGAAAGAGGAGATTGGAGACAGTAACACAGTATGATCAAAGTTTATCATATACTTGACTGAAAACATCTTTTAAAACCCCATCACTATATTCAATGAACATATGCTAATGAAAAAACAAAATACTAGTCCACACTTGTACCTGTAACTACAGTACTCAGACTCAGAAGTTTGAAGCCAGTCTGTGTTACTTAACAAGTTTAAGGCCTTTCTGAGCCATACAGTTTGACCTTGTCTCAAAAATAAATAAGGGCTTGGAATATAGCTCAGTGGTAGGGCCCTTGATGCTTATGTAGCATGTGCATGGCCATGGTTTATCCTGCATACAAACTGAATGCAGATTGGACTGCAATTATCCAGTGGTCTGGGTGCTGGGTTTGGAAGTGTGGATGCGTCAGTACCCTAGGTGCCAAGCACCAGCAGCCAATGTGCAGAGTCTGATATTGTAGTCCAGAGGAAGAGTAGGCTTGGACTAGAAGATTTCCATTCATATTAGTGGCAATAGGAACTTCCATCTGCAGCCTCTGAAACAGGAAAAGCAGAATTGAGCCAAGCCTGGTGTGGAAGTCCAGAGAATCAAGTACAGTGCTCTTGGGAGCTTCTAGAATCTTTTTGGAAGACACTTGAAGGATCTGAATTTCCAGCAGCTTAAGCCAGCAGTGACTTTGTTTGGCTTTGCTTTGCTTATAGGCTGATGGACTCTATATCGTCTTACTTCCCACGCTGGGGCAGCATGGGTATAGGCAATAACATCAGGCAGGAGAATCGTGTTTTAGCATGTGTATGAAGACTGAGGTCAAATTGGCATGGATAGACTCAGCATATATAGTTTTTAGACATAAAGAACAATTATAAAGATGACTTGTTTTACAAAGCACTTCAAGGAACACAGAGTAAAATGACCATGGTCAATCCAATTAAGTTGGTTATTTTCTTTGACTAATTTAGAGAAACATCAGTTTTCATTAAGGTATAATAAAATGGGTTTCCTCTCATTTTCATCTCTAGAAGTGTGAAAATAATTTGAGGTCCTACACACATTTTCACAATGGCATAAAATAACAAGGAAGGGTTTGTAAATCATTTGACATTTTAGGTCATAAAATTAAGTTTTCTATGAAGTCTGGCCTTGACTCTATATTTGTTCAGAATTGTCAACAGATTCAAAAGGAAGCTTTCTAAAATGCATGACACAACTACTAATTATGGAGTATTAACTCTATATAGTTATTTGAATTCCTCAAGTGTTTTATTCTTATTATTCCTATAATTAAATGTGTCATAAAAATTTTGTGTGGTAAGACACTGGAGAGGGTAGGATCAAGACTAACCTTAATCTTCTACATCTTCCCTCCCTCTCTCTCCCTCTCCCTCCCTCTCTCTCTCTTCTCTCTAACTCTTGTATATTAGTTATCTTTTTCCTCATCATCTTAGTGGATACTGACCTGTAACTCCCAGTACCAGCATGGGGCTATCATCCACAATGAGTTTTTGATCAGAGAGACCTACAAGATTTCCTAAAAGACAGACAGATTTCTTTCCAAGTACTTGATGACCCACCAAAGGTTAGTGGTAAGACCCTATTGCTGAAGACACCTTATGCGGTTGACATGCAAAATAGAATGGCATGGCTGGAAGTTGGAAGAGAGTCAGTCCTCAGACAGTCAGCACGTCTAGTGCCAGAAGGTGCTATATGGGCGACTGGGGGAAAATGACCAATATCTGTCCAAGCAACTCATGGTCTAACCTACTTAGCAGCAAATAACTTGTTGTGATGCCCACACAAGTGCAGTGGTGGTGCACAGCCATGGTGGGGAACCAACTGCTCTCAATTTGGCTAACTGATCCCCTCAGTGGTACAGGACCCATAGCTGGAGCTGGGAAACAAGTCAGAACTATATCCAAACATAAGCCCCCTCTCCAATATCAAGCTACCATCAATCATGGGCTACAAGAGGGCCTACACCTATTAAATTCTCTATAAAAAAAAGTAAGGGTTATCTCATTTGTCCGGATGCTAACTTACTCTCCGTTGGAGAATCTGCTTCTCTTTTTCAGATAGATGTAGATCCTAAGGAGAGAGCCACCCCATCATACCTCAAAAGGGCCCCGGCTGAAACTAAGAAAAATTGGCGAAACAAGCAAGGGTGCTGTTTTCTTGATGAACCAGATGGCAGCAGAAGGGGGAAGGAGATCAACACAGAGAAAAATCAACTCCTACCAAATCAGAGAGCCAGAGCCTCAGATTGCCCCAACACCTCATCACTGAAGCAGACCAAAAATGAACCCAACATGGCTCAGGGAAATTTTGCGGAAGAGGGGGCGGAAAGAATATCAGAGCCACATGTTGGGTCATGATATGCAGAGACATTCAGCTTACCCATAACTGTGGGCTAACTCCACAATGCATGACCCATATATCTCAACAAGGAGGGGTCAAGGGGAGGGGTTAGGTCACGCATGAGCCTAATAATGGTACCAAACTGACTGTATTTGCTTAATACAGAACTAATTAATAAAGAAAAAAATATTTGTGTGGTACTATTGAGAGACTTTTAGTACAATCTATTTCCTTTATAAGTTCAAGGATACAAAACACATTATTTTTTGTTGTAGAATTATATGTCAAATAGCTTAGAGGGTATAGTCAACAGGTTGGAATAGCAATGCCACTTTTGCGATGATAGATCACCTAATCAACCTAAATGTGGATGGATTTTGCATTAGTTGTTTACTTGTCACTGTGACCAAATATGTAACAAGAAGCAGCTTCCAAAAGGAAAGGTTTATTATGGTTTCAGTTCCAGGATATATCCCATCATGGTGGGGAAGGTGTGTTGGCAGGAACAGGCAGAAGAACAGTAAGTGAAGCCTGGCTATAAAACTTCAAGGCCCACTCCCAGTGTCCAACTTCTCTAACCAGGCTCTACCTTCTGACAGCTCCACAGCCCTCCACAAAGCCGCATCACAAGCTGAGGACCAACTGTTCAAACACAGGCACGTTAAGTGGAGGGGCATTTTACATCCAAACCATACCAGCTGTGCATGGAGAAAACCCCATTGCAAGGTCTGATACTCATAATTTAAATACTGAAGAGAATTCAGAATAAATCAGAAATTAAATGAATCATACACCTAAGCCTGAAACTTAAAGGCATAAAATGTATAGAGAAAAAGTTAGGAACATATTTTTGCAACAATATGGGAGGCGAAGATTCCTTAGCAAGAACCCAGAAAGCATTTGTCATATAATTTTGTGCTTTAAAAATGACTAATTTGCCTCTGTCAAAATTACCCCACCAAAGTCATCTTGAAGAAAATGAAAAGGCAATGTACAGAATGGAAGAAAATTACAGAGAAAGGGAGGTATAGTTTTAGAAGGAATGAGGAGCTCCACTAAATGGAAAACATAGTAACAAAACAAAAGCATTTCTCCAATATACATAGAACAAAATTCATACAAAACCCAATACTGGGCTGGAGGGATGGCTTAGTGGCTAAGGCGCTTGCCTGCAAAGCAAAAGGACCCAGGTTTGATTCCCCAGGACCCAAGTAAGCTAGATGCACAGGGTGGCACATGTGTCTGGAGCTCATTTGCAGTGGCTGGAGGCCCTGGTGCTCCCGTTCTCCCTCTCTCTATCTGCATCTTTCTCCCTCTCTCTTTCCCTTTCTCTCTCAAATAAATAAAATAAAATAAGGTCTCTGTTGCGTGACCTAAAAGTAATAATACCTTTGAGTAACCAATACCAAATGTGTATTTGAAGCGATCATTCATAAAATATAAAAGTGGCCAACAAGCTCATGAAAAGGGGTTCAACATCAGTAGGAGGTATGAAGGAACTTCCGGGAGTGATAAACTGTCTCATAGTGCTTCCCGGAGCCCTTTGGTCAAAATCAGTGATGGAGACTTTCATGTTGCGAATAAATGGCATCTCCTTTTAAGCAAAAGTGGCACTTCCTTCCTGACACCTTTACCTCATGTGTTTCTCCCTTCGTAAACATTTGTCGTATGCACTCCCTACCCATACCTCATTTCTTGGGTTGGCTCCAACTCTTCTGTGTGAGTGCCAATGTTGAGCTGCCATGCCCCGTGCTCAGCCTTGTATGCTCTCTCTGTTCATCTCTGTACACAGCAGCACAGACAGTCACACAGCTCTGGATTTCAAACTCCAGATTACATGGTAATGCCTAAGATTACCAATGCACTGCAGCTCTGTATCTAGCTATGATCGCTGTGCTAAAATAAGGAGGCTGTTTTCACCTCCATCTGAATGTCTAAAGCTTTCAGATTTCATTTTCCAAACAAGAATGCTTGGCCTCTACTCTTGACCCTCAAGAACACAGACATGATTTTTTTTGTTTATTACCTTATTACAGTCCACTCAATGATGTCATCAGTTGCCCAGAAGGAAAGTCTGGGAGTCATTGTTTTTATTATTTATTTATTTATGAGTGACAGAGAAAGAGGCAGATAGATAGAGAGAGAATGGGTATGCCAGGACCTCCAGCCACTGCAAAGTAACTCCAGACTCATGTGCCACCTTGTGCATCTGGATTACATGGGTCCTGGGGAATTGAGACTTGAACTGGGGTCCTTAGGCTTCACAGGCAAGTGCTTAACTGCTAAGCCATCCCTCCAGCCCCACTTTAAAAAAAATTTTAGTCACTTATTTCCAATGATATTGAAGGTGTCTAGTTAATTCTTCCTTTAAAGCAAAACATTTCTACAACTATGTCCCTTATCTACTCTTCCACTCTCTCCCAGAGATTTCCAATAACCTCCTGATTCATCTACTGTTTCTACATAATCTTCATGTTTGAAACTTGAGAAGAGATTAATATTGTTCTATTGACAAATTACAGACAGACATATTCAGAAGGTCTGCTGTTCCACTCAGTCCAGGTCCTCCCTGTATGTGGGCTGCTCTCTGTGCACATCTCTCATCTCACTGGCTCAGCTGGAGCCGTGCGCTCCCTCAGAGCCATCACACTTGCTCTTCTTTTCTAGAAAATTCTCCACACTTATATCATGTAGGAGTTTGATTCTTCATCCAGGCTTTGCTCCATAAGGGCCGTGTAAGAGAGTATGTTCATTATTACTGTGTCTAAATTGGTTGTCCCTTCACACATTTTCTTTTTACTTGATGCTACTTGTAGCATATTTCCCATTGGAAATAACGCTATTACTTTATTTGCTTATTGGAGTTTATGAACTCAAGCACTTTGTCTTGTTAGCTTTATGTATCACTTCATAATAATTCTTGGAGCACTTGATATGCTGGAATGCATTTTTGAATTCTCAGTGGTTGGATTAATGAATTACAATTTTCTGGGTAAGTGCCCTAAATATTCAATGAGCATTAAACATATTCAAAGAGAGCATATTGATTTTTAGTATACTTCTATAATTATATCTTTATAAAAACTAATACTTGGGAATAAAAAATGCTAAATATGTATTTAAAATATGTTTATAATGTCAAATCTTACCCATTCTTTCTAAATTATAGGTAGTGATGTGATACTCAGGTAACTTTTTTTGATATTCTTTCTTGAATACTACAGGGTTCTCGAAATAACAATAGCAGCAGAATATCTGACACATAGTAGCCACTTCTGTAAATAGTTGCTACGCTGACCTGAAAATTTTGTTCACCTTTTACTTTGTCATTTGATGATATATAGAGCCCTGATTTCTAAACCAGAAAATGAGTCTCTCAATATTATTTCAGTACTTGGGAAATAATATTTGTAAACTTGATGTTCACATGCCATCTTTTTTTCTAAATATTTTTATTCTGTGGAAAATTTGTGCCATTTCTTTGAGTTATGAAGCTGCTGGTATTGTTTCTAAAGTGTTGAGTAGTGACTGAAGCACAGGGGACCCTAAACAAGCATTTGCAATATATATTCTAAAGAAAAGTATATTAATGCTGTCAAGGGCTTACCAACATGTACATTGTCTGAAAGTATAAACAGTTTTATTGTGGCTCTTAAGAGAATCACAAAGTGTTACATTTCATGATATGTTTAGGTAAATTTTCATAAACTCTTATGAGTCTGAATGAAGTCAAATTAATTGTGGACAGTGAATTTTCATAAATGTTCACTGAGCAACCATATTTTATTCATATGAAAGCTTAAAAGATACACACATATGTGTGGCTTAGATGTGAAAAATACATAGATCCCTAATATTTTTTCAGTTAAAATGAACAGGTGGGAAGTTGGATCAATGATGAGAATTAGATTGAGGTATTGGTCAGAAAGTATGTACTCTCCTCACCTCAACCCTTCATGGGAGTAGTGAAGTTGTCTACCATTTGTGGTGGTTTGGGGTATATCATTTGTTTGCCCAGTGGAAGAAGTAAAGAATCGACAGTTCGAAGACTATAGAACTAAAATGTCATCCATATTCCCAGTTCCACCCATAGATAGGAAGCATGCACTTCATCCTTGGAAGAAAAATTTAATTAATTAAGTTAAAACAAAATCACCCAGTATATTCTCATTAGATATTATGACCTTCACTCTGTTACACTTACTCTAAGTGCATTAAGGTTACACTTTAGAAAATAAATATCTTGAGTTCTCTACCTGCTTCTGCCTTGCACATGGCAAGAGGTCTCTATACTTCCTTCCCTTAATCTAGTAAAATCTCTTTAAACCTTAAAAATTATTGTCTTGATATATTGCCTATGTTGATAGCATCAAGGGAGGTATGATTCCATTAGCAGTTCTTAACTAAACTTCAGATCAAAGATATTTCAGGGATAGCTTTAAAGATACTTCACAAAAGGTCTAATTCACCAAGAAAAGCCTCTACAAAGGCAAACTGTGATTTAATGATCAAAGGCATTTAGTTTTAATGAAGTTTGTTGAAGAAAGCCCTGTCAGCCTTCAAATATGATTATTGTACTTTCATCACCCAACTCCAGGAGGTTCATGTCCCTGGAGTTTTGCTAAAAGAAGCTTAAGAGAGTTAATTATTTTTCACAGACATTGAATGTACAATTAGAGATTAATTTGAAAGCAAAAGGACAATACTAATTGGGTTAAATTGTTAATAAATGATATAACATTTCACATTTTTCAAATGCTTCCAACATGCAACACTTTGAAAGGTATGTATATTTTAATAGCTATTCTTCACAAGAAGAAATAAAAGTATACAAAATGTCTTCTTATAATTCCAAACCTTTGAAACTCAAGACTGAATTGAATTGTCTCCTAAATTTTACTAGCCTCATCAACAAATATAAGAAAAAAATTATACATTGTGGAAATTAAATACAAGGAAATTTGTTTTTATTTATGTGAGAAATTCAAAGTTAAACCTAGAACTTCTGATTCCCAAGTGATAAGCTCTGTACTTTAGGATAGTAAGTACTGTTATAGAATAGTACTACACATTGGGAATAAGAAAAGCTCCAGAAGGAGGCTAGATGAAGGCACTTAGCCATCAGAGTCCTGATGAGTGGAATTAATGAGTGGCAAGTTCAGAGGTACAGAACTGCATTTGTTTTCCGTGGGACATGGCTAACACCACATAGTAATTCCAGGCCAATCATGATGAAGAGATTGAACAGTATCACTTAAATCATACAAAAACAACAATGTCGGGCTGGAGAGATGGCTTAGCGGTTAAGCGCTTGCCTGTGAAGTCTAAGGACGCCGGTTCGAGGCTTGATTCTCCAGGACCCACGTTAGCCAGATGCATAAGGGGGCCACATGCATCTGGAGTTCCTTTGCAGTGGCTGGAAGCCCTGGCATGCCCATTCTCTTTCTTTCTCTCTCTCTGCCTCTTCCTCTCTCTGTCACTCTCAAATAAATAAATAAAAATGAATAAAAATAATTAAAAAAAACAACAATGTCAAGGGGCTGGGGAAGTGGCCTATCAGTTAAAGCACTTGCTTGCAAAGCCTTCTGGTTCAATTCCTCAGCACCCAGGTAAATTTAAACTGACACTACTAGATTTGGCAGAACTCCCATATTGGTCAGTGCCCTTTGTGTATGGAGTCAACAATCTTACAAAAGGCTTAATGGAAACTTCTAAACTGAGCTCTGGCAAGCCCTTGACCTTCTCAACTCCATAACAAAACAGGAAAATTCAAAAGTTGCATTTGGGGAGAAATATATGATACTGGTGGCCCTTAATATGATATAAAGAATGCATGAGTGGTAGATGGTAGATTAACAATTGAGATAGAAATCATATAAGACTTTGTTTGATGAAGCTGTTCTACTCTACCATTACCATGTTGAGGATGGCTGGAAAAAACTAATGAAATTATTACAGGGAGACTGTATAAATAAAGGAAGACTTTAGAGCATATAGATTTAGAGTAAGACAAATGAGAAATATTTTCAAAGGTCACTGAATTAAGAAAAATGTAGGATAAACTCTAAGTTGAATGTAGTTAAAAAGAAAATTATCAAATAGAAACAAATACTGTGGTCTATTCAGAAGGCAGTACACATATTGACTTTTACGTTATATCATTTTATCTATATAAATTTATATCAGCTGGGTAGAGTGATCACACCTGTAATCCCAGTACTTAGGATGACAAATGAGGCAGATCACTGAAAGTTCTGAGCCAGTCTGAGTTACATACTGAGTTCAAGGGCAGTCTAGGCTACAGGATGGACCTAGTCTCAAAAAGTTATTTATATAAAAGTTTTAAATATACATATATATGTGTGGCTTAGATGTGAAAAATACATAAGTCCCTAATACCTATCCAATTAAAAATGAACAGGTGGGGAGTTGGAGAAATGATGAGAATTAGATTGGGTTGTTGGTCAGAAAATATATACTCTCCCAACCTCAACCCTTCATGGGAGTAGTAAAATTGTCTTCCATTTGTGATGATTTTAGGTATATGATTTGTTTGCCCAGTGGAAGAGGGAAAGAAATGGCAGTTCCAAGACTCAAGAATTAAAATGTCATTCCATACTCCCATTTCCACCCAGCCATAGATAGGAAGCATGCACTAGATAGCTTGCTGCTTTCAGAGCAATGGGACACATATGAAAGCTAAGGCTGAAAACAAGTCCTTCCCTGGAGCCCAGACTGGACCAGCAGGCATGAGCAGTGCTGAGGACCAGCCCTGTCTCTGGGCCCATGCACTCACCTCTGACATCTGAACAAGTAATGTGTGCCCATTTCATGCTGACAATGGCTGTATGAGTGAATACGCTCATGATGAATTTATGTAGGTATAACAAACAAATACAGTAGGAAAGCAACATTTGACAAAAAAGCAGCCAAGAATTTTCTTGAATGGAAAAGAGGAGATTTTTGGGAGAATGTGCATTCCTAGCATGGTACATGATTAATAAAATTTAAAACAGTCTTTATTAAATTAGACAAGTCAGAAATCCTACAGAATGGATTTGTGCAAAGAAAATTATAGTTGAATACCTTCAGCAATGCAAAATAACAATGCCCATTCAGGGCTGGGAGAAATAGCATAGTGGATAAGGCACTTGCCTGAAAAACCCAAGGACCCAGGTTTAATTCTCCAGTACTCACGTAAGCTAGATAGATGCACAAGATGGCACATGGATCTGGAGTTCATTTGCAGTAGCTAGAGGCCCTGATATGGCCATTTTTTTCTCTCTCTCAAATAAATAAGTAATGCCCATTCAAACAATAAAAATAAAACACCATACATTGCTTCAAAAAAATTCAAATTTTTAAAATCAAAAACAAGGAGCTGGGAAAATGCTCAGTTGTTAAAGGTTCCCCCCCACACATGGTAGTTTTAATGTAAAAAGTGTCTCCTATAACCTCAAGTGTTTGTGATTAAGCCTCACTTAATCCCCAGCTAATAAAGCCTTTGGAGGGGGAACCTTGCTGTGGGAGGTATGTCTGTATCTGGGAATCAACCTTGAGGCTTATTAGCTCAGCTCTAAGCCCAGTATGTAGACTACTTCTACTCAGATACGTGACAAGACGTGAGCTAGCTTTCTTCTAGTGCCATGCTTTCCCTACCATGATGAAGCTTCCCCTTGAAAGCGTAAGCCTGAAATCAATCCCTTCCTTGCATAAACTGCTCCTGGCTAGTGTTTTGCCCCAGCAACACTTGTAAAGCCAGTGGACCCCAGTTCAGTTTCCCAGCACCCATGTAACCAGTATATAAAATGTGCACTTGGTGTTTGTTTTCAGTAACAAGAGGCTCTGGTGCACACACACACACACACATACACACACATATGTAGATCAATAAATATTTTTTAATACAAAAGTAAATAAAAAGACAAGAAAATGTGGTTAAAATATAAGTAACAGAATATGACAACAGTAATCAATTCAAGTATGAGTATAGTTTTAATAAATGTTAATGGATTAAACTCATAGGGAAGACATGAAATGCTGAGTGTAGTGGCACATACCTATGAACACAGCACTGGGGAAGTTGAGGCAGTAGTACCCAGAGTCTGAGGCTGGCCTTGGCAATACAAGCTGACCCTTTCTCAAACAATAAATAGCAGCAGCAGCAGCAGCAGCAGCAGCAGCACAAAAAGTACTGAGAAGGCTATTTGTTTTCTCCTGAATTTCTAGGTCCCTGCTCTGGTAAGCCCCACTCTTCTCAGCTCTTCTGGACTGAAACAGTGGGATCCCTATCCCATGTGTGCTCCCTACCCCCTCCTGCCTTCTACATCCACATGACAGGAGTTCTCTGTACTTTCTCCTCTTTCTGTCTTCCTTTTTTCTTTCTTTCTTTCTTCCTTTCTTTCTTTCTCTTAATCTAGTAAAGCCTCTCTAAACCTTAAAAAAAAACTATTGATAAGGACAAGCGATTGTACAAATAGGGCATCAAGCTGAAAATAAAGGTAGGTGAAATGATACACTACTAAGACATTAGTGCTAATAAAGAAAATAAAAGATCCCCATAGAAGCTATCACAGTCATGGTTTTCATATGAATCTATCTAAAAGTTCTAAATGTAGAAACAGATATTTATAGAACTATAAACTCATGAAAATCTGGTAGGTTACTACTATATGTCAATAACCGTGTGTGTATTTGTTTAATAACATTACGTGTTATAACCCACAGGGCACATAAAATAATGACACTGTGCAGCAACTGAAGTGTATTTGCTGTTTAAAAATATACAGAAGCTAGTTACGAAAACTATTCAAAGAATGAATAAAAACTGAGGCATTCTTTCACAAAAATATACTGAATTTATAAATCATCTATTAAAAGAAAGATTTAATTTTTATGCTTTTGGAAAATGGGGAGCATTTCTATATAAACATTAAAACTTTCATAAAGGTCGTTGTGAAATACTTTGAAGTAGATGGCAATAAGAGTAATATAAAGTAAGCAAAAGAATGTCAGAGCCACATGTTGGGTCATGATATGCAGAGATATTTATCTTACCCATAACTGTGGGCTAACTCCACAATGCATGACCCATATACCTCAACAAGGAGGGGCCAAGGGGAGGGGGTAGGTCACGGATGAGCCTAATAATGGTACCAAACTGACTGTATTTGCTGAATACAAAACTAACTAATAAAGAAAAAAAAGAAAAAAAAGAAAAAAAAAAGAATGAGATAATAAAAGCCTATAGTTGCTTTCAAAAAAAAGGAATAAATAAAGATATAAAATAATGGAATGTGAAGCCAAGAAACAAAGAGAAGTCCAGTTATTTGGAAAATAAAATTTAATAGGGAAATCTGTACCAAGCTGAATCAAGAGACAACATAAAGATTCATAAACAGCATTGGTATATTTCACTATATATGTGTATAGTACATAATAGGATGTTTTGAGATTACCTATACATAATTAAATGATTATTAGATTCAAACAAATTAATATACCATCTGATTCATATGGATATCTGAAAAGAACACCTTTTGGGGGGACAAAACATTCCCCAAATGGACTCTGCAGGCAAATTTCTAGGATTCAGTACACTAGGGTTGGAAACCATACAGGTCTTCATGGTCTGCATTATACCTCTGGATTCACCAGTCTGACATGAATACCTTACTTTATCCTCTGGCCAGCATCTCAGTTTGCTCACCTTCCTGTCTCTAGTATCACTGTTCCACTTTCTCCTTTTAATGCCTTCAACATATTAGATTCCAAATACAAATGATTCCATGTAGCACTTTTCTTTCTGAAGCTGGAGAGATATTTTAAAAGAACTACAATGGCAGCTAGGAGAATTTTTTGAATGCCCCTGGTGGTAGGAGCAATATTATAAATATTATAGCAATGTAGATATGACCTAAACTGAATTAAGGAAGGTTACATAAGACCAACCGTTATTAAATAAAGTAGCAATTGAAATGAAATTAAAATGATTGATCCTCAATATAGAGGGGATTCAGAACTGGATCTCTAAATCAACTGAGTCTAACAAGTGCCCAAACTGTAAAAGAAGCATTACTAAGTTACAATAAAAGTTTTTGCATCAGAGAATAATGATACATCATAAATTTCCTCACACTATCCATTATTTCTGTCTTTCATAATTCCTAACCCACTGTCTATTCATACAGTTCTACTGTATATGATTATTCCCCAGAAAGACTTCAAGACGCATTTTGTTTGTCACTGTAACTCTGCCAGGTGTCATTATGTCTGTGTGGTCAGTTTTCTCAGCTACACTGAAGACACAGCTGTTCAGCTTGGTGCTTTTGATAAAGTGTGATTGTGTCCAACACTGAAGAGACACATAACTGTTATTTCCTTCTAGCTAATGAGTAGTTAACTGTAAACTGTGATATTAAAGAGGGTTAAGGCAAAAATATCACTGGTTACAGTCCAACTTGGCACTTGACATGTGTTAAGGTCCTTGGACAGCTGGAGGGCATGAGGTAGAAAGTATTTCTCTGCTTCTGGCAGGGTGCGCCACATCATCTCAGGTCACCCAGGACTCAGGCTTGCAGCCAGCCTGGCATCTAATATAAGGTGTGCTCTGGGGCTCCAGGCCATAGTGACAGTCCTCACAGCGGCCTCTTTGCTGCTGGAGCAGTGCAATCTCTCTCAGATCACTGAGAAGTGGGTCCTTCAAAATGTGCACTTTCTGAAGAAACTTGGAAACTTCATTTGTTGTAAGGGACCACACTGGAGAAAATAAATACGTGAGCAACTCTATCACAGCTGTATTGACACTCCTTTACCGACCTCAAGGTTTGTCTTAGGTGGAGTAAATTGTGTGTGTTGTTTATACCCAAATTTGTAGCTTTTCTTCTTTTTTCAACTACACGGAATAGCATTTTCATTGTTTATATTTGATTGCAATTTTGTATAAATTTTTAAATCCTTGTTATTACATTTGTATTACATGGGAAATGACATTGCTTTGCAAAGCATATTCCCGTGGCAAAGGCAAAGGATAGTGCTGTGTGCAGCTAACCGTGAGTTTCGTGCAGCTAACCGTGAGTTTTGTCTCCTAACCTTGGCTCTGCAGGTCGTTGCTCTCAGTGAAAGCCATGGCTTCTGTGCCTTCCGTTGGTTGTCTCCTGGCCAAAAATCAGTATTACCGAAGTAAGTTTTATGGTCAACAGAAAAGAAAAAGACTGTTAGTACAGGAACTTTTGACTGCATCTGGCATTTTTTATGTGAGCTCTGGGCTTTCTAACTCAGGGCATCATCCTTGCAGAGCCAACACTTTACCCACTGAGTCACTTCTCTGGCCCTGTTGGTAGTTTTCCTAATTTTCATTTGTTTCTGACAGAGTCCAGTATTTCTTCAGTTGGTTTGTTAACAAGGTCTGATTCTGTCCACCTCATAGATGATGACAAATCTCTGCAAGGTACTTCACATATTTCTTACCAGTGCCATTCTCCTGTTCTCCCTTTGTTTTCATCTCTCTATGAAGGAGTTTAATCTGGATTTTATTTGATAGGATTAACTGAAGTGGCAGACTCCACCTGGTGGTTTAAATCCTTTTTCCATTCGGAGCCTGTGCCTTCAAGTGTGAAAGCCAAGGATCTGTCAGCTAATGGGTATGTACTTGCCTCGCCTCATGGGGCATTGTGTGGTACCAGTTTCCACAGAGTCAGTGGGCCTGCATGTGGCCTTTCACATACACTTTAACTCTAACACACTGAATTGCACACTTGTTTTACTACTTTTTTTTTTGAGGTGCTTGTTTTTTGCTTTAGGAATTTTACCATCTCACTACTTAATGGGGCAAAAATATATAATGCAGTTCAAAGATTCTGAGGATAATGTCTTTCCAATCAGATACATTTTAAATGAAACCAAAATTTCAAATTTCAACATATTTTTAGTTTAAGTTTATAGATTTAATTCGTTTCTCTTTCAATATCATTTTATAACTAGTCCTCTTTGTATTGCTATTTGGTGGATACCATAGTAACAGCTGATTGTTTCACACAGCTTTCATAGTTACCTCTGATAAGCAAGACTTCTGGTGCCACAGTGACCTCTTTCCTCCATGTCAGCCACAGAAGAGGCTTCTTCATGATAAGGAAACTCCAGACATCACTTATCAGACAAGATCACAGTGTTGTCAGCAAAGCAACACTATTCTCCCAACACTAGGACAGTTGTTGCAAGCGACATACGCTACACAGAAAACATTTGAAATCCTGCCATTGGACTAATGTGCCCTTTTAAAGTAATGAGTCATCTTATATAATGATTTAGAGGAAGTAGCCCTTTCACAAACCTTATTATTTTTACCTAAAATTTTAAGCTATGTTCTTTTCATATCTGTGAAATGGCTTATGATTTCGTATTAGTGGAGCACCCATGCTTTTCATAATAGTTTAAAGGCCACTGGATTCCAAATGTAGAAAAGAGAATTGCAAAAATTGCAGTTGTAATCATAGGAGTTAGAATAGAAAGTGTTATTAAATACATTACATTTTAAATACAGGACCATGCATTTAAGTGTTCAGTTTTTGCATATATTTCAAAATTGATAATTTGAAGTAATATTTAAAATCATGGAAAATTATGATACATTGTTAAAGAAAAAAGTAGTAATCTAAAATAAATGGATGATTATAGTTGTATTAGAACATTACAGATGGATAAGGATAGATTGGAAGGAATTACACTTACATGGTAACAACTGATATTTTAGAGATTGATTTATAAATACTTCTACTTTTCTTTTTTGCTGTGTTTTATGTAATTTCAATTTTTTCTAATATGAATTTTTATGTACAAGTAGAAATTAATAAATGCTGATATAACAAGAGACACTGAGATACATTTTCTGAATGTTTCATTCTTTATAGTAAGTGGGCTGTCTTTTACTTTCCTCAATGTTCCATAGATTATAATTAATGAGTTTCATTTGAAATTATTTTGAATTCTGCTTGCAAATATTTCCATTTAAGATGTGAAGTCTAGATGCCAGGAATGCTAAGCTTGTGGGCAGATGGCACTACAGGAGCACAGCTAGTGTTTCCTTAAGCATCCAAAAGAGCATGGGTGTGCTTTTCAGTAGTGCTATGTTTGCCACCAACCACATGACCATGGCAAACTATCCATTCCAACCCTCAACAGGCTTACTCTTTCCAAGTGGGAACTGCACTTCATTTTTCTGTTTTTCTGTCTCTTACCTGTCATTGAAGAGGATGAAATACCTCTTTGGTCCATGTCATTGTTTATATTTCATAGAATCTTTCCTAATTGCCTGCATATACACCATTATCACTTTGATAAAAGCAGACTAAGTATTTGAAATATGTATTTAACTTGCATTTAATCTAAATTTAAATCACAATTATTGAAGACTGATTTTTAAATAAGAGGAAAATTACAATGAAGCAAATCATAATTTATATGAGGTCTGTTTTAACATTATCAACAAATTCCTGTTTTCCTAGCTTCTTGGTATATGTGTGAACATAGTGCTGGTTTAGGTTATTTGTTGAATTTCACAAAGTGTGTAAACAAGATTGTGCTTATTTGTTTACTTAGAAAGTTGCCATTTAATTCATCATTTCTTTTGCTGTTTAGCCAATATCAAAATTGTAGCTTTTATGGTATTTTAGATGGGGGTTACTCTTTCTGAACTGTTAAAGTTAAATTTCACATATAGCTTCAAATCAAGTATTGCATAAGCATCTATAGATATCAAGCTCTTCAAAACATGTATGGGTACATATGCAAATGTGTAAGGATAGTTGACAGCATATATACATTATACATACACATTTATAATTTTTCCGGAAAGCAATATTAAAATGATCCATAGATGATATTAAAAATTGAAAGGAGGGGCTGGAGAGATGGCTCAGCAACTAAGGCGTTTGCATGCAAAACCTAATGACCAGAATTTAATTTCCCGCTACCCACATAAAATGAGATGCACAGTGGCACATGCATGTAGAGTTTGTTTGCAGTGGCAGGAGGCATGTCTAGATGATTTAAAATACATATTGCTTCTGTCTTTCAAAAGAACATCACATATATGTGTTAGCACAACTGACTCATTTTAAGTAAGATAACTTCTGCGTGACTTTTATCTATTGGGTAGATAAACAGAAATGTAAGATGACCATGTTAAAGAGTGATAGTAACTCCAAATCCCTGTCACTGCTCTGTGCTCATTCTGATCTATTATCATGGTGATATCTGACTTGGTTTGTGTGTCTGTATTAAGTGAAACATGCTTCATAAACTTATATTTATTGGGAAATTATATGTTGAAGTTCCATTGTCATTTTAAAAACATATGTAAGACTGGGATAGCCAAGTCTAGATTATTCACTTCATATCTTTTGCTAATAAAATCAACAGTCAACCAATCATCTCTCACTAGAGTAAAAATTTTCTACTTGGAATTTAGGTCTACATGAGGCTTCATGCAGTATATTGGATTTAGGACTGTATGAAACAAAATGAAGAATTCCATTATACTATTAAATGATGATGATAGCTAAATTTCTAGAGTGAACATTATTATATCAACTACTATATAGATACTATAACAATTTTTTAAAAAAAAATTAAGGGCTGAATTGTAGCTTAGCATTTGCCTAGCATGTGTAAGGACTGGGTTTAAACCCTCACACCACAAAAGCAAACAAATATGCAAATGTAGTTGTGATTATTGTGAGCTGCCTATGAAACATGCTTAGCATGTCACAGTTTATGAACAGAATACCTTGTGACATCTGGAAGAGAAACTTCCCAGAGAATGGGGTGCCATTCCACCATCTTGATAGGTAGCATGCTTCCTGAATATCTTCCACCATATCCAATTCAAAACCATGTTTTTTTTCTGTTCTATGTCTTAATGTGTCTGGGATCTGTCTACATATTTTCTTTCAAATCAACTCCTCCTGAAGCCCAACTTCCATCATTCCTGCATTGGGACACTTCCATGACTGTGTAGTTGCCCACATATGCCGTTTTTATTTTGCCCAACACTCAGCACTTTACATGTTAAGTATGTGTCATATGGATGACAATGACTCTGTGGTCAGAACTGGTCTTTCTCTGGATAAGTGTCCCATTTCATTAGATAGAGATAAATGCCAAAATAATACAGAAGCAAAGAATATATTTTGCTGGTGGCTGGCTGGGATGGAGTGAGGGTGGTGGGAGGCTACTTTGATGGTGCTCTGAGGGAAGGACCTGGGGAGATGGCAGCTTTGGGATTAAATTTTGAAAGAGGAAATGCCACCAGCATTGTAAAGAGTCCTCTGAACTGACAAACACAGCCAGTGTAATTGGTCCTCAACATTATGCATCCATCTGTTGCTGTGTTTCATTAAGAGGATGAATTTGACATTTTCTAAGGGAAGGAAAATTTTCAATAGCATTTGTTCTTCATTAAGCCCAGGACAAAAATGGTGGGGTGGTGTTTTTACCTATTCTCCTTAGAGGCCACAAGGATGGTTTCTAATTGTTGGAAATCACACAGTATAATGGCATGTTCACAAGTAGCCTATTGTCTTGGTTCTTGCGAAAACTTTTAGTCTGGTAGGGTCTGGACTCACTTGTGTCTGTTGTCCTTGAAATAATTTTCTAAACTAAAAAAGTAAGTAAATTCCACTCTGTCACTCTCTTTGCACACAGCAGATGGGCAAATACATTGCTATTGTTTTAAAGGTTATTTTCCTGCTTTTTTAAAACTTATATTCATAGGGCTAGTTTTTATTTAGAACCTAGAAAATAAGATTGCCTCTTTACTCAATAAGTTAAGAACCACATATTTCATCCCTGATGTCTGAAAAGTTTTCACCCATTAAGTCTAATATTGGTTCCCAAAATAATATGAAAAAAGGCATATGATGGATATCTAATGCAAGGCTTCTAATATCTTTTACTCAACCTTTGGAACATTATAATTAATTATCATAATCAAATACGCACTCCATTTTTTCAGCAAAAAATTTTGTTCTAGTTTTCTCTAAGCAGTCTAAATAAAGTAGTTTTACTTCATAGTTTTAATTAGGCATATCAGAGCTTGTTAGTGTCCAGACCAGATTATAAACCCCAAATAGGATCAGTCCTTTTTCACTCTATTAAATGTTTAACTAATACCTATAGTAGACAGCTTCAGGTTTGCTGAGATGAACTTCCAGACCAGGCAGAGTTATGGAGGAAGGGATATTTATTGAAGTTTACAGATCCAGGGGAAGTTCCATAATGGCAGAAGAAGCTGGCCTGCCTTCACAGGACCAAACACACAGAGAGAAGCACAAGCCTAAAAGTAAAAAGCCACCCATCCCAGCACACTTCAGGAACTCCAGCTAGGCACACTTTGCATATTTTTAGATTGAAATCTCAAACCCACCACCACACCTTAAGGCTGGACCCTAAGATCCACCCAGTGACAGTGCAGGTGGCTACAGATCCAAACTACATGCTAATAAAACACTGAACATATTGGGGGTCATGTATTCAAACTACCAGCATACCCACTGGAATTTAATCTTCATAAACAGTTTATTCTTTCCTATATGTAGCAGAGGCTTTGATAAGTAGTTTCTTGAACTATGTCAAATTATTACCATGATTTAAGATTTTGGAATTCTTTTGCAAAGAAGAGCAACATTTTATTTTCAGATAAGCTTCTTTTAAAAATATCTGTGTAATCATAAGAAGCATCTTGGGCTGGAGAGATGGCTTAGCGGTTAAGGCACTTGCCTGCAAAGCCAAAGGATCCCGGTTGAAGTCCCCAGGACCTATGTAAGCCAGATGCACAAGGGTTGCATACATCTGGAGTTCATTTGTAGCGGCTAGAGGCCCTGGCATGCCCATTCTCTCTCTCCCTGTTTTTCTCTCTCAAGTAAATAAATAATTTTTTTTTAAAAAAGAAGCCTCTTGAGGGAGGTACCTTAATTCAAATTTTAAGCCAAATTTCATCAGGAAAAAGGAAGAGAGGTAAATCCCTTAAACTAAACTCATCTGTTTACCTTGCTCTTTTCATCCTAGGTATATTTCACCTATCTGTTTATTTTTTGTTCTTTATGATACTGCTTAATATTCTGGAAAGAGACTATATTGTTCTCAATAGTATGTGAAAATCATCCTATTTTCATGAGTGCTTGCCTGTGTTTGTTCATTCCTTGAGTTAAAAAGCTCATTTGAGTCTGGTTGACAGTAATTGTAAGATTTCAATGGCTTCAGAATTCTGGACCCCACAGGAGTAAGCACTCCAACAGGAAAGCAAAATGAGCCCAATTGAAGGCAAGTGTAGTGGAAATGAGTTAATTTTTCTTACACATATTTAAAATCTTAACTAATTTGAGACTGTGCAGTTAATTCAAATTCAACTGACAAATATTTTCTTTATAAAAAATACTTTTCACACTATTTCATATTTCTCCTTTCAAATTTCTAAAAAGGGTGTTGAGGATTCAAATGTCTTTTAGCTAATTATTTTAATTAATTATGTAATAGTAGTTACATGGCACTTGTCCCTTTTTTTTTTTCCCAAATGACAACAATGGTGTCTGCAATGCTAAATAGTTACAAAAAGATGTCAATATAGAGAATAGCCAGAGATGTATTATTGTAACTAGAAAATTAAGCTTGTGCTGCTGTCACCACAGAGGCCAATGTTCAGAGACAGGTATTGAATCTCTAAGTTGTGCATTAGTTAGAGCTCCAATAATATAAGAAGGCAGCAAATTAACACCCTAAAAAACAGATTAACACTCATTTTCACTTAGCAGGAGTCATGTAGGGGGCAAAGATAGTGATTCCAGAGCTCTGTCTTGTCTCTCTGGGCAGGTAGTAAGCCACGTTTTTGAGACTGGTGATTTATTTGTTTATTTCATTATCATCTCTTACATTCTTCCCTCTTTCTCTGGATACCTGGGCTCAGGTGCTTCTTGAAACACTGAATCTAGCTAGTGTCTGTCAGCACTGACTTTGTACTCCTCCAGGAGCATCTAGGCTGCAGGGGGCTAAGGCAAAATAAATGAATCATTATTGTTATGCAAATGCAGTTTCCTTTCTACAACATACAGCACAAATACACCTTTATAATATGAATGTGAAAGCTCCCACATCCACGCCTCCTGTCCCTTATCACTTCAACAATTAAAACAACCTTAAGAAGAAACAATTTCTTTTTGCAAAGCTGTAGCCCTGCATTCATCACAATTTGATACTTCAAATCATGTGGGAAGTTTGATAAAATGCCCATTAGGATCTGTCTCTAAAATTCCCATATCAGAGTTCCCAAGCTGCAGCCTAACAATTATGTTCTTTAATGAGATCTCCTGGTGATTGTTTCCAAGGTGTCTAGGGTGCTCCATTGGGATGGCCACGGGCAAGACTGCCACCTTCTCTCTGCCCAAGTGGGCAGGTAGCTGCTTCATGGACATTTCAGATGTGAATGGCATAAGACAGCTGAGTGAATAAGTGCTTCTACAGATTAAAAAAAAAAAAAGATAAAGAGAGTGCAATTCAAATGAGGTAGGGTTAGGAGTTAAGCACACTTGAGCAACCACCTTGCGTGGGGTTAGGTGGAGCTGGAGTATAGAAGGGTGTGCAGGTTGTAGGCAGTTTTCTTTTTCATCCTCACATTTCAAAGATCACATAAAACTACTAGGCTTAAGTTCAAATGCCCTGCTTAACATTTTAGCTCCTCATTCATGGTCTATGTTAGAGATAAATACAATCTAAAAAAAAATACCCATTTTCACAGTTTATTTCTACCACATACCT
Organism: Dipus sagitta; assembly: GCA_036346955.1. Taxonomy (NCBI): domain Eukaryota; kingdom Metazoa; phylum Chordata; class Mammalia; order Rodentia; family Dipodidae; genus Dipus; species Dipus sagitta. The sequence goes on along the minus strand of CM070771.1, from coordinate 71,482,975 downwards.
GTTATGTAAAATACATTATGTATGCACTTAGTTGACAATATATTTTCTGTGAGGCCACAGTGACCTTTAAAATAAATACAGGGAATCTTCTGTCCTAAAATACTTTTATAAACAGCAGCATACGCTGTCAAGGTACTTGGTTCTTCCTAGGAAGCCAAGGCTGCCTTGAGGTAAGGCCCTCACTTCATCTGGCCACCATGGCCTCGGTCTCTGAGCTTGCCTGCATCTATTTGGCCCTCACCCTGCAAGACGATGAAGTGACCCTCAAGGAGGATATGATCAATGCCCTCATAAAAGCAGGCGGTGTGAATGTTGAACCTGTTTGGCCTGGCTTTTTTGCAAAGGCCCTGGCCAATGTCAACATGGGGAGCCTCATCTACAATGCAGGGGCTGGTGGGTCTGCTCCCGCGGCTGGTGCTGAGCCCGCAGGAGGCCCTGCCCCTGCCACCACTGATGCCCCAGCTGAGGAGAAGAAAGTGGAAGCTGCTCCTTCTGGGTCTGAGTTCTTTGCCCAATCAGTGCATGGGCACAGCTGTGGGGAGTGGGTAGACCTCAACCATATGGGGGCTCCTCCAATCTCCTCCTGGGTCTGAGTCCCCACCTACCGCATCTGAGTTCCTCGGAGGGACAGTGTGTGGGCAGCCACCGCCCTCTGGAGTGAGTAGACCAGACCCCTGTATCTGGGCTCCTCCCACCTCCCCAGTGTAGGGTGCATGCATTGGTCCTTGTCCTGGAGGGCTCAGCACCAAGTAGGCCAAATTCCTGTTCTTTTACTCCTCCTAGTCTCCTGGTCCTGGTAGGTCCAATTGTGCCTTGCTCTGGGAGGCCTGGCCCCTGTGTGAGCTGTGAAACAGGCCTTTTGCTCTGGTATCTTGACTGGCCACTAAGTACCAACATCCCTGTTCACCTGAGTCAGAGGGTGAACAGGGCAAAGGATACAAACTTGCTTCCTTCTCAATAAAATAAAGAGTTTTCCTGAAATGAGTAGACAACAACACAAAAAAGCTAACAAATGTCAGAAAACAGAGAGATCTCCACCAAGGATGCCTAGTCCTATTACAGAAGCCTCCAGTGAAATCATAGAGAAATCAACCGAAATTCACTCCCAAAATGGAAACACAATAATCAATGAGACCCTGATTTTTAAAAAAAAGTCATTGAAATTGAAGCAAACTATCAAAGAACCAACAATTGTATCAATGAAATTAAACTGAATCATCTCCTAGAGCATTCAGCTTTTGACAGTAGGGTTAACTTGATGGAAGAAAACATTATAACCCTCCAAAGAGACATGAATAAATTGAAGGTAAGTCAAGAAATGGAAGATCTCAACAACCGACTGATTAAGTTTAATGAAGACTTGATCAAATACAACTACAAGAACTACAAAAATCATCAATAAAATAAGAATTCAAAATGAAATCATACCTCAAAAAAGTGATGGGCATTATACAAAACAACACAACAGAAAACAAAAATCAAATAGAATTTATGAAAACCTCCCTAGAACCACTCACCAACAGAGTTACTCATGTGGAAGACAAAACCTCTGACCTGGAAGCCAAGACAGAAGAAACTGATCCAAATTGAGCCAAAAACGTTGCTAAATTCAAAAAATCAAGTGAACAGAATACGAGGGAATTGTGAGGCACTCTAAAATGAAATGATATGAATAATAATAAAATGAAATGAAATGAAATCTGGATCATGGGTATACCAGAAGGAGAGGAAATCCGGACCAGAGGCATAGAAAACATACTCAACAAAATCATTGAAGAAAGTTTTCCAAATCTTTCAAAAGAGAGGTCCATCCATATACAAGAATCCCATCCCACAGAACACCAAGCAGACATGACCAAATAAGAAACTCTCCAAGATACATCATAGTTAAAACCCTTAACAGTGAAAACAAAGAGACAGTGTTAAAAGCAGCAAGTCACAACATACAAAGATAATCCCATTAGAATAACATCATATTTATCAAAGCAAACCCTGAAAACCAGAAGGGCCTGGAGTGGAACACTTCAAAGTCTGAAAAACTATGGCTTCCAACCCAAGCTACCCTACGCAGCAAAAGTATCCCTCATAATAAATGGTGAAAAAAAAAAAAAAAAAAGAAAACAACTTTCCATGAAAAAGTCAACTCTATGATTATATGAACACAAAGCCAACCTATAGAAAATACTTGAGGAAATACTCCACACAGAACAATCAAATAACCAATCTCAGGAGCCAACAAGAAGATCACAATAACCAAAATAAACCAGGCTCAAAAGAGTACATACACAAATTGGCACCCAACCCCATAAAACACGTCATCATGACAGGGATTAATTCAAACCTCACAGTAATAACCCTAAATACTAATGGTCTTAACTCACCCATAAAAAGACACAAGCTATCAGGATGGATCAAAACACTGGACCCTTCTATCTGCTGTCTTTAAGAAACTCACCTTACCACTAAATACACACACCTCCTCAGGGTGAAAAGTTGTAAAATGATATTCCAAACAAATGTAAATAAAAATTAAGCAGGTGTTGCTATATTAATATCTGATAAAATAGATTTCAAACCAAAAGTAATCAAAAAGGGCAAAGAAGGCCACTTCTTATTCATCAAGGGGATGACTCAACATGAGCACATCACAATCATAAATATATATGCCCCAAACACAGGGGCACCACACTTTATAAAACAAAATCTACTCAACAATAAAACAGTCATAAACACCAATACCATCATAGTTGGAGACTTCAGTACTCCACTATCATCAGTAGACAGGTCATCCAGGCATAAAATGAACAGGGATATAATAGAGTTCAACATCATAGATCAACTAGACCTAACTGATATCTACAGAACTTTCCACCCCAACTCTACAGAATACATATTCTTCTCAGCAGCCTATGGAACTTTCTTCAAAATTGACCATGTATTAGGCCATAAAGCATGCCTTCATAAAGTCAGGAAAATTGAAACAACTTCCTGTATCATGTCAGATCACAATGCTTTAAAGGTAGAAATTAACAAGAGACACATCAAAAACTCCACCAACTCCTTCAGGACTAAACAGAACACTTTTAAACAGTGAATGGGTTGTTGAAGAAATCAAAAAATATACTATAAAATTCCTAGATTTAAATGATAATGAAAACACAACTTACCAAATCTTATGGGACTCAATGAAGGCAGTTCTAAGGGGAAAATTCACAGACCTAAATGCCTTCATTACAAAGACAGATCACAAATCAATAACCTGGTTGTCCACCTAAAAGCACTGGAAAATCAAGAAGTATCCAACCAAAGAGCTCCAGACAGAAAGAAATAATCAAGATTAGAGCACAAATTAATGAATTGGAAACTAGGAAAACAATTTTAAAAAAAGCAATGAAACAAAGAGCTGGTTCTTTGAAAAAATAAGCAAGATTGGCACAACACCTGGCCAAACTGATCAAGCACAAAAAAAAGAGAAGTCTCAAATGAACAAAATCAGAAATAAAAAAGGAGAGACCACTACAGAGATCAATGAAATTGGAAGAATCATCAGGGCTTACTTCCAAAACCTCTACTCCACAAAATTAAATAATCTGGAAGAAATGAATTCCTAGTCACATACCATCTACCAAAATTAAACCCAGAAGCATATTAATCTCCTAAACAAACCTATCACATCCATGAATATTGAAAAGGTAATCAACCCACCCCTGCCCCCCCCAAAAGAAAAAAATCTAGGACTGGATGGCTTCTCAGCTGAATTCTATCAAACCTTCATAGAAGAACTGATACCAATTTTTTTTCAAACTATTCCATACAGTTGGAGACCATGGAGTCCTCCCTGACTCATTTTATGAAGCTAGCATAACCCTAATACCAAAACCAGAGAGAGATGCCACAAGGAAAGAAAATTATAGGCCTATATCTCTAATGAACTTCGATGCAAACATCCTGAACAAAATCCTTGCAAACCAAATTCAACAACATATCAAAAGCATTATCCACATTGATCAAAGTATGCAGGGATGGTTTAACATACAGAAATTGGTCAATGTAATACATCAGATAAATAAGCTGAACCATAAAAGCCATATCATCATCTCAATTGATTCAGAGAAGGCCTTTGACAAAATACAACATCACTTCAGGATCAAAACAGTGGAAACAATAGGCATAAAGGGTTTATATCTCAACACAATAAAGGTTATATATAAAGCTCCTAAGCCCAAATAATACTTATGGGGAAAAACTCCAGGAGTTCCTACTGAGATCAGGAAGATGGGGTTGCCCACTCTCACCTCTGCTGTTCAACATAGTACTTGAAAGTACTAGTCCAAGCAATAAGACAGGAGAAAGAAATAAAAGGGATTCAAATTGGAAAGAAAGAAGTCAAGTTAGTTCTATTTGAAGATTACATGATCCTATATATAAATGACCTGAAAGTCTCCATCCTAAAACTTCTAAAGGTGATAAATTCCTTCAGCAAAGTGGCAAAATAAAAAATAATTGCACAAAATCAGTAGCTTTTCTATATGCAAAGGACAAATATACAGAGAATGAAATCAGTGAGACTGTCCCATTTTTAATAGCAACAAAAAATTAAATACCTTGGAATAACATAGCAAAGGATATGAAGGGACTATATAATGAAAACATAAAACACTCAAGAAAGAAATAGAGGAGGACTTAAAAAGAAGGAAGGACCTCCCATGCTCCTGGATTGGTAAAATTAATATTGTGAAAATTCCAATTCTACCAAAAGCAACATATTGATTTAACACAATACCAATAAAAATAACAGCATCATTCTTCACTGAGACTGAAAAAAGGATTTCAAAATTCATATGAAATGGCAGAAAGCCACAGATATCCAAACATATCCTCAGCAAAAGAAACACCTCTGGTAGTATCACCATACCTGATCTAAAGCTATATTACAAAGCCATAGTGACAAAAAAACAGCATGGTACTGGAATAAAATCAGAAATATAGACCAATAGAGCAGAATTGAAGACCCAGACTTTATGACAAGCAACTGCAACTGCTTGATCTTTGATAAAGCTGCCAATAATGTAGACTGGAGAAAAGACAGCATCTTCAACAAATGGTATTGGACAAATTGGATGACCATATGTAGAAAAATGAAATTAGACCCACTCATTCTGCCATACACAAAAATAAAGTCCAAAAGGCTTAAAGACATCAATATAAGACCTGAAACTCCTCAGCTACTGGAAGAAAAAATGGTAAGCACACTCCACGATATAGTACATCTAGATTCTCCTATGTGCCCATCACTGTAGTTGACTTAAAATGCTCCCAGCACGGCTCAGGGAATTTTGCAGAAGAGGGGGTCGAAAGATTTTTAGAGCCACAAGTTGGGACATTTTGCACAGAGATGTTGCCTCTCCTCCATAACTGACTGCTGCCCCCATAATGCATGACCCACAATCCCCATGTGGTTGACCTGCATTCCCAATTTGGAAGGCCTCTTCAAAACAGGGCCAGGGAGGAGGGAAAGGATGGTACCAACATGTGATGTTTACATACAAAATATGTCCATATGTAATGATAAAAAAAAACACAAAGAAAAAATAAGGTTTGGGTAGATGGCTCAGTAGTTAAAAGCATTTACTTGCCAAGACTGATGACCTGGGTTTGATTCCCTAGCACCCAGCTAAAGCCAGAGGTGCAAAGTGGTGCATGCATTTGGAATTCACTCGCAGTGGCAGGAGGCCCTGCTGTGCCCATACTCACTACTCACTCTTTCTATGTCTGCCTCGTTCTCTACATCTCTATCTCTCTTTCAAATAAATAAATTATTTTTAATAAACAACAACAAAAAAGGTGGGGGGAAGCCAAGAATGAACAGTTTGAAGAGTCCGATGACACAACATGGGCTTTGGTCTTTTTGATTAAACCTATTGTAACATAATAAAAAGAAGTCTGTTGTTGGTCATAAAAAACAAACAAACAAAAAACTCCAACAGCATACAAATTAAATGATTATAAATTAGAATGATCTGGTTATGGGAAAGAGATAAGCATTATCGTAGGTGCACCATTTCTTTTATGTATTTGCTTATTATATATTGGCTGCCATGTGCCAGGCACTCAACTGGTTGACAGTCTCACCATGTTCTATTTCACAGGAATCTGATAGAAAGCATTTGCCCTATGACTCCAGGGCCAGAGACAGCCACACCTGCTCTCCTGCACAGGGTATTAGAGCCCACTTAATCCATGCTATAGAGATTTACACATTAAGAACAGGTAGGAGGGAACTAAAACTAGTACAGTAAAGTTAAAGGGAACAGTGATGCCTACTCTATAGGAAAGCACAACAAAAGATATACATAAAGTAGTACAACCGAAGAATAAAAGCTATATATATATATATATATATATATATATATATATATATATATACACACACACACACACACACACATATACAGATATACATATATACATATATACATATACATATATATGTATATATATACATAAATATGTATATATATACATATTTTGGGGGGGGGTTTTGAGGTAGGGTCTCACTCTGGTCCAGGCTGATCTGGAATTAACTCTGTCATCTCAGGGTTGCCTTGAACTCATGGCGATCCTCCTACCTCTGCCTCCCGAGTGCTGGGATTCAAGGCGTGTGCCACCACGCCCGGGTAAAAGTATAGTTTTAACTTTCATTACTTAATGAGATTTTGTAATTTCACTTGAAATGTCAATAATTTTTAATTTTAACTACTTTGAAAAATGATGATTTAATTTTATATTTTAAGAATTATTTTTAAAAGATTTAAAAAATATATATATATACTTTTTATTTGCAAACAGAGATAGGGGTGAATGGGTGTGGCCAGGGCCTCATGCCTCTGCAAACAAACTCTAGATGCATGTGGACATTGTGCATCAAGCTTCACGTAGAGAATTGAACCCTGGACTGTCAGGCTTTGCAAATAAGTTCCTTTTGCTGAGTCATCTCTCCAGTCAGTTTGTTTTTAAATGAGAATATTTTAGTTTTGTTGTATTGTAGTCAGTAAAACACTACTTCGCATTTTATTTAAAAATTTTTACTTACATGTGTGCTTGTATATGCCAACGTCTATTCCCACTGTAAACTACCGCGAGGGATCAGGCTTTGCTAGCTGGGTACCTCAAATCACTGAGCAATTGCCTCAGCCCCTTATCTTGACTTTTAAAGCCTTGTTTATTCTTTCTCTAATTTGTTTACTGGGTCATGAATTCACATATAGTCAAGTATCAGAGAGAGAAAATTAAAAACTATTTTTGAGGACAAAGACAAACAGTTGGACTTCCATTCAGAATTCCTATGCCTAATAAGTGGGGTCCTTAGGCCTTTCTCAAGGCCTCAAACCTCACCTCCTTCCAAATCCAGCCATCATGGTAAGCCTTCTGCTAGGTAGCAAGTGTAGGTTTGGACTAAGAGGAGATTTTAAAGCGTCGCTGTAAGCAGCAGACAGGAGGCTCTCCCAAAGGCTGCTCTGTGTTGCAATAGCTATGAGTCTTCAGATGGCCCCTCCAGGTGTGAATCAAAACCCTAGACCTCCTGGTCTTCTGCAAAGGCTGGCTCTCAGGTCATTCCCACTTTTGAAATATTACTGGGAACAGCTAGGGACTGCAGCTGTAAGGATTGAAACAGGCAAATTTCCTAGTTTTCATGAACTAGGGTGAGTTCTTTGTCATGTCCCATCTTGCTGTAGGCACATCCTATGTGTGCCTACCTGTTCTGTGTGTGCCTCACTGAGCCCAGGACATCTACACAGACCCCAGATTTATCCACAGAGTATAATATATAAACCACCCCACAATTGGGCTCATCCAAGGTCCCCCAGTGTAATGAATCTCTGAGGACAGAGCCTTATCTCAGCTCTTAGGTGGGCTTAACTCAGCAATTAGGGTGCCAGGCTGTCAGTGGTCACCAAAGCTCTAAGCAGCTCCAGGGTTTGCTGTCTCACAGAAATTGAAGAATGAATCTCACGAAGGAAGATGAGTTTTAAAGGAGAATGTTTCATCATAGAGAGAAAGCAAATTTAGAGAAAAAGCTGATAGCAGAGGGAAGCAAACATTATTGTACAGAAACAGCAGAGAGAAGATCTCTCATACAGGGAGAATGCATGCGAGAGGGGACCAAAACACACGCTGGCCAATGAATAGTAAAAGAAGCAAAGGTAACATGCTCTCTGAAACAGAACAGTGACCAGACCCAGAAAGTAGGGTGCAGCTGTATAATTGTTGTCTAGTTTTATAAGGCTTTCTTGCTAAGTAATAAATTATAATAGGTAATAAGGTAATAAGTTGTACTTTCAAATGACTGTGCTGAGACATGCGGAAGTGTAGTTCTGGCTCAACGGTCAATTCCCACAACCCATCTAGGTGTTTCTTTTCTGATCAGAGTCATGTTCCTCTTTATCTCAGTGACTGTGCTGGTTTAACACCCATCTGCAAGCTTTGCAAGGGAGAACTAAAACAAAATCAAGGATAAAACTGAGGGTGGGCAGCTGTAGCCTGTCAAATTTGGCTTTGTTATTTTTCCCACAGCCCTGTCCTCTGTATTTGTCAGCTTGGCTATTTTACACCCAGCTGTAAACATCTTGTTCTTCATTTCCAGTGTTCTCCTCATTACTGTTTTAACCCTAACTTCTGCCAAGGAGCTAGGCAAATGCACAGAACAAGATTCATGACTCTCAAAGGCCCTTCCCTAACTACCTGCCAAATTCCTTCTTTTTTTTTCTCTACCACTAAGAAGGAAATAATGTAGTAAAACATACAGGAAAAATAATTTGGGAAAATATTTCCCACAAGGATTTTAAATTGTTAACCTATTAACAGTCACCCTATTCACTTTATTTTCCTTATTCAGATTGTCATGGTTCAAGTTGATTGTGTGTTTATAAAAAAATCTTTTTAATTAATATTTTTGCATTTATGAAAATTTAAAATTATTATAAGCAATTAAACATGTTTGTACAATTCTCAAGTACTTAATAACACTAAGAATCAAACAAATGTAATGCTTTGCTTTTAGTAGAGTCAGTTAAAAATGCTGACCCGTCCTATGGGCCTTCCAGGTCACTTTGTTGGCTAGGGATAAGGCCAAGATATTTAGCAAGGCTTGCTTGAGCAAGGGCACAGTATGAGAGTTTAGAATGCATTTTTATGATAACAGATGCATAACTAAGGATTGATTATTTTCTTTTAAATTTTATGTGGACACAGTGTGTGTTGTGTGGTGTATGGGGGAGGTGTGGTACAAATGTGCTGATGTAGTGCCCCATGTGCTTATCTGTGGTAGACAGAGGAAACATCAGGTCAAAAGACACAGCTCTCACCTCAAAGTGGATAACAGATAGTTCATTCTGGAGTCAATATGAGTGATGATGGCCCAGGAACACAGATTTAGTTACCCCACATTGCATTTTTCCATGTGCTAACAACTTCCTGAAGGTTTTATAGTTACAGAACAAAAGACAATCATAAATCAAAGCACTTTCCAAATACACTGTCTGACCACCAGGTAGGTAGGTTATATCAAAACAGGGAAATCTCCGCAATAGGCCTCAGATGGGATCTGATGACATTCTTAGCCCTTGGGTTGGTGGAAGTTGGGGGTCAGACAGTACATTCCAAAAAGTTTTCACCTGATCAACTGGTAGTCATATAGGTATTAGGACAGAAACAGAGGCGGGCAATTAATGGCTATTAAGGGGCTGTTAAGCCCAAGGTAACTTTGCTCTGACTTGCAACATCCCATCATTCTATGTCACAGTAGCTGTATCAGTCCATTCAGCCTCACTGGAAGTAGGTGCAGCATATACAGCTGTGTTCTGGGAACTTTAGTTCACAGTTCGCCCCATTGGCCAAGTATCACATTTTGTGCATGTAGAGTCCAAATACAATATTTAACATGCCTCACATAGTTAGGAAGGCTCATTCCTAGGATCTACTACAGATGAGGTTGAGTAAGAGGCAAGAAACCCTTCTTCAGGAGAGAGAAGTTGCTGCTAAAACTATTAAGGCAGAAGCGCTTCGATATGTCAAATCTATTAGAGATAGCTTAGCAGTTAAGACACTTGCCTGTGAAGCCTAAGGACCATGTTTGACAGTCCAGGTCCCACATAAGCTAGACACACAAAGGTGAGGCAAGCGCAAGGTTGCACATGCTCATTAGGTGTCTTAAGCATCTGGAGTTCAATTACAGTGGCTGAGGTCCATCAATTCTTTCTCTCTCTCTGTCTCTCTCTCAAATAGAAATACACCAAAAATTAAAATTTCTTAGACAATTTGAAAAAATATTGAAATATAAAAGATTTATAAAATATAAAAATAGGAGTTAGAAATTTAGTTACTTGCAGTACTTAATTGTTGATGCAATTGAAGATTAGTGGCATTCGGCATTTCTGATGTCCATGTGGTTGTACACTCAGATATTTAGAGAGGGAAATATGAATCTAAAAGTCCATTCCTTGAAATTCTGTATCATTGGAGTTGGTTAGAAGTACTTGATTGAGTCCTTACTCTGTAGGCAGAAGTCTTTGATGTCATCTTCATCTCCCAGTACCTCATTGTGGAAAAACTGTAATTCTGAGTCTTTAGTTATTAATTTAAAATTACTTTAAAACTCTTATTAGAGATGACATATACATATAAAATATATTCATGGTGAAATATATATATATATATATATATATATATATATATATATATATTTAATTGTTATAGGGCACTCAGTACTTACTTTATAAGAAGGTAGATTTAGAAGAACTAAATGGTAGTGTCATAAGGAAGCCAAATATTTTGGTAAGTTTTGACAAGCTATGAATATTATTTGTTTTTTTTAACCAGTACTCTTTAGGATTAAATTAAAATAATAAGCATAATAAATTTAATAGTTCAAATTTTATAAATAATTTTAAACTTTTATTTATTAAAATAAGTTTTTAATCTAATAAATGAAGGCTTTATCTAACCCCAGTGTTCTCCTCATTACTCTTTTAACCCTAACTTCAGCCAAGGAGCTAGGCAAATGCACAGAACAAGATTCATGACTCTCAAAGGCCCTTCCCTAACTACCTGCCAAATTCCTTCTTCTTTTTTTCTCTACCGCTAAGAAGGAAATAATGTAGTAAAACATACAGGAAAAATAATTTGGGAAAATATTTCCCACAAAGATCTTAAATTGTTAACCTATTAACAGTTACCCTGTTCACTTTATTTTCCTTATTCATATTGTCATGGTTCAAGTTGATTGTGTGTTTATAAAAAAATCTTTTTAATTAATATTTTTGCATTTATGAAAATTTAAAATTATTAAAAGCAATTAAACATGTTTGTACAATTCTCAAGTACTTAATAACACTAAGAATCAAACAAATTGTAATGTTTTGCTTTTAGTAGAGTCAGTTAAAAATGCTGACCTGTCCTATGGTCCTTCCAGGTCACTTTGTTGGCTAAGAATAAGGCCAAGATATTTAGCAAGGCTTGCTTGAGCAAGGGCACAGTGTGAGAGTTTAGAATGCATTTTTATGATAGCACATGCATAACTAAGGATTGATTATTTTCTTTTAAATTTTATGTGGACACAGTATGTGTTGTGTGGTGTATGAGGGAGGTTTATCATTACATTTAGATGTAATTTAACCATAAGTTATTAGAGGTTTCAGTTAGTAAAAGGATGAAACATCAAATCCTTAAAAGCTGCTTCTATAAACACTGGTAAAAACAGAATATTCAGGAAATCTTATTGCTGTAAGTATACAAGTTGATGTTATTTGACAAACAAAACAAAGGCTTACTCTAATGGAAAACATATAAATTTACAATTTTTGCTTGTAAACCATTTAGTGTACATTAGTAAAACAGGGTAATACCTAATAAATCTATTGCTGGAAGCAGAATTAGGCATTTTGTAAATATTACTAAAAGTGAAATAATTTCAACAAACTTTGAATTTTGGATTTAAAAAATTTAATAACCTTTATTTCTTTAAACATATCTTATTCAGAAATGTAATAACTTTTGACCTAGACATTTTACTTAATATTTTAAATCTAGAAATATATACTATTTCTTTCATATCTCTAAGACCAGTTCTCTGGGTAGAAGGGAGTATCTTTCTCCTTTTCAGTACTATCATGGAAAAAGAAAACTGTTTTCAAAGACAACCAAAGCAAGATAACACTTGGCATCTCTGTTTTAAAACATTTTTGTTTAATTTATTCATTTGTAAGCAGAGACAGATAGGCAAAATAGAGACAGACAGAATGGTGAGCCAGGACCTCCAGCTGCTGAGAAATAAACTCCAGATGTAAGTGCCACCTTGTGCATCTGCCTTACATGGTGTGGTGGTTTGATTCAGGTGTCTCCCATAAACTTAGGCGTTCTGAGTGCTAGGTTCCCAGCTGATGGAGATTTAGAATTTAACACCTCCTGGAGGCAGTGTATTGTTGGGGGCAGGCTTATGGGTATTATAGCCAGTTTCCCCTTGCCAGTGTTTGACACACTCTCCTGTTGCTATTGTCCACCTTATGTTGGGCAGAGGGTGATGTCCACCCTCTGCTCATGCTATTTTTTCCCCTGTCATCATGGAGCTTCCCCTCCAGTCTTTAATCTAAAATATCCCCCCTTTTCTTCCCCCAAAAGATGCTCTTGCTCCGGTGATTTCTGCAAGCAATGTGAACCTGACTGCAACACAAGGGTACAGGGAAATTGAACCCTGGTTGTTAGGTTCTGCAAGCAGTGCCTTAACCACTGAGAAATCTTTCCAGCCCTAAGACAGTTGACTTTTAATAGTTAATCTGTAGAACTCTGTAGGCAAATATATTATTTACTCAAATATGTTAATTACTCAACGAAGCAGAAAGCAGAGATGAGTCATTATCTCAATTTTTGGATTTCAGGTCTAGAAAAAAAACATTTCTTTCTTCAATTCCCTAAATGGGAGCAATTGTGCTGAGGCAGAGCCATGGGTCCTGAGAGCCAATCTTAGCAATAAAGTCTTTTGTGTAATTTGAATTAAGGCAAGAACTTATCAAATAAAATCTTGATTAAAGTTGTTTAATTATGTATAACTTTTTGTTTAAAATATTAATTGTATTGTTTTTAAAAGGAATTTGGATGAACATAAGACCCTTTATCTTTATGATCGTTTACTTGTAAGTCAATTTGACATTACATAAGCATTATAAAAATATCAGCATATAGACAACAAATATTAACTACACAGAGAAATAGACTAAACAAAACCCAAAGATTTTGTAGCTTTTATTTAGACATATCATTGTTAGTTTCTATTATAGATATCAGTCTGAATATTTTTTAATCTTTAGTTTTAAATCTATAACTTAAAGAGCTATGACTTAACAAAAATAAAGCAGAAATTTTAAATCTTAAAATCAGAACCTTTAAAATGAAATTTTTAGTATTGAAAAAAATTTGAATAACCTTATAAAAACTGTTTTGAAGGAGGACAGCACAAACAGGCAGACAACAATTTTTGCATCTTAATGTCACAACTGTAAGTTAAAATTCATTTTAAAGGTTATAAATTATTAGTTTAAAACTTAACAACATGGCTATTACTATTATACATAAATAGGCCTATCCAGAGTCTCAATGTTATTGTTTTCTGAGATTGCATTTCTGTAATCTTTATTATATCACAAAAAAGAAATTTAAAGATTCCCAGAAAGCATATAAAATGAAATATTTCATATTTGGCACTTGGGTATCTATCCTGAAAAAGAAATCCATTATGATCAATCTAAATAAAGGACCTTTAGTGTATACTACTGAGGTATTTTGATGTCTTATTTCCTATGACCATTGAAAAATAATTAAATAGAATTGTAAAATTAGTTTTAGAAAGAAATTTTCAAAATCTATGCATCCTCTATGGACTGATAGAATTTAGATTCAATGAATATTTTATCACCCAAAGAAGTAGCACTTAAAGTTTCATGTACATTTAGTAAAGCTAAAGATAACATTATATAGGCATTAAGAAGCAAAACATACTTAAGATTATGTATTTATAAGGTCTTTTAATAGATTATCAAAACATTCACATTCACACATTGATACTTTTAGTTGGTATATCAAAAATATACTAAAAGCAAAAGTAAAAATAACAAAAAAAATGAAGTGGCCACAAGTTGTATATATTTTGAACTTTATGTTGTCACATTTTGGAGAAAACACACAAAAACAAACATATAAAAGATCATGGACAAACATGACACAAGCACATAAATTTTAGGTGCACCCCAAGAAAGTAAAATTAACAGTTTCTGTCTTCTCTCTTTGAGATGTAAAACTCAGTAACACAGAAGATCAATAGTGAAGCTTGTTATGTAGATCTACAGAAGACAGTTATTCCCATTTGAGCTAAAAAGTAAAAGGGGAGAAGTTTTTTTTTACAGATAGAAATGGCTTATACTTGTATCTATTTTTGTCTTGAACGCTAGGGAAACTCCTTCAAAATGTCATCTAGCAAGAATATAGATTTAATGAAAGATCAGGCTCAGGCTCAAATTCCTTTGAGCGAAGGACCGGTATAACAGCATTTAGGGAGTTTCACAGAGAAGATGGGAGCAATGAGACAGGCAGGGAAAGTTTAGAAGTGGGTATTCCTTGAGTTTAGGGCCCAGAATGTGCTGCTTTTAGTAGTTTTCTTGGGAACAAGAGAGTGGCGTAGGACATCTGGGAATCAGTCCTTTTGTGATGTTCCATGGAAAGGCCATGTACTGTTCCATCTGACCCAAGAATGGGATACAGATGTCTAGGGATTCTTATCTTTGGTGCGTCTGGTGCTACATGGGTTTTTGGCCAAAAAAATTGATTAAAGAAATCAAGGTATCTTATAATCCAAGAGTAGAGTTGAGGAGACACTGTAGTTATCAAGAGTTACCCATAATGGTTTAGATGGCTCTTTTGTGAGCCCCCTAAATGTCACCATCAAGAGGAATGAGACACAGCTCCATATTGCCATCTTCAACAGCCTGAGGAGTTCCCCTAAAATTTTAGGAATGTCAACTTAGGTTCTATCTAGGACTCATAGAACTTTATGAAGAGCCAGTGTGAAACAGTTGAAAAGTTTTACAAACTTCAGTACAAGAGTAAGGCAAAGGAAAGGGCACTCAGAGGGAGTGTGAAAGCATACTGAGAACATGAGTATGGAGTCTTAGGAGAGAAAGTCTTTACAAATGAGTGTTTTAATCTTGTATGGAATTATGTAGGTTTTATATTATATATATATTTCTATATAACTCAGGCAGTCTCCGATCTGCTCATTGTTCAACAGGAAGCTCAGTTAACTGCTTATCCATCTTTCCAGCTCAGAATTGGCAATTCTTAAACTAGTGTACATCTGTACTATGCAACAAGTGCATGACCCACTTCAAGACACCTAGGCTGTGTCATGCTGAACAGGACACTTTCCTATCAGGAGACTCTGGTAATTTGAACATGAGGGAAACCTTCATGGAAAGCAGTCATACTATTGTAAAGGAGAAAGGAGAGGAAATGACAATAGTTAGAGACTGCACAATTTATCTTTAGTTCTGATATAATCTCTCAAATTTAATTTTTTTTCAAGGTAGAGTCTCAATCTAGCTCAGGCTGACCTGGAATTCACTATGTAGCCTCAGAGTGGCCTCAAACTCTCTGCGATACTCCTACCTCTGCCTTCCAATTGGTGGGATTAAAGGTGTGTGCCACCACACCTGGCTTCAAATTTTTTTTTAATCTTACTCATTTTTAATATCTTCTTTTGACTTATGGGTTCTAGAACACTTATTGATTAGTTTGTCAATTACCAGTTTAATCATTTCTTAGATGTTTTAAATTTTTCATTAAAGCAGAATTCCCATTATGATTTTCTTTTTAGAACAAAAAAATTATTGCCTAGGACTTTAACATTTCAAAAAGTTAAAATAATAATGAACCCCAATTCAGGATTAAATGTTCTCCATTGTGGAAATGTAAACCAAATTTATTTTAGTGAGGTTTTCCCATTTTTTCAAATACTTGCAAGTTAAATTAACACAATTTTCATATCAGCTGGAGTACTAAATAGCAGTTTTCCCCCAAACATGTCTTCCTTCTTTGGAGGAATGGTAAGATAAAAAAAATGCCTCATGCTAGAAGAGATAAACCAAATAAATAGTCAGAAAATAATATGTTCTCAAACATCTGCATGTAACAACAAACTGAACTGTCAAAATCAAAGTGTTTTCAAAGCAAACAAACAAAATGAATGCCTTAAAATAAACATTTTGAGAACAAATAACAAACAAAAAATTATCCAAAAACAACAACAAAAAAACAAAAATAAAAGATTATAAAACCAGCTAAGAATAAACAAGTGGATTGTTGACCAAATCAAGGGAGGTCTGAGGCCCAGACCTGCACTTGAGGAGACAACACGAGACGGTTGGACACAAAAGGCCTGTACTGGTATCTGGCTCTCTCCAGGTGCATCCTAAGTGGAAGTGGCTTATCCTTGGGGACCCTGTTCCAGTGTCATAACTGTCAATGCAAAAGACATGGATCTCATCTCAAAGGGGATAAATATGAGTGATAAATATAGAGCCAAATATGAGTGACCATGACCTGGAACACAGATTTAGGTTACCCCAAATTCCATGTTCCCATTTGTTAACAACTTCATGAAGGTTTTATAGTTACAGAACAAAAGAAAGTCATAAATCAAGGCACTTTTCAGTGACAATCAGGTATGGTGGGGAAATCTCCATCTTCAGATGTTATGTGAAGATATTCTTAGCCCTTGGGTTGGTGGAAGCCCAGGGTCTGTCAGTACATCCCAAAAAGTTTACAACTGATCAACTAGTCACATGGATGCTAGGTCAGACACAGGTCAATAATAATGGTAAGTCAATAAATGGCTATTAAGGGGCTAGAGGTAGCCCAAGTTAATTTGGCTCTGACCTGCAACATTCCATATCTCTGTGTTCACAGTAGCTTTATCAGTCCATTTAGCCTTGCTTGAAGTAGGTGCAGCAGATACAGCTGTTTCCTGGGAACTTTAGTTCACACCCTCCATCTCTCACCTGCCTGTTTTTCCTTGTGATTGGGGTCTCTTGCTATTTGCAAGCCCTAGTGATTCTCTGAATCTCCACTTTCCCATAGGACTTGGGTTACAGATCTGCTTGCCTATTGCCTAGCTGTTTATGTGGGTTCTGGAGATTCTAACTCAGGCAGTCTCAGGTCTGCTCATTCTTCAACAGGAAGCTCATTTAACTGCTTATCCATCTTTCCAGCTCAGAATTGGCAATTCTTAAACTAGTGTACATTTGTACTATGCAACAAGTGCATGACCCACTTCAAGACACCTAGGCTGTGTCATGCTGAACAGGACACTTTCCTATTGGGAGACTCTGGTAATTTGAACATGAGAGAAACCTTCATGGAAAGCAGTCATGCTACTGTAAAGCAGGGGTGTTGATGTACACGTAGCATGGATTTCAAGCGAAAAATATTCCTCTCCTGCTTTGTCCCAGAAATCCAGCTCCCTCATCTAAGGTAGCAATTATTATGACATATTCATGCATATCATATGTGTAAATTTGGGTATGTTAGGTTCTACTATCAAAAGGCTTCTAAAATTTGTGGTTTATGTAGTCCAGGCTATCCTTGATCTTGCTATGGGATCCAAACTGGCCTATAACTTGGTATCCTGATTTTGCTTCCTGAGTGCTGGGATTCCAGGCCTGTGCTAGCAGGCCTGGTTTTGCATTATGGCTTGACTTAATTAAGATCTTTTCCAATGGGTCCACCTACCATGTAGATGCTTACATAGTCATGCAAATTGCTGGTCTATTTGTAATTTTTAGGAAATGGAATCAAACCAGATATTCATCAACTGCTGACTGGATAATGAAAATGTGGTACATACACATAATGGAGTTTTACTTTCCTCTAAAGAAATATTAACATTATTAAATATGCAGGAAAATGGGTGAAATTGGTAGAAATATATTAAGTAAAGCATTCTATACCTAAAAGGACAAAATTTGCATATTGACTCTCATATGTGGATCCTCACTGTTAATGTTTGAATGTGTTTAAGTAAGGGGATATGAGTGTAAATATGGGCTATGATTTGATAGAGGAAACCATGAGAGGGGCACACAACATGACTAAATGGTGGGGAGAGGACAAAAGCTAACATGTAGTATAAAGGCAGACAGGAGGGAGGTTGGGAAGAGGGCATAAGGAGAGATACAGAGTGGTATGGGGAAAAGTGAAGGGAAGGGAAACAAAAACACCAAAAACTTGCCTGAAAACATCACAGTAAAACATTATTCTTTGTATGTTAATAAAGTAAAATAATAATATAAATATTTTTGTGTGATTTCTTGCTAGGGATACTTCTATTGTGTTAATGGCTCAGCATTATTTTCTGTAATCTATTAATAGAAGATTATGTTTAGTTTTTTTCTAGAACCTAATGTTTTTCTTCCTGTAAATGTTTATTCACACATTTCTTTCATTATGTATACGATAATTAACTATTAGCTAAAAGTTAGCAGTTTCACTTTTTACTGCTCTTCCTGCACACAACTCATATATGTTCCTTCTGTTTCCAAAGTATTTTTCATATTTTCCCTTTCTATCTCCTCCCATACACTCCATAATTGCAGCATTCCATAACCTTAGCCATGTCTAACATCTGTGTGACCTAACAGTATTCCACCCTTCCCCTCCCAGGCACTTGTGCTGTCCCCCTCCTTTGCAAAGTTAACACTAGTCCCCACCCTAACCCACTCCAAGTCCCTCCCAATTCAAAGTAACCCAAGTCCTAGTGTATCCACAACTAGCCTCACTAATTTATCCATCAAATAAACAAAGTTACATAAGTACTAAATTAAAAGAAATAACCAGTTAATTTGGCCTTGTGGCATTCAAATAGCAGCTATGTACATTAGCTTTGTTCATACCTGCAGTTAGTATTTTACTCTGGATATAATATGGAAGTCATGCTAGACACAGTTAGAGCCTATCTGAGGCTATAAATTCTGAACCACACACCCAAGAATATAGCAGATAAAACAAACAAAAAATACAAGTAATTAAATAAGATGCAAACATTCCAATAATGTAATATAAGAAACATGAAAAACCAAGGCAACATAACTTCTCCAAAAATTATGAGTCTCATAATAATGGCCTGCACAGAGAGTGAATCAGATGAATTGCCAGACCGAAAATTCAAAACAATGACTTTAAGTATGTTCGAATAAATCAAAGAAAGATTCAAATTAATCAAAGAATTAAACTCTTGAAGGAATCTCCAAAGAAGACAGATAATCAGATACATGAAATAAATAAAGGATATGAGTAAGGAGAGAGAAAAATACTAAAGAAAAAATTAATATGAAATACTGGAAGTGAAAAACAGAGTAAGTCAAATAAAAAAAAAAGTGTAGTAGACAGCTTCAGGTCCCTGAGATTAACTTCTAAACCAGGCACAGTTATGAAGGAAGGGATTTACTGAAGCTTACAAGTCCAAGAGAATTTCCATAATGGCAGAGGAAGCTGGCCTGCTTTCACAGGTCCAGGCAGAGAGAGCGAGAGAGACAGGGAGAGAGAGAGAGAAAGAGAGAGAGAGAGAGAGAGAGAGAGAGAAGTCACAAGCCAAATCCCACAGCACACTTCAGGAACTCCAGGCACTTTGCATATCTTTAGATTGGAATTAAAAATCTACCACCACAGAGGTAGTTCTGGACCCTAAGATTCACCCAGTGATACCTCCCTCTAGTCAGGTGTCTGCAGATCTAAATTATAAACTATAATAAATTGCTGAATATATTGGAGCCATCTGTCCAAACTACCACATTCTTCCCCTGGCCCTGAATAGATTCGTAACTATCTTGCATTGTAAAGTACATTCAGTCCAGTTTCAAAGGTCCCCACATTCTTTACCAATTTAAGGTAGATCCAAAGTCCCAAGTCTCATCTGAAATTTAATATTGTCTCTTAGCAGTGAGTCCTGAAAATCAAACAATTATGTACTTTCAACATATAGAGGCACAGAGTAAACAATTTCAAATGGCGTAAGGAGAGACTAGAACAATGAAAACTCAATAACCATCAAGCAAACATCAAACTTTTGCAGATTGAGTCTGATAAAACCAGGAACTAACAGTCTCTGGATTTTGTAATTCTGCCCTTCCAGCTGAGCAGAGTAACGAGAGAAAACTTCCATCCCAGGCCAACAGTGAGCTCCATGGTAGTCCTTGCATAATACTGGTATATCCAAAACATTTTTGGGTCTTCATGCAAACCATGGTACTTCTTCTAATGGCTTTGCCAGCCTATCAGGGTCATCACACCCTGCCTCATGCCACAACTCAGCAGCTGCTCCTGGATTCATGTGCAATTCATGACCACTCCACACATTTTTTCATGCTCCCAAGGCCAATACCGGGTGTGCAGGGCACAGCCATCTTCTTAATTCAGGGACAAAATAAATCATGACTTTGAAAACAGATTCCTTCTTCGGTCAACTCTTTCCAAGAGTTTGCATTTTTATGGTAGTCTTTCCTCAGGCATCCTCTTCATTGTTATAATGTAAATCAGCTGGGCCATCTTCCCTAAGATTGCTAATGTGTCTGACAATAGCAGCTCCAGTAACCTAAAACCAGTCTCAGTGCCTGTAATTTTAACTTGCTTGAGGTTTTCCAACTTAAAATCTTAAATCTCTCAGTCCAATATCTTTAGCCAAGAGCATCAGTCCATTACAAATTTATCCTTGATCCAACGCTCTGGGCCTGGGTGGCAGAATGCAGTTAGCCCTTATGCCAGTAGCCCAGTTCCAACAAAGTTATCTGCAGTCTTTCTTTCCCCTTAAAAAGTTCATAAGTCAAGCTTCCCAGCTCAATTATCTCTGCAATTAGCATTTTCAAATTCTCATCAGAATAGCCCATAATACTTGGCTTACCCTTCCAGAAAAGCATCTTCAGTTGCAAGCACCAAGTCCTTGCCCATTCCTCCAAAACAAAAGTCCTATAAAACCAAAATACACGTGGTCAGATTCATTTTGCCCCATATTATGGTACCAATTTCTGTAGTAGATAGCTCCAGGTCTCTGAGATGAACTTCTATACCAGCCATAATTATGGAGAAAGGAATTTATTGATGCTAAAAGATCCATGAGAATTTCCATAATGGCAGAAGAAACTGGCTTGCTTTCACTGGTCCAGGCAGAGAGAGAGAGAGAGAGAGAGAGAGAGAGAGAGAGAGAAGCTTGGGGTACCCCTGAATACATCTACTTTACCAGCTACTGGTGTCTATGTGTGCTATGGAGTCACACTTTCTGCTCATGGGTTCTTATATCTGAAGATTTGAAAGGGTCATACTTGGGCTTGTATTTTATCTGTCAATTGAATATCCTCCTTTGCCGTTACTCAAGCTTGTTTTGTGCCAGCAATCAGTTTTTGTCTCAGCAGATTTTGGTGCACTGAGCTTTTATATCAGTCAGCTCCCCTCTGGTGTCTGCAAAAGTTCTTAGGGTCATACTCAGTATATTTGGTGTGGAGGCTTTGGGTTTGAAGATATAGTAGTGCTGAGTTTCTATTCTTACTTGTTACTGGAATTAGGGCTGAGCCTGTGTCCTGGAAATTATAACCAACCAAGAATGGTCACCTATCCTCTATAATCCAATCAAAAGAGTCAAGTAAGTAGTTAAAAGCAGGAAAAAGAGATGTATTCAATGTGAACACATTGGGAAGAAGGGCAAAGTGATCCAGCGAACATTCCGTACTCCTCCTTTGGGGCCCTGACATGAGGTTTGGGTTGAAATAGAAGGTAAGAGCATAGCTGAACACTGTCAAAGTATGGTCTTGTTCATCTCACTCTCTCAACTCCAGCCTCTATTGAAAAGTCATCAAAACTTCCTGGAGGCAAACTTCTCCTATGACTGACACTAGGCTTTAGCCTATTTCTTTTGCCAGCATGAAATGCCTGAGTAAATTCCAATTCCTTGGGGCTAATTTTCTCAATAGTCTGATAGCCAAAGTGGAAGGCCTGGTGTGCCAGACCAGTTACACCCTGGCTTTGAGTGTAGGTTTTCTTGTAAGATTAACTCCCTTCTTCCCCCAGTCCACAATGGAGAACTAGCATGTGTCCCTGCCCCAGAATCAGCTTCATACAGGTTGCATATCTGCTGTCCAAATGTTTGTTTTTCTGTAATTGCTTCTGGAACCTCTCCTTGTCTTTTTTGTTTGCAGAGCTAGAGTGTGTGAGTATTGCTGGAAAGGGGGGATATCCATCTTCATTTCATTGCTGTTCAATACTCCAAATTTGAGTCTGTTATTTATTTTTGTTAAATCTAATGTTTAATGGTCCTGGATTTTAAGTAGATGAGATTGGTCTCATTCAGGGTGGTATGGCTATAGACCCAGATTTTATCTAGTCACTCACTGTCTGCAGTTTATTGCAGTCTCTGTCATGATCATGCTATGCCAGAAACATAGTTGACCACATTTAAGTTTTTCCACAATATCAGAATTTATTTAATAATAATAATAAATTCACAATGGCTTTGTTGACAGTAATTTTCCAAGTATTCCAAGTTTCCTTGATAGCCCTAGCCAAGGCAGGTTCTTTTACTATAATCTTAATTACTAATATTAATTCTCACTTCACACATCACACATCACACAGTGATATATTTCTGTGTATGCATGTATGTAGTTTAGAGAATGGTTACAAAGGTTTAAGGAGCCAAGGTGTCTGAGAGATAGGGAAGCTGATAGAGATTGCAATTGTCTCTTTTCTGAAGAAGCTGCTATGATTGTGCTCACATAGAGTCAGGCTGCAGCCAGACAATGAGTTTAAGCAGAGCTATAATGTTGAGTCTGCCTTGAGGTGAAAAGGCAGGATTGGGTTGAGACAAACAAAGAGGTGGATTGATAGTTGGCAAGTCTGAGTGGATGAACAGGTGAATAGGCAGCCAGTGGTTTGAGTAGGCTGTAGCAATAGCTAACACTGAATAAGCTAAAGACTTTGGGAGACAGGAGTTCTATGCCTATTTTTTCTTGCTGTATGCACTAGTATTCAGATGAAAGGTAATTGGGATTTCTGCCAGCCCAGTATTTGGTGTCCACCTCTTAACTGAGTCCAGGGGAGAGAGCTTCACCCTTTCCTCTTTATGGTGTATCTTATTTTTCTGATATGATCTCAATTTACCAATGTGCTTCTATAGTTCCATTTCTTCCCTATAAATTTTTAGGGTAGCACCCTTTCTACACCCAGAATATGTCATTTATCAGTCTGTGTGACATTGGTGGTGCAGGATAGATGGTGCTGTTCATGTATCTACTCACATGTAGTCATCTTCCATCTTCGAAATCTACTTGTAATATGGAGTTTCTTGGGGCAATGGTACAATCTGAAAAACCACTGTGTCATACAATATTGAGTAACTTAGGGCAAGGTACAACCTGATATCAACATTATTTCTCATCTTTCTGCCTTTCTCTTCTCTTTCTGTAGTCACGATCATCACTGGAAATGGAATGGGAACACAGCGCCACACGACAACAGCAGCAGCCTTAAGTGTGTTTTCCAGGGACCTCCACCCAGGCAAAACCTGCATTCATGCCTTCCATGAGGAAGGACGTTTTAAGGTGAGCCCAATGTGAAGCAAAGTTGGGGATTTTATTAGAGATACTGTAGTAGACAGCTTCAGGTTCACTGAGATGAACTTACAAACCAGGAACAGTTATGGAGAAAGGGATATTTATTAAAGCTTATAGATCCAGGGGAAGTTCCACAGTGGCAGAAGAAGCTGGCTTGCTTTTGCTGGTCCAAGCAGAGAGAGAAAAGCCCCAAGCCAAAAGCCAAAAATGACACTGCACAGCACACTTCAATCCAGCTAGGCACACTTTGCATATCTTTTGATGGGAATTTCAAATCTACCACCACACCTTAAGATATGCCCAGTGACACCTCCTCCTACCAGGTGGCTGCAGGTCCAAATTATAAATTAATAAAACACTGAATATATTGGGAGTCATCTATTCAAATTGCCATAGATACTTTAACATATGCTTAAGTATGTGAATTGAAAGAGAAAAAGAGTTGCTCATGGAAAAATTAAGACATACTCATGTTTAGGCATGGACTTCATGGAGAATTACAACTAATTGTATTTGTAATAGGTACATAGAGAAGTTGGATGGCTGTCAAATTACATTCCTAAAAGTTGCTAAGAAACTTACCCTATTTGTTTATTTTTTAAGGAGAGAGAGAGAGAGCGCACTAGAGAGAGGGGCACAGAGAGAGAATAGGCATGCCAGGTTCTTCAGCCGCAGTGAAACTCCAGACACATGCACCCCCTTGTGGTCATCTAATACCAACCTGAACTTCACTGACGCTATGACTCTTCAGCAATATAAGATTACCTAATACCACCCCGACCTTCATTGATCCCATGAATCTATAGCAATATGGGCTCATATAATATCACCCTGACCTTCATTGACCTCATGACTCTATAGCAACATGAGCATATCTAGTACCACCCTGACTTTCACTGACTCCATAACTAAATTTAAACCAAATGTTGAAAAGATTTTATGATTTGTGACATGTTAGCTAGCCATTTACAGGATCAAAACAAAATCAGTACCAGAACATATTGATGGAAACTGAATTAGAGATTTAGCATTGTGGTGGGTTTAGTTACTTATTTTAAGTTAAGTAAGTATACATCTGCAAAGTCAAAATAAATTTATTCACACAATGCCTCTAATCTGTCTAGGAGATTAGTAAACTACACCTGTGAGGGATTATTTTTAAAAAACTGAGGCAGGAAGACCCATTTTAATTATGGTGGCACCATTCCATGGGCTAGAATTCTGGATCTGGATTGTACAAAAATGAGAGAGCTGGCTGAACAACAGTATTCATGACTCTCTGCTTTCTTGCTCTTTACTGAATGTGACCAGCTGCCTTAAGTTCCTGCTACCATCTCTTCCCTGCCCTGCCAAGATGGACTGTAACCTTGAACTTTAATCTGAAATAAACCTTCCTTAAATTGCTTTTCTTTTCTTTCTTTTTTTTTTTTTTTTTTTTTTTTTTGGGTTTTTCAAGGTAGGGTCTTACTCTGGCCCAGGCTGACCTGGGATTCATTATGTAGTTTCAGTGTGGCCTCAAACTCAGGGCGATCCTCCTACCTCTGCCTCCTGAGTGCTGGGATTAAAGGAGTGTGCCACCACACTCAGCCTTAAGTTGCTTTTGTTGGGGTATTTGATCATAGCAACAGGAAAACTAAGACAATAGGACTAGCCTTACATAGTGAATACCTAACTAAATGCCTTGTTTCTTTACAAGAAATCTAATATAATAGTTTAAATTTTTTTAGGAAACCTATTTAAATACTTTTGTTTTGCTTTTAAAATATTTTCCTTTTCCATAAACAATTTTCTTTTAAATACAAACATTTCAGTAATTATTATATATTTATCTTTATATTTATCTTTAATGCATATATAAAATCATGATTTTCTTTTTCATTTTCTAGGTCTTTTGAGCACATTAAATATGTTGCATATTTGAGTTTCATTTTCCATTTACTTTCTCTTATCCTATGTTAAATTAAATATAATATATACTATAACATTAATGCTTTGAAAATATAAAAAAATCAGTAAAATTTTGTATGTTCTACAATAGTGTAACTGTCACTCCTGTCTAACCCTAATTTAATCACCTGAAAGAAGATCTTATACTCTCACTTTCCATACATTGAAAATCACAAATATACCTTTTATCTCTATGGGCTGATTTATTATGACCATTTCATATGTCTAGAATAATGTGTTTATTTGTTTTGCATCTTGTTTTAAAGGTTCATTCATACTGTTATATTTAGCAATAGTTTAGTGTTTTTATACCTATTTTTACTCATTTTACAAATACGTATCCTACTTATGGACTTAATACAACATGTTCATTCATTAGTTGATGAAAATTTAGATTGTGTTTTCACTTTTGGGCTATTGTAAATAGCAAACCTATGAATGTGTATGTGAAAGGCAGTGCGTGAATGTGTCTATTACTTTCTCTGAATTGTATCTAAGTAGATTTGCTGGGCCATATGACAATTCTACATTAACTTTCTGAGTAACTGTCAAGCAATTTTCCACAATTTTACATCTCTATTAGAAATTTGTCTTCTAATTGCACCACTTTTTTGATTATGTTCATAAAGTAGATGTGAGGTATCAAATTGTGGTTTTAATTTGCCATTCCTTAATGACTATTATGTTAAGTATTATTTCATATGTTCATTGGCCATGAATATACCTTCTGAATAAATATCTATTCACCTATTTTGCAGCTTCCTAAATTGTGTCTTAATTTTATTGTAAAGTTATAACTGTCCTGTATAAATAATCATTATTAGAACCTAATCAAATATACTATTTACAAACATAGTCTCCTGTTTGAAAACTTTTTATTTTAATAAATTCCATTTTATATATTTTCTTTTGTTGTTGGCTTTACATTTTAGAGCTATTGCTATGTGAACCTTTACATCTGTGTTTCTTATAATTTAGTGTCTTCTCAGAACTTTTCTGGGGACTTACTTATCCCTATATTCCCATATGGCCTTCTGAATTCTTAGGAATGTAAAAAGTTTTCTGAAGTCTCTAATGAAGCTACTTCCTCAAATTTTTCTTTTAAACTTTCTGGTTAGCCTATTTTTCCCCTGAGATGTTATCTACTGTCTCATATGACAACAGGATATTGAATGACTGCCTTTAATTTTTTTTCATCAAAAACTTCCAAAGAAATCATTGATTACACTGTATGTGATCCTACCAGGCCACTTACAAATCAGATCAAATGCATATTCCCTTGATTGTGAAGTCTTCCAGACAACCATCTGTCAATTACTAAAACTCTTTGGAAACGGAATTTTGAAGGAGTTCAAAACCTCATATACCCTTGTCAGTGACAACATGCTCTGATTTTTCCTCCTTTGGAAAGTTGATTGTCCCCAGAGCTTCTGTAGAATTGGAGTGAGGATCATGGGGAAATAATTTCAAGTGTCACTTTCTGACCACTGTTTATTCACTTTTCTTATATAAATGCTATGGATGTTTGCTGATCTTTGGGTAATTCTCAAAGTTATGAAAAGGTTTCTTTTCTGCATTTTTGCCAGTATTTTGTTTGTGAAAGATAACATTTCAGAAGATCCTTATCTGCAATTTATACTAACAGGAATATAATGTATTAAAATGTCTTCAGGGCTGGAGAGATGGCTTAGCAGTTAAGGCACTTGCCTGTGAATCCTAAGGACCCATGTTCAACTCTTTGGGTCCCATGTAAACCAGACATACAGTGATGCAAGGGCACAAGGTCACACATGCACACAAGGGGCCACATGTGTCTATAATTAGACTGCAGTTGCTGAAGGCCCTGGCATGCCAATTCTCTCCCTCTCTCACTCACATAAAGGAAAGACTTTTTAAAAAAAGTCTTCATAGAGTATGTCTTTTGTGAATGAAGATTCTTTGGCTTGAGTATTTTGAAAACTAAAGACCTTGAAGAAGATTGGCCATGAGTAAAACTAATGCTTTTCACAGAGGAATATTCCTTAAGCATGGAAATTTCTAATTTTATGCCTCTGAAAAGGAAAGTGGGCAGAAGGTGCTGATGTGAACTCTATAGAAGATCTTACCATATACATGCTCATTTCATATTCACAATTATTCTTGTTTTCCTTCCTCATATTTTGTGTCATGTACTTTAAAAAGTTCTTAATTTCACTTTTCAGAATGAGTCTTTATTCTGCTTTTTCATTCCAAATTCACTTTAATGAATTCTAGAAGTAATGCAAAATTCTGACTACATAGCCATGCCAAAACTGATATTTCCAGTGTTGGCTTGAATTAACTTCACCAACAGCAAGAGAAAATGATTTAACTATTTGCACAAACATATGCAATATCATGAGATTTTAATTTTACTCACCACAATATTAACTGCTCAAAATATCTTGCTAGATTTATATGAGATTTTTTTCTGAGATATAATGTAAGGATTTAAATGAACATTGAGCAGAATAATGAAGATAAAACATAAACTTGAGCTTTTGCTACAATTTGGCTTTGGAGTTATAAAGCCAGGCTGCATGGTTAAGTTATCACCTTTAATATTACCTGTGAGTCACAATTTGCTTAACTTTAAATCTTGTTTTCAGATCTTTAAGGCTGAAACAATTTTTAAAACACCTCTGGTTTCTTGTGATGATATAATAAAATATTCATGGAGCTTCTAATACAGGTGTGGACATATAATTTCCTCTACTTATTTAATGAGTTTAGTTTTATCCTTAGCATTTAAAGGCATTAGAACATACATGCTCTAAACACATGACTTTACTATTCAAAGAAAAGAGGGTACTAACACATGATGTATCTATACGAAATATGCTATTAATATAATAGTAGTGTTAATATAATAATAATACTGTTAATATACTAATAATTTCTATTTTTCAAAATGCCAGAAACTAAAGTGAACATTTGAAGTAAAAAAATAGTGCTTTACTTGAAGAGGGATTTCCTACATAGCTTCTGTCCTTCCAAGTGGGCCAACAAGCTATCATTGCCTACTGAAAGAGCAACAGTAGGGGCTGTGATAGATCTCATAGATATTTGTTACATTCCTTGCAAATCATCAAGCAGTGATGGTATTTTAACAAAAGGATAGAGCAATTAGAATCAGTGTGGGAAAAGTATGGGAAC
This sequence comes from Dipus sagitta, assembly GCA_036346955.1. Taxonomy (NCBI): domain Eukaryota; kingdom Metazoa; phylum Chordata; class Mammalia; order Rodentia; family Dipodidae; genus Dipus; species Dipus sagitta. The sequence goes on along the minus strand of CM070771.1, from coordinate 71,454,158 downwards.
TCATTCTGGAGATGACAATCTGACCTTGCTTTGTCAATTACTAGCCTTGTGATCTCTAGCAAGTTAAAGAGCCCTGTGAATTCCATGTAGTATATCATATATACAAAGGTGGTAATGATACAGGACAGTGGGATGACTCTGATACCATCTAAACCTTTCTTGGCTCTGTGGTAGGTTTTCAACTCAGGAGTTAATGTTCCAGAAGCTCATGGTCACACGAAACTTCCACTGAGTCATTAGCATACAGGTTCTTGCCTTGTGAATGTGATGAGTGAACTACACAGACCACAGAAGATGAGGTTTAGGCATATTTTATCATAGAACTTACCAGAATAATGATAGAAAGTAGAGCCCCTGGATAACAGGTCCCTAGAGATGGGTATTTTAGGAAACAAGGAGATGTAGAAAGCTCCCAAGTTGGGAAGAGTCCAAAGAGATTATTTTCATGGTGACTTGGATGGAAAGTGAAGCATAAATCCCCTCAGTGGGGAGGGGTCCCGAGCAAGTAAAACACAGCTTTCTTTTAATATCAAGGATGTAAGTTAGGCATCAAGTTTGGATGAACTTTAAATACATATAGATGACCTTGTTTAGTCTGTTGGTTAGGGAGAAGAGTACACACTCGAATTAATAATACTTTACTGGGCAGGAGATGAGCTTGTCCATCTAGTTACCATGCCAGGTGTTACCTCTTGTTTTCAGGAAAAAGAGTTAAAGAAAAGTCACATTCTTATCCTTACAGGCTCAGGACATTTCTGACTTTTAGCCAAGAGGAAAATAAAAAACTGTTCACTTTTGGGTTTATGTTACCCTAAAGTGCCTAGCTCATTTCTATCTTCTGTTCTTCATCAGCCAGACTATCTCCTCATATTGGACTTTATGAGAATGAAAATTTCCCCTCACTGGCACTCATAGCTATTCCAAACTGAACATTTTAAAATTTTGTTTGTTTGTTTATTTATTTATTTGACAGCGACAGAGAGAAGGAGGCAGAGAGAGAGAGAGAGGAGAGAGAGAGAGAGGGAGAGAGAATGGGCACGCCAGAGCTTCCAGCCTCTGTAAACGAACTCCAGATGCGTGCGCCCCTTGTGCATCTGGCTAATGTGGGTCCTGGGGAATTGAGCCTCAAACCTGGGTCCTTAGACTTCACAGGCAATCGCTTAACCGCTAAGCCATCTCTCCAGCCCCCAAACTGAACATTTTTAGACAATAGATTTCTTTACTGGTTTTAAGATTAGGTAAGGAATAATTGAAAGAATTTATGGTCAATAGTAGTGTTAATGGGTCCTACAGTGCCTAGGTATTTCTTTTTCTAATTTTTTTTATTAATTAGTTTTGTACTCAGTGAATACAGTCAAGTTGGTACCATTGTTAGACTCGTCCATGTCCTACCCCCTCCCTCACATCATTTTCTGATTTTCTTCATGCTTCTTGGAATTCATCCTTGCATTTCTTTATGTCTTCATTTAGCATCTCCAGCTGATGTTTGAGGTCCTCTTTTATTTCACTCTCATTCATATCTCTTAACTGTCTTTGAACTCCTTCCATTTTTTTTCTTATCTATTAGGTCTAGTCTAGTGATGGCAGCATCCACATGATTATTGATCCTTTGTTGCTTTTTTGCAAGTTCTACCAGTAGCTTGGTCAGGGTTGCATTGATCATAGCTTCATTTTGGTGTTCTGATCCTAATGTGTCTTCTATGTTTTGATTAGAGATGTTCATTGTAGGATTGGGTGATCTAACTGGATTTACTTACATTTGATTTTTCATGTTATTTCTTTTGTGCTGTAGTCTGCCCATCATAGTGTGTATGGGCAGAGAGAGTTGGACTGTGGTCTCGATGGGCGGGGAAGTGGTGCCTCTTGGGGGAGCTGGCCTGAGCTAGCTGGCAGGCATCAGATGGGCTGAGTGGACCTGAGCTGACACGTGGGTGGGTGGATCAGCCTGAGCTCAAGCACAGTGGGAAGCTAAAGCAGCTTGAGGCCAGATGCCAAAGAAGTCTGAGCTCTCACTTGGCACAATGCCAAAACAGCCTGAGCTCCTGCATGGCAGGGGCACCAAAGTTGCCTGAGCTCTGATGCAGTGATGGGCCAAACTGCCTGAGCTCCAAGCACTGAAGCAGCCTAAACTCACATGGTGGGACACTGGGACACAGAAGCGGTCTGAGCTCACACGCAACTGGACAATGGCGGGCAGCAGGCCTGGCAGACAGGCAGGAGATTGCCCCTGAGATGGCGTGGGTGGACAGGCAGAGTGAGCCTGAGCTCATGTGGGCATGTGGAATGGGCTTGAGCTTGCACGTGGACTGGCTTCAGCCGGAGCAGTAAGTGGGCAAAAGGGCAGAGCAGGCTGAGCTTGCACAAGTGGAGATGGGCGGTGCGCATGTGATGGGCAGATGGACCGATGGAGCCTGAGCTCCAGCAGGCGGAGCATGCCCAAGGTCACACATGGGCAGGGGTACCAGGGCGATGGCCCCTGTGCAGTGAGGCAAGTGGAACTATTCTGGCCTGGGTCCCCTTTCCTACTGTAAGTGCAGGAGTATCCTGAAGCTGGGACTGTGGGTATGGCGGCTGCTTGGGGGGATTGGGAGACTGGTGGGTACCTGTGAGCGTGGGAATCAGCAATTCCCCTTTTTCCCCCCCTCTGTGCCCTCCCACTGGCTATATAATTTCTCTCCCCTAAAAGACCCAGTGAACCCTTAATGCCTTGCCTTTCTTAACCGGGGATGTGTGGCACAGTTAGGCTGTTGCCATCTTGGCCCTAGGTATTTCTTTGGTTGAAATAGTCAACTTACAGAAAAGAAAGGTTTATTTTGGCTCAGTGTACGCTCAGTTGATGTCATTACCTTTAAGCCTATGGAAATGCAGGATATCTTGGTAGGGACTGTGTGTAAGAGCAAACACAGACTATGAGTTTTCCCCAAATATCCTCCTCATTATCTAAAGTCTTCATGTAGCAGAGAGGTTGGTGATGTTCAATACATGATTGCTGAAATAATATACATACATATCTCAATTCACAGCTCTGAGACCATGGCAAGCTGATGAAGTCGAATCCTCAGTTCTGTGTAAATGTTTGTTTGGGGGTCTGGTGCAGGTAAGTAGGGAATAGATGTAAGTTACCTCTCTGTCCAGAGGAATAAGAAATAAAGGAGAAACACCTATAAAGTTGCTTAGTGTTGACCAAGTGAATTAATACAAGTTTGCCTTAAAACTGCCCAAATTTATTCCTTGATAGTTCTAGGCAATGCAGTATTACTACAGAATGACAAAACTTCTACCCCAATATTAACAGAAATAAAATGAAAACATGGTATTCTGTGTAGGAGTTTGAATGAATGGCATTTAAGAAATATTTTATTTATTTATTTGAGAGAGAGGCAGATGGAGGGAGGGAAGGAGAGAGAGAAAGAATGGGCATGCCAGAACCTCTAGCCACTGAAAACAAACTCCAGATGCAGGTATCACCTTGTGCATTTTACTTACGTGGGTACTGGAGAATGGAACACGGTTCCTTAAGCTTCACAGACAAGCATCTTAACTGCTAAGCCAACTTTCCAGCCTGACTGAGGAATTTTTAGTTAAATTTCCTTCTTGAGCCCCAGCAGACAGACTCCTGCTACAGGGGTATGTGACTGGGAGGATCTTGGAGTCCAGCCCTAAGGTATGTAAAGTGCAGCTTGAACCTCTAGAGGCCCAAGTTTGCTGCTGTTCATAATTGGGGCTGTTTGATGGCATCTCTCTGCTTAGACCTTTGGAAATGAGCCAGCTTCTTCTGTTATTGTTGTTGTTACCCTGGGATTTGTAATCTTGAAATAAACCCTTATCCCCTATAAGCTGCTTTTGGTTGGGTGTTTATTTATCCCAGCAATGCAGAGCTGGGTACAATACTCCATAATAAGTTTGGGCTCTTTTAATCAGGAAGAGAAAGTGGAGGGGAGAATGGGGAAGAGGTGTAGGTAAGTGATATAGGGAAGAGGTGAGGGATCAACACTGTGAGTGACATCAGGCTGTCCCAAATCATAGGGAGGAGCAGGCTATCTTAATTTGCTTGATCTTCTTTACATTTATTCTCTCTTCTGTACTGATTTCATCACCTTTTCCTCCTATTATAAAGGTCTTGAGTAGGTAGTGTGAGATCTTGAATATCATGATTTATTGTCTATACTTATGGAAGCTGTCAATAAAAAGTTAAAAAGCATCTTTCTAACTTTGTCCTCTATGGTCTGAGTATTTCTTTCTTGAAATTCGTAAGACAAGACCCTATAGGGCATTGACTCAGTGATAGTTTCATGTGACGTGACCACCCAACACCCTAACTCCAGGGTAAAACCCAACCAAGAGTCAAGAATGGTTCCATTACTCTCAAAGGCACCCCTAAACTCCTATATTAGGCATATGTCTCATTTGTAAGAACATTGTTTCACAAGTATGAGGATCTGAGTCCAGATTCCCAGCACCTATGTAAAAAGTGGTTCATGGATACACATTCTTGTGTGGGATAAAGAAGGGTCACCAAGACTCACTTGTCAGCAAGTATGACCAACAATGGAGGCTACAGTTTCAGTTTGAGACCCTGTCTCAAAAAAATAAGGTGGACGACTTATAACGAAGGCTATATGATGTACTACACTGGTCTCCACACACATGTACATGGGGCACACACATACATGCACACAGGATACACTGAAGGAGGATGGGGGAAAATAACTTTTTGTAGGTATTCATACAGGGACAGAGACCCAAGCAACCCTTCCCTGTCAGATCTAGAACCTGTGTCTCATCTACTCTCATCCAAGCTGGCCGAAAGCAATTTCTCAGCAACAGCACATCTTGCTCCTTCCTCAGGTTAGCACACCTGTGTGCTGGTCCCTCCTGAGTCAGCCTTTTGAGTCCACCAGCCAATCAGGTTTCTCCCTTATACACCTGCGTCTGATCCAAATTGGATGTTTAACCAAGAAATGGGCCTGGAACCTGCATGTAAATCCCATGGCTGTCTCTCTTTTACTCTCCTGATTTTTGCTTCCTGGCTTCCATTGGTAAGCACTTCTCTTTCCCGGTCTAGTTTGGAAGGGGGTTTCTTATTTGCCTGGGTATTGTCCTGTTTGCTTTCTACCTGAATTTTGTTCTTAGATGTTTTCTTGCTTTGCTACATGTGTGAGCTCTCTTTAAGACCTGAGTCTTTAATATCTCTTAGTCTTTTTCTGATGCTCCCATGAGAGTGTGAAGGGGAAGGGGATCTAGTGGATTGGGCTCTTATGCTTTGCCTTCGTGTGTGTGTGTGTGTGTGTGTGTGTGTGTGTGTGTGTGTATTTTCTCCAGAGGCTTTTCTGTAGATTTCTCTATCTCCCTTTCCCCTTTCCAGTTATGCAAGGTGGGGGTGGGGAGAATTCTTTTTTGGCTTGAGTCTTTCAGTTATCCTTCCCTCTAGATTCTAACTCCCTAAAATAAACCTCATATTTCACCCTTCTCAGAGTTTAGATTTTCAATTCTTTGCTAATTCAGATGAGAATCCAAAAGTCAGGATCCATGGGCCTGGGATTTCCTGCATATTTATGGAGTGTAATGTCTTCCTGGACCCCAAATCCTGAATCAACACCACATATAACACACAAATGCACAACCCAAACTCTGAGTCTCTGTTACTCTTATTAAGCTTGTTTTGTGATTGTGAGGAATATTTTTAGTTAGCCCTGAAGCTTATCCTGGCTGTAGGAGTGACTTTGACCACAGCCTCCTGCAGCACTTGTGGTTAACAGATACTGTTCTGATTGCTTGGCTTGGTACAATGTTCACCACCTTGAAGCTTTGAAAATGTGCTAGTATATACAACTGTAAGGAAATTTAAGAGTATGTAACATATAACAATGTGGAACAAAGTATAAGAAAGTATAAATGAGTGACTGTGTGTGAGTGTGTGAGAGTGTATGAGAGTTTGTAAGAGCACATAAATGTGTGTGTACAAAAGTGCAAGGCAGTATAATTGTGTATGAGTGTAAGAGTTTGTAAGAGTGTATAAAGTTGTATAACAGAGTTAAAAGTGTGTTTGAATGTATGCGAGTAAACTTATGTGTAAATGTGTGCAACTATGAGAATTCTAAGAATGCTAGATCACAACAGGTTGTAAATTTGTAAGTGTTCATGAGTGTGTAAATGTGTGTGCATGTGTGGGAGTGTGCAATATTTGCAAAAATGTTTGAGTGTGAAAATGCATAAGTTTGTCACTATAACAAAGCATAAGAGCAGATAAGAGTGTAAAAGTGTATAGGTGTTGGAGTGTGAATGTACAGGAGTATGTAAGTGTGTGTTTGTAACAGTGTGTAAATGTGTGCTGAAATATGTAACAGAGTTTAAAGTGTGAATGTGGAAAGGCTTTTAGTATTGTGCAAAACTGTTTGAAAGTGTATGATTCTGTATGCATGGAAGACAGTATAAGAGTGCAAGTATGTGACTGTGTGCAAGAGTGTGTAGCAGAGTGTAAGAGCATAAATTCATGGGTGTGTAAGAAGATAAAAAGTGTAGTACACAAATGTGTGTGAGTGTATGAGTATAAGGTGTGTGTGTATGAGTATATATTTTAATTGTGTTTACATGTATAAAAATGTTAGTGTATAAATTCATGAGATCAAGACTATGTATATGAGTGTAACATGTGAATTGTGTTTGTGTATGAATGTTTGAATATGTAAGGGTGTGTAGTAGTGTAACTGAGTAAAAGTGTGATTTTTCAAGTGTGTTAGAATATGCAAAAGAGTGCGCAGAACTGCATAACAGAGTGTAAGTGTATGGGTGTGTGTGTGTGTGTGTGTGCGCGTATGTTTGAGAGTGAGTGTATAAGTATGTAATCTTATATTATGGCTATTTGATTAGCTCCAATTAATATATACAGTAGGCACTGTTCTTTCATTTTGTGTAGATTTAGGGATTTTCCTGCTGAGCTCTTCTTTGTCCATTTAGGAACTCTCTTTTCTGCTGTCTCTCCTCTTTCTATTGTAGGTTAAATCCTTCATTGGGGTGTGCTCACTAATTTGCAGAGAAAGGTGCTTGGAAATTTTTTCCTACATATATTTGTGTGTATGTGTGCTTGTGTAAAAATGTCTGTGTGTGTGTGTGTGTGTGTGTGTGTGTGTGCACGTGTGCACATGTGTGTAGAAGCCAAAGGGTAAACTTGGGGTATCATTCTTCAAGTTCCATCCACTGGAACTTGCCAATGAGGCTATCCTGGCTGCCATTCAGCTCCAGAGACCTACCTGCCACCACCTCCCCTGCATAGGGATCACAAGTGTGTGGCATTATACCAGGCTTTTTAAAATGAGGGCTTTTGGGATTGAACTTGGGTTCTCGTGCTTATATAAACTACATTCACTGAACTATCTCCTCAGTACCCTCTTTTAAAAATATTTTTATTTACTTTTATTTCCAAGGAGAGAGAGAGAGAGAGAGACAGACAGACAGACAGAATATGGACACACAGGGCCTTCTGCCACTTCAAATAAACTCCAGATGCATGTGCCATTTTGTACAAGTGGCTATATGCAGTACTGGGGATTCAAACCAAGGCCATCAGGCTTTGCAAATATGTACTTTAACTACTGAGCCATCTGTCTAGCCACCCTCTATTTTTGAGACAAAGTCTCCCTATGTAGCCTAGAATAGCCTTGAACTTATAATCCTCCAGTGACAGTCTCCCAAATACTAGAAGTACATTTTTGAGACTTGAATTGAGAAAAATGTGTTTCTAATACCTTATTGATAATTTTTGACTGAGAATACAATTGTAGAATATTTTCCCCAAGAAGTTTAAATATATTATTTTCTGCTTTTGATAATTAATATTTTTAAAAAAGAAACTAAAAATAATCCAATTACTGGGTTTTTGCATATAAACTACGCATTCTCCACCTTTTTAGTTTCATTTTTTGTCTTTTTATCTTTTGTTCTGGCCACTTAGATTGAGCTTTAAAATCTAGAAAATAAGGTCCTTCAGCCTTAGGCTAATTTCTTAAGATACTTCTTTAATTATTTCTTCCCTGTCCTTTTCTCTATTTTGCTAGAAATTTTTCCTCAGCTTGTGGATCCTCTGGGCTGGCTCTCTGATATTTCTGTCTTCGTATTGAGGGCTTTAAATCTTTTTTTTTTTTTTAATATCCTATGGAAGATTGTTCAATCTTTTTTTTTTAATGCCCTATGGGAAATTTCCTCACTGATATATTCCAAACAGTCTATTGAGTCTTTCTTTCATTTGTTTCTTTTTTTCTTTTGGAGACAGGCCTTACTATGAAGCTCAAATTCACTATGTAGCTCCGGCTAGCCCCGCCAACTTGCAGTTCTTAGGCCTCAGCCTCCTGAGTGCTGGGATTTAGGTATATGCTAGATTCAGGCTTTAATCTTTAAATTTTAGCAGATTTTGAATGAGTTTTTATTTTGGCTCTTCCTTTCAATTTTATTTCAATACAGTTTTGTTGTTGTTATTTTTATTTGTTTATTTGAGAGTGATAGACAGAAAGAGGCAGATAGAGAGAGAAAGAGAGATAATGGACACACCAGGGCCTTCAGCCATTGGAAACAAACTCCAAACACCTGTGCCCCTTGTGCATCTGGCTAACATGCGTCCTGGGGAATCGAGCCTCGAACTGGGGTCCTTAGGCTTCACAGGCAAGTGCTTAACTGCTAAGCCATCTCTCCAGTCCTTGTTTCAATACTTTTGATTTTTTCCATTAATGTGGCATCTCTTTTTATTTTTTAATTTATTTTTATTAGATATGGGCATATTTAGTATGTAAACAACATATGTTGGTACCATCCTTTCTCCCGCCTTCCCCTTTTCTGAAGAGGCCTTCCTCACTGGGGATGCAGGTAACCCCATGGGGATTGTGGGCCATGTATTATGAGGGCAGCAGTCAGTTATGCAAGAGGCAATGCCTTTGTGCAAAATGTCCTAACTTGTGGCTCTAACAATCTTTCTGACTCCTCTTCCGCAAAATTCCCTGCGCCATGTTGGGTGCATTTTAAGTCTACTTCAGTAATGGGCTCTTAGGAGCCTCTGGATCTCTGGTTTGGCAGGTGTTGCTTGTCCTCAGTGTCTACCTCCTTCACCCTTGTGCTGATATCAAGTTCTCTAAGAAAGCAGCACTCTTGCTTGTTTTCCCAATTGGCTCTGTGGTTTCAGCTGGGGTGTTGGTGTTTACTTCTCTTTTATTATCAAGGAGATTTTGTTTTATAAACTATGGTGCAACACTGTTTGGTGGATATATATTTGTGATTGTGCTGTGCTCATGTTGGATCATTCCCTTGATGATGAGTTAGAAGTGGCCTTCTTTGTCCTTTTTAAATTACTTTTGGTTTGATGTGTATTTTATCAGATGTTAATATATCAACACCTGCTTGTTTTTTTTTTTTTTTTTTTTTTTTTTTTTTTTTTTTTTAGTTCTATTTGATTGGAATATCATTTTCCAACTTTTCACCCTGAGGAGGTGTCTATCTTTACTGGTGAGGTGGGTTTCTTGAAGACAGAAGATAGAAGGGTCCAGTTTTTTGATTCACCCTGATAACATGTGTCTTTTGATGGGTGAGTTAAGACCATTAATATCTAAGGTTATTACTGTGAGGTTTGAATTAATCCCTGCCATGATGAGGTGTCTTATGGGGTTTGGTGCTTTCTTATGTTTTGTACTACTTTGAGCCTGGTCTATTTTGGTTATTGTGATTTTGTTGGCTCTTGAGATTGGTTGTTTGACTGTTCTGTGTGGAGTATTCCCTCAAGTATTCTCGGTAGGTTTGGCTTTGTTTTCATATAATCATAGATATAAATATAATTTTTTCATGGAATTTTTTTTCACAATTATTATGTGGGATATTTTGCTGGGTAGAGTAGCTTGGGTTGGAAGCCATAGTTTTTCAGACTTTTAAGTGTTCCATTCCAGGCCCTTCTGGCTTTCAGGGTTTGCACTGAGAAATCTGGTATAATTCTGATGGGATTGCCTTTGTATGTTGTGAATTGTTTCTCTTGTGATGGTTTTAACACACTCTCTCTTTGTTTTCATTGTTAAGTTTTAAGTATGATGTGTCTTGGAGAGTTTCTTATTTGGTCCTATTTGATGTTCTGTGGGCTTCTTGTAGCTGGATGGGCCTCTCTTTTGATAGATTTGGAAATTTTTCTTCAATAATTTTGTTGAATATGTTCTCTATGCCTCTGGCCTGGATTTCCTCTCCTTCTTGTATACCCATGATCCAAATGTTTGGTCATTTTAGCATATCCAAAAGTTCCCTTATAGTCTGTTCACTTTATTGTTTGAATTTAGCAAAGCTTGGAGCCTCCAAATCAATTTCTTCTGTACAGTCTTCCAGATCAGAGGTTCTGTTTTCCACATGAGTAATGCTGTTGATGAGTGGCTCTAGAGAGGTTTTTATAATTTCTATTTGAGTTTTGTTCTCTGTTGTGTTATTTTGCATCTTGTCCATCTCTTCTTTGAGGTATGGTTTCAATTTGAGTTCTGATTTTCTTGATGCTTCCTGGGACACATTCTGGCATTTGATCCAGTCTTCTTTAAGCTTAATCAATTGGTTGTTAGATCTTCCATTTCTTGACTCACCTTCAATTTATTTATATCTCTTTGGAGGGTTCTGACATTTTCTTGAATAAAGTTAAGCCTATTGTCAAAAGCCGAATGCTCTAGGATATTTTTCAGTTCAAATTCATTGATATGAGTGTTGGGTTCTTTTTTTTTTTTTTGGTTTTTCGGAGGTAGGGTCTCACTCTGGCTCAGGCTGACCTGGAATTCACTATGTAGTCTCAGGGTGGCCTCGAACTCTTGGTGATCCTCCTACCTCTGCCTCCCGAGTGCTGGGATTAAAGGCGTGCGCCACCACGCCCAGCTGAGTGTTGGGTACTTGATGGTTTGCTTCCAGTGCAGTTTTTTGTTTGTTTGTTTTTTAAATCAAGGTCTCACTGGTTGTTGTATTTTCATTTTAGAATGAATTTCTGTTGATTTCTTTTTTTTAAGTTTTTTTTCTTTTTTTCTTTATTAGTTGTTTTGTATTCAGCAAATACAGTCAGTTCGATACCATTATTAGGCTCATCCGTGACCTACCCCCTCCCCTTGACGCCTCCATGTTGAGGTATATGGATCATGCATTATGGAGTTATCCCACAGTTATGGGTAAGATAAATGTCTCTGCATATCATGATCCAACATGTGGCTCTGACATTCTTTCCGCCCCCTCTTCTGCAAAATTTCCCTGAGCCATGTTGGGTTCATTTTTGGTCTGCTTCAGTGATGAGGTGCTGGGGGACTCTGAGGCTCTGGCTCTCTGATTTGGTAGGAGTTGATTTTTCTCTGTGCTGATCTCCTTCCCCCTTGTGCTGGTATAGGGTTCATCAGGAAAACAGCCCCCTTGCTTGTTTCTCCAATTTTTCTTAGTTTCAGCTGGGGCCCTTTCTAGGTATGATGGGGTGGCTCTCTCCTTAGGATCTACATCTATCTGAAAAAGAGAAGAAGATTCTCCAAGGGAGAGTAAGTTAGCACCAGGACAAGCCTTTACTTTTTTATAGAGAATTTAATAGGTGTAGGCCCTCTTGTAGCCCATGACTGATGGTAGCTTGATACTGGACAGTGGGCTTATGTTTGGATATGTTTCTGACTTGTTTCCCAGCTTCAGCTATGGGTCCTGTACTACTCAGGAGTTCAGTTAGCCAAATTAAGAGCAGTTGGTTCCCCACCATGGCTGTGTGCCACTATTGCACTTATGTGGGCTTCACCACAAGTTATTTGCTGCTGAGTATGTCAGACCATGTGTTGCTTGGACAGATATTGGTCATTTCCCCCCAGTCGCCCATGCAGCACCTTCTGGCACTAGACGCGCTGACTGTCTGGGGACTGGCTCTCTTCCAAATTCCAGCCATGCCATTCCATTTTGCATGTCAACCACAAAGGTGTCTTCAGCAGTAGGGTCTTACCACTAACCTTTGGTGGGTCATCAAGTACTCTGACAGAAATCTGTCTGTCTTTTAGGAAACCTTGTAGGTCTCTCTGATCAAAAGCTCATTGTGGATGATAGCCCCATGCTGGTACTGGGAGTTACATGTCAGTGCCCACTAAGAAAATGAGGAAAAAGATAACTAATATGCAAGAGTTAGAGTGAAGAGAGAGAGAGAGAGAGAGAGAGAGAGAGAGGGAGAGGGAGAGGGAGGGAGCGAAGATGTAGAAGAGTAAGGTTAGTCTTGATCCTACCCTCTCCAGTGTCTTGTGGTTCAGGAGTTCCCTGTAAGGGCCTGGTGAAGGATTAGCCATTTGTTCTGTTTTTTAGTAAGTAGAATTTTATGGTACCAATGCCGTTTGGGTCTAGATTTGTGTTTCCCACCCCTTTGATGCCCTCCCCTCCCTCCCCTTCCATCCTAGTGTCTAGTCTAGGAGATGCTTGCTGGGTATGTAAGGTATCTTGGGTAGATTCAGGTTAGGTGCTGTAGATGAGTGAGACTATGTGGCGATTTTTTTTTCTGTGATTGGGTAAGTTCACTGAGCATGATCTATTCCAGGTTCAACCATTTTTCCTCAAATTTCATTGTGTCATTTTTTCTTACTGCTGTATAGAATTCCATTGTGTAGGTATACCACATCTTAGTTATCCATTCTTCTTGTGATGGACGTCTGGGTTGATTCCATTAGAAGTTTCCATTGTATGAGTAGGCATTTTTGGTGGCAATCCCTCAGTTTTCTGACTTTTATTGGCTTTTTGCATTGTTGTCTACCCATTTTAAGGAGACTCTTTATTTTATTGAGGAGGAAGCAAGTTTTTGTCCTTCAGTCTGTGCACCCTCTGATTCAGGTGATCAGGAATATTGGTACCCAGTGGCCAGTGAGTATACCAGAGCAAAAAGCCAGATTCCATAGCTTTTTCACAGAGTAGGTGTCCGCAAACAAGGCACAATGGAAACTACAAGGGTCAGGGGACTGTGAGGAGCTGGGAGTAGTCGGGAAATAAGGGTCTGGCCTACTTACTTCATATCATTATGCCTGACCACACACTGTCTGCTCAGGTAACCCAGACCAGGGTACTGGGAGGAGCCAGGAAACAGGGGTGTCTGGCTTGCTACTCCACACCACCACACCTGCCCCTCTGTTATTTTGTAACTTTACACATTAGCATAAAAAATTTTAGGTATCATTATGGAATTTTCTTTTTAAAAACATTTTTACTTTTTTTATTTGGGGGAGGAAGAAATGGAGATTGAGCATTAGCTCACCAGGGCCTCGTGTCTCTGCAAATTAATTCCAAACACATGTGCCACTTTGTGCATCTGGCTTTATGTGGGCACTGGGTAATCAAACCCAAACAAGACGGCTTTGAAAGCAAGTGCCTCTAACTGATGAGCCATCTCCCCTGCTCTATTATGGCATTTCAAACACAAATTATTTGTTTTATTCTCTTCCCCTATCTTCCTTATACCTGTGAAAGTTTTCTGAATGCACAGCAGCCTAAGACTAGATGTGTCCTACATTTGTGGTGCTTCTGACAGCATTCATCATGTTGCAACACAGGACTTCACTGCAGCCTCAGTTCAGAACACGTCACACATATGCTTTGCGCTGTATATGTTACGCCACACAATACCAAGGAATGCTGCCTGAACACCTTAGCTCAGTTTTAAGAGTGTTGTATCTTATGAATTTCATTGTTTTTACTGTGCATTCAAAGTTTTACACTCTATAGAAAATTGTGATTTAATTATAAAAAATTAAAACTTTTAATATTTTTAAACACCTGTCAGTTCTCAGCATGTAGTGAACCAAATTAATGAATCTCTCAATTGTGTTGTTAGAATATTTGCTTTTAAAAATTCAAAGAACACAGTCAAATAGTAGAGAGGGAGCTGGAAAGATGGGTTAGCAGTTAAAGTGCTTGCTTGTGAAGCCTGAGGACCTTGGTTCAATTCTGCAGGTCCCATGAGCGCCAGATGCACATGGTGGTGCATGCATCTGGAGTTTGTTTGCAGTGGCTAGAGGTCCTGCTGCCCCCATTCTCACTCTCCCTCATTCCCTCTCTCTGTCTCTAATAAATAAATAAATAAAAATAAAATCTTTTAAAAATACTAGAGAGTTCTCAAAAGAAGAAATATATATTGCCTATAGACATCTATAAACATCCTTAGCCATCAAAGAAATGTAAGTTAAAAATGCTTTGAGATTCCATCTCACTCATGTCAGAATGGCTATCATCAAGAAAAAAAATCAGGGCTGGAGGGATGGCTTAGCTGTTAACACATTTGCCTTAAAGCCAAAGGACCCAGGTTTGATTCCCCATGACCCATGTTAGCCAGATGCATGAGGGGTGCACGTGTCTGGAGTTCATTTGCAGTGGCTAGAGGCCCTGATGTTCCCATTCTCTTTCTCCCTCTCCCTCTTTCTCTGTCAAATAAATAAACGAATAAAATATAAAAACCAAATTAAAAAAATAAAAAAAAAATAGAAAACAAAGTACAATATATGCTTGGTAGGCTGTGGAAAAAAGAGGAACCTTTCTACAATGTTGGGGGAAATGTAAACTGGTACAACTATTGTGTAAATCAGTGTGGAGGTTCCTGAGACAGCAGAAGTAGATTTACCATATGTGTTAGCTATTCCACTCCTAGGCACATATCCTAAGGACTCTTCTCACTACCTTAGAGATACTTGATAATCCTTATTTATTTCAGTTATATTTACAATAGCTAAGAAATGGAACCAGCCTAAATGTCCTTCAACTGATGAATGGATAATGAAGATGTTATACATTTATGGAGTTGTATACAGTGTCAAAAAACCTGAAACTATGAAATTTGTAAGGAAATGGATGGATCCAGAAAGGATTATACTATTTGAAGTAACCTAGAACCAGAAAGCCAAACACCACATGTTCTCTCTCATATGTGGATCCTAGTTACAAATTATTAGACTTGTATGTGAGTTGGAATAAAACTCTGTAGCAGAGGCCAGTAAGATAGAAAGAGGCTATAAGGAAGGAAGTAGAGGGGAGGATTTAAGGAGAGGGCGTTATATATATGTGTAAACAGATGAACAGATTACTGGGGATGTAATAGCCTAAGTGAAGTCAGGAGGAGGGGTTGAGTAAGGGAAGCATGGAGAGGATGTGTTAATAAAACTTTAAAATGTTATGAATAAGCCAAATGAAAACATACTTTTTTGTACAATGGCACAACCAGAAGCCATAGATGGTTAGTAGAAAAATTTCAGTGCCAGGGATGGAATACCTTCCAGTGAGTCATTGGCCCGGGAGGCCGCTGATTCACCCAAAACATTACAGGCTATTTCCAAGACTCTTGGTTTTCCACCAGAAATAGATGGTAAGGCCCTGTTGTTAAAATCTACACATGCTTGGACTGCAGGTCAGTAAGAAATCAAGCTGGAGATCAACTGAAAACCTGTGGATCTACTGATAGAAAGCTGGAAAAAGCTATGCTGCATGTAAACCTATGGGTGAGAGAAGCCATAAGCAGTGATAAGCAGCAGTGGACTTTGCAAACCTTATGTTTGGCCAGCCAGGCCAAATGAACAAACTGGTACAATAACTCATGTCTGCTTTGGGGTAAACCAACTGCTATTTGGACTAGAGGCCTGCTTCATGGGAGCAAATACATGCCTGGTACTGAAAACCTACTCAAAAGCCTATGGTATGGAGGGTAATGAGCCCTAGGGGAGTAATGCTGTTTTTTTGGTCTGGCTAAATGCATATATTATGCTAACCAAACTGTTATTTAAGCAATTTTCTTAGCATTCATACCCATATATTAATGCTACTGTCACTTTTGGTTAGAGAAGCTTCTCTTCAGATGGCAGCGACCACTGGGATGACTCAAAAGACTCCATAGTACTGAGAAGAAGTATCAGTGGAGTGTTCAGCATTGAGACATTTCTATCACATCATCCAAGGGTCAGGGTGTGGAAGAGGTGGTGGAAAGAATGTAAGAGCCACAGGAAGGGTAGGACAGCTTACATAATGCAATCTCACAGACTCAAAATGGCCTGGCTATCCATGACCTCACAGTGCCTGGTACTACCTACATAAGACCCTCATAACAGGAGGAAAAGATTATGCCATCGAAATGAAAGAGAGACTAATTGAGAGAGGGAGGGAATATGATTGAGGGTAGATATGTGAAGGAAGAGTAGGGGAGAAGAGGAGATAATCATCATTTATTTTCTATTATTATGGAAGTTGTCAATAAAGTGTTTAAACAATTATTTTTGAAACAGTAACTTTCATTTCATCATGGCTTGGAATTTAGGACAGAGTGTCCAACAATTTCTGAAATGGCCCTATATATACTTTGTTCATTTTATTCTATGTATTTATGCAAAGCAGTGCACTCAGCATTGATGGTTAAAAGATCAAAATATCTTCCTGAAAAACATTGAACATGTTTTACACCCTCAAGTATCAAATATTCAGGCAGCATTTAATTCTTCATGTAAAACTCAATGAGAATACCTATCTCACTAGTATGCAAATTGTTTTTTTCTTTAATAAATGGTAAAATTATATGTTTACTAAATAATTGTTTCAAAACACACCAGTAAATATTTCATTTTTATAACTACTTTTTAAAAGATTTTGTTAATTTACTAGAGACAGAGACAGGGGGAGAGAGAGAGAGAGAGAGAAAATGGGCACTCCAGACGCATGTGTCCTCTTGTGCATCTGGCTAACATGGGACCTGGAGAATCAAACCAGAGTCCTTAGGCTTCACAGGCATGTGCTTTAACTGCTAAGCCATCTCTCCAGTCCTTTATAACTATTTTATCTATATACCCAAAGAAGCATAAAAAATTGCTGAACAGGGGTCATGAGGGGAGAAAGTTTAGGAAACCCAGCTCTACTTCGACACCTCTCAGAGAAGTTGTGATGATTTGCTTTGTAAACAGATCCAAAGCCAGTTTTATTACTGTCAATTCCTTTTATAGGAGTGCCTACCTGGTACTGATAATTTCTCAGCCTTGGGCAATTTTATGTTATAGACAAGTTGCTCCACTCTACCATCTTTATTGAGAAATCTCAATGTTGTCATTATATGCCCCAAAATCTCCTTTACCTATACCTTCCATCAAAGTACAGACAGTATCTTCATCGTCTTTTAAATACATGGCAAAAATAGGTTTTAGAAATAATGTTCTTTGGGCTAGGGGTGTGGCTTAGCATGTGTGAGGCCCTAGATTATATCCCCTAATAAAACCCTAACTGGGGCTGGAGAGATGGCTTAGTGGTTAAGCGCTTGCCTGTGAAGCCTGAGGACCCCGGTTCAAGGCTCCATTCCCCAGGACCCACGTTAGCCAGATGCACAAGGGGGCACACGCATCTGGAGTTCATTTGCAGTGGCTGGAGGCCCTGGCTCATCATTCTCTCTCTCTATCTCTGCCTCTTTCTCTCTCTGTCTGTCACTCTCAAATAAATAAAATAACAAAAAAAAAAACTAAAAAAAATCCTAACTGCTTCATTTGCTGTGATAATATTAGTATAAATTTTTAATTGCTTTATATTCTTCCTCAGTGAACATAGAATTCTCCATGAATACCACTTGACAAGGGTCACCTCTTTTTGTAATATAGGAATAACTTACTATATAACTAAATATTAATCTCTGCCCTGTTATCGATGTTGTTCATGATGGCTTTACATCTGTTGGGGTGAATATTACTTCACACTGTCTTTTCAGCACACTGCTGACATTTTTACATCTGTACTGGAGATTGTCAGGCACAGTTGAGGGCTCCTGGCCACTGCGGGTTTAAGCAGGCCTAAGCTGTTAGGCATAGCTAAGGGACACAGGCCAGAGGAGGTTGCAGCAGGCCTAGATCCCAATAATCTTGCCTCAAGACCGGCAGGAGTGGGGCCACCTGGAGGTCCTGGAGGTCCTGATAAGACTTAGGTTTCATTTTCCCCATGGCCATGTGACCTTTTACTGCTCACCCAGAAGGTCCCTATATGTTAATGAGGTATCAGTCAGCAGCCTTCACACAGCCAATCATCCCCCTGTGCCCCATACCTTTTCCTGCCACTACATGAACACTTATAAGCCTGTTCCCCCAACAAATAAACGAGGTGTCCTCTGACACAGTCTGTCAGGTATTTCTTCCCATTGCACTCATGTCCACTCAAGACCCTGCTCTGCAGTTGCCTGGATGCCTCTGGGAAGCTGATGTGCAATGACCCCAGGGCGGCCAGGAACCATAGCTGGTGCCTGAACAGGGGCCCTCTGAGATGCACTGGAATAGGTGAGTGCTCCCCTTGAGGGACATTGGCCCCTGTGGCCTCACCTCCCCGTTTGAAGGCTGGCAGATATCTTGCTTTCCTCCTTTACTTTTGGTTCAGTTCACGCCATCATGAGGGACCAAATAAGGCGAATGGACAGCTGACGTCTCTTGGCTGGGGCCACTCCCCGGCATTGATTGAAGGCCCGCTTTGTTGTTGGCAACAACCTCCTGTCTAGTTCTCTACAACAGAAAAAAAAAAGCAGTAACTCAATGGCCTCTTAAAAGCCTGTAGGGTGATCACCAGTCTCTTAAACTTGTGGACAGGCTTGTGTCCAAACCTTTAGGGAATCCCTCTGGTGCTATTCAGCCCTTGGGAACATTGCCCTCTGGTCTTGGCATCTCCACATTTTTTCCTATCATGGGTAATATCACCTCCCACTAAAAGGAGTCACAACTTTAAGGTTTATGAGCACTTCTCAAGTCTAGAGACATTAGGCTTTCCCAGAAGGAAGCCATATCCTTTTGGAAGGAAGTTCTCCAGATTGCCCCCTGGATGATTTCTGGGGATACATATGACCCATATGTATGGACCCACATAGCTTATCTGGCTAGGAGACGAGAAGTTAAGGAAGGAAATCCCCCCTCTCTCTTTCCTCCTGCTGTTAGGCAATGTATTAGTCCTCCTAAGTCCAGCATGCCAAAATCAGATGATGACTCTGATGAAGAAGGTCTGGAGGACCAGCGAGTGGCGAATCTCAGCTCCCTTGAAAAGGCTATAGAAGAAAGTAGAAAAAAAGGACCCCATTCTCTCCCATGCCCACCCCCCTTTATTCACCCTTTCCGCCCTACTTACCACCGGACCCGGGCTGTGCCCCTCACCCCCCAGCCCATGTTGTATGGGTCAGCAGAATCCCAAAATGATGACTCTCTGACCAGGATCTTCCTCCATCTGCCCCCTTACTTACACTCACACAACAACTATGCAAACTTCATAGCTTTTCCTGTTAATAATGTCCAAGCAACATGGGCTCAGCCCCTACAATGATATTCATATCAGGCCAATGACCTTAAAGAACTCAGACAGGCAGTCAGGTAGGATGGGATCCATGTGCCATGGACTAAGTCCTTCCTCCAGAGTCTATGGGGCTCCCTTAACACCCCTCAGGACTGGTGTGATATCTGCCGGTCTTTGCTGCCTAGCCCCCTATCCCGTCAATGGGAAGCCTTCTATAGAGATGAATGTCTGCAACAAATAAGGAATAAAAACCAACCAAACATCCCCTGGGGCTTTGACGAGCTGTTCTGACAGGGTAATTTTTCCACAGGAGTCCAGCGGGGCCAACAGCCCCCAGGGTACTATGACCAAGTCTTCCTCTGTACTCTTCAAGCATGGCATAAAATAACCTCCCCTTCTAGCCTCCAAGACAACACCTCCTCCTTGCTGTTCCTCCGTCAAAAACCAGAAGAAACCCTCTCAAATTTTATATTAAGAACAAAAACAAATCTAGAAAGAAAAATTCCTGACCCTACCACAAGGGATCTCCTCCTCGAAAACATCATCTAGGAGGTCATGACCTCAGAGTGTAGACTGGCCTGCCAAGGTGTCAAGGATGAACATTATGACAAATGGATAGTTGTTACCCAGGATATCAGGACTGCCTCACATAAGGCTGCCTCCTTAGTAACAAGCCTTTGCTACAGCCTTGAGGACTAAAGGAAAATGCTTCAATTGTGGAAAAGATACAATGTGAATTCTCCATACTAGACCCCTGGGATGAACGCTGGCAGGTGGAGGTGACAGGAAAACTTTACGCTCATGGCCTCTCACTATCTCCCTCTGCCAACCTTCATATCTCTAGACAGCTTGTTCCTGCCCACCACCCCCCGCCTGGTTCTTACCACCACATTCTTTCACAGGAAAAACGAGTCATGGAAAAGATACAAGCCACCATAACCTGGGCACAATACATCCAATATGTGGCCAACTTTCTCCCCTTTACTAATCACCCCAATGCTTCTAACTGCTTCTTTTGTGTGTCTACCACCTGCCCCCTGCTAACTGCAGTCCCTATTAATGCCACCCTTGAATACCCACATCTATACTGAACTATCCCCAACCCTGCCTTACTGTTATTTCCCTCTTTAGTGCCAGTCAATGTATGCCCCTTTGCCTGTCCAGCTCCAAGCTGACCAGAGCTGAATGTCTCCTCAATACTTCCATAACCAGGACCACTTTTGTCAAGACACCTGCTCTCCTATGGTGCGAAGGGCTAATCATCCCATGCATAAATGTTTCCTCTCCCACTTATTGTTCCCCAGTCTTGGTGCTGGTGGGCCTTGGCCTGACACTGTCCCTGGGTACCTCTGATGCTACAAGAGCCACTCTTGTTCAGACCAACCACCTCATGGGGGACTTCTGAAACAAGCTTGACCAGGCCATGACATGCACTACCAACAGCCTCAAGTCTCTTCGGAGGCAATTAAACTCTCTCACAGGTGTGCTACTCCAAAATTGCAGAGCCCCAGACATCACTGCTGAACATGGGAGGACATGTGTGGTCTTGGGAGAGCAATTTTTTTTTTTTTTTTTTTGTCAGTGAATCAAATGTTGTTGAACAAATGTTGAAACTCTCAAAAAACTCTTAAAGGAGCTACTTGACCACTATAAACCTGATGACCCCACCACCTGCTGCTGGGATTAAAGGTGTGTTCCACCATGCCCTGCTTGCCTGGGTAGTTTTGCAAAGAAGCCCATGTCTAGGTGCAAAGGAGATTCAAAGGAGATTGGAGAGATAAGTCATTGTCCATGACAGGCTAAGTGACCTCTGGCAAGCCATTTCATAGGTAGTGAGGGGTTGGGCTGAAGCAGTGCTTTTCCATAGTGCTTCAAAGAATGCTCTAGGGAGTGTCTACCTTTTCCTAGATCCTAGTCCAAATCAATGAACTTCACATTGTTGGGCGATCTGGTTTGGGTGTTTTTCAACAGCTTTTCTAAGTGATCTCATCTTGCAGCAGGGACTGAGGACCATGGGCTGCATGACTGATAAACATTTGTCCAGCCCCCACAGTTTGTGAACTATTTCCATTTACTTTCTTTGGAGGGAAATTTCTAATACACTGCAACTGTTTTATTCCAATTGTTGGTGGCATTTCCCTTGTCTAAGTCACAATTTAAGTGTTAGGTAATTTGTAAAGATAAACATCACAATTTTGCACTTTGGCAATTTCTTACAATATATAGCAGCAGAAGTGGGCTGTTTTGGGGTCAGTTGATCTGCCAGTCAGTGTGAAGTAAGTAAGCAGGTGGCATTGAACATATAATACTCATTTGACAGTGTTTCTGTGACCCATAGGACTGGCTGACTCTCTCAAGGGATCTTTCTATATCAGCACCAAGATCAGGACCTAAAGTTATCTGAAATCTATTCCATCCAAGGAACCCTTTAACTTGGCATATAGGAAACCTTTGAGTAGAACTCCAAACATGAAGGAGCAAGGTGGTGTTAATGAGCAGTTGGGTGAAAAACACTGATCATATTAACTGAATTCAAATATTAACGGAATTAAAGCATAACTTAGACACCCTCTATTTAACTGCTATGTGTACAGTATGGTACAATCTGTGCATCTAAGGCAAGTTAATTATTTTCCTTATGCCAAAGTTCTGATCTGCAATATGAAACTAATAATAGTGCCGCTTAATTGGATTACATTGCTACTTGGTTGAGATGATGCACACAAAAAGGTTAGCTTATTGCCTGCTACACTGTAATTATTAAAAAAGTTATCTATTATTAGTACAGTGACTGACTGCTATTATGTTGTTTTTATTGATCTCTGGCCGATGTTGGCTCCAGGCAAATCCCCAGTCATACGCTTGTTGTCAGTCTTTGAGTTGCACATTCTTAGCCTGGTCTTCAGGGCTGTGGGGTGTGGGGAAGCTGCAGGTGAGAAACCTGACCAAGTGCTTCCCTTCAGACTTCCTTTGCATCAGTTCGGTGCAGCTCTTCCTCAAACTATCTGCTCCTTGGACCAATCCCCAGTGACCAAAGATTTTTGGAGTCATTGTTCTGTTAGCTCCTCATGCATTGATAAATTCATTCATAAATTTTTTCATTTATTTATTTCCTTGCTTAAATCAATACTTGGGAATGAAGTACATTGAAACATTTTTTACTGAGGTAGAAATCACTGCAGACAATGCAATAACCATAGGTCTTTCCTTTTCTTCTGCTCCGAGTGGACAGCTGCTTCTAAAACAATAGGAAAGACCACAAAGAAAATAGCATGCTGCTACTGAGAGGCTCTGGAAAAAGCCCCATGTGCAGGAGAAACAGCCTTCCTTGGGAGATAGGAGGCACTTTGCTCTTCTTTGCTCCATACTTGCATTCCATTCCAGGCTTCAATGGTCATATTGTTGGACACAGCAGTCTGTGGTGCTTTGATTCAGGTATCCCCCATAAACTTATGTGTACCGGATGCTAGGTTCCCCTGCTGATGGCAACTGGAAATTAATGCCTCCAGGACATGGTGTATTGTTGGGGGCGGGCTTATGGGTATTATAGCCAATTTCCCCTTGCCAGTGTGTGGCACACTCTCCTGTTGGTATTGTCCACCTTATGTTGGCCAGGGGGTGATGTCCACCCTCTGCTCATGCCATCATTTCCCCTGCCATTGTGGAGCTTCTCCTCAAGCTTATAAGCTAAAATAAACCTCTTTTTACCACTAGCTGCTTTGAGTTGGGTGATTTCCACCAGCAATGTGAACCTGATTATAACACAGTCCTCCACAGAAATGATTTTTATTCCCTGGAAGTGTGACAAGTTTACATGTGGTGAGAACTGCAGTTGCATTACAGGGTTTGAAATCCTGAGTAAAAACTGATTTCAAAGCTGGGTATGGTGGCACATACCTGTCTTCCCATCACCTGAGAGGTTGAGGTAGGAGGATTTGAATTTGAGTCCAGCCTAGGGATACATAGTGCTAGCCCTTCCCTTCCCAAAAGGGGACCACTGCAGAAGAAACCACATAAGGAAAGCTTGAAAACTTATGCTTGCTGCGTTAGTATCATTGAAGTTCATGCTGGACAGTGGCAGTGAGCCTAGGTGAGGCTTTCACTGGGGTCACATGGTCAGTACCACAGGAGATGACATGCTGCAACAAAGTTTCGAAGATGCTTTTTCTGTCCTGTCTATGTGGAGACTGGTGAAGAAAGTGTCTAGGGCCTTGATGTGCAGCCTTGGTTTGCTGTAGACCCTCATTCACCATTCTTTTAAAGACCTGCAAGGAACCTTGCATTCCTGACATTTGTTCAGTCTTACTCCATTCAGCTGTGGAAAAATCTAGACTAAAATATTTTCTATACCTTATGGAAATAATGCGTGTTTATTATTGAAGTTTATTCTAGAAGAAATTCTAGTAAGGAAAATAAAACTACTTTTATCTGACCTTGTGTATCAATGCACATAAACTTTACCTTATGTCCCATTCAGTTTTGTGGTGCTGTAAAAGATGCTGCAGATTCGATAATTTTTAATGAACAGAAATTTTTTGGCTTATAGTTCTAGAGGCTAAGAAGTTCAAAATTAAGGGACTATCACTAGACCTTTTTTTGTAGGGAAGAGAGGGGAGAGAGAGGAGCCAAATCTATCCTTTTCTAAGAAGCCTAACTCCTCTTCCAATAATAACTAATTCACTCATGAGGACAGAACCCTCATGGTCTGATTACCTGTCAGAAGTTTCTGCTCTTGATACTGTTGCAGTTTTGTATTAGGAACCAAGTTTCTAACATGTGAACTTCAGGGGACACATTCAAATCATAATGCCCTCCTTCACTTATCTTTCCTGAGTCAGTTTAACAAATTGTATGTTGATTATTCACTCAATATTGTACCTTAAAACTTCACCAGATCATTATACTTTTGAAGGAATTATTATTATTTGTTTTTGAACTGGGGTCTGATTCCAGCCCAGGCTGACCTGGAACTCACTCTGTAGTCCCGGGCTGGCCTTGAACTCACAGTGATCCTACTACCTCTGCCTCTCAAGTGCTTGCATTAAAGGTGTGCACCACCATGCCTGGTTCATTTCCATTTATTATCAGAACCATAATGTCCAGAAAAATACTTTTGTTTCCATTAAAAGAAGTATATAAAATTATTCCAGTCAAGGACTTTGCTCTTAATTTAGAAGGTAAAAAGCCTTAGGAAAAGGGATTTCCTTTAACATGCTTTAGAAACTGTAATAAGTAATTATGGTCTCACCTGCATGCCACTATTGAGAAAGCAGTTGTTTTGTCCTGGTTCATTCAGCAAGCCTATGGTAGGGGCCAGTGACAGTATGCTTCCAGAGATTAACCATCACAGGAGCTGCACAAAACCCAGCCACTCTACTCTCAAAGGAATGACTTCTTAACTTAAAGGCTTTCATCTGCCTCCTTAAATTAACATTCACATTGGCCATAGAGCAGGTGGTACTGATTCCTATGGTTCCTGCATGGAAAACAAGCCCAGACACGGATTACTCAGAGACATCGTGAGCCACAGAACTTAAAGAGCAAGGTCCTCATACCACAGTGCGCACTGGAGTTGAGTCAAGCCTTCTGCTGAAATCTGTGACTAATGCTGCCATCACCTCCCAGGTGTGCCTTGACCATGGGGACTTCCTAAAGCTTCACAGTCAGTCCTGTGAGGCCAGCCAGGGCTTTCCAGGCTGGCGAAGACCTCAGGATAGCGGTTGTCAGATAAATTGCTAGATATTCAGTCAAACTAACTAACTTTTCAGTATGTGTGTCAGTTACTTTCTTTTTGTTGGGGACAAAATACCAGAACAGAAGAAACTAATGGCAGTAAAGGGGTTTAATTTGGCTTACAGTTTGAGCAAAGTTTCATCATGGCAGGGACAACTTGGCAGGAGTGGAAAGCCGGCATTGCATTGCAAAAGAGGAAGCAGAGAATGCACAGCAAGCTAGACTGGACTATAAAACCTCAATGCCTGCTGCCAGTGAAACACTTCCTCAAGCAAGGATCTTCCTCCAATGTTCTGCAACCTTCTTGAATAGCACCAACACCTGAGAATCAAGCACTCAAACACATGAGCCCATGGTGAATATTGTACATTCAAATCACTACAGTAACTATGTCCCAGATGCTGCATTATTTTAGTATGAGTATGTCCTATGTAACATTTTGAACATATACTAGAGGAAGTCATTGGTATGATATCTGAAATTCCAATTGAACATGTGATCCCTAGATGGTGGTACCATTTTGGAGGAGATAGGGCCTAGCGAAAGGGAGTGAGTCCCTGTGGGT
Source organism: Dipus sagitta (assembly GCA_036346955.1). Lineage (NCBI taxonomy): Eukaryota > Metazoa > Chordata > Mammalia > Rodentia > Dipodidae > Dipus > Dipus sagitta. The sequence goes on along the minus strand of CM070771.1, from coordinate 71,428,600 downwards.
GGCCTTTGAGGTTTCTAGCCCTGTCCTACTCCCTACCCTTTGCTTCCTGGTCTGTTAAAATGTGAGCAAGGGTCCTCAAAGCCTGAACATATAGTAACTATTCTGGGCTATTTCTTAGGCAATCCCATATACCCTGTGTACATGAGAACACTTATATTTATGCATCTTGTTGGATCTAGATTGTCTTATGGGCTCTTCTTATTGTCTAGACTCAGACTAGACATAACTAGGTAAAGTGACCTTCTGGCAGAATTCTGCCCCAACAATACATATTACTGACTAGAAATACACCATGCCACATGTTCACATTATAGCTCAAATTAGGTGATTAGAGGAGCTTTCCCAGTTTGTTGATTCATCCTCTATTCTCAGTGTTTGGGTTACAAAAAAGTAGGAACTTATCCAAAAGAATTTTTATGACTTCTGAAGTTTCACAGGATTTAACAGTCTTTAACTCCTTTTGTGTTTCCAAGGAGAAGAAAATTAGCACAAATAATAAGAGAAAAGAAAACATACAGCAGAGAGGAATTGTTTGAGGCCCATTGTTTTATTGCTTGTGTTGATTTCTCATTTTACACTACTAAATGGCACACAGGCCTACAATTCAGGCAAGCCACAAGGAGCTCAGAGAGTAGCAGATAAACCAAAGCAAACATCCCTTTCGTTCCTTGGAAGCAACTCATTGGAGTTCCTGTCACAGTAATCACTATCCCCAAATGCACAGAAAACACAACACTTTCATTTTCATTGCTCCTGGACCTAACATTTTATCATGACGTTGCATGTACCCGTCCTTCCAATAACAGCTTCCTTCCTCTACCCTATGCTTTGCTAGGGAAAACATAAGAGGGCCCTATGAGTAGAATCACTTAAAACAAGGGGACTGTTCGATAGGTCTGGGGATGCTTCTGTGTGGTTTCATCCTGACTCTGGGGCAGGGGACACTGCTCTCATCCCTGAGAGTTAAGATTGCAGCTGAACTTACCAGTATCTGAATTCTAACCTGTGAAATGCATGAAAAACAGCTCTCCTTGTGGCTTCCATGAAACTGAAATTTCTAAGGACCTTTTTGGGTGTGCAAGGTACAATTTGGCATAGAGAAGACAGACAAAAAGTGGGTAGCAGCTCAACAGCAGCAAAAAGTTTATTACAGAGAACACCTGGCCAGCAGATCTCTGACATAGGATTCAGAGCTGGCTCTTTTGTCTCACAGACTGAGGTAGTTAAAGGGCCCTTAGGAAGAAGGGAGTGGGTTGATGGAGGTGGCAAATTTTGCAGCTAGCCAATTCCATTAGAGGTGGAAGTGGGAATGCTTGCTACTGATCTCATTAGGAGAAAGGAAGTGGGACTGGCTGTTACTGATTCCACTACAAGGAACTGAGTGGATGCAGAAAGATTAAATTTAGAGAAAAAAAAACTAGATATTTTAGGATGCTCCTGGAGTAACTGGATGGAATGCAATCTAATCATGGCCATAAACAGTATGCCTACATACGCACACATACATATACCAACCAAGTCACTCCTCACTTCTAGAAAGGTCCCGAAGTCCTTCACATGTTGGAGAATTTCACAATCCCTAATGAGGCAGAAAGAAAGCTGATGTCAACATTCAGAGTCTACATTTGGAAATTCAAGACCCCAGAGCCAGAACTGAGCTGTGTTCTTGTTCATCTTAATCTCAAGGGATTATTTTTCACAACTTTGTGTTGCATTTTAGGTAAAACCATGGAGAGAAGTTGATGTTGTGATTCACATGTTTTTCTTAGGAGAACTGTGAATATTTTCATTATTTAACAATTCATGCATAGGAAAATCATGTGGTAGTGAATGTTCTGTACTATTGAATGAAGTGGAGAAAAGATAGATGACAAAAAACAATTATACAAAACATCTTGAAAATTATTGACACCATCATTTCTGTCCAACACACACACACACACACACACACACACACACACACACCCCTCCTTTCAGGAGTCAAAGGGAAGAAAAAGTAAGCATATAGTCAAAGTTGCTCTTAGAACAACATTTTAATATATCTCTGTATGTTTCTGTGAATGTATGTGAATGTGTGTGTTTGTGTGTGTGTGTGCACATGTTTGTGGAGGTGTGTATGGATATATGTATGCATTTGTGTGGTGGCCAATAGTATGAACACAAATATTATTCCTGAGGAAAGTCATCTACTTCTTTTTGAGAAAAAGTTTATCATTGGCCTAGGGCTCACCAGTTTCTCTACCAATTTGCCTTATTGGCCAATGGGACCCAGGAATCTGCCCATCTCTGCCTCTTCAGCACTAGGATTACAAGCACATGCTCATCATTGTTCAGTGGGCTCTGGGTATCAAAGTGAGGTTCTTATGCTTATGATGCAAGCACTTCACCAACTGAGATTATCTCTCCAGCTTCCTTTATTGCATCTTGAGGGATTTTGCTAGTGTATTACAAAACCATTATAAAGTACTCAGCTGGGTGACTGCTTGTTTTTAGATATCTGGAAGTTATATATATATTTACATATCTGGAAATTATATTCTTCTAACTGGACTTGACACAACTCATTAGAAAAAATGCTATATTTAGGACAATTATAATAACTCTTGAACACTTTGGGAGACATTTAATACTTTGGATGAAGTGATTTTTCTAAGTGATATATTAGAATCAATCCATGCTTGAAAGAGAGAAGTTTACCCTTTCCTTAGTGGTCCTTTATAGAGGGATTCTGCATCTATGGTGATTTGATTCAGATGGTCCCCTTAAACTCATGTGTTCTGAAGGCTTGATTCCCTAGCCAGGAGGTAGCACCTTGCTGGAGAATGTGTGTTGTTGCAGGTGGGGCTTAGGGTTGTTTTAGCCAGCTCTTTCTTGATTCACTTTCTTTCTTCTATTTTGTACCTTTTATGGCATAGGTGATGTCCAGCTTCTGCTCATGCAATGCTTTCCCTGGCCATGATGAAGCTTCCCCTCAAGACAATAAAACAAAATAAACCCTTTCCTTTTATCAGCTGCTTTTGGTCAGATGGTTAGTCCCAGCAATGTGAAGGTAACTACAAAGCAGCTGATCCAATTAAAGCAATAGCTACTTGATTTCTCATGTTGGATCTATCCTGATCCTGGGGACAGAGGAGAAGCCTTCCTGTGCAGGGTGTAGAAATCCCAGCAGCTCTTGCCAATGTCAGTTGTATTGACTAGGATTCAAAATTCTGTTTAATTCTTCTTTCCTGACACAGCTCTGGAATTCTAGAGCACATAGAATTGCTGTATTTTTTTCTTTTTTCTTTTGGTTAGTTTTTCTTTGCCTTCTCCTGTATTCTATGAGACTTAGTGACTAGAATGTCCTATAGCCTCAGTATGTGAACATCTTTGTTTAGGTTTTTATTATTTATTTTAAATGTTGAAAAACATTTATTGACTATATTCATACATGTACATGTGCATAATGTATTATTATCATATTTCCCTCCCATTATTTTCTGTGGTGTTTGAAGGTATGTCCCCCATAGACTCAAGCATTTTATTAAAGCTTGTAACTTAAATACAGCTGCCTGACTGGAGGAGGTATGACCTCAATCGGATCCTGGAGTCCAGCCCTAAGGTATCACTGGGGGTGGATATGAATTGCAGGGCAAAGGTACAAGAGAGCTGTCTGAACTCTGGAGTTCTGCTTGCTGTAGTTTATTTTTGCTGCTTTTTGGTGTTTTTGGCTAATTTTTTTTTTCTCTGCTTGGATTTATGCATGGAAGCTAGCTTTTTCCACCATAAATGGAACTTCCCTCTGGGTCTGTGAGCTTGAAATAAACCCCTTCATCCTACAAACTGCCTGATTTGAATGTTCTTTCAGGCATAGAACTGTCTACCACACCTTCTCATGTTCTCCCTCCCCATCCCCTCAGACTGATCCCTTCTTGTTTTTCCCAAATAGACCTTTTACTTTTTTGCCACTTTATTGTATTTTTTAATTAGTTGTGTACACAGTGTGTATACAGTCATGTTGATACCATTGTTAGCCTCCTCTCTGTTCTCCCTCATCGTCAGGGACCCTCCTCTTTGGGGAATATGGGTCATGCATTGTGGAGTTAGGAATCAGTTATGGGTAAGAGGCCACATCTCTGTGCATAATGACCCGTTGTGTGGCTCTAACATTATTTCCTTTTATGTCTCCCCCCATATGTCAGTGATTATATTTATAGTTGCCTGCATGAGCATGGGGAGTATTCACCTGAGCATGTGCAACTTACCAGTGGCTACACCACTGAATAAAATGTTTCCACCTCCCTCAGGAGACATTAACTACCAATAACTCCTCAGGGAGGGATATGCACCATAGGCTCTCCCCCATCACCCATGATGGACTGTTGATGGACTCAATATTGTGCAGGTCATACGCAGGTATCAACAGTTGCTATGAGGTCATGAATGAGGAGAGGTGGCTTAAGAAGCTGGGATATGGACACCCTCACCCTCAGATTGCTTCCATGTGAGTCAGCAGACATTGGCAGAAGTGGCGGGGGATGGTGCAGAATATGAACTATCTTAGTTTCTGCTCAGCAGGCTTGGAAAATGATGAGTGTCCTGCTGTTGGGTGGTGTGGTCTGTCAATCTGATATTTACATCTGGTTGACTGATGGTACAGTTAATTTTTTTTATATCCTGCTGACTTTCTGTATTTCTGTTCCATCCAGTTTTTGAGATATGGATATTGAAGTCTTCACTTACACATGTACATTTCTCCATTCCACTTTTCACTTTCAACGGCTGCACTTCAAATAGTTTGCAGCCCTGTGGTTTTGATGCATACATTTATTTGGGTTTACCGTATCTGTTTGGAGTCTGTTTTGTGCATCTACTATTACATAGGAATATTCCTATACCTCTTCTCACCTTCTTCGTTCTGAATTCGACATTACCTGATATTATTTAATATACCTACTTCTGTTTTCCTTTTTTAAATTTTTTAAATATTTTATTAATTAGTTTTGTATTCACCAAATACAGTCAATTTGGTACCATTATTAGGCTCATCTGTGACCTATCCCCTCCCCTTGGCCCCTCTTTGTTGAGATATATGGGTCATGCATTGTGGAGTTAGCCCACAGTTATGGGTAAGCTAAATATCTCTGCATATCATGACCCAACATGTGGCTCTGACATTCTTTCCATCCCCTCTTCCACAAAATTTCCCTGAGCCATGTTGGGTTCATTTTTGGTCTGCTTCAGTGATGAGGTGCTGGGGGCCTCTGGGTCTCTGGCTCTCTAATTTGGTAGGAGTTCATTTTTCTCTGTGTTGATCTCCTTCACCCTTATGCTGGTACCCAGTTCACCAGGAAAACAGCACCCTTGCTTGTTTCGCTAATTTTTCTTAGTTTCAGCCAGGGCCCTTTTGAGGTATGATGGGGTGGCTCTCTCCTTAGGATCTACATCTATCTGAAAAAGAGAAGCAGATTGTCCAATGGAGAGTAAGTTAGAACCAGGACAAATGAGATAACCCTTACTTTTTTTTATAGAGAATTTAATAAGTGTAGGCCCTCTTGTAGCCCACGATTGATACTAGCTTGATAATGGAGAGTAGGCTTATATTTGGATATGGTTCTGACTTGTTTCCCAGCTCCTGCTATGGGTTCCATACCACTGAGGGGATCAGTTAGACAAATCAAGAGCAGTTGGTTCCCCACCATGGCTGTGTGCCACTATTGCACTTGTGTGGGCATCACAACAAGTTATTTGCTGCTAAGTAGGTTAGACCATGAGTTGCTTGGACAGATATTGGTCATTTTCCCCCAGTCGCCCGTGTAGCACCTTCTGGCCCTAGATGTGCTGAATGTCTGGGGACTGACTCTCTTCCAACTTCCAGCCATGCCATTCCATTTTGCATGTCAACCACATAATGTGTCTTCAGCAGTAGGGTCTTACCACTAACCTTTGGTGGGTTATCTAGTACTCTGACAGAAATCTGTCTGTCTTTTAGGAAACCTTGTAGGTCTATCTGATCAAAAGCTCATTGTGGATGAGAGCCACATGCTGGTACTGGGAGTTACAGGTCAGTGTCCACTAAGAAAAAGAGGAAAATGATAACTAATATACAGGAGTTAGGAGGAGAGAGAGAGAAGGAGAGGGAGAGAGAGAGAGAAAGAGAGGGAGAGAGAGGGAAGCTGTAGAAGATTAAGGTTAGTCTTCATCATACCCTCTCCAGTGTCTTGTGCTTCAGGTGTTCCCTCTAAGGGCCTGGTGAAGGTTCAGCCATTTGTTCTGCATTTTAGGAAGTAGAATTTTATGGTACCATTGCTGTTTGGGTCTAGATTTGTGTTTCAAAACCCCTCCGTTGCCCTACACTCCCTCCCCACCCATCCTATTGTCTAGACCTCGAGATGCCAGCTGAAAATGTAAGGTATCTTGGGTAGATACAGGTTAGGTGCTGTAGATGAGTGAGACTATGTGGTGATTGTTTTTCTGTGATTGGGTAAGTTCACTGAGAATGATCTGTTCTAGGCTCCACCATTTTTCCTCAAATTTCATTGTATCATTTTTTCTTACTGCTGTATAGAATTCTATTGTGTACATATAACACATCTTAGTTGTCCATTCTTCTAGTGATGGACATCTGGGTTCATTCCAGCTATTAGCTATTACAAATTATGCCACTACAAACATGGTTGAGCAAATCTCTCTGGCCTGTGGTTTGAAGGTTTTAGGGTAGATGCCCAGTAAGGGAATAACTGGGTCTGTTGGTATCTCTATAGTCAGCTTTTTCAGGAGTCTCCATATTGCTTTCTTAAGTGGTTGTACCATCTTTCACTCCCACCAACAGTGGATGAGTGTTCCTACTTCTCCAAATCCTCACCAGCATTTATTTTCATTTGATTTTTTGATGGTTGCTATCCTTACTGGGGTAAGGTGGAATCTCATAGTTGTTTTAATTTGCATTTCCCTGAGGATTAGGGATGATGAACATTCTCTTATGTGTATGTTTGCCATTTGTATTTCTTCCTCTGTGAACTGCCTGTTCAGCTCTTTGCCCCATTTTGTGAGAGGGGTGTTTGACTTTTTACTGTTTAGATTTTTGAGTTCTTTGTAGATTCTAGAGATTAGGCCTCTGTCAGTTGGATAACCCACAAATGTTTCCTCCCATTCTGTGGGTAATCTATTGGCTTTGCTTATTGTATGCTTGTGTGTAAAGAAACTCTTCAGCTTCATGTGATTCCATTGGTTGAGTGACTGTATAAGATCATGAGCTTCTGGGGATTTGTTCAGGAAGTCTTTTTCCATTCCTATATTATGGAAAGTACTTCCTAACTTTTCTTCCAGTAGTATACGAGTTTCTTGTCTTATGTTGAGATCTTTGATACATTTGGACTTGAGTGTAGTGCATGGTGAAATGTGTGGATCAAGTTTCATTTTCCTGCATATAGTTATCCAGTTTGTCCAGCACCATTTGTTGAAGATGCTGTCTTTTTTCCAACCTATATTGTTCGGGCCTTTGTCGAATATCAAGTAGCAATAGTTGTTTGACCCAAAGTCTGGGTCCTCAAGTCTATTCCATTGGTCTATACTCCTGTTTTTATGCCAGTACCATGCTGTTTTTATTACTATGGCTTTGTAATATAGCTTTAGATCAGGTATGGTGATGCCTCCAGAGGTATTTCTTTTCCTGAGGATATGTTTGGATATGCGAGGCCTTCTACCTTTCCATATGAAATTTGAGATCATTTTTTCTGTCTCTGTGAAGAACACTGTAGGGATTTTAACTGGAATTGCCATCTTTACAATGTTAATTCTGCCTATCCAGGAGCATGGTAGGTCCTTCCATTTTCTCAAGTCCTCCTCAGTTTCTTTTTTTGAGTGTTTTTATGTTTTTGTTGTATAGATCTTTCACTTCCTTGGTTAATGTTATTCCAAGGTATTTTATTTTATTTTTTGTTGCTATTCAAAATGGGACTATGTCCCTTATTTCTTTCTCTGTATCTTTGTCATTTGCATATACAAAGGCTACTGATTTTTGTGCATTGATTTTGTGTCCTGCTACTTCGCTATAGGAGTTAATCACCTTCAGGAGTTTTTGGATGGAGTCTCTCGGGTCTCTTACATATACAATCATGTCATCAGCGAATAAAGCTAACTTAACTTCTTCCTTTCCAAATTGTATCCCTTTCATTTCCTTCTCCTGTCTTATTGCTTGAGCTAGGCCTTCCAGTACTATATGGAAAAGCAGAGGTGATAGTGGACAACCCTGTCTTGTTCCTGATCTTAATGGGAATTCCTCCAGTCTCTCTCCATTAAGTATTACTTGGGCCTTCGAAGCTTTGTATATTGCCCTTATTATATTAAGGTATGAACCAACCATGCCAATTCTCTACAATGTTTTGATCATGAAGTGATGTTGTATCCTATCAAAGGTCTTTTCTACATGTATTGAAATGTTCATGTGGTTTTTATGTTTAACCTTATTTATGTGCTGTATTACATTGACAGATTTCCGTATGTTGAATCACCCCTGTGTTCCTGGGATGAATCCCACTTGGTTGAGGTGGATAATGCTTTTGATGTGTTGTTGGATTCAGTTTGCAAGGATTTTGTTCAGGATCTTTGCATCTAAGTTCATCAGTGAAATAGGCCGGTAGCTTTCTTTTCTTGTGGCATCTCTGCCTGGTTTTGGAATTAGGGTGATGGTAGCTTCATAAAAGGAATTGGGTAGCTTTCCCTGTGCTCCAATGGTGTGGCATAGTTTGAGGAAGATTGGTTTGAGTTCTTCCATGAAGGTTTGATAGAATTCAGCTGAGAAGCCATCTGGTCCTGGACTCTTCTTTTTGGGGAGGTTTTTTATTACTTTTTCAATCTCCATGAGTGTGATGGGTTCATTGATGTGATTAATCTGCTGTGTGGTAAGGTTTGGTAGATGGTATGCATCCAGGAATTTATTTATCTCCTCCACAGTATCCAGTTTTGTGGAGTGGAGGTTTTTGAAATAAGTCCTGATGATTCTCCCAATTTCACTTATGTCTGTTGTGATCTCTCCTTTTTCATTTTGAATTTTGTTAATTTGAAGCTTCTTTTTTTTTTTTTTGCTTGATGAAATTGGCCAGGAGTTTGTCAATCTTGCTTATTTTTTCAAAGAACCATCTCTTTGTTTTGTCAATTGTCTTACTTGTTTCCCTGGTTTCCAATTCATTAATTTCTGCTGTGATTTTAATTATTTCTTTCATTCTGGAGCTCTTTGGGTTGGATTTTTCTTGCTTTTCCAGTGGCTTTAGGTGGATGGTTAGGTTAATGATTTGGGATCTCTCTGTCTTTTTATGAAGGCATTGAGTGTTATGAATTTTCCCCTGAGGACCGCCTTCATTGTGTCCCATAAGCTTTGGTAGGATGTGTTCTTACTGTCATTCAATTCTAGAAATTTTGCAATTTTATCTTTTATTTCATCCACTATCCATTTATTGTTTGAAAGTGTGCTTTTCAGTTTCCAGTTGCCGTTGGGATTCTTGGTGGGTCTTTTGTTGTTGATTTCTAGCAATATAGAATTGTGATCTCATATCATGCAGGGATTTATGTCAATCTTCCAAAATATGTGGAGGCAGTCTTTGTGACCCAGTATATGGTCTATTTTAGAGAATGTTCCATGGGCTGCTGAGAAGAATGTGTAGTCTGTGGATTTGGAATGGAAAGTTCTGTAGGGTCTAAGTGATCTATGGTTTTGTTGAGCTCTCTTACTTCCCTGTTGAGTTTCTATTTGGATGATCTGTCTATTACTGATAATGGTGTTTTTTTTTTTTTTTTACTTTTTAATTCCATAGCGTTGATGATTATACATGAGTTAACTCACTATGTGATCTTTGGAGTTAGAAAAATTAGCACTTGATACAAGAGGAATCTGATATGCAATTGAGTATTTCTTTTTTTTTTTTTATTAGTCAGTTCTATATTCAGCAAATACAGTCAGTTTGGTACCATTATTAGGCTCATCCGTGACCTACCCCCTCCCCTTGGCCCCTCCTTGTTGAGGTATACGGGTCATGCATTGTGGAGTTAGCCCACAGTTATGGGTAAGCTAAATGTCTCTGCATATCATGACCCAACATGTGACTCTGACATTCTTTCCGCCCCCTCTTCCGCAAAATTTCCCTGAGCCATGTTGGGTTCATTTTTGGTCTGCTTCAGTGATGAGGTGTTGAGGGCCTCTGAGGCTCTGGCTCTCTGATTTGGTAGGAGTTGATTTTTCTCTATGCTGATCTCCTTCCCCCTTGTGCTGGTGTCCGGTTCATCAGGAAAAACAGCCCCCTTGCTTGTTTCTCGAAGTTTTCTTAGTTTCAGCCGGAGCCCTTTTGAGGTATGATGGGGTGGCTCTCTCCTTAGGGTCTACATCTATCTGAAAAAGAGAAGCAGATTCTCCAACGGAGAGTAAGTTAGCACCAGGACAAATGAGATAACCCTTACTTTATTTTTTTTATAGAGAATTTAATAGGTGTAGGCCCTCTTGTAGCCCACAATTGATAGTAGGTTGATACTGGAGAGTGGGCTTATGTTTGGATATGGTTCTGACTTGTTTCCCAGCTCCAGCTATGGGTCCCATACCAGTGAGGGGATCAGTTAGCCAAATTGAGAGCAGTTGGTTCCCCACCATGGCTGTGTGCCACCACTGCACTTGTGTGGGCATCACAATAAGTTATTTGCTGCTAAGTAGGTTAGACCATGTGTTGCTTCGATAGATATTGGTCAATTTCCCCCAGTCGCCCATGTAGCACCTTCTGGCACTCGACGCGCTGACTGTCTGGGGACTGACTCTCATCCAACTTCCAGCCATGCCATTCTAATTTGCATGTCAATCACATAAGGTATCTTCGGCAGTAGGGTCTTACCACTAACCTTTGGTGGGTCATCAATTACTCTGACAGAAATCTGTCTGTCTTTTAGGAAACCTTGTAGGTCTATCTGATCAAAAGCTCATTGTGGGTGATAGCCCCATGCTGGTTCTGGGAGTTACAGGTCAGTGCCCACTAAGAAAATGAAGAAAAAGATAACTAATATACAAGAGTTAGAGATAAGAGAGAGAGAGACAGGGAGAGGGGAAGTGAGGGAGGGAAGATGTAGGAGACTAAGGTTAGTCTTAATCTTACCCTCTCCAGTGTCTTGTGTTTCAGGTGTTCCCTGTAAGGGCCTGGTGAAGGATCAGCCATTTGGTCTATCTTTTAGTAAGTAGAAGATTATGGTACCATTTCCGTTTGGGTCTAGATTTGTGTTTCCCACCCCTTTCATGCCCTCCCCTCCCTCCCCTTCCATCCTAGTGTCTAATCTAGGAAATGCTTGCTGGGTATGTAAGGTATCTTCGGTAGATTCAGGTTAGGTGCTGTAGATGAGTGAGACTATGTGGCGATTTTTTTTCTGTGATTGGGTAAGTTCACTGAGAATGATCTGTTCCAGGTTCAACCATTTTTCCTCAAATTTCATTGTGTCATTTTTTCTTACTGCTGTATAGAATTCCATTGTGTAGATATACCACATCTTAGTTATCCATTCTTCTAGTGATGGACATCTGGGTTGATTCCAGCTCTTAGCTATTACAAATTGAGCCGCTATAAACATGGTTGAGCAAATCTCTTTAGTCTGCGGTTTGAAGGTTTTAGGGTAGATGCCCAGTAAGGGAATAACTGGGTCTGTTGGTATCTCTATACTCAGCTTTTTCAGAAGTCTCCATATTGCTTTCCAAAGTGGTTGTACCATCCTACATTCCCACCAACAGTGGATGAGTGTTCCTAATGGTGTTTTGAAGTCCCCAGCTATGACAGTGTTGGTGGTTATTTCTGTTTTATTGTCAAGTAGGTTTTGTTTTATGAACTCTGGTGCCCCTGTGTTTGGTGCATACAGATTTATGGTTGTAATATCCCCTTGATGGGTCATTCCCTTGATAAGGAGGAAGTGGCCTTCTTTGTCTTTTTTGATTATTTTTGGTTTGAAGTCTATTTTATCTGATATTAATATAGCTACACCTGCTTGTTTCTTATTCCCATTTGCTTGGAATATTGTTTTCCACCCTTTCACCCTGAGGAGATGTCTGTCTTTAGTGGTGAGGTGGGTTTCTTGAAGGCAACAGATTGAGGGGTCTAATTTTTTTATCTATCCTGTTAGCTTGTGTCTCTTGATGGGTGAATTAAGGCCATTAATATTTAGGGTAATGACTGTGAGATTTGATTTTATCCCTGCCATATTGTGATGGCAAATGTGGGTTGGTGTTTTCATGAACTTTGAAGTTTTTTTGTGCCTACTCTGAGTATGGTTGTTGTGATCTGCTTCTTGTAGGCATTTGGGTTTGATTATTTGTTTCTTCTCTGTGGAAAATTTCCTGAAATACTCTCTATAGTTTTGGTTTTTTGTTCATATAATTGTAAATGAGTTTTGTCATGGAAAGTTTTTCTTTCACCATCTATTATGAGGGATATTTTTGCTGTGTAGAGTAGTTTGTTTTGGAAGCCATAGGTTCTTAGACTTTGCAGTGTTTCATTCCAGGCCCTTCTAGCTTTCAGGGATTCCACTGAGAAGTCTGAAGTAATTCTGATGGGGTTACATTTGAAAGTGGTGTGCTATTTTTGCCTAGCTGCTTTTAGGATTTTCTCTTTGGTGTCAGTGTTTAGAGTCTGAATGACAATATGTCTTGGAGAGTTTCTCCTTTGGTCCAGCCTGTTTGGAGTTCTGTTGGCTTCTTTTATCTTGATGGGCCTTTGTTTTAAGAAACTGTGGAGTTTCATTCAATTGTTTTGTTAAATAAGTTCTCCATGCCTTTGGTCTGAATTTCTTCTTCTTCTGGTATTCCCAATGATCCTGATATTAGGATGTGTAAGAGTATCCCACAATTCCCTCATGTTCTGTTCACAGGAACTTTTGAACTTACTGAAACTTTTGAACTCTCGAATTGTTTCTTCCATCTTGTCTTCCAGATCAGAGTTTCTATCCTCCACTTGGCTGACTCTATTCTTGAGAGCTTTTAGAGAGTTTTGGACTTGTTAAATTAAGTTTGCATTTTCTACTACTTTTCTATGTATAATTTCCATCCCTCTGTCAAGCTCCCTTTTCACATCATTTTCTGATTTTCTTGATGATTATTGGAATTCATCCTTGCATTTCTTTATGTCTTTATTTAGCATGGCCAACTGATTTTTGAGGTCTTCTTTTTTTTTTTTTTCACTGAAATCTCTTAACTGTCCTTGAACTCCTTCCATTTTCTCATCTATTAGGTCTAGTTTAGTGATGGAGCATCCACACGATTATTGGTCCTTTGTTGCTTTTCTGAAAGTTCTCCCAGTAGCTTGGTCAGGATTGCATTGCTCATAGCTTCGTTTTTGTGTTCTGATCCTAGTGACTCTTCTATGTTTTGATTAGAGATGTTCATTGTAGGACTTGGTGATCTAACTGGATTTTCTTGCATTTGATTTTTTATGTTATTTCTTTTGTGCTGTGGTCTGCCCATGACAGTGTATGGGCACATAGGTGGGTGGATCAGCCTGGGCTCAAGCACAATGGGAATGTGAGGCAGCCTGGGGCAGTTGCCAAGCAGCCTGGGCTTTGTCTCTCACCTGCCAAATCCACCTGATTTACTACCTGGTTGGGGCTCTGAAGTTACCTGATCTCTCAAGCAGTAATGTGCCAAAGCTGCCTGCATTCGAGCTAGGAGGGACACTGAGGCACCAAGCACTGAAGCAGCCCAAACTCTGGTATGGGAACACTGGGACCTGGTAGCAGTCTGTGCTCCCCCGCCAGAGAATAATGGTGGAAGGCCAGGGGGGCAGGCAGGTAGGGAATAGCACCTGAGCTGTTGTAAGTGACAGACACAGTCTGAGCCTGCTTGGCTGTTGCTGTGGGCCTGGACTCACTGATCATGTGCTGGCTGTAGAAGTAAGTGGGTGAGTGGGCGGAGTAGTCTAAGCTTCCACAAGCTTCCACATGCAGGGATCGATTGGAACACGGTGGCACAGTGGGTATGGCGTCTACTTGGGCAGAGGGGTGGGCTACCCGCCCATGAGGGAATCAGTGATTCCCTGTTTTTCCCCCCTCTGTGCCCTCCCACTGGCAATATATTGGAGATTGCTCTCCCCCAAAAGACCCAGTGAACTCTTAATGTCTTGCCTTTCTTCCCTGGGATTTGCAACGCAGCTAGGCAGTTGCCATCTTGGCCAGAAGTCCTTCTATTTTCTTTTGATCAATGATTCTATAGCATGTTTTTCCATGCTGTTATTTTCAATTAGCCTAGATTGTCATATTTAACATGAATTTCTGTGTTGGCAGGTTACGCGTAGTCATGTTTTAATACATTGTGCCAATTTGTGCCTCATATTTATTATATTTAGATACTTTATATTAAATATAATTGCTCACATGTTATGATTAAGTTTTTCACTGTGTTTTGTGTTTTAAAATTTATTTATTTATTTGAGAGAGAGAGAGAGAAAGGCAGTTAGAGAGAATGAACATGCCAGGGCCTCCAGCCACTGCAAATGAACTCCAGATGTATGCGGCACTTTGTGCAACTGTTTTACATTGGTCCTGAAGAATCAAACCTGGGTCCTGTTGGTTTTGCAGGCAAGCACTTTAGCTGCTAAGCCATCTCTCCAGCCCTTGTTTTTTGTTTTGTTTCTCTATTTTCCTTGTTCCTGAGTGCCTGTTTACTACTTTTACTTTTTAGAATAATATTTTGTTTTATCACAGTGTTTTTGAATGTTTATAGAATTTCACACTCATTAGTTCTGTCAGTGCCACTTGTGGATTCATATTTCACATGGATTACCAATGTCAGCATTCTGGTGCATAAAAATCGCTCTACTTAGGTGACTCTGCCCTCCTCATCTGCTAATATAGTTCAGCTAACTCCTCTACATACACTGAGGATCACCACTGCCTGAATGGGCATCTTCACCTCCTTGCTTCTGGATTACTCATTTTGTGCTTCCACATCCATCTGGCCTCCTGTGGAGCTGTTCTTCTGGCATATGGCTGGTAATAAAATGCCAAATTAGTCAAGTCCCTCTCTTCTTTATCCCCTTTGAATCTTACTCAGTTCTGCACAGAATCAGATCTAAAGCTATAACCAGAGAACACAAGGCCTCTGGCCCATCCCTTGTTTCCCTATGTCACTCTACATGCCTTGCTCCACACCTGTTTAGTGGTCCTCCACTTCTTTACATGGGCATCTCTCAACATTATTAAAAGTTTACACTTAATAGTCCATTGAAATATGATTCCCAGGACAGAACAACAAGACACATAACAAGTTTGCATCAATGGATTTTTATATATTAAACAAGTTATGCATCTGTCACCATAGGCAATTTTGGAACATGTCTAAACACCCTTTAAGTTCCATCCTTTCTTCATCTCTCCCTTCCTCAAACTTCAGCCACCACTCAACAACTTGCCACTATAAATTTTCTTGTTTTGGAACTTTATATAAATAGAATCATATAATATGTGGACTTTTTATGCATGGATTTTATAGAGTGCTGTAGTAAAAGCAATATTATATTCTCTTTGTGGCTGAATCATTCCATTGTGCAGACAAGTCCACCACCTCTGCCTTGTTCATTAGGTCATCATTAGGAAAGGAATATTTCCACTGCTTCCACTTCTTGGTTGTATACATCATGCTGCCATGAATATTAATGTTCAACATCTGTGAACACATATTTTCATTTCTCTTGTTATTTATCAAGAAGTGGAGTTTCTAGATCATATGGTACTCTATATCTAAACATTTCAGGAATTATAAGCTGTTTCTGAATGCGTGATCTCCAGTTGATGACAGTTTGTAAATTGGAACCTTGTTGGAGGTGTGTTGTTGGGGATGGGCTTATAGGTGTTATTTCCAGCTTTCCCTTGCCAGTGTTTGGCACACTTTATTGTTGCTGTTGATCACCTGATGTTGCACAGGAGGTGATGTGCAACCTCTACTCATACCATGTTTTCTCCTGCCATCATAGAGTTTCCCCTTAAGTCAGCAAGCCAAAATAAACCCTTTCCTATCACAAGTTGATTTTGGTTAGGTGCTTTGTGCCAGCAACTAGAAGGTACATAACCCATTTTATTGGTGAGCTTTCTACAGAGGTTTGGATTTGATGAGTTATTGATAGTTTGATTTCGTTTTGTGCATGTATGTGTAATATGGTGGTGGTGGTGTGTGTGTGATATCTATATGCATGTGTATGCACCTATGTGATGCTTCGTATCCTCACCTGTGGCAGAGTGTGCTTGCCTGGTAAAAAGTGAATATCAGATGTCCTCCTTTATTGCTGTTCTGTCCATGATTGCTTTGGCCACAGACTCATAATGATTCTAACCATACCATTTAATGAACTTATTTGACAATAAACAAACCTTATTTGGGGCCATAGCCCAGAAATGCTATTGACTTCTACTTAAGTTGTTTTCAATGCATGTGGCCACTAAGAAAGATTATAATGGCAACAATAACCACAATTGCTGTACCTCAAGCAAGTATGTGAATTGGCCATTCATTCAGGTATATCTGTTGAGTGCCTACCAAGCACCTAATGTGCTCATGATACAGTTACTATGTATTTTGGATATCTAAGATAACAACAAATGAAATATGATATATTTTATAGCAATGAGTGCAGGATCAGGCATTCACAAACAAAAATAGTAAACATAAACAAATGGAAACATATTATGAATGCTATTTAAAGAGTTGGAGTGTTTTAACGCAGTATTTGCGAAATAGGTAGCTAGTTCATTTGCAAAAAAACCTCTTGAAGAGTTCATTTTTAAATAGGAACCTAAATGTTCATTCTTGGGAAAGATATTATCCTGAGGATGGGGAATCTACTGATTTTATCAACTAGATGTGTTAGGTTTAATGATAATTTCACTTTACTTTCATCTTTTTTTTTTTTTTTTTTTTTTTTTTTTTGGTTTTTCGAGGTAGGGTTTCACTGTAGCCCAGGCTGACCTGGAATTCACTATGGAGTCTCAAGGTGGCCTCGAACTCACGGCGATCCTCCTACCTCTGCCTCCCGAGTGCTGGGATTAAAGGCGTGCGCCACCACGCCCGGCTCTGATAATTTCACTTTACTTTCATCTTTTTCTCCCAAAGAATTAATGACTTCTGTGCTTATGAGGAGAAAATTCATAACTATATATTGTAGCCTCCATCACAGGGATGGAGAGCTAACATTAGCCAATATAATAACCACAATTATTATAGCTAAGATTTTTTTCTCTTAAAGTACAACTTTTCTTCCAAGAAGCAAGGCACTCAAGTCAAATGGATGAGTGGTATGTATTCACACATACAATTTCCATAGCTATAACTACGTAAAAGAGGAAGGCAGCATATGAAGAGCTCAAAATATAACCTATTTAATTAGTGCATCTTTCTATTTTTTATAGTCTTATCAGTTACCATTGTACAAGCTGTTCCTAAAATTCTCCTCTATATACTTTTCTTCATTATAATATCATTAAATGGTACAGAAGCCAAATTGCATTAAATCAGAACTTAACACTCACTGACTGAATAATTACTCTATTCATGGGCAATATTTCTAACTTTGCAAAATCTTATCTACATACCATTAAAAACCTCTAACAAAGCACTTCATGTAGGCTAGAGGGATGGTACAATGTGTAAAGTACATGCCATGCTAATATGAGTACTTGAATTCAGACCCTGGAATCCTACATAAAAGCCAGAAGCTATGTACACTTATGACAAAATGGGAGGCAAATTCAGGAGAATCTCCCTGAAGCTCAATGACCGTCATTCACGGTAAGTGGAACAGTGAACAACGAACCAGGAGAGAGCCTGCATGAAACAAGGTGAAAGAAAGATGAGACTTGCAACCAAATAGTTGTCCTCTGACCTCTACATACACACTGGGGCATGTGAGAACAAATATGAACACTGGCATCCATGAACAGGTATGCACACACGTAGGCACACACACATACACATACACTTCACGTGTTTATTTTTTATTTATTTATTTATTTATTTATCTTTATTAGTTACATTTGTATTCAGCAAATACAGTCAGTTTGGTACCATTATTAGGTTCGTCTGTGACCTAGCCCCTCCCCTTAGCCCCTCCTTGTTGAGGTATATGGGTCATGCATTGTGGAGTTAGCCCACAGTTATGGGTAAGCTAAATGTCTCTGCATATCATGACACAACATGTGGCTCTGACATTCTTTCTGCCCCCTCTTCCGCAAAATTTCCCTGAGCCATGTTGGGTTCATATTTGGTCTGCTTCAGTGATGAGGTGTTGGGGGCCTCTGAGGCTCTGGCTCTCTGATTTGGTAGGAGTTGATTTTTCTCTGTGCTGATCTCCTTCCCCCTTCTGCTGGTATCCAGTTCATCAGGAAAACAGCCCCCTTGCTTGTTTCGCCAATTTTTCTTAGTTTCAGCAGGGGCCCTTTTGAGGTATGATGGGGTGGCTCTCTCCTTAGGATCTACATCTATCTGAAAAAGAGAAGCAGATTCTCCAACGGAGAGTAAGTTAGCACCAGGACAAATGAGATAACCCTTTTTTTTATGGAGAATTCAATAGGTGTAGGCCCTCTTGTAGCCCACAATTGATGGTAGCTTGATATTGGAGAGTGGGCTTATGTTTGGATATGGTTCTGACTTGTTTCCCAGCTCCAGCTATGGGTCCCATACCAGTGAGGGGATCAGTTAGCCGAATTGAGAGAAGTTGGTTCCCCACCATGGCTGTGTGCCACCACTGCACTTGTGTGGGCATCACAACAAGTTATTTGCTGCTAAGTAGGTTAGGCCATGCATTGCTTGGACAGATATTGGTCATTTTCCCCCAGTCGCCCATGTAGCACCTTCTGGCACTAGACGCGCTGACTGTCTGGGGACTGACTCTCATCCAACTTCCAGCCATGCCATTCTAATTTGCATGTCAATCACATAAGGTTTCTTCAGCAGTAGGGTCTTACCACTAGCCTTTGGTGGGTCATCAAGTATTCTGACAGAAATCTGTCTGTCTGTCTTTTAGGAAACCTTGTAGGTCTCTCTGATCAAAAGCTCATTGTGGATGATAGCCCCATGCTGGTACTGGGAGTTACAGGTCAGTGTCCAGTAAGAAAATGAGGAAAAAGATAATTAATATACAAGAGTTAGAGATAAGAGAGAGAGAGAGAGAGAGAGGGAGACAATCCTACTAAAGGCATTATACAGATTTAATGCAATTCCAATTAAAATCCCTACAGTGTTCTTCACAGAGATAGAAAAAATGATCTCAAATTTCATATGGAAAGGCAGAAGGCCTTGCATATCCAAACATATCCTCAGGAAAAGAAATACCTCTGGAGGCATCACCATACCTGATCTAAAGCTATATTACAAAGCCATAGTAATAAAAACAGCATGGTACTGGCATAAAAACAGGAGTATAGACCAATGGAATAGACTTGAGGACCCAGACTTTGGCTCAAGCAACTATTGCTACTTGATATTCGACAAAGGCCCAAACAATATAGGCTGGAAAAAAGACAGCATCTTCAACAAATGGTGCTGGACAAACTGGATAACTATATGCAGGAAAATGAAAGTTGATCCACACATTTCACCATGCACTACACTCAAGTCCAAATGCATCAAAGATCTCAATATAAAACAAGAAACTCATATACACCTGGAAGAAAATTTAGGAAGTCCTTTCCATGATATAGGAATGGAAAAAGATTTCCTGAACAAATCCCCAGAAGCTCATGATCTTAAACAGTCACTCAACCAATGGGATCACATGAAGCTGAAGAGTTTCTTTACAGACAAGCATACAATAAGCAAAGCCAATAGATTACCCACAGAATGGGAGAAAACATTTGTGGGTTATCCAACTGACAGAGGCCTAATCTCTAGAATCTACAAAGAACTCATAAATCTAAACAGTAAAAAGTCAAACACCCCTCTCACAAAATGGGGCAAAGAGCTGAACAGGCAGTTCACAGAGGAAGAAATACAAATGGCAAACACACACATAAGAAAATGTTCATCATCCCTAATCCTCAGGGAAATACAAATTAAAACAACTATGAGATTCCACCTTACCCCAGTAAGGATAGCAACCATCAAAAAATCAAATGAAAATAAATGCTGGTGAGGATTTGGAGAAGTAGGAACACTCATCCACTGTTGGTGGGAATGAAAGATGGTACAACCACTTTAGAAAGCAATATGGAGACTCCTGAAAAAGCTGACTATAGAGATACCAACAGACCCAGTTATTCCCTTACTGGGCATCTACCCTAAAACCTTCAAACCACAGGCCAGAGAGATTTGCTCAACCATGTTTGTAGCGGCTTAATATAGCTAATAGCTGGAATGAACCCAGATGTCCATCACTAAAAGAATGGATAACTAAGATGTGTTATATGTACACAATAGAATTCTATACAGCAGTATGAAAAAATGACACAATGAAATTTGAGGAAAAATGGTGGAGCCTGGAACAGATCATTCTCAGTGAACTTACCCAATCACAGAAAAACAATCACCACATAGTCTCACTCATCTACAGCACCTAACCTGAATCTACCCAAGATACCTTACATACCCAGAAAGCATCTCCTATACTAGACACTAGGATGGAAGGGGAGGGAGGGGAGGGCATCAAACGGGTGGGAAACACAAATCTAGACCCAAACAGCAATGGTACCATAAAATTCTACTTGCTAAAAGACAGACCAAATGGCTGATCCTTCACCAGGCCCTTAGAGGGAACACCTGAACCACAAGACACTGGACAGGGTAAGATCAAGACTAACCTTAATCTTGTACATCTTCCCTCCCTTACTTCCCCTCTCACGTGTTTATTTTTTGTCATGAGCCATCTCTCTTTCCAATTTAATAGATTTTTTATTCTCTTCACTATGAAGAAACACATTGTATTTTCATGTTCATATTCCAGTTCCCCACAACTCTTTAAAAAATGCCCCCTTAGTACCTATTTTCAAGATGCTTCCCTCCTTATCAATACTTCCCCACTTGCCTATCAAGAGAGAAGTTTCTCGCTGATGTTAATTGCTTGTTATAAAAGGTGCCATTCTTATTTCTATCACCATATAAATCCTTGAGATAATTAACTTATGACGAGAAAAAATTAATATTGGTTCAGGGTTTTGGAAGCAAAATATTGAAACCAATGGTGTCTATGACAAAAATTTTGAACAAGATAAAAATTAGAATTGTAGACATTATTTTTAGGGCTGGAGGGAAGGGTTAGCAGTAAGGCATTTGCCTGCAAAGCCAAAATACCCAGCTTCCATTCCCCAGGACCCATGTAAGCCAGATGCACAAGGTGGCGCATGGGTCTGGAGTTTGTTTGTAATGGCTGGAGGCAAGGCTTTACTGTTGTAGTCAGGTTTGCAATGCTGGTAGAAATCACCTGACCAAGAGCAGCTTGTGGGAAATAAAAAGAGGTTTATTTTGGCTTACGGGCCCTACGGGGAAGCTCCATGATGGCAGGGAAAATGATGGCATGAGCAGAGGGTGGACATCACCCCCTGGCCAACATCAGGTGGACAATAGCAACAGGAGAGTGTGCCAAACACTGGCATGGGGAAACTGGCTATAACACCCATAAGCCTGCCCCCAACAATACACTCCCTCTAGGAGGTTTTAATTTCCAATTGCCATCAGCTGGGGAGACTAGCATACGGAACACCTATGTTTATTGGGGACACCTGAATCAAACCACCACATTCTGCCCCTGGCCCCTATAAACTGATATTCATACATGATATAAAATACAATGCATTCAGTATGACTTTAAGAGTCCCCATAATTTTTATCAATCCTAATGATGTTCAAACATCCCCATAATCCAAGGTCTTTTAACTGAGCCATAATACCAAAAAATCCCCCCCAAACCAATAATGGCATAGGATAAGCATTCACACTGCAAAAGATGGCATTGGGCATAGCAAAGAAATACTGAAGCAATACATTATTTAAACAGGGAAAACATCAAATTCTATAGTACTATTCTCCTTGCAAATATATAATAAAAATAAAATTGTCATATACTGGCTCATAAAAAAAGCTTCACTAAATTTGTATTGTTTATTTTTATTAGAATATGGATCCTTACCAGACTCTTATTAAGCTAGGAATTAACATTAGTAACAAAATAAAATAATGAAAGTTCCAAAGTTGTTAAATATTAAAGGATATATTTATAAATAATTTGATAATTTTTAGTAGTAGTTTATAAAACATAATGAAGATTACAAATATTTTTAACCAGATCAAAATAGCACAACATATCATAACTTGCTGCATGCAGATAAAATGGGAATTCAATACTATAGTTGCAGTGCTAACTGCATATGCTGGGAAAACAAGAAGGCTTGAAAATGACCATTAATCTTCCCTACTAAAATGTTAAGTTAAGCAAGTCTAAGAAAAGTAGACAAAGTTAATAATAAAGAAAACAATGGAAGTTTTTGAAACAGAAAGAGAAAAAAGTACAAAATCCAAAGTTTAATTATTCGAAAAAAATCAACAGTATTCATAAATTTCTAGCAAGACAAGAAAAAATAAGATAGGAAGATAACAATGTAAGTGTTGAGAAAGCAGATATAGTAGAGAACTACAGTTAAACTGGTAATAAAAGAAATGACAGCATGCCAAGAGATAGGACAATTGGTAGGATTGATAAAACATAATTTACCAGATCTAGTAGAAAGAAGAAAAAAGAAATGGGGCCCAGAGAGATGGCTTAGCAGGTAAGGTGTTTGCCTGTGAAGACGAAAGACTCATGTTTGACTCTTCCATTCCCACATAAGCCAGACACACACAGTGACACAAGCATAGGTTGCACATGTGCACAAGGGGGCTCACACATCTGGATTTTGAATGCAGTGGCTGGAGGCCCTGTGGTGCCAACTCTCTCTCTCTCTCTCTCTCTTGTATACAAAAAGAAATAGCTTGCATATCATTCTTATAAAACATTTCTTACAGGGAACATTAACCTGAATGGCTAGACCAGTGAATTTTTTCAAAACTTAAAATCAGAAATGACACTGATATAACATGGTCCCCATTCATAGTAGTAAAATGGGACATATTTGAAAACTGTTTATGCAATTAGAATATCTCTGATAAGAAAATGAAAATTGTGGACTGGACAGATGGCTTAGCAGTTAAGCTATTTCCCTGAGAAGTCTAAGGAACCAGGTTCGACTCCCCAGTATCCCTATAAGCCCAATGCACAATGTGGCTCATATATCTGGAGTTCATTTGCAGTGGCTAGAGGCCTTGGTGCACCCATTCTCTCTCTCTCTCTCTCTTTCTCTCTCTCTCTCTCTCTTTCTCTCTCTCTCTCTCTTTCTCTCTCTCTCCCTCTTTCTCACTCTGTTAAATAAATAAACAATCAAATGAAAAATTTAAGTTGGTATCATTTATGAACATTGATACAACTCTTCACAAATCAGCAAAGAATATATAATAATAAATAAATATAAAAATGGTACTATGTGGGCTGGAGGATGGCTTATCGGTTAGGTAGTTTGCTTGCATAGCCAAAGGACCCAGGTTCTATTCCCTGGGACCCACATTAGCCAGATGTACAAGGTGGTGCATGTGTCTGGAGTTCATTTGCAGGGGCTGGAGGCCCTGGAGCCCCCATTCTCCCTCTCTTTCCCTCTTTCTCTCTGTCATATAAATAAATAAAAATAAAAAAGTAAATATTAAAAAATGGTACTATGCATTAAATAAATGAGTTTATTTCTCTACAACATGAATGTTTTAAAGTTAATGATAAGTAAACATATTAACACAAAAAATAAAAACTCTCACATACATATACATAATTGACTCATAACCACAAGAAAAATATAACAATCTATGAATACACTATCCCTCCTTAAATTGATGAAGATTACGGAAAACTTGACTCAAAATATATGTACAAGAATATTATTTGCTTTGTATTATAAATGAAGAAAACAATGTTCATATTTTTATTAAATGCTACACATTGATAAGAGATCTCCTCTGGAATCTAAACTATGTTCAAGAATGAATATAGTGGAGACAAATGTGTAATGTGTAACATTAGTTTTCCTTTGCATGTAGTTAATTGTTTGAATGTATTCCAAGGCATAGATTTATATTTAGGCAGAGATTTACGGTTAGTTCAGTAGATTTATAGTTATATAAATTTTGGGATCATTAAAAATTTTTATCTTCTGGGCTGGAGAGATGGCTTAGTGGTTAAGCACTTGCCTGTGAAGCCTAAGGACCCCGGTTTGAGGCTCAACTCCCCAGGACCCACGTTAGCCAGATGCACGAGGGGGTGCACGCGTCTGGAGTTCGTTTGCAGTGGCTGGAGGCCCTGGTGCACCCATTCTCTCTGTGTCTCTCTCTCTCTGCCTCTTTCTCGCTTTGTCTGTCACTCTCAAATAAATAACTAAATAAAAGTAAACAAA
Source organism: Dipus sagitta (assembly GCA_036346955.1). Taxonomy (NCBI): domain Eukaryota; kingdom Metazoa; phylum Chordata; class Mammalia; order Rodentia; family Dipodidae; genus Dipus; species Dipus sagitta. The sequence continues at coordinate 71,404,162 of CM070771.1, read as the reverse complement.
AAAATTCTAAAAAAAAATTTATCTTCATATGGTATCACTGGCAATAGTATCTAGAAAATGATTAAAGTGAAGATGTGTATAACATGTCTTAAGCTGAAGGAAGAAAGCTGACTAAGGTAACCCCCAGTGTCACTCTGTATCAAGTACCTGAAATCACTTCTGTGGAGCTCTGAAAACAGAACTAATGAGCACTGTTGGAAAAGCTAGGAGTCCAGGGTTCTACTTTTGTAGCAGCTAGGGCCATTCCTGTATTAGGTTCTGTTTAGCCACTCTTGTCTCTTCCCCATTGCTACAGCCCAAGCTAAAATTTTAATCCTTGGATTCATTCTTTTGTTGTCTCATAATGATGTACTTCGTTATTTTTTTAACTCTCCTAAAATTCTGACTTAAACCAACTTTTGTCAGGTATTTTGTCCTAGCAACAAGAAGGTAAAATAAAATTTATGACATATGTTCTCACTTAACTGGAAGAAATTTGTCCATATGGACAGAGAATAATTAAAACAGAAACCTCCAGCTGTTTATCCCCAAAGGTCCAGCCTCAGCTAAATAGTTGCTGTCACATGGAGGGCCAGACATGGTGTGACCACATCCTCTCTCTATTAAGGAGAAGTGTTGGGTCCTTCTCACTTCAGTACTCCCCATAAATCTGAATCTACTCCAAAGCTCTTCTGTTTGCCTGGTAGTTCTCCTTGCCTCAGCCTTTGTTGCGCAAGCGTGTTGTTCCCCACCCTAGCAGGTTTTATCTTCATGTTTTTTTGAATGGTTGACCAATAGACTATAGAAATAATATTCCACAATTTCCCTCTCTCCATGTGCCCTCCTCATACTTATCTTCTTGTATATCACAAAAATATCAAACATCATGTTTGTTACTTACTTAATATTCACTTGAGTTATTTTTAAAGTACATAGATATCCAAGTTTATTAAAGTTGAAAATTAAGTATGCAATGGAGTTTTAATGAACTTATTCATAAAACCCTAAGGATTTGCACAAATGTGTGAATATTTATGAATGTTAACTATTTCAGTCCTTAACTAAGTCATTCTAGAATATTGTGTTTCTTTATCTATTTCATCCTGTTTAGACCATGGTGAGGAAAAAAATAAAACTTGTTGTAGCTGAGATGGAAGACATAAGTTCCCTGGGATATACACAGATGATTTGGCTCTTTCTAATACTGTAGATAGTCACCACAGGTCAAACTGAGCAAAGATGGCATTCAGTTCCTTTCTTCTTTCATAAGTGGAGCCCAGAACATTCACATGAAATCAACATGGTCATATGTGAGAATAGAATATGTGGGAACTGGAGAATAGAACAAAGGAAGTCCTACACAGCCTCAGGATTCAGATGATTATGGGTAAAAAGGGTATGGTAGACAGCTTCAGGTCACTGAGATGATCTTCCAGACCAGGGATAGCTATGGAAGAAGGGATTTGTTGAAGCTTACAGATCCAGGGGAAGTTCCATAATGGCAAAAGAAGTTGGCTCCCTCTTAAAGGACCAAGCCCACAGAGAAGAAGCCACAAACCAAAACCCCAAATCCCACACTACAAACACACTTCAAGAACTCAAGGCACTTCAGATATCTTTAGACTGGAATTGTAAATACACCACCACACCATAGGCCTGGACCCTCAGATCTGCCTAGTGACATATCCTCCAGCTAGGTGGCTGTGATCCAAACTAAAAACTAATAAAACACTGAATATATTGAGGACCATCTACTCAAACTATCACAAAGGGAATATCATCAAATTTGTGTAATTATGAAGTCACTTTGCACTTGGATATAGATGTGTGTGCCTGGACTTTTGGGTATGAATTCACACATACCTGGGGACATTGGATTAGGTCTTACAAATCCTCCATGTTCTTTTAGACAAAATAAAGCTAAATGGAGTTTCTGGGAGAACTAATTAAAGTGTTAGGAATAATATATTTAAGGTACTTGCACATAGCATGGAATACAATGTAAGTTTAAAACTCACAGTAGTCATGATTTAGTAGAACTTAGTAGTACAACTTAGTAGAAGTTGTAGCACTTAACAAATTAATTCTTTGTAGCCCATTATGTTGATATTGTGATTGATTTTTGTCAATGATGCTGCCTTTTCCTAGAAGATTTTTTCTCTATCACCACTATCAATTCTACAATCAGTTCTTATTTTGAATCCTGGAGTTAAAATATAAAGTTTCCAATAAACTGAGAAACGGGACCTGTGTCACATTTCTGTGTGCAAGCCTGCAGTCATTAGGACCACAACATAATTACTTGCATCATGTTTTTCAACCTTATCTCCTATGTGACTGAAGAAAATTACTGTTGCTTAATAATTCAGTCCCTACTTAAATAACAAACCCATAATTTATAATTTTAACTTAAGATGTATAACTAGATCATCCCCTTCCCCAGCATTCATGTGGACATTGCAACCAACATGCAGAATGGCTGTGTTGTGAAAACTAAGTCACCACAAAACTAAAGGGAACTTTGGGATGGCTATGGAGGAACTGGCAAAGACAGCTATGCTAATGATAGAAATGACAATCGCTAAAACATCTGATTCTCTTACTATTTTATAGATAACCCTTCCCAGCAATTGACTGCCCCAATGTTGGGGTGCAGAAGAATATTGCAACGTGTCAAAGAATACTGTCATGTGAAAAAGAAGGATCTTTCCTTTGGAGAATTGCACTAGACACATTCAGAATTAATTTACCAATCCTTACACTAAAGACTGTCTCCCTCCCAGTCTTTAAGAAAAATATATTTGTGACATGACTTAGTAGATGAATAAGTCATTTCTCTGGATTTCCAAGTCCTATCTAAGAGTTTGCAGACTCAGCTTGCACTAGTACCTTGAATAGGAATGTGTGGATAGCAACTTCCGGTTTCACACTCTGGCTGCAGTGACTGAGATAACAACTAAGCTTATCATAAGGTGCCTGGTTTTGACTCTGCTCAAATTGGCTTCTGCTACCTGTTAGATGCCAAACACGGCTACTGTTGTCTCATAGATGCTGACACCCTCTCCCTAGCAGTTTCTCTCCCCTTTAGGCCACACACCCTCCTTCTTTCTCTTCTCACTTCTCACAAAAGCCAAGCCTCCCTGTTTCTTAGGAGCAAGCCTTTCACACAAGAGTCTAAATTGAGAAGAGCTTCAGAAAGCAAGTACTAACTAGGCCCAACGTTCTTGCAGTAGCCCCTTATTTAGGAATACCCTTGAGACCTTTGTAAAACTCAGGAAAACCTAGTGTATCTAAGTCTAGTTAGGTGATGTCAGCTGACCTTGGACCCTCTTCCTGGTGACATGACACAGATGCTTTGCTCTCTCCGGGAGGCAGACGCTTTCCTTCATACTCCACTGCATTGTCAGATCTCAAACAAACCCTTTGTCGGAAGGTCAGTCTGACTTTGTGTCTCTCTCAAACTTTGTTTCCTCTTTGAAACTTAACACTACTTACATTGAGTAGAGGTCTAGTCAAGAGGAAATGAAAGCTTATTTTGCTGAAAGAATGTCCCAGGTTTTAAAACTGAGTGAAACTCTGAGATGTAATTGATGTTAATGGGCTACCTAGCACATACTGGAAGAGTGATAAAAGAGAACAGAAAACCAAGATAGGGTAGGATATGTGTGGGTTTTGGTACAATGATTACTTTAATATGAAAAGTGTGTTCTGTGGAATGGGAAAGAATGAGAGAAATGTGAGAATCAATAAGCCAATTAACAAAAGTGTAAATCCACTATTTTATCAAATAGGAACTTTTTTATTCTGTCATTAATTAGATCTCACTGTTGTTTGTGATCATGATCAGAAAAGGAAAGAATGAAAGGAGAGCAGAAAGCACACAGTGAGAGGGAGAAAGGAGAAAAGGAAGAAATTTTGCTTTCAAAACTTGTTTTCTAATAGTTATTTAAAATCGATCTCTATAATTTGATCATGGAAAGCTGAATATAATTAATAACTTTTGTGGGGGTTTTGTGGGGTACACATATACAATGATGTATCAATCACCCATAAAGATGAATGAATTCATTTCATTTACAGGAAAATGGAGGCAAGTATCACATTTTATTTCATATATGGAATCTAGATTTTTTTGTATTTATGTGTGTGTATGTGTATATTTGTATATGTATGTGTGTGGGAGCCACATACATATGTACATATGTGTGGGCCACAGGTCCTCAATTGTTCTCTACCTTTTTGTGAGACAAGATTTTCACTGAATACAGAGCTCACCAATTGGGTAGATTAGCTCATCAGTGAATGCCAAGGTTCCTCTTGCCTCTACATCCCCAGCAATGGGATTAGAGAATCCCAGGTCTGTGCCAATATACTGGCTTTTATATGGAGTTGAGGATCTGAGCTCTGGTCTTCATTCTCACACAGCAAACATTTTACCCACTGTACCATTTCCCAAGCTCAAAATCTAGACTTCTCACACAGACATTTTAGAGCATGAACTTAAACTTTAGCAGACAGTGCTAGATAGGAGCTGGAAGAAGGGTTTCCTAGAAGCGCTGGTAGTCCTCCTACATTCTTCTAAGGATTAAGGGGTTCCAGAGAGCCCTGGGGCTAGGAAGAAGGAGACCCAGCTTTGCATTCCCTGTAAACTCTGTCCTTTACCAGCTAGGTGACTTTGTAAGAGGCTAAGGCAATCTGTAGGAACATGAATTCTCCAGCTAAAAACTAGAACCCTTTCTTTCCATGTATGTTATAGACTGAAGGATTAAATGATATGATGGAAACAAATCCCATGGTTGAAGCTTCACAAGAGAATGGCCGAAATAAATCTGTTTATTGCGCAATAAGAGTGGGGAACACAGAGAAATATAGTTGAATGCAAGCTGGGCTGGTACACAGTGCTGAAAACACAGGGCAGGTGATTCATAGAATATGTTCCTCAGCCCTGGCTGCAGAGGCTTTTATGCCTGCCCCAGCCCGCAGGAGGCTTTCAAACTGTGAGGAGGTAGTTTTTCTCCAACTATTGTAATCACCCCTTGCCTATGGTTTTGATTTTGTGGGTTTTAGTTTCACAGGATTAGCCACAATCTGAAAATATTAAAAAGAAAATTCCTGAAATAGGCAGTTTATAAGTTTGAATTAATGTATCATCCTGGTTTGCTTATTTCACACTGTCCTGCTATGCCCTGCTCAGAATATAATTCTGTCCTTCATTCCGTACACCACACTCACACCCTATTGCAAGAAGTTGGCAAGTGGCCAGCTTGGTTATCTGACCAGAGTACTGCTGTTTGGAAAGGTTTATTCACATAATGGCCCCATTGGGCAACAATAATGATGCTAGTGATGCTATCATAGTACATCATTATAACAATTCCATTTCCTTTTTGGTTATCATTGATAATCACTTATGATGCCTAATGTATAAATTAAACTCACTCATAGGTTTGCATGGTGGTATAAAGCAGTCTGTGCAGGGTTTGATACCATCTGTGGTTTCAGGCATCCAGTGCATGTCTTGGAATGTATCCCATTGATAAGGACACATCTGATTTTCATAAATGCTTTTCACATAATCTCCTGAATTACATTATAAGCACTTAAATACCATTTTTACATATTTAATATCCCCTGAAACAGTGAATATATAAATAATGCTTCAAGTAATGTGAAAGGCATACAAAGTTGTAATAAGTATATTTGTAAGTATAGGCTTCACATATGACTTGTGGAATCTGAGTAAAGGTTTTGTTGTATTATAACAGTCTCTATGTTTTTATTGTGAATAGGCTACATTATGCAACCAGTGGGCATTTAGATCAGGAAGTAAACAGTTCCTGAAGTGTTTTCTTAGCCACTCATGTAAGTTCACATGGCACTCTGAGGTCTAATTAATTGCTGCAGCGCTGTGTGTGCTTTGGGAAGATATAATTCAGAACACCAGAGAGTATTCAGTTTGTGTGGAGAAGATCTATACATTCTCCATTTAAAACAGCACAGGAAATTGCAGGACAGGAAAGGACAAAAGAACAATGTATATAGCTCAGATTTCCAGTAACTCTATGTTCCCTGCAATGTACAGGTTTTTGTAGAAGGCATGATGGATCAAAGATGGAAAAGCCTTGAATAGTAACAGAGCTTGTTCTTTAGTTGTCAGTGTAACATGTTCAAGAAAGGCTGGCATTTATTCTGTTCTTCCTTTTTTCTTTCTTGAGCAGATCTTCTTGAGCATGAAGGATGACCACCTTCCAGGTTCTAACCACTGCCTATCTAAACACCTGATACTCAGGCTGCCTCCTACTTTCCACACACAAAGTAGGTCTGCCCAACCCTGTGTATGAGGATCTCATCTTTCAACCTCCCTGACCTGAACTACATAGCTCTAATTTTAATGAAGTTACATACAATTCACCTACAATAACTGCTCCCATTGTGATAACTTACCAGGAAAGTCACGCTTCATGTCCTACATTCCCGTCTGAAAAGATGAGATAGGTACTATCCTGCAGGGAGCTGCAAGCAGTCATCATTACAAGATAGCGCTGGCTTCCTGTCTGTGTTGAGGTAAACAACTCCATATTAGGCAGTGCCTTGGCGCCAACCGTGTTCAAGGTATGTGCATGCGCTTGACGCAACCTGTCCTGAGCCTATCCCGTGGCGCCTGGTGGTGGCAAGCTGGTAGCAACCAATCAGTGGGCGCCTCATTGCACTTCCCTCTATAAAAGTAGCTGCACATCCCGCCTCCTCGCCCCTCGCCATCAACCTTTCTGTTAACCAAGAGCTCTCCAATAAAAGTGTGATCAAGAAGGATCCTCATCTTGTGGTCGTTCTTCCCTGCGGGTCAGGGGGCTCGCCGCAAACTGGTGCCGAAACCCGGGACGCCGGGAGCCTTGTGGTCACCAGGCGAGGGGTCGAAGAGGATTCAGAACTTGACACACGGAGAGGAAGACGTCGGTAAGTCATCCCCAGTCATGCAGTTTTCTGACCTAGACTTTAATCTGATCCTTGCCGTTTTCCTTCCCTTCTGGGTTTTGTTTAAAGGTAGCCACACAGACATTATTAGACAGGGACGGAGAGCATTGGCAAGGCATCAGGATAGTCTTTCTGAGTCAGATACAAATGGGGAAACCCCAGCTAGGCCTAGGAAAAGGAAAGGACCAGAAAGGGGTCCAGGGACATTAAGCCCAGTCATTCACAAGTTTCGGGAGGATTTCCCAGTCATTTTGAGATCTCAGAGCCCCTCATTGAGGTGCTAGGAGAGAATGCTCCTGCTCGACAGGGAGAGGATGGAGGTCCACCCACCAACAGGGACAGAAAAGCTTCCTCTAGACTGTACCCTGTCATTGAGGATCTGGCGCATTTAAATGTGCTGGAAGCAGATGATGAGACTAGCTCAGACTCTGAAGAGGAAAAAGAATTAGATGGGGAAGCGGCTCACTATGGGGAGGAGAGATACTATCTTGATGAACAGCCGCTACCACAAAATCAAAAACAAAAAAAGATAGGAGATAAGAACCGCGCGGAACTGGGCTATTGGAATAAGGGATGGCTGCGTCCTGCTGCCCAGGCCCAGAGAGTTTGATCAAGGTTAAATTTGTAATGGACTGATGTGCTTGGCTAGAGATATTGGACTGAGAGATTTAAGATTTTAAGCTGGAAAACCTCAAGCAAGTTAAAATTACAGGCACTGAGACTGGTTTTAGGTTACTGAACCTGCTATTGTCAAACACATTAGCAATCTTAAGGAAGATGTTCCAACTGCTTTACATTCAAACAATGGAAAGGATGCCTGAGGAAAGGCTATCATAGAAATGCAAACACTTTTGGAAAGAGTTGACTGGAGGAGGAACCTGCTTTTCAAGGCTATTGAACTTGAACTGCAGAAGTTTGATGTTTGTTTGATGGTGGTTGAGTTTGCATTGTTTTAGTCTCTCCTTGCTTTAATCCCAGAGGAATTCGCCCATTACAAATTTGACAGATGGATGTTACTCACGTCCCATCTTTTGGCAAATTACAATATTTACATGTTTCCATTGATACTTGTTCTGGAGTTATGTTTGCTTCCCCATTAACCGGGGAGAAAGCAGCCCATGTTATTCAACACTGCCTCGAGGCGTGGAGTGCCTGGGGGAAGCCCAAAATTCTTAAAACTGACAATGGACCAGCTTATACTTCTCAAAAATTTGGACAGTTCTGTCACCAGATGGGAGTGACCCATTTGACAGGTCTCCCGTATAATCCTCAAGGACAGGGTATTATAGAACGGGCTCATCGCACTCTAAAGTCTTATTTAATAAAACAAAAAGGGGGAATCGAGGAGGCTCTGCCCTCAGTCCCATGAGTGACTATATCCATAGCACTCTTTACTCTTAATTTTTAAAATTTGGACAGTCAGGGCCATTCGGCGGCTGACCGTCATTGCTCAGAGCCTAACAGGCCACAGGAGATGGTTAAGTGGAAAGATGTTTTGACTGGTCAATGGAGAGGCCCGGATCCTATTTTAATAAGATCCAGGGGAGCTGTTTGTGTTTTTCCACAGGACCAAGAATCACCCCACTGGGTTCCTAGTCGGTTGGTGAAGACGGTCCGACCTTCTCTAGAGGACAGCTTGGAGAGCCAGGATGATCCTGAGAAACCAGAAAAACCAGATGTGGACGAGTCTGTGGATGCTGACCCTCCAGTGCTTGGCACTCAGTAGAGGAGAACAACGCTGGGGCATCTTGTCAGCCTTTCCTAAGCCCCTGCCAGTACATCATGCTGCAGCGGTCTTCCCTCGCTTCTTCACAACTCAGAAGGAGCTGGGTCTCCCCACTGTGATTGGGGATACCACGTATGTCAGCTTAGGGGAAGATCGGAGTTTTGAGAAAATCGGAGCCCTTTGCTTCACAATTGATTCACCCCGTAATTTTTGTATAGGGCTGAGAAAACAGGCCTTTGGTTGGTTTAAGGATGATAGGATATGGGGAAAAATTTCCCAAGAGAGACGTAATTCCAGATTTGGTGCAGAAAATAGTACTTCTCAATATCTTTTGCAAATTATATGGACCATCCTGGACGCGTCTTAATAATTCTGGGGGTATTGAGAAAGTCATATATACTTTTGGGAGGATGTGTGCTTTGCCTCTGGTTGGTTTGCCGCCTGCGAGCCCAGACCAGGCGGGACAAGGTGGTCATTTCTCAGGCACTTGCCGCTTTGGAGTGTGGGTCCTCCCCCCAGATTTGGCTGTCGGCCCTAAAGAGCACCTAGTTTCCCCTGGCCCTTGCACTCTTAGGGCCTGAAGTGCCCATTGCACAAGGATGGGCAGAGGATTGGTGTTGGGAGCACGGCACTCATCACGCTCAGGATGTGAGACAAAGTACTGCACGTGGGGCGAGCTCTTAGCAGCCTCATGGAGCGCATGTCTGATTGCATATGGGTTGGTACTATAATCCCATCTCTGAGAAAAGGTACCGGACGGGTGTGACACCAGCCTGGCTGGCCACTAGGCCTGGGGTCATCACAATGTCCTTTCGAGCATCAGAGATCAGACCTCTACCCTTGCCTGTTGCGTTTAAACAAGAAGGGGGAACTGCAGGGAGCTGCAAGCAGTCATCATTACAAGATAGCGCTGGCTTCCTGTCTGTGTTGAGGTAAACAACTCCATATTAGGCAGTGCCTTGGCGCCAACCGTGTTCAAGGTATGCGCATGCGCTTGACGCAACCTGTCCTGAGCCTATCCCGTGGCGCCTGGTGGTGGCAAGCTGGTAGCAACCAATCAGTGGGCGCCTCATTGCACTTCCCTCTATAAAAGTAGCTGCACATCCCGCCTCCTCGCCCCTCGCCATCAACCTTTCTGTTAACCAAGAGCTCTCCAATAAAAGTGTGATCAAGAAGGATCCTCGTCTTGTGGTCGTTCTTCCCTGCGGGTCAGGGGGCTCGCCGCACTATCCAAATTAGGATATGCGGAAACTATTGAGTCTTCCAAACTCCTCTATTTATGAAGGTATCTGAGTGAGCATGGTCACATCCTTGGATATAGACTAAGGCTATAGACCAAAGATATATTAACAGTTTTTCTGTCTGAAAATGTTCCAAAAATACATTGACAAATAAAATTTCCATCATCTTTTTTTTGTTCTTTTCATCTTGTGTGTTATTGTAACTCTAGCTATTAAGAGATGTGTATTTTGAAGTGTACACTCTGAGAAAAGGCAAATTTTATTGGCCAAATGAGTAGAAATGGGTTTTCTCCCTCAGAGGTCTGCATTGGGATGATGACAAATGGTCCAGACATTACACAGTGAAAGAAACAAAAATTCTTTTTGAGCACTGCTGAAGAATTACCTCAAGAAACAAAAGTAACTATCCCTTACATTTTGCTACTGCTGCATACTGCTTGTTCACCAGCTTGATTGAATTAAAAATAACCAAGAAAATAACAAGGAACTCTACTGTGTGTGTGATGCATTTCTAGAGACTATTAGATCATGAGCACTCTGACCTAGAGAACAGATTAATCCCCTCACATATGTTGGCATCCTTGGGAAATGGTGAAAAGTAAGAGGTAGAGTCTGGTTAGAAGCAGGTCACTTGGGGTGTGTTCTTAAATCTCTGACTTACCTGGACCCTTCCTGTGGTATCCGTTCTGCTTCCTGGGCATGATGTGAACTAAATTGCTCTGCCACAACTTTGCTGACATGACAGAGTGACACTCTTAAAGCCATAAGCCAAAATAAATATTTTTTCCTTCGAATAGTTTCTGTCAGGTATTATTTCACAATGATGTAAATGTTACTAATACAACATATTACACACTCATTATCACATGGCACTATAACTCCTGTCATAATTAGACTATAAATATTCATAGAAAAGAACCATTGCTTTAATTTTTGTACTTCTTACATAGAAAAAAGTAATAGTTCAGTAAATCTTCATTTTTAATTATTTCTCAAGCATGCATCCATTCTATATAATATGCTTAACTGTGTATTCCATGCTAGAGACACAAGCTAAGTGAGAACAAGACAGAAGAGAGTATCCTGTCCTTAAAGAAAGAAAGAAAAGCAAAACAAAAGCACACACACAAAAATGAAAAAAATAGAAAGTATATGCAACACTTTTGGGGGGACAATGGGATCAAAATGCATTTCAACAGTTTTATTCAGGTTGTAAAATCAAAGCCAGCCCGAAACATGGTGTCAGGGATTGAGACACAGAGAGAAAATTCCTAATGGCCTCTGGGGCTGAGTTCACTGTGTTCTAGACTCTGAATGAAGGAGGCCATATCTTGTAAATCATTACTCCAGTTTGAAAAATAAAAGAACATAGTTCATTTTTAATACTGGGTATTCTTTCTAAAATTTCCCATATAAGAATTTCATGGAATGTAGGTTTCATTGGAATGTTCAATACAAAGCAGCAGCTAAGGAGCAAGGTAACACATCATAGGCACTCTATGACTGGGTTCCCTCATGCCTGCAGGTTACCCCACTGGCCCTCAATCCATTTTCTCTCATCCATCATCTCCCCATCACACTGCTGCAAAATGAGGAGTACAGGACCCAGGTCTGGTGTGAGCATTTACAATTTAAACTTTCATCATTAAAAGTCCCTTCCTTCATTGTGCTCTAACCTCTATTTTTCAGAACCTCCATTGGTTGCTCTTAGACCTGTCTTCAAAAGCCTTATGTTCTTTTTTTCTTTTTAAAAAGTATTTTATTGGTTTATTTCATTTTTTGCATGATATATATTTCACATAATCAAAACATGTGTATTTAACGTTTACTTTTTTATTAGTTATATACATAGTGTGTATACAGCTATGTTGGTACCATTGTTAACCTCCTCCCTGTCTTCCTACCTCCAAATGGACCCTCCTTGTTGGGGAATTTGTCTTGTGCATTGTGGGGGTATCCATCAGTTATGGGGAAGAAGCAATGTCTCTGTGCATAGTGTCACAACTTGTGGCTCTAACAATCTTTCTGCCCCCTCCTCTGCAAACTTCCCTGAACCATGTTGGGTACCTTTAAGGTCTACTTCAGTGATGAGGACTTGGGAGCCTCTGTGTCATTGGATATCTGGTTTGGTAGGAGTTGAGTGCTCTCTGTGTCTATCTCCTTCACCCCTGTGCTGGTATCAGGTTTACCAAGAAAGCAGCACTCTTGCTCATTTCCCCAGTTGCTCTATGGTTTCACCTGGGGTCCTGGTAAGGTGCAATGGGTTGATTCTCTCCTCAGGTTCTGCATCCATCTAAAAAAGAGAAGCAAATTCTCCAATGGAGAGTGAAATTGGCATCAAATAATGGATAGCCATTATTAGTTTAGAGAGAATTTAATAGGCGTAGGCCCTCTGTCAACCCACAATTGGTGGGAGCTTGATAATGGAGAGTGGGTTTGTTTTCTGGATATGGTTCTGACTTGTTTCCCAGTGCCAGGTATGGGTTTCATTCCACTGAGCAGATCCGTTAGCCAAATCAAGAGCAGTTGGTTACACACCATGGCTGTGTGTCACTACTGCACTTATGTGAGCATCACATCAGGTTGTTTGCTGCTGAATAGCTTAGATCACAAGTTGCTGGGACAGATGTTGGTCATTTTCCCCCAGTTGCACATGTAGCACCTTCTGGCACTAGACAAACTGTCTGGGGACTCAGTCTCTTCCACATTCCATACAGGTCACTCCATCTTCCATACCAATAGCATATGGTGTCTTCAGCAGTAGGGTCTTACCCTTAATCTTTGGTGGGTCATCCAATACTCTGACAGAAACCTGCCTTCTTTTGGGGATCCATGTAGGGCTCTCTGATCAACAGCTCATTGTGGAAGTTAACCACATGCTGGTACTGGGAATTACAGGCCAGCACCAAGGGAAAAGAAGGAAGAAAAAGATAGGTAACACAAAAGAGAAAGATAGAAGAGAGAGAGAGAGAGAGAGAGAGAGAGAGAGAGAGAGAATGAGAAACAGGAGAAGATTAAAGTTTGTCTTCAACATATCCTCTCCCGGACCCTGTGATTCAGGTGTTCCCCTCTAAGGAACTGGTGAAGGTTCAGCCTTTTAGTATGTCTTCTTTCCATTTGGGTCCAGTTTTGTGCCCCTACCCGCCCTTACCCTCCCCTACCACCCAACCTCCCTATTGTTCAGTCCCCAAAATCCTTATTCAGTATGTTAGCATCTTGAGCACATTCAGGTTAGGAGCCACAGATGAATGAGGCCATGTGTTAATTATCTTTCTGTGATTAGGTGAGCTCACTGAGAATGATTTGTTCCAAGTTTGACCATTTTTCTTCATATTTCATTGTGTCATTTTTCCTTACTGCTGTGGAGAAATTCTATCATGCAGCTATACTTCATTCTTATGTTCTTTTTATTCATTTCAGTATTTTTAAAAGTCAATTGTGTCTCAGGTTCAGTACTAGAGAATAATTTTTTTATTTATTTGAGAGAGAGAGAAAGAGGGAGAGGAAGAGGGAGAGAGGGAGAGAGGGAGAATGGGCGCACCACACCAGGGTCTCCAGCCACTGCATATAAACTCCAGATGCATGTGCCCCCTGTACATCTGTTTTACATGATCCTGGAGAGTCTAACTAGGATCCTTTGGCTTTGCAGACAAATGCCTTAACTGCTAAGCCAACTCTCCAGCACTGAAAATTATGTTTTACAAGTTATTTTCATTTTCATAGCCCTTCATGTATCTGTTAGGTTTTTAATCCAGTTATGGTATTCTTCAAGACTTTTTTATGTGAGCATTTATTCTAACAGTTTTTACTTACTCATTCAGTATTCAGAAAGTCAGTAGGTGATAAAAACACTTTGACATGTTTTCTTCTTATACAAAAATAGCTCAGAAGTACTGGCATGAGCTGAACAAAGAAAAGCAAAATTTGTATTTTTTTAAATGGTTTTTTAGATTTATTTATTCAACACCTTCATACATAGATACAATGCATTTTGTGCCCACTCTCCGAATTATTGCATCACATTCCCATCCTACTTGCATATTGTGGTGGTTTGATTCAGGTTTCCCCCATAAACTTAGGTGTTCTGAGTGCCAGGTCCCAGTGGATAGAGATCTGGGAATTAATGCCTCCTGGAGGCAGTGTATTGTTGGGGACAGGCTTATGGGTTTTACAGCCAGTGTCCCCTTACCAGTGTTTGGCACACTGTCCTGTTGCTATGGTCCACCTTATGTTCGCCAAGGGGGGATGTCCACTCTCTGCTCATGCCATCTATTACCCTGCCATCATGTAGCTTCCTCCTTGATACTGTGAGCCAAAGTAAACCTCTTTTTTTCCCATAATCTGCTCTTGGTTGAGTGATTTCTACCAGCAATGCAAACCTAATTGCAACATTAAAATGGTACCAGGAGTGGGGTTGCTGCTAGACAACTGATTGTATGGCTTTGGCCTTTTGGAGCTCATTTCCAAGAGGAATGTAGAAGGATTTGAAACCTGGTTTAAGAGACACCTTACAGTGCTATAAGTACAGCTTGATGAAGTATTCTAGTCAGAGCTGAAAGACCTGAATTCAGTAAGAACTATGGTTTGTGAGGTTGGGTTTATGAGGGTTAGAAACAGCTTTGCTTGAACTGGGCTAGAGACAGTTTGTATGAAAAGCTTGCTGTTATACCTGTGTCCTGAGAAGTTATGCAGGGTTGCTTGGCATAGAAATGAACTGGTGTGAGCAGAGGAATATGGCACAGGAAGAAAAAAAAAAGCCCGTTGTGCTGCAATTGAGAGAATACAACCTTTGAGTTTGGGCCAGCTGAACTGCAATGGGGCAACAGGAAGAATGTAGACTCTTTGGAAGTGGCCTGAGTGCTCAAGGAGTGTCCTGTTCTTCAAAGTCTGCTTTATTCACCTCTGGATTAAGAATTTGGCACCCTACCTGGTATTTAGGAGTATAGGAAATGCAAGAAAGAGAAGGTCATTGAGTTTGCAACATGGTCTTGTGTTTTGGAAATGGCCACAGGCAGTGTGAAGCAGGTTTGCTGGATGCCTGCATGGAGACCCCATGAAGCCATAAGGATGAACCGTGGATTGCAGTGGAGACCCAGTGGAGATGCCAGGACCATGAGATGGCTGCTAAAGAGAGCTGCTGGCCCTGATGGAGTTTTCCAGAACTGTGAGTAGCCTAGCTGGAGGGGTAGAATTGGAACTCCAGAGACTTGTTGTTGGTTAGAATTACTGTACTTAGAGATTTGTCACTGGCTAGAGTTGTTGGACTTGAAGCTACAGATTTGAAGTTTGCCCTGCTTGTTTTAAATCTTATATTGGTTGAATATTTCTTTGCTATGCCCAATGCCATCTTTTGCAGTATGAATGTTTATTCCATGCCATTATGGGTTTTGGGGGGGACTTTTTGGTATTATAGCTCAGTTAAAAGATCTTGGACTATGGTGATGTATAAACATCATTGGAATCGATAAAAAACTATGGGGACTTTTAAAGTGGAATGGATGCATTGCATTTTACAGCATGTATGGATATAAGTTTATGGGGACCAGGGGCAGAATGAGGTGGTTTGATTCAGGTGCCCCCCTATAAATTTAAGGTGTACTGAATGCTAGGTTCCCAGCTGATAGAAATTTGGGAATTAAAGCCTCTTAGTGGCAGTGTATTGTTGGGGGTGGGCGTATTGGTATTATAGCCATTGTCCCCTTATCAGTGTTTGGTACACTCTCCTGTTGCTATTGTCCACATACCTTGTCTCCCTTCTTTTTTTTTTTTAACTAATGGAATTAAATTGGACTTGCTTGCATAATCATGCTTGGGAGGTTATTTACTGGAGAATGGGAAATCCTCTGATGACTATACTACAAATTGATATGACTTCCCTTTCTCAGCAACCATCAGTTTCCACTGTTCACTTTGGGAGGTGTGGGGTCTCCTGTTCCCTCTCTCATCTGTGATGTGACATTGGTGGGTTGAGTCATGTGCGGAAACCACAATTGCTCTGAGTTCATCAGTGAGGCCCACTTACCATCCTCCTCCTCCTCCTACATCCTTTCCCTTTGCCAAGAGGTTCTCCAAGCCTTGAAGGGTGTGGTTTAATGGTTTTGATGTCATGTTCATGTTTAGGACTAGCACAAACTAATCTGTGGTAACTCATTTTTCTTGCATCTATGTACCTGTGCATTCACCTCTACGATTTGCATATGGAAGCTTCCATATTTGAGGCTGTGAGCAGCAACCAGCCTATGGGAAGAAACAGGTATTTAGAAGATAGTTTGGAATGCTATATGATTAATATAACCACAATGTTTTGCACCTTCATTTTTAGGGCCAAGTACCTTAGTTCCAGACTTCTGGCTGGTTTTACAGTAATAGGCAACAAGTAAACTCCTACTCTGAAGTAAAAGAGCTTCACTTGGTACCTTAAACCTTAAACTCCTACTCTGAAGGTATGTCAATTTGTATTTCCAAACCTAAAAGCACTGCACATTATGAGAAAACCCAAGCATCAAATCAATTCAGGATGCAAAAATTGCAACATTATAACACAAGAAGCACAAAAAACCAAGACAATACAATCCCATAAAAAATTATCAATCCATCAGAATGACCCCCAATGAGACTAAATTTCACATAGGTGAAATTCCTGACCAAGATTTCAAAAATGATTTCATCTACACTCAAAGAAATCAAAGATGAACTCAAACAAATCAAAGAACAAAACAAAAGAATTAAAGAAGAAAACAAACCCCCGAAGGAATACCAAGAGAACACAGGAAATGAGAGTAATAAAATAAGGAGGTCATTACAAGACATGAGTAAAGAAATAGAAATACTGAGGAAAAAAAAAAAAAAAAACAGGCAGAAAATCTAGAACTGAAAAACACAGGTATTCAAAAAAAAAAAAAAAAAAAACTTTGTGAAAAGTCTCACCATTAGAATGACGAAGGAGCAAACAGAATATCTAAATTAGAAGACCAGGTGGCAGATCTAATACAGTCCAACAAAGAGAAAGACAAGCTAATAGGAAAGTATGAATGGGAATTTCAAGATATCTGGGACACTATGAAAAGATCAAACATTCATGGTATGGTAGAAGGAGAAGAATTTCAATCCAAAGGCATAGTAGGCATTTTCAACCAAATCATGGAAGAAAAATTTCCCCAAATCGGGAAAGAAATGCCAATGCTGTTACAGGAAGCTTTTAGAGCACCAAACAGAAAAAACCTAGAAAGAACCTCTGATTGCCATGTTATAATTAAACTACAACCAAAGAAAATATATTGAAAGCAGTTAGAGAGGAAAATCAAGTCACCTATAAAGGCAAGATCATCAGGATCACAGCAGATTACTCAACACAAACTTAAAAAACTTAAAAAAAAAAATCAAAGAATCATTGAAACAAAGAGTTGGTTCTTTGAAAGGATAAAGAAGATTGATAAACCCTTAGTAAATCTGACCAGGAGAAAGAGAGAAGAGACAAAAATTAATAAAATTAGAGATGAAAAAGTCACCATAGGACAGATACCAAAGAAATTCAGGAAATTATAAGGACATATTCTAAGAATATATATGCCTCTAAGTTTAAAAATCTGAAAGAAATGGATGATTTCCTTGCTTCATGTGACTTAAAATTAAATCAAGATTAGATAAACCACATAAATAGATGTATAGGTACCAGTGTTCCAAGCATTTATACAAAAGTTTCCCAACTAAAAAAAGTCCAGGCCCTGATTGATTCACTGGTGAATTTTATCAGACTGTCATGGAAGAACTAATATCACTCCTTTTCAAACTTTTTAACAAAGTAGAAAAGGAAGGGATTCTACTAAACTCCTTGCAAGAAGCCAGCATGACCCTGATATCAAAACTAGATAAAGATAGAACAAAAAAAGAAAATTACAGACCAATCTCCACCGTGAAATTAGATGCAAAAGTTCTCAGCAAAATATTGGCAAAGAGAATACAAGAATATGTCAGAAAGATTATTCACCTCAACCAAGTAGGCTTTATCCCAGAGATGTAGGGATGGTTCAATATACACAAATTGATAAATGTAATACATTATATAAATGGAAGGACAAAAATCACATAATCATCTCAATAGATGCAGAAAAGACATTCAACAAAATCCAACATCTACTAGTACTACAGAAACTGGGAATAGAAGAAACATATCTCAACATAATAAAAGCTATTTATGACAGACCTACAGCCAACATAATGCTAAATGGGGAAAAACCTAAAGCTTTTCCACTAAATTAAGGAAGAAGACAAGGATGCCCACTGTCCCCATTTTTATTTAATATAGCACTGGAAGCCCTAGCTATAGCAATAAGGCAAGAGACACTCATAAATTGATACAAATTATAAAGAAAGAGATCAAATTATCAGTATTTGCAGATGATATTGTTCTATACAAAAAATACACTAAAGACTCTATGAGCAAAATTGTAGAGCTGATAAACACTTTTAGCAATGTAGCAGTATACAAATAAACACTCAGAACTCAGTAGCTTTCCTATATACTAGCAACAAACATGCAGATGATGAAATCAGGGAATCTCTCCCATTCACAATTGCCTCAAAAAAATTAATAAAGTACAGAGATACCAACAGACCCAGTTATTCCCTTACTGGGTATCTACCCTAAAACCTTCAAACCACAGGCTAGAGAGATTTGCTCAACCATGTTTATAGCAGCTCAATTTGTAATAGCTAAGAGCTGGAATCAACCCAGATGTCCATCACTAGAAGAAAGGATAACTAAGATGTGGTATATCTACACAATGGAATTCTATACAGCAGTAAGAAAAAAATGACACAATGAAATTTGAGCAAAAATGGTTGAACCTGGAACAGATCATTCTCAGTGAACTTACCCAATCACAGAAAAAAAAATCGCCACATAGTCTTACTCATCTACAGCACCTAAACTGAATCTACCCAAGATACCTTACATACCCAGCAAGCATCTCCTAGACTAGACACTAGGAGGGAGGGGAGGGCATCAAGGGGGTGGGAAACACAAATCTAGACCCAAACAGCAATGGTACCATAAAATTCTACTTCCTAAAAGGCAGACCAAATGGCTGAACCTTCACCAAGCCCTTAGAGGGAACACCTGAACCACAAGACACTGGAGAGGGTAGGATCAAGACTAACCTTAATCTTCTACATCTTCCCTCCCTCACTTCCCCTCTCCCTCTCTCTCTCTCTCTCTCTCTTATCTCTAACTCTTGTATATTAGTTATCTTTTTCCTCATTTTCTTAGTGGGCACTGGCCTGTAACTCCCAGAACCAGCATGGGCCTATCATCCACAATGATCACAGAGACCTACAAGGTTTCCTAAAAGACAGACAGATTTCTGTCAGAGTACTTGATGACCCACCAAAGGCTAGTGGTAAGACCCTACTGCTGAAGACACCTTATGTGATTGACATGCAAATTAGAATGGCATGGCTGGAAGTTGGAAGAGAGTCAGTCCCCAGACAGTCAGCGTGTCTAGTTCCAGAAGGTGCTACACGGGTGACTGGGGGAAAATGACCAATACCTGTCGAAGCAACACATGGTATAACCTACTTAGCAGCAAATAACTTGGTGTGATGCCCACACAAGTGCAGTGGTGGCACACAGCCATGGTGGGGAACCAACTGCTCTCAATTTGGCTAACTGATCCCCTCACTGGTATGGGACCCATAGCTGGAGCTGGGAAACAATTCAGAACCATATCCAAATATAAGCCCACTCTCCAATATCAAGCTACCATCAATTGTGGGCTACAAGAGGGCCTACACCTATTAAATTCTCTATAAAAAAAAAGTAAGGGTTATCTCATTTGTCCTGGTGCTAACTTACTCTCCGTTGGAGAATCTGCTTCTTTTTTTCAGATAGATGTAGATCCTAAGGAGAGAGCAACTCCATCATACCTCAAAAGGGCCCCCGCTGAAACTAATAAAAATTGGAGAAACAAGCAAGGGGGCTGTTTTCCTGATGAACCAGATACCAGCAGAAGGGGGAAGGAGATCAGCACAGAGAAAAATGAACTCCTACCAAATCAGAGAGCCAGAGCCTCAGAGGCCCCCAACATCTCATCACTGAAGCAGACCAAAAATGAACCCAACATGGCTGAGGGAAATTTTGCAGAAGCGGGGGCGGAAAGAATGTCAGAGCCACATGTTGGGTCATGATATGCAGAGACATTTAGCTTACCCATAACTGTGGGCTAACTGCACAATGCATGACCCGT
This sequence comes from Dipus sagitta, assembly GCA_036346955.1. Lineage (NCBI taxonomy): Eukaryota > Metazoa > Chordata > Mammalia > Rodentia > Dipodidae > Dipus > Dipus sagitta. The sequence goes on along the minus strand of CM070771.1, from coordinate 71,384,000 downwards.
ATACCTCAACAAGGAGGGGCCAACGGGAGGAGGTAGGTCACGGATGAACCTAATAATGGTACCAAACTGACTGTATTTGATGAATAGCAAAACTGACTAATAAAGAAAAAAATAAAAAAATTAATAAAGTACCTTTGAATACACCTGAGAAAGGAAGTGAAGGATCTCCACAATTTCAAATTTGAAACACGCAAGTGAGAAACTGCATAAGACATTAGGAAATGGGAAGACATCCCACATTCTTGGATTGGAAGAATAAATATATTGTGAAAATGTCAATTTTACCAAAGGCAATCTATACATTTAATACAACCCCCATTAAAATTCCAATGGCATTATTCACAAAAATAGAAAAAAATCAATCCTAAAATTCATTTGGAAGCACAAAAAACCTCAAATAACAACAACAACAAAAAAAAATTGAGTAACAAAACAAGGATGGTGGTTTCACCATATTTGATTTTAAGCTATACTACAAAGCCATAGTAGCAAAAACAACATGTTATTGGCACAAAGATAGTCACATAGGTCAATGAAACAGAAGACCCTGATGTTAATCCAGGGAGCTGCAGATATCTGATTTTTGACAAACATGCAAAAATTATTTACTGGAGAACAGACAGCCTCTTCAACAAGTGTTGCTGGGAAAATTGGATATCTACATGTAGAAGGGTAAAAATAGATCATTGTCTTTTTTCCATGCCAAGAATCAAGTCCACATGGATCAGGAGACCTTAATAACAGACCTGGAACTCTGAAACTACTAGAGGAAAAAGTAGGGGAACCCTTCAACATACTGGCATAAGCCATGGGTTTCTGAATATAACCCCAATTGCTCAGGAAATAAAACCACTAATCAACCACTGGAGTCTCATGAAATTATAAAGCTTTTATCCAGTAAAGGACACTGTGAATAGAGCAAAGAGGCAACCTACAGAATGGAAGAAAAATTTTGCTAGTTATACGTTTGACAGAGGAATAATATCCAGAATATACAAAAAACTCAAAAACAAAACAAAAATTAAGTCCAAATGGTTAAAGACCTCAATATAAGAGTGGAAACTTGGCTACTACTGGAAGAAAAAATAGGAGGAACTTTTCCTGATATAGGAATGGGAAAAGACTTCCTGAACAAAACCTTAGTAGCTCAGGGACTTAAACAATCACTCAACCACTGGGATCTCATGAAGCTGAAAAGTTTCTTCACGGACAAACATAAAATAAGCAGAGCCAACAGAATACCCAAAAAATGGGAGAAAATTTTCACTGACTATACAACTGACAAAGGCCTAATTTCTAGAATCTACAAAGAAATAAAAAACCTAACAAATAAAAAGTCAAACATCCCACTCACAAAAATAAGGCAAAGAACTGGACAGGCAGTTCTTGGAAGAAATACAAATGGTAAACACACACTTAAGAAAATGTTCATCATTCCTAATCATCAGGGAAAGGCAAATTAAAATAACTATGAGATTCCACCTTACCCCAGTAAGGATAGCAAACATTAAAAAAAATCAAATGAAAACAAATGCTGGTGAGGATTTGGAGAAATAGAATCCCTCATCCACTCTTGGTGGGAATGTAAGATAGAACAACCAGTATGGAAAGCACTATGGAGACTCCTAAAAAGGTTGACTATAGAGTTACCAGCAGACCCAGTTAATCTCTTACTGGGCATTTACCCTAAATGCTCCATGCCTCAGGTCAGAGAGATTTGCTAAACCATGTTTATAGCTGCTTAATTCATAATAGCTAAGAGCTGGAATCAACCCAGATATATGTTCATCATTAGACAATTGGATAACCAAGATGTGGAATTGTACACAGCAGTATGGAAAAATGACACAATGAAATTTGAAGAAAAATGGTTGAACCTGGAAGAGATCATTCTCAGCCAATTTATCCAATCACAGAATAATAATAGGTGCATGGTCTTACTTATCAGTACCAGCATGTGGTTAACATTCACAATGAGCTGTTGAGCAGAGAGACCTACAAGTTTTCCCAAAAGAAGACAGATTTCTCTCAGAGTACTTGATGACCCACCAAAGATTATTCATAAGACCCTACTGCTGAAGACATCATATCCTGTTGATACCGAACATGGAGTGAACTGTCTGGAACCTGGAAGAGAGTCAGTCCCCAGACAGTTAGCTTATGTAGTGCCAGAGGGTGCTACATGAGCAAGTGGTGAAAAAGACCAACATCTGTCCAAGCAATGTGTGGTCTAAGCTACTCAGCAGCAAACAGCCTGATGTGATGCTCACACAAGTGCAATAGTGGCACACAGCCATGGTGGGAAACCAACTTCTCTTGATTTGGCTAATGGATTCACTCAATGGACTGGAAACCATAGCTAGAGCTGGGAAACAAGTCAGAACCAGATCCAAAAATAAGCCTGCTCTCCATTATCAAGTTCCCACCAATCGTGGGCTATAAGAGGGCCTACACCTATTAAATTCTCTCTAAAATAATAATGGTTATCCCATTTATCTAGTGCTGACCTCACTCTCTGTTAGATAATTTGCTTCTCTTTTTCAGATGGATGTCAATCCGGAGGAGAGAATTATCCCATCATACCTCAACAGGGCCTCAGCTGAAACCAGGAGTAACTGTGGAAATGAGCAAGAGTTCTACTTTCTTAGGGCGTTTCCTGCTAGCTCTGCTTCCTCAATATGGCAGCGCCCTTGTGTGTGGAGGTGGAGTTCGGAGGCGGAGCAGAGCTCCTGTTTGATGGAGTAAAGAAACATCAAGTCACCTTGTCTGGGCAGGAGGGGCCCTGGGACATTTGGAACCTCCTTGTCTGGATCAAGAATTTGCTAAAAGAGTGGCCAGAGCTGTTTATCCAGGGAGACAGTGTGCGGCCAGGAATTCTGGTGCTGATTAACGATTCAGACTGGGAACTGCTGGGCGAGCTGGACTACCAACTGCAGGGCCATGACAGCATCCTCTTCATCTCTATGCTGCATGGGGGCTGAGGGCCTCTCTCTGAGCCCACTCACCCTTGTAAGGAGAGAACAGAACAAACACACATCCCCTTGGGCCCTGCTTCCAGGTCTCCTGTCCCCTTTGGCTGCCTCCTTCCCTGCTATATCCTCTGAGCTCCCTCCTGGCAGGGAAAAGAGGCCAGGTGCTAAAAATGAGCCTTTCTGGGCAGGGCACGTGAGCAGGATAGGGAGGCAGGTGCCCGAGCCGGCACAGCACTCCCCTGCAGCTGAGGTGGGGGCGGGTGTTCCTGTGGTATGTCAGGAGCTGAGGAGGCTCTGTGCCCAAGTCACGCAGCTGCCTTCCACGCCTCTGTCTTACTCGAAGCATTAAGTGACCACCAGCAGGACACTCCAGTTCCTGGGCCATCTTCATGGAGAGGATGAATGGACTGGAATGACTGATGAGAGGCCCCTCCCTTTCAAAGATTGCAGGCGTCTCCGCCTCAGTTTCCCCTTCTGAACAGCAGAGGGCTTTGCCTGTCCCCCACTGATGTCATTATGGAACCCCAACTGGGGTCCCCTATTCAGTGCTTGACCCCTTTCCCTCTATTCAGCAGCTGCTCTCCCAGCCACACCTCTCCCCCTGCTCCCCTGATTCCCAGCCCTTGACCCTGGCTGCCCCCCCCCTTCACAGGCCACCAGATGGGCTCCTGAGACACTCCCCCGGCTGTGTACAGCTCATTCTCCTGGGAGTGGAGAAGGGGGAAAGGAGCCCAATCTTGGACTGACCAGTAGAGACCGGGGATGGGGAGGAATAGGACCAGTATGTCTCAGTTGACTCATCTACAGCTGATTATTTATAGTATCTGAAAACTGGGGAGATATTTGTCAACACAAGTGTAGACTCCGTGGGAGCAGGCAGCACCTGGTACCTGGTAGACAGAGTGCTATGCCCCCCCCCCAATCTCTTCTGGAAGTCTGGGGACCTCATGTCTACAATAGCTGGCCTTGGACAAATAAAAGACTGTGTTGCTTACTAAAAAAAAAAAAAAAAAAAAAAAAAGAGTTCTACTTTCTTGGTGAAACTAGTATCAGCACAAGGATGAAAGAGATAGAGATAGACATAGAGAATACTCAACTCCTACCAAATCAGATGTCCAGAAACACAGAGGCTCTCAAGAGCTCATCACTGCAGTAAACCTAAAACAAACCCAACGTTGCTCAGAGAAATTTGCGGAAAAGTGGGTGAAAAGATTGTTAGAGCCACATGTTGGGTCATTATGCACAGAGACATTGCCTCTTACCTATAACTGATGGCTTCCTCCATAATGCATGACCCATATTCCCCAATGAGAAGGGTCTCTGCAGAAGGGGAAGGACTAGGTGGAGGCTAATGATGCTACCAACACCGTGTACATAACTAATAAAAAAAGAAGAAATCAAACAACCCAATTAAAAATGGGCTATGCAAGTAAATAGAGCGTTCTCAAAGGAAGAAATACAGATGGCATATAAACATCTAAAAAAGTGTTCTACATCCTTAGCCATCAGGGAAATGCAAATTAAACTACTTTAGCTATCATCAAGAAAACAAATGACAATAAATGTTGGTGAGGATGTGGAAAAAGGGGAACACTTCTACACTGTTGGTGGGAATGTAGTCTGGTGCAGCCATTGTGGAAATCAGTATGGAGGTTCTTGAGACAGCTAAAAATAGATTTACCATATGATCCAGCTATAGCACTCCTATGCATTTATCCTAATGACTCTTCTGAATACCTTAGGGATATTTTCACAACCATGTTTATTGATGCTGTATTCACAATAGCTAGGAAATTGAACCAGCCTAAATGTCCTTCAACAGGTGAATGGATAATAAAAATTTGGTATATTTACACAATGGAATTCTATTCAGCAGTAAAGAAAAAGTAAATTTGCAGGGAAATGTTTTATATATTTGTAATTAGGTTTGTAAGATAATCTCTTACTGATTATCAATCATACAAGTGTTTACTTAATTTTTTGATATATACATAATTTATAAATTACTAGTGGCAAAAATGTATTTTCATGCTATTGAGATCAATATGCTTGCCTATTTTTATATAAATAATTAAAACTTGGTTGCATATTTAATAGTACATGACATAAAGTGCTATAATAATTTCAGAGTTGGTGAATATTTGGATTCTATAATCATCAATACTTAGGTTGGATTTTATAATCATTGATGCTGCTTAACATAAATCAATTGCACAAAGCAGCAGAAGTCTCTATTGGGAAATTGCAGACATTATTGGAAATTCTGCCTGAATCTCAAGTTGAGATTCATTGATTAATATTTTTGGGAACTTACATTAGCAACTAAAATAGAAATTTTGATTCATTTATTTTTGATCAGTTTTTTGAATATTTATTTATTTATTTGAGATAGAGACAGCAAGAAGGAGAGAGACAGAGAAAGAATGGGTGCACCAGAACCTCCTGCCCCTGCAATAATCTCCAGATGCATATGACACTTTGAGCATCTGTCTTTATCTGGGTATTGAGAAATCAAACATGGACAATCGAGGTTTATAAACAAGAACCTTTAACTACTGAGACATTTCTCCAGCCCCACAAGCAGCATTTCTAAAGTCAAGCGTCCTAACACAGACCTATATAAAGATAACACTGATCTGTTACTCATATGCAGATGTATGACAGTATCAAATACTATCTTTTACTCAAGATTCTCTAAGAGCTGGAAAGTTTGCAGAAAGTTTGCATGTACAATAAAACATGGCAATTTATAACATATTAATTTCAAATTTGAGCCAAGGCAACTCAGAACCATGTGTGTATGTGTGTGTTTATAACATGAATTTAAATTTTTTGTTTTTTTACAGTATGGACAGTTTTCTCCTCTTATTGTTATGCATTTAATTATTTACATATACTGGCACTTTTGTATTTTTTACACTTTGGGGTAGAATGCAATACTGTGGTAATATGGCTGCTCAACTTCCTCTTATTTTGGCTAGTGGGATTTGGCACCCTGAGGTTCTTTAGCATACTCTTCTGGGTGTGTATTTTGAACACCTCATGTTCTTTGGCCCTACAGGACATTCCATGCCTACCTTATATAGTTATACCTGAGACTCAACTGGTTATTGTAATGAATAGTAGGGATGCTAGTTGTGGTCTTTGTTGATTGGATGCCAGATTCACTTTTGTATTCACCTCTTCAAAACTGCAGAATAGGAATTATGTGGTTAATTTTGGATTGGGTTTGGAATGATTTTAAAATTTAGATTCACTGTCCGTTTTCTTAGAAAAATGATATTTTCAACATGAGATAAAATTAACAAGAGCTAGAGAGATGGCCTATCAGTTAAAGCCTGAAGGCCTTGGTTTGACTCCTCAGTATCCATGTAAAGCAAGATGCACAAAGTGGCACATGTCTGGAGTTTATTTGCAGTAGCATTTGGTCTTGGCATGCCCATTCTCTGTTCTCTATCTTTTTCCTTGCAAATAAATAAAATAATAATGAGAAAAAAATTAACTTACATACATTACCTTTTTGTTCTTAATTACATGAGTTCTTACTTTTCTGTTGATAAACACATCTTTCATCTTAATAAAACATGCATTGGGTTTAAGATCAACTTCTAATGATTTGTATATTCACTATGAAGCAGGCAAAATGATCTGGTGAAAAAGGGGTTACTAAGCTTGACGGGAACTCACACTTGCAGGAATTGATGTCCATTGCATAATTGTGCTAAACATTAAAGACAGTGATTTTAACAACTAGGTCAGGAGAAATTTCATAGCGATAGTATTTGACTGTTTCCCTATATAAAACTGTGAATCATTTATGGTGAGCATAGACAGGATAACATGCATTTTAAGAGCAATTTTGAAAAAGAAGGATTGGAAATATAAAAAGAGAGTAAATGTTCATTTCTTTATTGGTGTAATAGACAAAATAATTACCACTACTTCTTTATAAATCCTCTATAGCATCATGTAGCTTTCAATGATTACATTCAACAATTTGGATAATGTCTGAACCATTCTGGTTTTACAGCATTTATTTGGCAGAGACTTCAGTGAATACAGATTTTATCACTGCTACAGTTATTCTATCATTGCTGGGACAAAAGCATCCAACTGGAAGCATCTTATAGAAGGAAGGGATTTATTTCAGTTTATAGCTTCAAGGGAAAGTTTCATCATGGCAGGGAAAATATGGTAGGAGCAGGAAGCTGGCCCACATAATCATGTATCAGCAGGAAGTAAGCAGCAAGAGTGAGCTTGCTCACACTGGCAAGGGGGTCTGGCTTATCAAACCCCAAAGCCTGTCCAGAGTGATATACTTCTTCTAGACAGGCTCTACCTCCCAAAGCCTCCACCAATAGGAGATCATGTATGGAGTTTAATCACAAACACATGAAGTTATGTGGGACATTTTCTATTCAACCCACCACATGATTGATTCAGTCACTTTATGAGAGTTCAAAATGTCATGCAATGTGAATTTTCTTTGTCTGCCTTAATAACTTGAACCCTATTTCTAGCCCATGTAGGATAGCCACTAAAAATGCTGATGTTACATGGAAGCCATCATTTAGAAAACAATTACAACAGTAGTCTATAAATGGCAATGTAAATTGTGGGATAATGTGCCATTAATCACTTGTTTTATTTTAGAATTAAATGTGGAAAATAAACATAACCCGAAGCTATCTAGTATATAAGAAGAATTGAAACAAATATATATTTTTACCAAGTCTTGCACATAATACATAAATACTGAATGTAATTGAATCTAATTGTAAAACTTGAAGGTACATAGTATGAAGAAATATTCCTGGATATTAAGTCCGGCTTTATAAATAGTACTTGAAAAAAGTACAGTCTTAGAAGTAAATAAAAACTCACTGCATTCTTTTTAATGACTTGAAAATGACTGGCTGAACATTAATAAAGAAATGAGTGCTGGCCATGGTAGAAGATATCTGTAATCCTAGTAATTGGGAAAGGGGAAGCAGGAGGGCTGAAGGCTTAAGACCAGGCTGGAATACTCAGTGGTGCTCTAATTGAAAGAGAAAGAGAGGGGCATGGGAGAGAGAATGGATAGATTAGATGGAGTATAGAAAGGATAATAAAACTTGAAATGTAGGTTCAAATTTAAAAATTACCCTCTAAGTTTCTAATCAAGAAAGAATAATAAGCTTCAGATTCACCTCACAATTTAAAACTATTAAATAAAAGAAAATTCATAGCAATAAATAAAGAATTTATTTTTAATTATAAAATAAAAAAGCAATAAAGCATTTAGAAATGATCAAAAATTCAGAAATGATTACAAAAGGGAAATCTAATGATTTAGTGCAGAACTTTCATAGCTTGCAGTCCAGTGAAGTTTAAAGACCTTAAATAGAGAATGAGACTCAAAGTAATACTATCAGTTTCCATAAATAAGGAATAATTTGTCAAAGAACCAAAGAGAAATGAGCTGCACAGAAGACTCTGGACAGTTTTGCAAATTCACTTAACTACTGGCTGAATGTAGGCAAGCATATACATGGGAGGGAACTCTCCAGGCACGAGGAAAGAAGTGGAGATGGCATATACGGAAGTCAATCCCTGGGGATACCCTTTTCTATAATATATGAAAACTATGGCTTATAGAATACTGAATAGAAGAGTCACAGAGTTTTGTCTTATTACTAAAAAAAACTATAGTCAACACTGTTATTATCTTCTTTAATATTTAAGGTAAAGATTTATTCAAATCTGTTCCTCCAAATTTATTGTATTAAAACCAAAGATTAAATAATATCACAAGATTACAAGAATATCCAACACCTCATAAGGAAAGGTATTAGTTACTTTACTCATTGCTGTGACCAAATACCCAATAAGAAGCATCTTAAGGACAAAGGGGTTTATTTTGCCTTCTCTTTGGAGGTTACAGTCCATCAGGGTGCAGAAAGCATGACAACAGAATCAGGACATGAGCCAGTCACATTGCATTCACAGTCTGGAAGGAGAGAGCAATAAATTCTTGTGCTCAGCTGTTTGATGTTTTACATAAAAATGTCCCCCAGTGAAGTCATGGGTCTTGAATACTTTGACCTAGGCTGGTGGTTGTTTAGGAGGTAGAGCCTTGCTAGAGGAGATGTGTATCTGGGGGAAGGCTTAGAGGTGTCAAAGCCAGCTTTGTCTTACAAGATCTCAGCTCATTCTTGCTACTGTCATCCACCTGCTGTGGCAAGGAATAATATCCAGCCTCTGCTCATGCCATATTTTACACTGCCATCATGAAGCTTCCACTAGAGACTGTAAGCCCAAAATTAAAAAAAAAAAATCCTCCAAAAGGCTGCTTTTGACTGGATATTTTTCCCAGCAAAGTGAAGGTAACTACAACAGATCATGTTGTCCTTTTGATACAATCTAGGATTTTTTTTTTTACCCATTGCTACCTCAACTAACTAATTTATACAGACCGTCAAAGCCCAAAGCTTTGTGATTTGTTGTGATTTTTAAATACTATAAAGTTGGTAAGATTAAAAATCATATGTAATATCTGACATCCAACCAAAACAATAGTGAATAAACATATATAAACACAAAAAAACCCTTTGAAAATTCTTTCTTTCCTAAAAATAAACAAAAAGTTTTAAAACTTGTCAGAAACAGTCAAAACTTAGGCAAAGTTTTACAGTTAATACAGATACAGAAGTGTTTATTAATGAAAACTTTCATAATCTCAAAAGTAAGAGTGATTTCTCATTCTAGAAATATTGTAGGCTAATAAAAATATTATGTACAGCTTTATGTCAATAAATTGGACAATTAAAGTGATGTATTCTCTTAAGGTACATTAAATTTACAAGTCTCATTAAACGGAAGCAGATAATCTAGTTTACCTGACAATGATTAAGGAATTGAACATACCCCACATGTCTAAATGACTTTAAATTATTCTGATTATTTAAGGAAAGGATGTAGTTATTTAGTACAGTTTCTATGAGAACTCTTTACAAAAATTAAAAAAGAGCTGGGCATGGTGGCATGTGTCTTTCATCCCAGCACTTGGGAGGCAGAGGTAGGAGGATCTCTATGAGTTTGAGGCCACCCTGAGACTACATAGTGAGTTCCAGGTCAGCCTGGGTTAGAGTAAGACTCTACCTTGAAAAAACAAAACAAAACAAAAAAAAAAAAAAACAAAATTAAAAAAGATAAAATGAGTCTCGACAGTTTCCCTGAGGCCACCAATATTTTCATATAAATCTCAAAACATGATAATATCAGGCCCACATCCCTCATCTAAAAGAACAGTTTTCTGAATAAAATTTTAATAAATCAAATAATATAAAAGAGTAATAAAATAAAAATACAAGGCTAAAAAGTCAATATAATTCCTATGATAACAGACTAAAAACTAAAATGTGATACTCTTAAGAGATGAGAAAAATAGCGTTTGGCATTGAGTTCATAGATACATGTTGCCATGTTATGTTAAGCAAAGTAAAACAGGTTGATTAAGACAAATATCATCATGTGAAATCAGGGGTAAAAGAAACAACAAGAAAAAGGCTGGAGAGATTGCCTAGTGGTTAAGGCACTTGCCTGCAAAGCCTAAGGACCCAGGTTTGATTCCCCAGTATCCTCATAAGCCAGATGCACAAAGGGCACATGCATCTGGAGTTTGTTTGCAGCTGCTGGAGGCCCTGGCATGCCCAATCATCCCTCTATCTGCCTCTTTCTCTCTCTCATAAATAAATAAATAAATACATAAAAGGAAACAAGATGAACAAAAGCTAAATGTTAGTTTGTGTTTCTCTGATGATTAGGGATGATGAACATTTTCTTAAGTGTGCATTTGCCTTTTCTATCTCTTTCTCTGAGAACTGCCTGTCCAGTTCTTTGGTCCATTTTGTGATTGGTTGTTTGACTTTTTATTGTTTGGTTTTTGAGTTCTTTGTAGATTCCAGAGATTATACCTCTGTCAGTTGGATATTCAGCAAATATTTTCTCCCATTCTGTGGGTAGTCTATTGGCTCTGCTTACTGTATGTTTGTCTGTGAAGAAACTTTTCACCTTCATGTGATCCCATTGGTTGAGTAATTGTTTAAGATCCTGTGCTACTGGGGTTTTGTTCAGGAAGTCTTTTCCCATTTCTATATCATGGAAATTTCCTCCTATTTGTTCTTCTAGTATGAGATATTTCAATAGCTCTTTCATAAAATACATACATTTTAAAGAAAAGGACAAGAATGAATGCTCAAAACAATATGTCCTTGAGAAGGAGATTCAAACTGTTATGAAATATCACTAATTGTTTTCTACAATACTTAACAGCAAACAGTTCAAAGAAATGCACGTACTACTGGTTGAAATAGGCATGTACCATGACATGGTGGCACAATCAACTTGAACAACAACAACAACAACAAAAAAAAAACATTTATAGCAATTTCTTAAAATGTTTCATAATATAGATTTATCCTATATCCCTGGCATTCTACACTTACATATTTACCTAAGATGAAGCAACATTTGTAGTCCCCTAAAACATATTATGGACAAATTTTTATAGCAAGCTAAGTGGCAATTATTCCAAACTGGAACTAAGTAAAATATCAACCAATATGTGAATAGATAAATAAATTGTTGGTTATCCATATAATAGAATACTAGGTAAGTTTGAAGAAGCCAGGCTAGAGGCTATGGAAATAGCACAAAGGTGAAGAGCCTGCCTCACAAGCATGAGACCTGAGTTTGATCCTTAGTTCCCACATGAAAACATTGTAATTACAAACATAAATTCTTGTAATCCCAGAACTAAGAAGGCCAAGAAAAGAGGATTCTTAGAACTCACTGGCCTGATTGGTAAGCTATATCCTAATTAAAGGTCTTGAATTCCAAAACACACACACACACACACACACACACGTGTGTGTGTATGTATGTATGTATATATGGTGGTCCTGAGAAATGACACCTGAGATTATTTTCTGGCCTATACACACAAGAGCACACACATGCATGGACACACACTCATATTAAAAACAAAGAAGACAGACCAAAAAAGAGTACATAGTGTACTCTCTGTATAGTATTCTAGGAAATGCAAAGTTAGCTAAGGTAACACAATTGTCTAGGAAGGAGGAAAGGATGGGGGAGACAGGCAGGATTTCCATCACTTTGAGTATGAGGAGGGTTTCACATGCATGAAAACCCACCTATTTGTATTTGAAACTGGAAAAGTATCATCTGCTAATTAAAGCTAATGAAATGTTAAAAAATTATATCTAAGAGATGTTTGGCCCAAATTTTTGGTTCAGGGTAGTTACCAAAGCTCAGACAGTGAAAGACCACTGAAGTAAATGCCTTGCTAGGGAAACCAAGAAAACTATGCTAAAATGTTTTATTTGTGCTGGAAATGGAAGCACATGTCTATAATCCTAGTACTTGAAGGACCCAAATTTTCTTTTTTTCCTCACAGGTTCTCATCAAGACTAAACACCTTGGGCTGGAAAGATGGCTTAGAGGTTATGGTGCTTGCCCTTGAAGCCTAAGGATCCAGGTTCAATTCTCCAGGTCCCACGTTAGCTAGATGCACAAGGTAGCACATGCATCTGGAGTTCACTTGCAGTGGCTGGAGGACCTGGAATGTCCATTCTCTCTCTCTCTCTCTCTGTCTCTAATAAGCAAATATATAAAAATTAACTTACATACATTACCTTTTTGTTCTTAATTACATGAGTTCTTACTTTTCTGTTGATAAACACATCTTTCATCTTAATAAAACATGCATTGGGTTTAAGATCAACTTCTAATGATTTGTATATTCACTATGAAGCAGGCAAAATGATCTGGTGAAAAAGGGGTTACTAAGCTTGACGGGAACTCACACTTGCAGGAATTGATGTCCATTGCATAATTGTGCTAAACATTAAAGACAGTGATTTTAACAACTAGGTCAGGAGAAATTTCATAGCGATAGTATTTGACTGTTTCCCTATATAAAACTGTGAATCATTTATGGTGAGCATAGACAGGATAACATGCATTTTAAGAGCAATTTTGAAAAAGAAGGATTGGAAATATAAAAAGAGAGTAAATGTTCATTTCTTTATTGGTGTAATAGACAAAATAATTACCACTACTTCTTTATAAATCCTCTATAGCATCATGTAGCTTTCAATGATTACATTCAACAATTTGGATAATGTCTGAACCATTCTGGTTTTACAGCATTTATTTGGCAGAGACTTCAGTGAATACAGATTTTATCACTGCTACAGTTATTCTATCATTGCTGGGACAAAAGCATCCAACTGGAAGCATCTTATAGAAGGAAGGGATTTATTTCAGTTTATAGCTTCAAGGGAAAGTTTCATCATGGCAGGGAAAATATGGTAGGAGCAGGAAGCTGGCCCACATAATCATGTATCAGCAGGAAGTAAGCAGCAAGAGTGAGCTTGCTCACACTGGCAAGGGGGTCTGGCTTATCAAACCCCAAAGCCTGTCCAGAGTGATATACTTCTTCTAGACAGGCTCTACCTCCCAAAGCCTCCACCAATAGGAGATCATGTATGGAGTTTAATCACAAACACATGAAGTTATGTGGGACATTTTCTATTCAACCCACCACATGATTGATTCAGTCACTTTATGAGAGTTCAAAATGTCATGCAATGTGAATTTTCTTTGTCTGCCTTAATAACTTGAACCCTATTTCTAGCCCATGTAGGATAGCCACTAAAAATGCTGATGTTACATGGAAGCCATCATTTAGAAAACAATTACAACAGTAGTCTATAAATGGCAATGTAAATTGTGGGATAATGTGCCATTAATCACTTGTTTTATTTTAGAATTAAATGTGGAAAATAAACATAACCCGAAGCTATCTAGTATATAAGAAGAATTGAAACAAATATATATTTTTACCAAGTCTTGCACATAATACATAAATACTGAATGTAATTGAATCTAATTGTAAAACTTGAAGGTACATAGTATGAAGAAATATTCCTGGATATTAAGTCCGGCTTTATAAATAGTACTTGAAAAAAGTACAGTCTTAGAAGTAAATAAAAACTCACTGCATTCTTTTTAATGACTTGAAAATGACTGGCTGAACATTAATAAAGAAATGAGTGCTGGCCATGGTAGAAGATATCTGTAATCCTAGTAATTGGGAAAGGGGAAGCAGGAGGGCTGAAGGCTTAAGACCAGGCTGGAATACTCAGTGGTGCTCTAATTGAAAGAGAAAGAGAGGGGCATGGGAGAGAGAATGGATAGATTAGATGGAGTATAGAAAGGATAATAAAACTTGAAATGTAGGTTCAAATTTAAAAATTACCCTCTAAGTTTCTAATCAAGAAAGAATAATAAGCTTCAGATTCACCTCACAATTTAAAACTATTAAATAAAAGAAAATTCATAGCAATAAATAAAGAATTTATTTTTAATTATAAAATAAAAAAGCAATAAAGCATTTAGAAATGATCAAAAATTCAGAAATGATTACAAAAGGGAAATCTAATGATTTAGTGCAGAACTTTCATAGCTTGCAGTCCAGTGAAGTTTAAAGACCTTAAATAGAGAATGAGACTCAAAGTAATACTATCAGTTTCCATAAATAAGGAATAATTTGTCAAAGAACCAAAGAGAAATGAGCTGCACAGAAGACTCTGGACAGTTTTGCAAATTCACTTAACTACTGGCTGAATGTAGGCAAGCATATACATGGGAGGGAACTCTCCAGGCACGAGGAAAGAAGTGGAGATGGCATATACGGAAGTCAATCCCTGGGGATACCCTTTTCTATAATATATGAAAACTATGGCTTATAGAATACTGAATAGAAGAGTCACAGAGTTTTGTCTTATTACTAAAAAAAACTATAGTCAACACTGTTATTATCTTCTTTAATATTTAAGGTAAAGATTTATTCAAATCTGTTCCTCCAAATTTATTGTATTAAAACCAAAGATTAAATAATATCACAAGATTACAAGAATATCCAACACCTCATAAGGAAAGGTATTAGTTACTTTACTCATTGCTGTGACCAAATACCCAATAAGAAGCATCTTAAGGACAAAGGGGTTTATTTTGCCTTCTCTTTGGAGGTTACAGTCCATCAGGGTGCAGAAAGCATGACAACAGAATCAGGACATGAGCCAGTCACATTGCATTCACAGTCTGGAAGGAGAGAGCAATAAATTCTTGTGCTCAGCTGTTTGATGTTTTACATAAAAATGTCCCCCAGTGAAGTCATGGGTCTTGAATACTTTGACCTAGGCTGGTGGTTGTTTAGGAGGTAGAGCCTTGCTAGAGGAGATGTGTATCTGGGGGAAGGCTTAGAGGTGTCAAAGCCAGCTTTGTCTTACAAGATCTCAGCTCATTCTTGCTACTGTCATCCACCTGCTGTGGCAAGGAATAATATCCAGCCTCTGCTCATGCCATATTTTACACTGCCATCATGAAGCTTCCACTAGAGACTGTAAGCCCAAAATTAAAAAAAAAATCCTCCAAAAGGCTGCTTTTGACTGGATATTTTTCCCAGCAAAGTGAAGGTAACTACAACAGATCATGTTGTCCTTTTGATACAATCTAGGATTTTTTTTTTTACCCATTGCTACCTCAACTAACTAATTTATACAGACCGTCAAAGCCCAAAGCTTTGTGATTTGTTGTGATTTTTAAATACTATAAAGTTGGTAAGATTAAAAATCATATGTAATATCTGACATCCAACCAAAACAATAGTGAATAAACATATATAAACACAAAAAACCCTTTGAAAATTCTTTCTTTCCTAAAAATAAACAAAAAGTTTTAAAACTTGTCAGAAACAGTCAAAACTTAGGCAAAGTTTTACAGTTAATACAGATACAGAAGTGTTTATTAATGAAAACTTTCATAATCTCAAAAGTAAGAGTGATTTCTCATTCTAGAAATATTGTAGGCTAATAAAAATATTATGTACAGCTTTATGTCAATAAATTGGACAATTAAAGTGATGTATTCTCTTAAGGTACATTAAATTTACAAGTCTCATTAAACGGAAGCAGATAATCTAGTTTACCTGACAATGATTAAGGAATTGAACATACCCCACATGTCTAAATGACTTTAAATTATTCTGATTATTTAAGGAAAGGATGTAGTTATTTAGTACAGTTTCTATGAGAACTCTTTACAAAAATTAAAAAAGAGCTGGGCATGGTGGCATGTGTCTTTCATCCCAGCACTTGGGAGGCAGAGGTAGGAGGATCTCTATGAGTTTGAGGCCACCCTGAGACTACATAGTGAGTTCCAGGTCAGCCTGGGTTAGAGTAAGACTCTACCTTGAAAAAACAAAACAAAACAAAACAAAAAAAACAAAATTAAAAAAGATAAAATGAGTCTCGACAGTTTCCCTGAGGCCACCAATATTTTCATATAAACCTCAAAACATGATAATATCAGGCCCACATCCCTCATCTAAAAGAACAGTTTTCTGAATAAAATTTTAATAAATCAAATAATATAAAAGAGTAATAAAATAAAAATACAAGGCTAAAAAGTCAATATAATTCCTATGATAACAGACTAAAAACTAAAATGTGATACTCTTAAGAGATGAGAAAAATAGCGTTTGGCATTGAGTTCATAGATACATGTTGCCATGTTATGTTAAGCAAAGTAAAACAGGTTGATTAAGACAAATATCATCATGTGAAATCAGGGGTAAAAGAAACAACAAGAAAAAGGCTGGAGAGATTGCCTAGTGGTTAAGGCACTTGCCTGCAAAGCCTAAGGACCCAGGTTTGATTCCCCAGTATCCTCATAAGCCAGATGCACAAAGGGCACATGCATCTGGAGTTTGTTTGCAGCTGCTGGAGGCCCTGGCATGCCCAATCATCCCTCTATCTGCCTCTTTCTCTCTCTCATAAATAAATAAATAAATACATAAAAGGAAACAAGATGAACAAAAGCTAAATGTTAGTTTGTGTTTCTCTGATGATTAGGGATGATGAACATTTTCTTAAGTGTGCATTTGCCTTTTCTATCTCTTTCTCTGAGAACTGCCTGTCCAGTTCTTTGGTCCATTTTGTGATTGGTTGTTTGACTTTTTATTGTTTGGTTTTTGAGTTCTTTGTAGATTCCAGAGATTATACCTCTGTCAGTTGGATATTCAGCAAATATTTTCTCCCATTCTGTGGGTAGTCTATTGGCTCTGCTTACTGTATGTTTGTCTGTGAAGAAACTTTTCACCTTCATGTGATCCCATTGGTTGAGTAATTGTTTAAGATCCTGTGCTACTGGGGTTTTGTTCAGGAAGTCTTTTCCCATTTCTATATCATGGAAATTTCCTCCTATTTGTTCTTCTAGTATGAGATATTTCAATAGCTCTTTCATAAAATACATACATTTTAAAGAAAAGGACAAGAATGAATGCTCAAAACAATATGTCCTTGAGAAGGAGATTCAAACTGTTATGAAATATCACTAATTGTTTTCTACAATACTTAACAGCAAACAGTTCAAAGAAATGCACGTACTACTGGTTGAAATAGGCATGTACCATGACATGGTGGCACAATCAACTTGAACAACAACAACAACAACAACAAAAAAAACATTTATAGCAATTTCTTAAAATGTTTCATAATATAGATTTATCCTATATCCCTGGCATTCTACACTTACATATTTACCTAAGATGAAGCAACATTTGTAGTCCCCTAAAACGTATTATGGACAAATTTTTATAGCAAGCTAAGTGGCAATTATTCCAAACTGGAACTAAGTAAAATATCAACCAATATGTGAATAGATAAATAAATTGTTGGTTATCCATATAATAGAATACTAGGTAAGTTTGAAGAAGCCAGGCTAGAGGCTATGGAAATAGCACAAAGGTGAAGAGCCTGCCTCACAAGCATGAGACCTGAGTTTGATCCTTAGTTCCCACATGAAAACATTGTAATTACAAACATAAATTCTTGTAATCCCAGAACTAAGAAGGCCAAGAAAAGAGGATTCTTAGAACTCACTGGCCTGATTGGTAAGGTATATCCTAATGAAAGGTCTTGAATTCCAAAACACACACACACACACACACACACGTGTGTGTGTATGTATGTATGTATATATGGTGGTCCTGAGAAATGACACCTGAGATTATTTTCTGGCCTATACACACAAGAGCACACACATGCATGGACACACACTCATATTAAAAACAAAGAAGACAGACCAAAAAAGAGTACATAGTGTACTCTCTGTATAGTATTCTAGGAAATGCAAAGTTAGCTAAGGTAACACAATTGTCTAGGAAGGAGGAAAGGATGGGGGAGACAGGCAGGATTTCCATCACTTTGAGTATGAGGAGGGTTTCACATGCATGAAAACCCACCTATTTGTATTTGAAACTGGAAAAGTATCATCTGCTAATTAAAGCTAATGAAATGTTAAAAAATTATATCTAAGAGATGTTTGGCCCAAATTTTTGGTTCAGGGTAGTTACCAAAGCTCAGACAGTGAAAGACCACTGAAGTAAATGCCTTGCTAGGGAAACCAAGAAAACTATGCTAAAATGTTTTATTTGTGCTGGAAATGGAAGCACATGTCTATAATCCTAGTACTTGAAGGACCCAAATTTTCTTTTTTTCCTCACAGGTTCTCATCAAGACTAAACACCTTGGGCTGGAAAGATGGCTTAGAGGTTATGGTGCTTGCCCTTGAAGCCTAAGGATCCAGGTTCAATTCTCCAGGTCCCACGTTAGCTAGATGCACAAGGTAGCACATGCATCTGGAGTTCACTTGCAGTGGCTGGAGGACCTGGAATGTCCATTCTCTCTCTCTCTCTCTCTCTCTGTCTCTAATAAGCAAATAAATAAAAATAAGTTTTTTAAAAAGACTAAATACCTCTATTTCTTCCATACAGCCACTAAAATTTAAACAACACAGTTCTTATGTAGGTTTCTACCTTGTGTTTGGGTTGCAGCATGTGATTTTGTTTTCTACAGTTAAACTGGGCCTTTAAAGATTAAGCTTTGAAATGTTCCCAGTGCAAGATAAATTCTCAGATAAAGCTTCTCCTAGGAGATTTGGAAAGCATACACATTTTTCCCATGTAAGAGATGCATTTGTTCAGAAGCCAAATAAAATGACATAACCCTTTAGCACAGAGGGAAAACATAAAAAAACAGAACAATAATAATTTTATGTAATTAAATTTTATTTGTATAATTTATGAAATGATGTTAATTACTGAAATATGTAAAGACAGGTAATCTATGAAGCTATTCTTTGATTTTATTTTGCCCCTTTACCTTAGGATATTGGTTGCAATTTTTTATGTTTTGCAACAAATTACAATGAACAATTTATCATTGTCTCCTCAAAAAGCAGCAAAATATGGCACAGCTTATACTACCACATGGAAAAGAGCAGATGAAAGTAAGCTGTCACAATCATTTGCAGCTTTTATGCTAGATAAATTTACTAGAGAAGATTAACAAGATGTCACATGTCTGGCATGCAGCTATTGATATAGACAATTCACTCTTTATTCCAGGAGACAGAGAAGCATGAACTAGGTATTAGGTGGATAACCTATATTGAATACATTACTTTCTATCAGAATATATTATCAAGGAATCAGGATCATGTGAAATTCAAAGAATATGTCTTTGTTGTATTGTATTTATGACATCATGTTAATTGTATTGTGAGTACTTGTGATGTTCTCATTAGACATCTCTTGTCCAGATTGTTAGAACTAAACCCTACAAAGAATGAGGGGCATATTAACAAGTTTCAGGGATTCTGTGACTGGTAGCACATTTTCTGTTTTACTCATTGACTGTGTGAGAAATTATATAGTAATATAAAACAGTAATAAGTCTACGGGAATCAGGGATTCTAGAGTGGCTGCCCTTGCTTATGCAGGTCTGGGGTATTACTCAAGTTGTTATCTGGGACTTCTCTCATCTAGAGATCTTGGTCAAACATGGATGTTGGCTGGAGGCCTCAGTTCTACAATAGGTTTTGGAGGAGGTGATGACAGTCAGTAAGAGACCTGGGCAAACTGAATCTGTGGACACTTTGGCTTTCCCTGCAACCTTTCCAGTGGGTTCCCAAGGCTCTGTGGCTAGAGAACGTGAGAAGGCAACAAGGAGGTAGAGTGAACTTATTTTGAGAATGTCTAAGAAATTCAAAAGTGACAAATGCAACAGGTATTGTTAGTGTTTTCTGATTTTCTCCAGTCTGGGTACATTGATATGCAGCTTCTGCAAGCACAAGAGATAATACCTTGCTTCTACACAACTTTCTTCAGACTTACCCATCCTCTCTCTGAAGTGCTTCCGCATTTCAGGAGCTCCAAAGTCCTTCCAAACAGTACTTATATCCACATCCAAATCCACAATTGGCCGCTAAGGCAGTAGGTCCAACTGCCATTCTTTTGGAATTTCTGCAGCACAGTGTGTGCTCCCCACAGTCAATCTGACCTCTTCATTCCTGGATTAGATCAAAGCAAGACACTCCTGGCATTACCCTTCTACTTCAGCCTTCACTGTTCTTTTACACTCTTCTGAAAGTTGCTCGAACTGGTCTTACTTCTAGAAAACTTGATTTAAAATTTGTTTTCAAGGAACTCAAATTGGATTCTTTTTCTCCCGTCAAACATTCCACCAGAAATATTAATTTGTTACAAATGATGGTTTCAGGAGCATGTGCATAGCTTTGGAGGGTAGAAGAGTCTGAGTCTAATTCCCAAGATATGGCTAAGCAAAATCTGTGATTACTGAGAGGTCTAGCTATGTGTTACTAATGATGGGGATGTACTTTGAGAGATGTTGTGAATAGGCAAGTATATTACAAGTACTTACAAATGTAGTATTTAGGTCAACTACTTATCAATCAAGAGATTGAGTTAAATAGATATAGGAGGCTATCATCAGCAAAAAATGGAATATTCTTTTATAGTAAACATTTTTACATGCATGGATGTACACCAAGATCATCATTAAAAACCATTGTATAGTAAGCCCTTAAACCAGCAACACAATTGCTTTTAAACTTGAAGCATTACAAATTGTACATAACTAGGTGCTATAATTTTGTTGTTTTGCTTTGACATTTAACACAGGGTCTTACTCACTCTGTAGCCCAGGATAGTCTCAATTTATTTTATCTTTCTGTGTCAGCCTTCTGGGTATTGAGATTATAGCTGTGTACCACCACACTTGCCTCACACTATTTATTTTATGAATGGTATTACAGTAGGCTTGCTTACAGAAACATCATCCAAAACACATGAGCAATGGTCTCCACTAACATTATTGTAGATATGAAATCACTAGGCAACAGGTCTTTTCCACTTCATTACAGTTGCATGCTGTCACTTTTAAGATGTGTAGTGAGACACTGCATAGCTGCAGTCCATGTTTAAAAAATGTGAAGGATTTGAAAACTGCAGTTGATTTTATGCAGATTATATTTTGGCAGTAGTAAATATTTTGCCCTTTATAGTTTTAATATGTCTTGGCAATTTTTTTTTATTTTTAATAATTTATTTACTCATTTATTGCAGGGAGAAACAGACAGAGAGAGAGAGAGAGAGAGAGAGAGAGAGTGGGTGAGAAAGAATGGGCATGTCATGGCCTCTAGCTACTGCCAACAAACTCCAGACACATGCACTACCTGGTGCATCAGGATTATGTAATCATTGTAGGCAAGTGCCTTAACCACCAACCCATCTCTGTAGGCCAAAAGCTTTATTTTTCTGACCTCCCTTTAGCTATTCATGACCGTTAACTCACCTTGGGACACCTTTACCACAAAGCCATTTGTTGACTCTCAAGAGGGAGGTTGATTTCTTCCTTCTATGAGCTGTTCTGGTAGTTTATGAATAACTAGTTTTAAATTTGTCACATTCTTGTTACTATAAATACCTTTCTCCTATGCCCATCAGTTTATAATGTATCACTAGGTAGCAGTACTCCTTATAATTTTTGAAATTCCTCCTGCAATTTAGCCAATACATCCTCAATCACAATTGATTTGGAGTCATATGAGACTAAACAGTTTCACACTCTGACAATATGTTACCAGGAAAAAGCTGCCAATTTGAACCACCAGGTGAAAGTATGTGCTATTATGAGAATCACTTGATTACAAGTCTCCAAGTATAATCCTCATCTTATGGAAACAGTTATGTCAGAAAGAGCTAACACAAATGATAGGTAAGAAGATTAGAATCAGAGGGCTGAAGAGGGAGAAGAACCATATAAATTGAAAAAAGTTTCTCCTAATACAGGGAAGGTAACAGAGTCTAAAAGTTTTTAGCATATAGCTGACCTGCCACACACTTTGTATTTCATTAAGAGATTCAAAGATTCAGAAGAGAACTGCTATAGAATTAAGAATGCCCAGCTCTGGTCTCAGCTCTGACAGGGAAACTTTGTTTTTCTTTTGTTGTTGTTTGCACTCAAATTGGCTCTGGAATAATAGGAACACCAATAATAAAAACTGTAGTACAAATCAGGTTCCCTGGAGCTTCGAATGACCACAGGGAATTCAGAAGAGAGGAACCAATGCAATAATTTAACCATGAGGTAGAATATGTCCATAGGAAGGGAAGTCACTGAGTATAATGTATGAGAAAAACAAAGATGGCCAGTGTTGTTCATTCTTACAATGGGAAACAAAACTCATGCAAGCTTGAGGGCTTTCTTTTCTTTTCTTTTCTTTTCCTTCCTTGCCCACCTTTAAGGTACCCTGTAAAGCAGTTTAATGTTAGAAACACAAAAAGAGATTTATGTCCATGAAGAAATCCACAATTTTTAAAGAAACAACACTGCTTCTTTTGAGAATCATGTTTTAATAAAAATAATAAAAAGAAACATCTGCCCCTGTGCTAGATGGCTCTGGAAAGCATGAGAGTCTCAAATTGGCAGATCTCTACTATGTCAATAAAGAAACCGAGATTTTGCAAATCCTGCATTTGGGGATGGTAAAAAGAAGTGAAAGGAAAATAAAAGACATGTTTATAGAAATAGCTGTGAACTGACAATGACAAAAAAAAAAAAAAAATGTCTGTGCTCCCAGGGAAGCTCTAATCAGAATTTTAGCACAGAAGATAAACCACAAAGAGCTCAAGTCAACGACTATGTTTGGAATATGTTCACATAACTCAGCATTACACCAACTGATGGGGGCTCCAGCAATAATTAAAATAGGATTGCTGTATTTGAGGAGCTAAAATCAATTTGTGTAGACACAAAATAAATGTAGTAACTTCAATAAAGATATGCATACAGTGGACACACATAGAAGACATACCTGCTGTCTGTCATTCAGGTTTAAGATTGTGGGTGTTAGCAAGTGCAGGCAGAGGGGGTGGGGATGGAGGAGGATGAGGCAAAGACAGAGGTGCTGCTCATTTAGAACAGGAGATGGAAAGCTCCTGGAAGAAAATGTCTAGATGGCAGCGATGTTTCTGAGCATAATAGATAATACTGAGTGCTTATTGTGTGACTGGTGTGGTCCTCCATCTTTTCCTTGAATGTATCAGCACACACATTATAGTGAAGATGTTTTAGAATAACATGTTTAAAATAACAGCATAGCATACATTCCATTTGAGAGAGGGCTGGTTGGTTGTACCCTGAAGTTTTGTTGGTACCCTGGACCAGGGGAAGTCTGAAGATGCTTTATATTTGGGGAGTCCTCAACTCTCCATTATGCTGGTGTACCTTGCAAGTATGTCTATCTTTCTCTCTCTCTTATCTTACTCTATCCCAGAGGTTTTCCACTTTTCAGTCTTCTTCCTCTCACCAGACACTCAAGGTCATTTCTGGTCGGGTCTTATCATTCTGTGCCTATGTCCTACAAAACACCTTGCATACAAATTTTAGGATCAGGTAAGGTGTCCTTCCCTGGATAGAGTTTGCTATTTTCTAGCCCATTCAGCAATGGATCCAGTGAAAAGGTGTCTGGTGACTTGAAAAATAAGGATGACCTCTGAGTATCTACATTATGGTAAATTTTAGTATGTTCCTATTTCCTACCTGTAAGACATTGCTTTAGCATTTAAATATATAGCTCCATTGCCTACTGAAACAAAGCATGGCTACCATTATACAGAAATCCATTTCAACATTAGTTATGATATAGTCATTATCAGATGTCTCCCCTCGGTACTCCTAAAAGAATGCAATTTTCCCTTTACTAGGAAATTTTTACTGAGAGTAAAAAGTTTTAAAAATCATCCAATTTCCCCAAATCAGCACTTTGGGTTTTTGCCAAGTTTTATTGTCATAATTCCCAGCAGTAAATCTGACTCCAGAGAAGAAGAAAGCATTTTCATAAAGTGAAATGTAATCTTTGTCTGTGAGATATCTAGCCACATTTGCAAGAAAGTGAGGTAGAGTAAGACATTGTTATACTGTGCTCTTTTGGAGTCCCCTGGAGCCTGTAGTGTGGGAAGACTATGACAGTCAGCCCTTTAAGCAGAAGAAGGTCTTTGCATTTCCTTCGAATTTGTTAGTAGATATTGAAGACAGAAGATCATAGAATAGGGGACAGAGAATATTTTAGAGGCTATTGCTATGGGTGCACAGATGTCATTGTGCATTTGGTCATGCCCACGGGAGGGGCATCAGCAAGAGCAAATGGCCATGTGAAGGAAGACAGGCCTATGAGCTGTAGCAAGAGCCATTGTATGGAGCTATGGATTTGGGGCGGGAAGAGGGTGGGGTACATGTATACGCAGACACCTTCTGTTAAGTTCTGGAGTGAACTTAAAACTGCTCTAAAATTGACTGATCACCTATTAGGATTCCAACTTACAAATGGCAGGATCAAATTATGGTAAATTTAAGAAAAAAAAAGTTAAGGGTAGAGAAACAGAGAAGAAAGAAGAGAAAAAAATAAATAAAATGCAAAACCCTCATAAGAGAGGCTGGATTAGAGGAAAAACTGGATTTGACTGGTGGACATAACAGCTCTTTCGTTCTTGTGACTATGCTGTGGTTTCTCACTGCTCCTATTACTAGACTCCCTCTGGAAATTATTATCTGTCCAGTCTGTCTGCCCTGCTCTGAACACTTGTCCATGGATGACTTAGGGAGACCTTGGAATCAAGGATTCAACATCTAACCTGCCAATCCACTCCCTCACCTTCTGGCCTATGGTAGCCACTGACCCATGTAACCTCCAGCCTCTGTCTTTGTTCTCTCCTCACTTCCCACATCCCACTAAGCAGGTTCTGTTGCTGTGACCACAGTTTAGACTCCCATAGGATTCCACATGGTCCAATGGTATGGTTGCAGGCCTTGTCAAGGCCCTGTTTACCTCTGCTCAGTTCTCTCTTACATGAGAGTTTTGTGATTGTTCTCCAGAATTTTAACGTAACTCCATTACCTAAAGGAAGAAAATAGTTTTAAGCAGGGCATCAAGAAAATGCAATGATACTGATTTAGCTTTTGCAGATATATTTCATATTTTTATTTGCAGCTTGCTCTTTTCTGCTCATTTTATGTTTGTAGATGTGGAGATGCAAGTTTTTGGCCCAGTATGAACTCTTCCAGCCATAGTGACTAGTATCACACATTCAAAGACTTTTCTACCAGAATTCTCCTTACTGCTTACTGAGCAAATGTTCTTCTGTGATTCTTGAATACATCCATTCCCCAAACAACACCCCTCCAACATTGATAAAGAGGCTCATGACTTGCTAATTTCAGAAAATGTCAACTCCATCCTCCCTTGCCTGCCTAAAAGGACAAAAACCTTAACAATTCCTATGATTCTTTGTCAATACTAGTTCTGTGAACCCTGCATTCAAACATTCATATTCTAAACTATCTCTGACATCTCTATTCCCCCAATTGGATCACTATCCCTTTCAACTAAGAAGTACCTTCTGTCTTATTTACCCATGGTTTCTCCTGAACATAACAGCGAGGTATCCCTTTAGGGTCAGTTTGAACCATTATCCTCTTCAGAATTCTACCCACTCAAGCATACATAACTCACTAATTCAGGAAAACCCAGGATTCCTAAGAAGTAAGTAGAATCTTGCTACTTCTCTGAACTCTCAGCTTTTGTTAGCCTTGTTCTGGTCCCAGTAGGACATTTTCAGAATCCAAGAATACCCCTTTCTTCCTTCTTCTGTGGGGAAAGAGACAGTTAAAAAATGAGAGAAAGAGAGAGAGAGAGACAGAGAATACTGTTAGACTCATGGTTGTTGTGGTGGTTTGAATTATGTGCCCCCCCAAAACTCATAGGATCTGAATTCTAGGTGCCAAGCTGGTAGCAATTTGATCATTGGAGCCTTGTTGGAGGAGGAGCATTATTGAGGGTGAGCTTATAGGCATTTTAGCCATCTCCCCATTGCTGATGTTCATTCTCATTCTGTCTTGTTCCACCTGCTTCTCTCTCTCTCTCTCTCTCTCTCTCTCTCTCCCTTCCTCTTTATCTCTCTTAAATACATGGAAAATTTAAAAAAGAAAATTAATGATAGTTATTTCTCTCCAGTCTAACATATTCTGCCACCTTAGGAATATTGAAATAGAGGAAGGAAACAACAGCAATTAGTTGCAGATCCGCCTCATCAGACACAGCAAGAATCTGAGAAAGGCAGACCTGTATCACACACAAAACTCTAATGATCTAAATGGAAGGCTAGACCTGGATGGTGAACTTATTGCTAAATGTGGGAGATTTAAATGATTTAAAAATATAATCACAAGAAATCCACATCAAAGTCAAGTTTGAAGGCTTTTTTTTTTTTTTAGTTATAGGCATACTCAGTATGTAAACAGCACAGGTT
Source organism: Dipus sagitta (assembly GCA_036346955.1). NCBI lineage: Eukaryota > Metazoa > Chordata > Mammalia > Rodentia > Dipodidae > Dipus > Dipus sagitta. Next base: position 71,357,228 of record CM070771.1, on the reverse strand, counting down.
GGAAGGCTTTTAAAAGAACAGTCTGGCTTAGTAGCCATCTGAAAATACTACATTGAAACTCTATGATCTGGCACAGTAAAAGCTCCCTGGCCTTCAAGGATGTTAAAAAGCACTCTCTCTCATGACATTGCAGAGCCAAGAGGAATTTTGGTTCTCCCAGCTCCTCTTCCAAAGTCCTTCCTGGGTTTCTGTGCCTGGAGATGGAAAAACTCTGATTATAGAATGACATGCCCTCAAAGTGTTCTTGGTGTGATCATGTGCTCCTTTGATTGCTGATGCTCATCATGATAGAACACTTACGTTTCTGCCTTTAAACATCATGTCTTCAACCCAACCAAAGAATGAAGGTGGGATAACAACTTCTTAATAGTCCTTTGCTAGGGCCATTACTGCAGCTGAAGAAGACACTGAGACCCTTCATGCAATTCTGGGATGACTGTGACACTCTGACTGCACTAAGAGCTTTATCTGGCTTGCAGTTATGTCAATAAGGAATATGTAAGTGACTCAAGACATTCAGATATCCATGCCTGGCTTGGAAAAACTGGTCAAGGGTGAGGATGTTACTAAGTTAACAAAGATGTAATTGAAGTGGCAAATCAGCTCTCCCCGGTGTGCAGGCAGATGACAGCATGGAGCTTGTAAGTGGTGGTTTCCAGTGACCTGACAGATAGAAAGTTACTGGAACAAGAACAGAAATGCTTCCAGGTAAGATGGTGGCATACTACCACACCAAAGCAACCTAGGGAGGGAAATAAACAGAAACACAGCAAAATATACTCTTCTACTGAAAAGTGAAGGTGGATAAGTTATTATTAACCTCAGCAGAGAAGCAGGAGAGACCAAGATCTTCCAGAAAGAAGGAAACCAGCCAGAATCCATCTGAGGCACCAGTGGCCCCAGTCTGAAACCCACCTGGCCGGTGGCACAGAATGGCAGGAGCAGAAACAAGGTGAGGGGATTTTCCACTCACATCAGCCTCCTAACAAAGTCAAGAAGCCTGAAAGGGAAAGCAGCAGAGACCAGTTTAGCAGCTGCTGAAGGAGAATACAAAAGCAGCTCTGGTACAACTCCAGGCACCCTGCACAGTCTCCCAACCCCCAACCATCAGGGCTGTGAACATCCAGAGAACTCATTCACCCCTGGACACCCTGTACTGAGACAGAACAAGGTGGGCACTCAGCATTGGTGAGATTGGAAGCTATCCCAAAAGGTAACAGGACCTACTTATACAAAGTCAGAAACATAGGTCTGCATTGGAAGTGCTAATCTCTCTTTCCATGCCAGGAAAGGTTATGTATTACATTTGAATGATATATACTTGGTTGGCTTTACCCTTCTCAAATAAGCTGTATTTTGGTGTTGACTATGGTTGCCTTTGACATTTCCTGATTTCTAGGTTGTCTTTTCCTTCCTTTATTATTGGGAGAAGGGAATGACTGGCCCCAGGCTTATTTGGAACCCATTTCAGACTAGAAATCACAACCTCCTAGTTGACAGGATTAAGGGTGTGGTACAATACACACCCTTAGGAACTTTGGCTTTACTAGATCTGTTTATTTTAATCCCACACTTATATAAATACTCTTTGCTGGTTTTGATTGAATGTCTATATTGCTCTGTTGAATTTTAGAATTTACCTAGAGCTGGGAAACAAGTCAGAACCATATCCAAACATAAGCCCACTCTCCAGTATCAACCTACTATCAATTGTGGGCTACAAGAGGGCCTACACCTATTAAATTCTCTATAAAAAAAAAAAAAGTAAGGGTTATCTCATTTGTCCTGGTGCTAACTTACTCTCCGTTGGAGAATCTGCTTCTCTTTTTCAGATAGATGTAGACCCTAAGGAGAGAGCCACCCCATCATACCTCAAAAGGGCTCTGGCTGAAACTAAGAAAACTTCGAGAAACAAGCAAGGGGGCTGTTTTTCCTGATGAACCGGACACCAGCACAAGGGGGAAGGAGATCAGCATAGAGAAAAATCAACTCCTACCAAATCAGAGAGCCAGAGCCTCAGAGGCCCTCAACACCTCATCACTGAAGCAGACCAAAAATGAACCCAACATGGCTCAGGGAAATTTTGCGGAAGAGGGGGCGGAAAGAATGTCAGAGTCACATGTTGGGTCATGATATGCAGAGACATTTAGCTTACCCATAACTGTGGGCTAACTGCACAATGCATGACCCGTATACCTCAACAAGGAGGGGCCAAGGGGAGGGGGTAGGTCACGGATGAGCCTAATAATGGTACCAAACTGACTGTATTTGCTGAATACAGAACTGACTAATAAAAAAAAAAAAAGAAAGAAAGAAAAAAAAAAAAAAGAATTTACCAGTAATTTGCTTCACCCAGTCTACTATAATACCTGAATAGCAGGCAAACTCAACACTTAGGGACACTTTTGCTGTTTCTCTTGGACTATAAGAGCTACACCTGGCACTCTACACTGGAAGTGTTTCAAGTTGGATTTGCACAGCTAAGAACACTTCAGATAATGAGAAAACCCAAGCATCAAATTAGCTCATGATGCACAAATCTCTACTTTATAATACAAGAAACACAAAACATCAAGACAATAAAATTCCACCAAAGATTATAAATCCATAAGAAATGACCTAATGTGAGACTGCTCTAGATTAAATGCCTGAGAAAAGTTGGAAAAAAATGGTTATATCTATTCAAAAAATCAAAGAAGAAATCAAAGGAATATAAGAAGAAAACAAACTCCTGAAGAAGAACTCAGGAAACCAACTTAATGAAATAAGGCAGTTATTACAAGACATGAGTAAGGAAATAGAAATAATGAAAAAATACTAATCAGAAATATTAGAAATGAAAAACAGAGTGTGTCAAATAGAAAAATCTGTAGAAAGTCTCACCAGTAGAATGGATCAAGGAGAGGACAGAATACCTAAAGTAGAAGACTAGAAGACCAGATCTAATACAGTCCAACAAAGAGAAAGAAAAACTCATAGGAAGGCATGAATGAGAATTTCAAGACATTTGGGACACTATGAAGAGATCAAACATAATTCATGGCACAGAAGAAGGAGAAGAATTTCACTCCAAAGGCATAACAGGTATTTTCCACAAAATCGTAGAAAAAAACTTCCCCCAAGTAGGGTAAGTGATGCAAATAGGAAGCCTATAGAATGCCAAACAGACAAAATCAGGAAAGAACCTCTCACTGTCATAGTATAATTAGACTAAAAAACATACAAACCAAAGAAAATATATTGAAGGCAGTTAGAAAGAAAATTCAAGCCACATACAAAGGCAAGCCCATCAGGATCACAGCAGATTACTCAACACAAACTAGTTAATACCAGAGAGCATAGGTAAAACCAGAAGATCTACAAAATAAAAATAAATACACACCTTTCAATAATAACTCTTAATATCAGCAGCCTCAATGCCTTAACCGAAAGACACAGGTTTACAGACTGTATTAAAAAGCAAAATTCTTCAATTAGTTGCCTCCAAGAAACTCACCTTTCCACAAAATATGAACACTATCTTAGAGTGAAAGGTTGCAAGCAAATGGGCCTAGAAAACAAACAGGTATCACTATTAATATCTGACAGGGTAGATTTCAGACCAACATTAGTAAGGAAAGATAAGGACAGTCATTTTATATTGATTAGAGGAACACTCCAACAGGAGGACATTATAATCCTAAACATGTATGTACCTAACATGTGTGCTCCCAACTTCATCAAACAAACAGTATTAGAACTAAGGACACAGATAACACCAAACACAGTTGTAGTGAGTGACTTCAACACACCACTTTCATGAACTGACAGGTCATCTCAGAAAAAAAAAAAAAATTAACAGAGAGGCATCTGGATTAAATGAGGTCATAGAACAAATGGGCCTAACAGATATCTATGGAACATTTCACCCAAATGCTGCAGAATGCAGATTCTTTTCATCAGCACATAAAACAGTCTCTAAAATAGACTATGTATTAGGATAAAAAACAAATCTTAACAAATACAGGAACACTGAAATAATTTCTTGCACTCTATCTGATCACAATGGGATTAAACTACAAATCCATAACAAGAAAAGATATAGAGCATGCACAAAATCATGGAAAGTAAACAATACACTACTTAAGGATAAATGGGTCAATGAAGAAATCAAGAAAGAAATCAAAAAATTCATAGAATAAAATGCTAATGAGAACACAACATGCCAAAACTATTGGGACACAATGAAGGCATTCCTAATAGGGAAATTTATAGCTGTAAGTGCCTATATTAAGAAATTAGAAAGGTCGCAATTAAACAAGTTAATGCTTCACCTTAAGGCCTTGAAAAAGAACAAGGCAAACCAAAAATCAGTAGAAGGGAGGAAATAATAAAGATTAAAGAAGAAATTAATGAAATAGAAACCAAAAGAAAAATCAATCAAAGAATCAATAGGTTGTATTCCAGGGGAAGAAACTGAATTGCATGGGGGCCTGCTCCATGCATGCTATGGAGAAGGCCTTCTGAGAGGTAAGAGGTAGAGGTGCAGACAATGGTGCTGATGATCCTGACCCTGCATAGGCCTAGGTTAAAGTGTGTATTTGTGTTAGGACTTTTTCACAAAATTTAAAAATAAAAGAAAAAATGCTTATAGAATGAAGAAAAAATACCTTTGTACAGTTATAAAATATATGAGATTATAAAATATATGAGATTTTTTGGCAGTGCTAGAGATTAAACTGAGGGCTTTTGTGTGTGCTAGGCAAGCATCATATCATTGAGCTATATCCTTAGCTATGATTGTTTTTAAGACTCAAAAATTGAACATTTAAAGCTTAAAATGTAAAATATTTATCTAAATTAGATTTTTTTAATTGAAGAAAAGTTTTTATAGTAATACAGCCAAAATATACTGTGTTTGCAAAATCTATTGCAGCTGCAGTGACATTCAAGGTTTCTCTTCAATCATTTTCACATATAGTTAAAGCCAGAAATTCTAGTCCTATGAGCTTCATTCAGAGTAAGTGCCCATTACAGCTGTACCATTTTTCATAGTTCATGGTTTTATTGGGTGTCTTCTAGGTTTATGTAGACAAACACTTACTGTTTCCTATGAGTTTCAGGACAGTAACATCCTGTACAAGTTAGTAGTGAGCTAACAGTATATACGTCATATATCCTGGGTATATCATCGACTACAATGTTTAAATGTGCACAATTATAAGATAGTTGTATGATAAAGAAATCAACTAACACCACATTTCTCTGCATATAACCCCTTTATGCAAGTTATATGTTACTGTACAGGCAAATAAATTGTTCTTTAGCTAATTACCCATGTTTTCATATAAAACATTTATAGTTCAGGAATTATTGCACAATACATTATTATTCCTTCCAAGATTTAGCAGAAGTATATTTTAATTAATCCAGCATATGCCGTCTCAGGAGGATTAACACAAAGACACACATAAACATGGTCTCAAAATCTCATGCCTCAAATCTTGAATCCAAAACCAGACTAAATATTTTCTGCTTTGTGGTTTCTACTTCCATCCATGTCTTCAGGTTTATGTACTCCTTGAAGGGATATTAAAAATTCCCCAGTGTCATTCTCAAGCCCTACTTTATTAGTGTGCATTGATATGAAACCCTAACTACTGCTGTAACAGAACTGAAATTCTTTGCATTAAAATATTTCCCTCTGAACTTCCTTCCATACCAGCCCTTGTGCCCTAAGGAGATTACTGCAACCCTTATTAGCAAAACCAGAGATCAAAACTCATGAGTTTAGAAGCTTACTTTGCACCTTAGCACCTCTCTGAGCTGGAAATTGCTTTGTTTGTGCACTTTCAAAGCTTTCTATTTACATAATATGCCATTTGGTTCTGTAGCTGTTCTTTCTGTAATACCTTGATAATAATGCTTAGAAATAATAATGCTTAAGCATGTCTTTCTATTCAGCCTAAGGCATGAAGTGCAAAGCACATTTCTTTTCAAGACCATTACAGGTCAACCACTGCATTACAGAGAATCTTAGAAAACATCTCACAGAGGAATCAGCAGAAATAATAAACAAAAATGAATATTTCTGATATCCCTTTACTTCAGCAAGCAAGCAGTTTTATATCTATTTAATCATATTTAGTATATTAATATACACATGAAGTAGAAAAAATTCTCCTTAATTTGGCATAAATTTATAGATCATGCACTTGGTATAGGTTTTGTTTAATTGAATGCAAAATAGCCTTTTTTTTATCTGCTTGTAAACAGTTAACTTAGAATAAACATAAAATACAAAATCAGAATTATCATGGATACATTTTATATCTTTCTTTTTTTCTGACTTTATAGTAAGCATACCATTTTCATTCTGAGAACCTTGTTTTTTTATTTTTTTTTGAGGTAGAGTCTTGCTCTAGCCCAGACTGACCTGGTATTCACTGTATAGTCTCAGGGTGGCCTTGAACTCACAACAGTTCTCCTACCTCTGCCTCCTAAGTTCTGGGATTAAAGTTGTGTGCCACCATTTCCATCCTTTTTATTCTGAGTACTCTTGAAGAGATAAGTCAACCATCCTCACTTTTTCATTTGTTTTAGTTTAGGTATAGTTTTTTTTTATGTTTTGACTCTTTCATATATGTATATCATGCATTTTGATCTTGTACTACCCAATTATCCTCTTATCTCCATCCTCCTCCCAGTAACATGCTTTTACTTCCCCAATAATTCCTATATGTGGTAGCTGGAATGTGCAATCCCCTCCCTCCCCATAGCCTCATGTGTTTGTGATGAAACTTCAAACTCAGTCCCTAGTTGGTGGCAATTAGGGAGGTGAAGCCTAGCTGGAGGAGGTGTGTCACTGGGCGTAGATCTTGAAGTTTATGATAACAGCTTGCTTGTTCTAACTCACTAACTGTCTTGATAATTCCTGTCATGTTCTCCCCACCAAATGAAGCTTTCCTTCAAAACTGTAATCTGAAATAAAACCATTCCCCCATATGGTATTTTGGTTGGTTTTGTTTTAGCAATAAGAAGATAAGTACCACAAACAACAATGCCATCATCATTATCAACAACAAACAACAACAAACATGGCACTGAAGACTGGGGCTATTGTTGCCATAAGCCTAGTTACATATTTCTTAGTCTTTTAGAACTAATTTTTGTGATGGAAAGATGTTTGAGGAAGAACACCATACTTACTCATGAAGCACCTAGAGAGATAGAAAACAGAAAAGTTCAGGGGGAAAAAGGTCAGTGTCACCTAACAGGTGCAATGAGCCTGGAAGAGGCAGGGCCAGAGATCTTCACGCACCATTTTCAGGTGGCAACTGTGGGAGAACATTTAACAGGTAATATTTCCCTGATGATATTATTAGTTTTAGCCTTCTAGGCTATCGCAATGTACAGCAGAGATCAGCATAGACATAGGAGGAACAACTGGAGAAGATGCACAAGGCTGTTGAAGCTCACGTAAGAAACAAGCAAGCCTAGAGAAGACAGCAGTTCTCAACCAAAAGGGCCTGTCTACCCCTTCAGGGATGTTTAGAGCATGGATTTTAGATGCCATGGTGGATAAGGAAAGCTAATGACATTTATTAAGTGAAGAACATAAATATTTTGTTTAATATGAGGCTCAGTCTGGCCTCTAACATATGATCCTCCTACTTCCACCTCCTATATGCTGAGATACAGGGGTATAGCACCACACCAAGTTTGACTTAGATATTAAGTATGCAGCAATGTATAGGATAGTCCCACATAAGAGATGAATCATCTTCTCCCCAAATGCTAATAGTGCTCCTGTTGATAATTGCTGGAGTAGTGTGATATTTACAGAAACCTAGAGTTAGTGAGGTTTAAAAATAGATGGAAAGGATGCTTAAAATGACTTCTAATTTATGGTGGATAAAACTGAATAGATTTAATCATGAAATCAATAATCACAAGAAAGAAATTATTATCAAGTAAACATAGCATAATTTTATTCTCGAACATGCTGATTATAAATGTATTTGAAGCATCTTTTTATAGATCTTTAGAAAACAGTTGGTAAAGTGGCTGTGGATGTTAGTGCAGTGGTATGGACTTTATACTGGAATGTGACCCTTAGCTGATCAAGGAAACATTGTATGAAAAGGTTTAAAGTCACTAGAGGTTATTCTCCCAGAAGAGACAGAAAATGCATTAATGTCTCTTTTAAGAAACTTCCATGATAAGAGACAAGCTTCATGCAAAGAAGTCTGTAGAATATAATGTGCGCCAGTTAGTTATATGCACATACTAGAACATCCAGTGATAGTTATTGATTTAAGATGGGAAAACTCAACTAATAACTCTCCTGGCTTTGCACGTTGGCTCACTAACCCTCACTTGGCATCCTTCATGTGCTAACAGCGTGAGGGACGGCTGTTCTCATCAAAACCAATTTAAGATGCAAAATAGTGTCTTTGTATTTGATTCTTTCTACAAAGCTTTGCAAACAATATAGTTCTGAATCTGAAATCTAAAAACTAGTATATCTTCCTCCACAAATAAAACACAGTATTGGGACAGAATGAGAGGGAACAGGTATGGCATGCAGCTCGCAAGACCCACACAAGTTCTGAAATCTATGCAAGCACAAATTGCCAGCATCATTTAGTTTTGTAATGAACACTACTAATAGGTGACTTTTGTAGAATAAACAGAATCTATTTGAAGTGTGTTATTTAATGAATTGAGTTACATACATACATTCACCAAACTCATATAATTAAAGTGTGATTTTCTCCACCTCTGAATTTCTTCATACTCCTCTGACTAACTATGCATTCACCATTCAAGTGAGTTAAAGATGAACTATGATTATCATTATGGGTACTTTTCATTTCTAGAACTTCTGTGACTGGAATTGTATGTCATTTAAACTTACTTATGGATCTGGGTGCTTTCTATTGATTAATTTAGATTATTTTTATAATTGTGTGAATCATCAGTTTGTTCCATTGCCTTGGTGAGCAGCATTCTAGATGTTATGTTTTAGTTAGTTAGTTTGCTTGCTTGGTTGAGATAAGATATCACAGTAGCCCTCACTAGAGCAAACTAGATGGGCTAGAACTCAATACGTACACCAGACTGGCCTCAAACTTACAGTGATCCTTTGTTCTCTGAATTCTGGATTATAATTGCATGCCACAACATCCAGCAGTACTCAATTGTTTTATCCACTCAAAATGAATTGGCAGCTAACTTACTTACATGTGAGATGTGATTTCAGTCCTAGGAGGGGCTAGATGCCCATAAAAATGCAGGAGATCTCAGACCAGTGAACCCAAATTTTTAATTCTTGTCCAATCTATCAAAGAATTGAAAATACAGCCTCAGAAGAGAGTAAATTATGATATCTATTTTAGGGAGTGTTAGGAGGAACAGTAAAGCAGGAAAGCCCGAACCAGGTGAAGTCTTCCTCCTTCCGAGCCTGGCTGGGAGGGGGAGGGAAGACAGAGAAAATAGCTCCCACATTGGGAAAGATCTCTGGGGAAGAAGCCTCTCTGGAAGGTTTTACTTGTAGAAAACACAGGAGGAAACAATCTAAAAAAAAAGAAATTCTGAGAAGGAGAAGGAGAGACAGCTAAGATCTCCCTCATATAGGGAAAGAGCAAGTTAATACGTTAATAGAGCCATAAGGGCAAAGAGAGCTCAGATGAGACAAGCTGGCCAAGAGAGAGCCTTATAGATGTGTTTCAGGTCCATTTATATGAATCATACGGAATTAGAATGAGTCTCCTAAATATGACTCAGGTGTGAAAGGGAAGAACCTGATTGGGAGCTCAATAGGCTGAGTTGGGGAGGTCCAACCCACAGGTGTGCTAAGCCTGGGAAAAGTGGTAAAGGAGCAGGAAGCTGTTCAAGGAGTGGATGTTTGTAGTGGATGTTTGGATGAGACTGCATCCGATGCAGGTTCAATGCTCCCCATAAACTCATGGTTTTAAACACCTGGTCCCTAGCAAATTGTTTCTCTTTTTGAACACTGTGAAACCTTTAAGATGTAGATGTTTGTTGGAGGAAGTGTGTCACTGAAAGAGGGCCTTAAGATGATGGAGCCCAGCCTGCTTGCTATTCTGTCTTTCTAATTCCTCCCTGCTGATATGACATAGGGGACCAGCTTGCTACTCCTGCCAAACATTCTCTGTCATGATAGACTTTACCCTTTTTGGAATTATAAGTTCAAATAAATGCTTTCCTTTCATAATCTGTTTCTTATAGGGAACTTTTTCTGAGCAGTGATAACTGTTATAAAGATTTAGACAATGATTATATCAGAGTACACATCAATGGTTGAAGCAAAGCCCTGGTCTAGTTCTCCCTACCTACAAGCTCAGAGTCTGTGGATTCAACCTCAGATCAGTAATACTTGAAAAAAAATATCTGAAAATGTTCAGATGATTTTCTTGTCAATAATATCTAATCAATATAGTATGTAATCCAATCATATAACATTTGCATGGTATTGCATATTTAAAACACCTAAAGGTGACAAAGTATACAGGATGTGTGAGGGTAATATGCAAATAATTGTGACATAATACTAAAGAAACATGAATATGTAAATATTTGTATCCATGGGAGCCCAGGTAACATTCTCCCATGGATTACAAGAAAGGGTTCTGTAGTAGATTGTTTCATGCTGCTGGGATGAACCTCCAGACTAGACAGAGATATGGAGGAAGGGACATTAATTGAAGCTTATAGATCCAGGAGAAGGTCCATAATGGCAGAAGAAGCTGGCTACTTTCACAGATACAAGCAAAGAGAATACCCACCACCAAATGTAAGAGCAAAACTGGTAGCCAAGCCTTGGAGAACAGCAGGCAGAACTCAGGCCCTTTCCATATCTTTAGACTAAAATTCCAAATCCACTCCCATACCTTAGCACTGGACACTAGAATATGTCCAGTGTGACACCTCCTCCAGCCAGGTGGCTGCAGATCTAAATTATAAATTTAACCTACACAAGTCCACTACAATAGGAGGAAATGAAAATGACATCATGATAAAAGAGAGATGGATTGAGAGCGGGAAGGGATATGATGGAGAGTGGAGTTGTGAAGGGGATAGTGAGAGGGGTGGGAATTGTCATGGTTTATTGTCTATAATTATGGAAGTTGTCAATAATAAAAGGTAAAAATAAAACATAAAAAGTTACAACCTAATAAATTCCTATATCTGTTGGGGAGTATCCATTCAAACTACCACCAGTCATATATATATATATATATATATATATATATATATATATATATGTAATGTATTTGAGTGCTTTCCATATTGGAAACTCTGGGATGTCATGTTCATGTTTCATTCTGTGTGGAGCCTTTTACACTATGTAACAGACACACTAGCCTATGCACTAGGTACAATGGGATTATTCCTAGACAAAGACCAAGGATAGCTTCTTATAATAATATCCTCTAGGAATGAATGTGTGCCAGAAATATGACTATGGTGTTTCTTCTGACTTTCATAATAATTCTGTACATTGTTGGCCTCTGAAACACCACTTCTACCTCTATACCTATTTCATTAAAGCCCCATTCAGTTACTTCCTCTATATTCCTTATCTGGTACACATTAATATTCCCCAAGAGATCATCTTGATCTTTTTGGTAACCATGTGACTGTTAACATTGAAAAGATGACTCATAAACTCACATTTCCCAAGTGATATATATGTGTATGTATATATATCTATATTTAAGCCATAAAATGAGATATTCTATAACTGATTTGCTATGATTCTGTTGGAAATCACATCCTAGCCAATAATCTATGTATTATTAGAACTATTTCCATGCTTAGGTTTTCTATTAATCAGCTGTAATTGTAAATGTGTAGCTCAGAAGTTACATCTTCAGGGTAAGAGATCAAGATGCCAAATGTGGCCTTTGTATTACTTCCAGTGTAATAACAGTAGTGATCCAAACTGGTGGATATGCCTCCTATGTGAATGTCTTAGTAGAAAATTAATAGTAATGTCACCATGGACTTCCATAATTACTGGTGGGTAAACAAACAATGCTGGTATGAGGTAGGGTAGGGTTCTGCTTACTTAAATCTAGGAGTGGTGTAGTGTGGGTTAGGGTGAAGACTAGTATTAACATTGAAAAAGATGTAGGTGCTACAAGTATCTTGGAAAGGAAACATGGGGTACCTTTAGTTTCCACAGATTTTAGAGGATGGGATAAAAGGAGAGAATGTGACAAAAAGAATGGAAAGAGTGTTAAAGTGAACGAGTATTGGTAATAGTAGTAAAGAGATCTCAATAGTATGATAAGTGGAGAAAAATACAAACAAACCTGAAATCCAACTGAGCAAGATACCCATACTCAATATTTTTTTGTAGATTAGATGTTGCTTATGGAGGATGCTAATGAAACATTTAGTAAATAAAAAAAGTACAAGAAAATGTTGGAGAAATTGTTTATAATTCTATAGACAAGCATAGAGATAGTCAGACAAACATTTCCATGATTATAGATCTTCTGTATATATATATCTTATAAAAATACTAAGAAGAAGTTTCATGAACAAAATAATTTCCATCAATTCATAAATGATATTCTTCTATGACATTTCTTATAATTTGTTACTATATTAACATTTGATGTTTATGAGTGGATTCATTGCCCTCTCTACTTAACCAGTTCTATGTAAACAATATTCTACCCATCACTGTATCTCCTGACTTCAGCATGAGGATGAATATGTAATAGTGGCTTAATAAAGCAATAACTACCATAACAAATAATCTAAATAAAAAAACATAAATATTTAGGAATTACCCATAAATACTATTTTAAGCTTTCTTATCAACATTGAATTAGTCTTGAGGGCCTCTGGTATAATTCATGGTTTACACACATGTATAAGGTAACACAACTTTCTTAAATAACTTATGGTGACCATGAAAAATTCTTAAAAGGATTACTTCTGCAAAACTTGGTCTTTATATGACAGGTTTAAATATGGATACTTTTTAATAAGCCAAACCAAAATAACAATTAAAACATTAAGCAAACATGCATGACAAGCAAAATTCAAACCACTGATTAGTAGTTATTTGTAACAGAGCTTCCAACCCATTTGAAAACCTTTAAAAATCCATTTCATGGAGTCTTGTAATCTGTTCATCATTTATTAATGATAACTGAGGCAAATAAAATATTCAGCTCCTTGTAATGTTGCAAAAATGAAAGCTATTGGCATCTTTTCTATTGCTTTTCCTATTTGGACTTTTCAAATGTGCTATAGTGTTCCTTTGTGGACTGTGTGCTTCTACTTTTGAGTCACTAAATACTCATTGACCTTATTATGTCTAACATACTTCTATTGCTCATTTCAATGAATAATTTGATATCAATACTAAAATATGCCAATAGACTCTAGAATGTCCCTAAATAAGCTCTCCTTTCATGTGAGAATTTAATTGCTTCTCCTGCTCCAAGTTGTCACTTCAAGAGATTTTATTGCTGCTTTAATACTTTTAAATTATTGCTCTTCTCATCACCCTTCTGGCATTTTTATGAGGTGCTTTACAGAGACACCAGTTGTGTATGCTTGAACACCTTTTCAAATTCCTTATTAAGATGTTTTACATGGCTCTCTAGTCAACTTACACTTATTAGGACAAGTATTAGATATAGTGTCATTCGACATGAGTTATATTCTGCAAGGCTCAGAGTAGCTGCATTCTACCTATCTAGTTCCAATTTTTAATAAGTATATAATTTATTCTGCTGATTATTGTGGATGACTTTTGCTTCTAATTAGATCCAAGTATGGAAAGCTAACAATAGTACTTAAACAATAAAAATATCTTAAAGGATTTCTATTTTTTTAAATAGAAACATGTTTTTCATAGGATTTGTATGTTTGTCTTATCATTTTAAAGTCGTTGCACAATCTAGCCTCATTTGGGCACATTTCTTGCCCAAAGTAACAATCAGATTTTTGTTGTCCTTCATTTCCAATTTCACAAGAACACCTCTGTGTCTTGAAAGAAGTAATTCAATCACATTAGTGATAGATGGGTGAATCATTAGCAAGTCCAAATAAATTACTCTACAAAACAAAAACAAAACTGTTGAGTCTAAATGAATGGTAATTAATTATAGTGAATTACAAAGCCAGTGTGCATTGAGGATAACTTGCCTAGACTTTCCAGCCTGTATGTCATTATATTACTTAATAATGTCCAGTGCTATTAGTTTCAATGCACAGATTTCTTTTTTATCAGAAATCTAGGCATTTTAGTTCATTTCATAACCATCTTATTTTATATCAGGTGTCCAAAAGAAAAATAAAGGATTCAATTTCTTAATTTCTATTTTTTTCTGTTATCTGTGTATACAACCATGAAAAAGTGTAGTTTTTTAGTAGTTAATTATATATTGATGCCATGTGATCAGCACACTCATACACCAGGGTGTATGTTACGTTTTGCTAAGTTTTGCATGTGGTTTGAGTCATTTCCAAGACAGTCATGCATGGGAAGCATATGTCCCAGGGTAATAATGTAGGACCTCTAGGAGGTAAGGCCAATCAGAGATCTTGATGTCAAAGAGGAAACTACCCCAGAATGATCTAAGATAGCTCTTTTTGGAGCTTGTGCTCACTTGAGAGTGAGCATTATAACAGAAAGCCTGACCCCTGGATCATTCTCTTCCTTCTACTTTCCAGATGCTTCATTTTTCTCCTGTACATACTCTCACCATTTACCAGTGGGCCCTCAGTAGAACTGGTATGGTTCTCTCTGGACTTCCATCCTTCAAAATGCTAGCTGAATACATCTTTTTGCTTTATAAATTTAGCCTGTATCAGGCTAAATCTGCCTTCACAGTAGTGCAAAATAGAGTAATAGTGTATACCTCTCTCATAGCTATGCAAAAAGACCTGACAGAAACAAGCTAAGGATGGAAGACTTATTTTGGCTCACAGCTTCAGAAATTTCAGTTCATGGTCCTTAGCTATTGATTCTGGGTCCATGGTGAGGATGAACATCACAGGGAGGAGTATGTAGAGGTAGAAATTGTTTACCTCATGCAAGTTGAGAGGATGGGACAAAGCCTAGGTATAACCTTCAAAAGCATGCGTCTAGTGACAAAGCTTCCAGAGCCTCCCAAAATAAGTCCTTTAGCTATGCCAAGCACTCAACATATGAGATGTCAGGCATTTCATATACAAACCGTTGCAAATAGAACTACAGGAAACATGGAGGCTGACACTTTACTGTTGACTAAATCACTCTTATTAATTCATTTACAGTATATCATGCTAAATCTGTGCTTACCTATCCCAAACTATGAATCTAGAGTTCATTTTCTGAGAGTAAGTTAGAGCTGGACATGGTGGTACAAACCCACAATCCCAGAATTTAGAAGGTAAAGCAGAAGGGTCAAGAATTCAAGGGCTGGAGAGATGGCTTAGTGGTTAAGTGCGTGCCTGTGATACCTAAGGACCCTGGTTCAAGGCTTGGTTCCCCAGGACCCAAGTTAGCCAGATGCATAAGGGGGCGCACACATCTGGAGTTCGTTTGCAGTGGCTGGGAGCCCTGGCGCACCCATTCTCTCTCTTTCTCTCTCTGCCTCTTTCTCTCTCTCTGTCACTCTCAAATAAATAAATAAGAATGAACAAAAAAATTAGTAAAAAGAATTCAAGGTCATCTTTTGCTATGTAGTGAGTTCAGTGTCAACCTAAGCTTCTCAGAAAAACTACACACACACACATGCATACATGTATATATATATATATATATATATATGATATAATTTGTAGTCATAAAATATATGAGGGACTGGATTGGCTTAAAAAAAAGTTAAGACTACAGGTTAAAGGTAATTTTAATAATGCAAGGATGTGGCATAGGAGAGAGCAGAATTGACTCCCTTCTATTGACATTTCAAATTAAGAACTTGGATACTATAATAAGACTCAGACACAACACACGTGTTATGATTAAAATATTTAAAATGGAGATTACTTGATTGTCATTGATGAATATATAAATTATGCTTTCAGTTATTAGCTATATTTATATGTACATAACAGAAAACTGTTAGAGGTATGTAAACATAACATTCAAGCCTGAAAACTGGACAAGCTAAAAGGCTGTACTCATCCTAAAAAGCTGCTTTACCATATTTCATACCCTAAGATTTTAAGGGCTTCTGAGAAATAAACCAGCCAGCACTATAAGGATTAAATTATTAACTGTCTTTTTCTTGGTACTGGAAATGGATGTGGAGTCAACCAAATTATTCATGGCAGTGATTGTAGGTTTCCTTTCTGAAATCACATGACAAAATGAAGAAATTTTATGCAATTGATTCATGGGCATTCAGAAACTAATGCATAGAAAATTGGTAGGGAACAAATATAAGAAAATCTTTTTAGAAAACTTCAATCACAACCCTAGTGAATTTTTCTCAAAAAAAAAAAATCCTAAATAAAATGAGTCATTTGAAGAGGACACTCACACAGCATAAAATTTCTGGATGTTTATATGCCATCTGTATTTCTTCTTTTGAGAACGATTTAGTTCCATAGCCAGTTTTTTTTTTTAATTTTTTTGTTTATTTATTTATTTGAGAGCGACAGAGAGAAGGAGGCAGAGAGAGAAAGAAAGAGAGAATGGGCACGCCAGAGCTTCCAGCCTCTGTAAACGAACTCCAGATGCCTGCGCCCCCTTGTGCATCTGGCTAACGTGGGTCCTGGGGAATTGAGCCTCGAACCAGGGTCCTTAGGCTTCACAGGCAAGTGCTTAACAGCTAAGCCATCTCTCCAGCCCGCCAGTTTTTTAATTGGGTTCTTTGATTTCTTATTATTTAGTTTTCTGAGTTATTTGTATATCCTAGATATCAATCCTCTGTCAGATGTGTATGTAGCAAAGATTTTCTCCCATTCTGTATGTTACTTCTTTGCTCTATTCACAGTGTCCTTGGCTATACAAAAACTTTGTAACTTCATGAAGTTCCAGTGGTTGATTAGTAGCTTTGTTTCCTGAGCAAATGAGATTATGTTCAGAAACTTATTGCCTAGGACAATATGTTGAAGTGTTTCACTCACTTTTTCCTCTAGCAGTTCAGAGTTCTAGGTCTGATATTATGGTCTTTTATCAATTTGGACTTCATTCTTGTGCATGGAGATAAATAAGGATTTATTTTCATCCTTCTACACATAGATATCCAGTTTTCCCAGCACCATTTGTTAAAGAGGCTATCTTTTCTCCAGTGAGTATTTTTGGCATATTTGTCAAAGATCGGTGGCTGTAGCTGTCCAGACTTACATCTGAGTCCTCTATTCTGTTCCATTGAACTATGTTTCTGTTTTTGTGCCAGTACTTAAGCTTTCTTTCTTGCTATGGCATTGTAATATAGCTTAAATTTGGGTATGGTGATACTGCCAGTCTTATTTTCATTGCTCAAAATAGTTTTGGCTATTTGAGGATTTTTATGCTTCAAAAGGAATTTTAGGACTGTTTATTCTATTTCTGTGAAGAATGTCATTGGAATGGGGATTTCATTAAATGTGCAGATTGCTTTTGGTAATATTTACATTTTCACAATATTGGTTCTTCCAATTCAACACCATGAGATGTCTTTCCATTTCTTACTGTCTACTGCAATTTCTCACTTGAATGTTTCAAAGTTTTCATTGTAGAGATCCTTCACTTCCTTGGTTAGATTTATTCCAAGGTGCTTTTTTTATTTTTTTTGAGACAATTGTGAATGTAAGTGGTTCACTGATTTCATTCCTTGCATGTTTGTTCTTAATATATAGGAAAGCTATTGATTTCTGTGTATTTATTTTGAATCCTGCTACATTGCTATAGGTGTTTATAACCTCTAACAGTTTGCTGGTAGAGTCTCCAAGGTCGTTTATGTATAGAATCCTAGAATCTTTTTAAGGGGCCTGAGTGCTCAAGGAGTGTCCTGTTCTTCAAAGTCTGCTTTATCCCCCCTCCACCGGATTAACAAACTGGCACCCTACCTGGTATTGAGGAGTATAAGAAATTATGGAAAGAGGGTCATTGAGTTTGCAACATGGTCTTGTGTTTTGGAAATGGCCATGGGCAGTGTGAAGCAGGTTTGTTGGATGCCTGCATGCAGACCCAATGGAGCCGAGAGGATGGACCGTGGATTGCAGTGGAGACCCAGTGGAGATGCCGGGACAACGAGTTGGCTGCTAAGGATAACTGCCAGCCCCAATGAAGTTTTCCAGGACTGTGAGTAGCCTAGCTGGAAGGGTGGAATTGGAATGGCAGAGACTTGTGGCTGGTTAGAATTATCGGACTTGGAGATTTGTCACTGGCTAGAGTTGTTAGACTTGGAGTTACAGTTTGATGTTTGCCCTGTTTGTTTTAAATCTTGTATTGCCTAACTGTTTGTTTCTTTGCTATGCCCAATGCTATCTTCTGCAGTATGAACGCTTTTTTTTTTTTTCTGTGCCATTATGGGTTTTTTGAGGTTGTTTTTTATGGCTCAGTTAAAAGATCTTGGATTATGGGGATGTTTGAACATCATTGGAATTGATAAAATCTATGGGGACTTTTAAAGTTAGATGAATACATTGTATTTGACATCATGTATGGTTATCAGTTTATGGGGTCCAGGGGTGGAATGTGTTGGTTTGGTTCAGTTGTCCCCTATAAACTTAGGTGTTCTGAATGCTAGGTTTCCAGCTGATGGAAATTAGGGAATTAATACTTCCTGGTGGGAGTGTGTTGTTGGGGGTGGGCTTATGGGTGTTATAGCCAGTTTCCCTATGCCAGTGTTTGGTACATCCTCCTGTTACAATTGTCCACCTTATGTTGGCCAGGGGGTGAGGTCCACCCTCTACTCATGTTATCATTTTCTCCTGCCATCATGGAGCTTCCCCTTGAGCATGTAAGCAAAAATAAACCTCTTTTTCCCAAAAGCTGCCCTTGGGAGACAATTGTGAATGTAAGTGGTTCGCTGATTTCATCCCTTGCATGTTTGTTGTTAGTATATAGGAATTATATTATATATATTATATAATATATATATATTATACAGGAATAGTATATTGGAATATATATAGTATATAGGAATTATGTTATATATATTATATTATATATATATTATATAGGAATAGTATATTGCCTCTACCAGCAATGTGAACCTGATAGCAACAATTGCCTTCATTGTGTCCCAAAGGTTTTGATATGTTATGCTCTCATTATCATCTGAGTCCATGAAATTTATTGATTTCCATTTTAATGTCTTCAAAAATGGCCCATTCATCATTCAGTAGTGTACTATTCAGTCTCTATGATTTTGTGTGTACTCTATTGTTTTTCTTGTTGCTGATTTGTAGTTTAATACCATTGTGATCAGAGAGAGAGAGAGAAAAAGAGAGAGAAAGAGAGTAATGAATTATTTCCATTTTCCTGTATTTATTAAGATTTTCTTTGTGCCCTAATATATGGCCTATTTTAGAGAATGTTACATGTGCTGTTGAAAAAATGTATATTCTAGCCAGGCGTGGTGGCGCACGCCTTTAATCCCAGCACTCAGGAGGCAGAGGTAGGAGGATCGCCGTGAGTTTGAGGCCACCCTGAGACTCCATAGTGAATTCCAGGTCAGCCTGGGCTAGAGTGAGACCCTACCTCGAAAAATCAAAAAAAAAAAAAAAAAAAAAAGAAAAGAAAAAAAAAGAAAAAAGAAAAAATGTATATTCTGAAGAATTTGAGTGAAATGTTCTGTAGATATCTGTTAGGCCCATTTGTTCTATGACACCATTTAATCCAAATGTCTCTCTGTTTTTTTGTTTTTTGGGTTTTTTTTTGCCAGGATTAATAATCAATTGATGATAGTGGGGTATTGAAGTCACCCACTACAGCTGTGCTTGGTGTTATCTGTGATCTTAAGTCTAATAGGGTTTGTTTGATGAAATTTGGAGCAGCCATGTTAGGTAGATATATGATTAGAATTGAAATGTCTTCCTATTGAATATTTCATTTAATCAATATAAAGTGACCTTCTTTATTTTTCCTCATTAATGCAGGTTTGAAGTCTATACTGTCAGATGTTAGGATAGTAATACCTGCTTGTTTCCTAGGCTCATTTTCTTGAAATACCATTTTCCATCCTTTGACTCAAAATAGTGTCTGCCTTTTATGTAGAGGTGAGTTTCTTGGAGGCAACAAAAGAAGGTTTCTGCCTTTTAACACAATCTGCAAGCCTGTATCTTTTGGTTGGGGCATTGAAGTCATTGATATTAAAAGTTACTATTGAAAAGTATGTATTTATTCTCACCATTCTTATTTTGAGGGTTTCCTGTTTTCCCTTTACTCTATTGCTTTTTGGGCATGCTTTATTTTTTCCTATTTCCTCATGTGTGTGCTTTCCTTTCTCTTCAGCATGGGGGGATCCCTTCAAGTATTTTCTTTAGAGCTGACTTAGTTGTCATAAATTCCTTTAGCCTGTTTTTGTTGTGGCATGTTCTTATTTCTCCTTCAATTTGGATGGATAGATTTGCTGGAAAAAGTAATCTTGGTTGACATTTGGTATATTTCAGAACTTGGAATACATCATTCCAAGCCTTTCTGGTTTTAAAATTTGTGTTGAGTATTCTGCTGTTATCCTGATAGGCTTGCCTTTATAAGTGACTTGCTTTTTCTCTCTAACTGCTTTCAATGTATTTTAAAATAGGATAAGGAGAGGTTTTTTTTTCCATGTTTTGTCTGTTTGGTGTTCTAAAAGCTTCTTGTATCTACATTGGTATCTCTTTTTCTTCTGTGATTTTGTTGAAAATGTCTACTATGCCTTTGGACTGAAATTATTCTCCTTCTATGATACCATGAATTTTTATGTTTGATCTTTGCATAGTATCCCAAATATCTTGAAATTCCCATTCATACCTTTCTATTAGTTTGTCTTTCTCTTTGTTGGACCTGTATTAGATTTGCCACTTGATCTTCTAGTTTAGATATTCTGTTCTGACCTTCATCCATTTCTGTTGGTGAGACTTTATACAGATTTTTTTTTATTTGACTTACTGTGTTTTTCATGTCTAGTATTTCTGATTGGTTCTTCTTCAGTATTTATATTTCCTTACTTATGTCTTATATTGACATCCCAGTCCATTAAGTTGGTTTCTTGTATCTTCTCTTATTCTCTTGATTTCTTTGAACATAGTCATAATCATTCTTTTGAAATCTTTCTCAGGCATTTCAGCTATATCAGTTTCACTGGAGGTCATTTCTCATGGATTTATAATTTTGGGTGGAATTATATTGTCTTGATGTTTTATGTTTCTTGTATTATAATATAGAGTTTTTTGCATCTTGGGTTAATTAGATACTTGGGGTTTTTAATTATCTGCAGTATTCTTAGATGTATTAATTTGATGTCATGTATCTTCAGGGCAGGAGCTTAAGGTGCCAGGTGTTGCTCTTAAAAGACTCTCATAGTAACATCAAAAGTGACCCTAAGTGTTGGATTTGCCTGCTATGTGAGTATTCTAGTAGGCTGGGTGAAGCAAAATACAGTGAATTTTAAAATTTAACTGCATAATATATACATTCAATCAAAACCAGCAAGGAGTATTCATGTAAGAATGTGTATTAAAACAAACAGATTATTTAACAAGGTCAAAGTCCCTAAGGACGTGTGTTACCTCACACCGTTAATCTTGTCAACTGGGAGGTTGAGATTTCTGGTCTGTAAAGGGTTCCAGGTCAGGTTATGGCAGAATAAGACCCTGCCCCCATGAATGAGAGAAAAAGAGACAAAGACACTATAAGTCAGGAAGCAACAAATAACAATTCCAAAATGTAGCTTATTTAAGAATGGCAAATCTGACTATTCATTATATTTAACACATAATCTGCACTGGCATGGAAGGTACAATTAGCACTACCGGTGCAGGATTTACCAGGCTTTGTGGTGGGTACTGATCTGGCTTAAGTAGGCCCTGTTACCTTTCGGGATGGCTTTGGTCTCAGCTATACTGTGTGCCCATTTGGGTCCCTCATTACTGCACCATGGCCTCAGGTAGGCTGGCTGGGTCAGTGGATCCACTGCTCTGATTGCAGTTGAATTTCCTTCCCCACGTGTCCAGTTATTGCTGACACTGGTGGTTGGGGGCGGGGAGACTGTGAAGGGTGCCTGAAGTTGTACTGGAGCTGCGTAGCTGCTCCCCAAGACTGTCTTCCTCAGGAGCCATTCAGCTGATTCCTGCTGTCCTCTGCTTTAGTTTTCTTCAGTTTGTAAGAAGGCTGGTGTGAGTGGAAAATCCCTTCACCTAGCTTTTCCTGCTGCTCAGACAGAGCCTGGCTGCTGCTGGAGCTGCTTCTACCTGCTTATGTGGTCTCTAGGATCTCTGGATCTCTCCTACTTTTCTGCTGTGGTTGATAATTTTTTATACACCTTAACTTTTCAGTAGAAGAGTGTATTTTGCTGTTTTTCTGCTTATTTTCCCCATCAGCTGCTTTGATGTCACTCCTATGGTGCCATCTTGTATAAAAATTTTAGAAACAGAAGTAATAATCCAGAGAAAAAACTGATGCAAATCTGTTAGTTAATGGATTAAATTTCAGAACACAATTTTTTTTCACAAAACATATGAAAGAGCACACCAAATAATACATAGAACTATAGTTATAAAAGTTTGTGTTAAAATGTACTTGATGATTTAGCTAGTAAATAAAAATTAAAGAAAGAGGACTTTAAAAACTTACTTAATTTTAAGAAAAAATTAAGCCATATATTGTGATGGGAGAGATTGCTCAGTGATTAAAGGTACTTCATTACGAATCCTGCTGATCTTGGATTTTAATTCCCAGTAATCAGAAAAAGACAGATGCACAAAACAGAGCAGGCATCTGGAGTTTATTGGCAGTAGTAAGTGCTTACTCATTTTCATTCATTCATTCTCTCTTTCATTGCAAACAAATAAATAAAATTATTTAAAAATTAAGAGATATAAACTACAAACATGATATAAGTGGGTTGTTTGATAGGAGTTATAAAGTTGATTTTCATAAAATGTCTCACAAATCAAATGATAAAAGCAGTTTCAAGTTGAAATATTCATGCCTCTACCTTTCACAACTGACTCCTAGTTTAATGACATTCTTAGAATAAAATTCCATGACAAGTTTTAAAGAAAATATAGAAAACCTTTTTCTAAAATATATATGGAAAGTCATAAACTTATGTGTAGCAAAAGAGTCTTGTAAATGACTGATTGAAAGAAATGATTCTACCCTCATAACCTAGGAAGTGTGGCATTGGTGGAGGGATACACCTATAGATCATTGGAGTAGATATATATTCTACAAGTAGACCTACATAAATACATTCAATACATTGTGGATAATGAGGTAAAAGCAACTAAATGGTGGAAGAACAGCCTTTTTAACAAATAGAACCAAAATAATAAGACATACATAGATTAAAAATGAACATTGACTTAAATATCATTTCTTATTCTGGACATTAACTCAAAATGGATTATAAAATTAAATATAGAAAATTAAGTGTTAAAAATAGAAAAATTTACATATCCTTCAAAAGACATAAAGTAGCAAGAAATACCACAAATTTTGAAAGGGAAAAATCATGAGTTTAACTTCATAAGAATTTAATGCTTTATAGTAGCATAATTTTTAGAGGATAAACGAGAAGCTACAGACTGAGACAAATTTTGTGGATAACATATCTGTTCAAAAAATCATATCTTAGGGCTGGAGAGATGGCTTAGTGGTTAAGCGCTTGCCTATGAAGCCTAAGGACTCTGGTTCAAGGCTCGATTCCCCAGGACCCACGTTAGCCAGATGCACAAGGGAGTACATGCGTCTGGAGTTTGTTTGCAGTGGCTGGAGGCCCTGGTGCGTCCATTCTCTCTCTCCCTCTCTTTCTCCCTCTCTATCTGCCTTTCTCTCTGTGTGCCTGTCACTCTCAAATAAATAAATAAATAAATAAAATCATATCTTACAGTTTAAAGATTATTAAGACCTTAAAATTAAGGAACAAATAATTCAATTAGAATATTATCAAAAGACAAAAGCAGCACACACACACAAACAAAAAGATGTTAAACTTCACTAGCCATTGGGAAAATGCAACCATAAGCATCAAAGATATCAATTAGAGTAGACATAATTTTTAAAAGTAATAACAATAAAAAACTGCTTGTGAGAATGTCAGGTAGCTAGATGACCCACACAATGATGGGAGGAATGTTAAGCCTCATCGTCATTCTTGAAGCAGTTTTGCTCTTTCCGATAAATTGAGCATGCAATCATCATACTGCCTAGAAATCACATTTCTGAGCTTGTACCCCAGAGAATTAAAAGCATCTGCTCACTCAAAATCTAGTACACCGATGTTTATAATGGCTTTAGTTCATAATAATAAAAAGCAAGAAGCATGTCAGAGCTCCTCTCGTGGGTGGATGGTTTGACAAACTGCAGTACCTCCACAGGGTAGAATACTATTACCAATTAAAGGAACAAACATTCTTGCATGCAAAAGTAAAACCTTTATTTTTACATATAATCAGGCTGAGTGAAGAAAAATCCTCAAAATTTGAATAATAAATGATTCCATTTATATAGAATTCTTAGAATGACAATTTATAGAAAAAGAGAAGATTAATCTTGAGAGGTTCAATAGGGAACACTTGGGAAGGAGGGAGTATTAAGATATAAAACATAGGGAAATGTTTTGATTCTTAACAGTTGTAGATGATGAAACAACAGATGTAACGAAAACAATCTAAGACTTATTTTCCGTAGAAAAATGAATGGATAAAGAAAATGAAGCCAGGCATGGTGGTACACGCCTTTAATCCCAGCACTTGGGAGGCAGAGGTAGGAGGATCTCTGTGAGTTCAAGGCCACCCTGAGACTCTATAGTGAATTCCAGGTCAGTCTGGGCCAGAGTGAGACCCTACCTCGAGAAAACAACAACAAAAAAAAAACAGAAAAGAAAAGAAAATGTGTAATCTCTGGTTGTCAGCTTGATAGGATTTAAAATCACCATGAAACAAATCTCTGGTGAAGTCTGTGAAGAATTTTCTAGTTTTGATTAGTTGGGGTGGGAGGAACCCCACCATGTGGGTGCCACCATTCCATGGGCTGGAGTCTTAAGCTGTAGACAAAGGAGAAAGCTAGTGGAGCATTTGACATTCCGCTTTGTTTTTTCAATTTTGGACTGAGTCCAGTTAGCTTCCTCATCCTGCTCTGCTTACATGATGACCTGTAGCCTGAAACTGTTAGCTGAAGTAAATCTTGTCCCCCTTGAATTAATTTTTTGAATAATTTATCCCAGCAATAAGAAGTTGACTGATACATAATAATATATAAGTAGTGATAATACTATAAACCATAAAAAATCTAAAATTCTGCTACTTGAAAAACCATGGATAAACTCAGAAGACATATGTCAAAAAACATATGTTAACTGAAACAGAAAGACAAGTATCACATGATCTGATTTTTATGTGAAATTTAGAAAATGTCATTATTGTCAGAGGCTAGGGATTGTGCAGTACATGTATTGTATGATTATGTTTCAAGGGATCTACTGTATAACAAGTTGAAGACAATATCTCCCATCCTGGAAAAATATGAAAAGAATGAATTTTAATTTTTCTAATTACAAAATGATACCTATTGAGATCATTCATTTGTTAATCATAATTACCCATTCCACAATGTGCACATATTTTAAAACATTGCATTATATATGCTAAAGACATATAATACCTGTCAATTACAAACTTTTTTGTGAAGAAATGAAAACATTCACAAATGAATACAAGTAAATCTGGAGAAATGTAACAAGATCATTGGATGATATTAGGTGCTAATATTGTATCTTTACTACCATAGTTTTATACTGTGTGTTTCTGCATGTTATAATTTCTTTGCATGATTCATAAATTTATATGTAAATATAGTATATAATAACAATATTGGAAAAATAATGCAAAGCACATATGACATCTGTGTTATTTCATACTGCTGCATGTAATTGTGCATTTATCTCAAAATAGAAGCATTTAAAATAAACATAAAACTTAAAACAAAGGCTCAAATAACACTGGGAATTAAGAATCTGTTACAGTAGTATTGTTATAGACACAATTGTGTTTCCTTCAGAATTCATATGTGAAGGGCACACATGCTGACATGACTGTCCTGGTGAAGAATCCTGCACGGACGTGGTTAAGTGTGGTTCTTAGGTGGGACTCTGATCCAGTAGAACCCGGGTCCTTATAAGAAGAGGAAAGTGAAGAACTAAGAGAGTTTGCAGAGAGAAAAGTAGGCTTGTGCTAGAACACAGAGAAAAGGTGACCATCTGACAATCAAAGACAGAGGTCTCCAGAGAACACATTTCTGCTGCTTAAGCTCCCCTGTCTGTGGATCTTGACATAGAAGCCCAAGTGAGTAACAAACATACAAATAGCATTTGAATAAAATAAGAGAAAATTATGAACAAATTAGGTAAAACAATGTGAAAATTAGATATAATAAATAGCTTATCAGAAAAACATTATTTCAAAATAAATGAAGGGAAAATTTTACCTTTAATAATTTATAGTACTTTAAAAGTGAAGTAATATATATCTTCAAAATAAGAAGCACATTAGGCTGCACTGAGAAATTTCCATTAGCTGTATAATATATAATTTAAATCGTTAAAAGTAACAAACCTTGGGCTGGAGAGATGGCTTAGCGGTTAAGTGCTTGCCTATGAAGCCTAAGGACCCCAGTTCGAGGCTCAATTCCGCAGGACCCACGTTAGCCAGATGCACAAGGGGGCACATGCATCTGGAGTTCGTTTGTAGTGGCTGGAGGCCCTGGCACGCCCATTCTCTCTCTCTCTCTCTCTCTCTCTCTCTCTCTCTCTCTCCTTCTTCCTCTCTCTGTTGTTCTCAAATAAATAAATAAAAATAAACAAAAATATTTTTAAAAAATAACAAACCTTCACTACAAAATCATGCTTAAAGTGTAAGAAATTGTTTCTAAAATACACACGAATATAAGTGCAACAACACTGAACTCTTATTTCAAATTGAATTCAATAGATATGAAGTATTTAAATATGATTATCAGCTGGAGCTATCTCAGAACAGAGGGTTAAGGAATTTGGCTTTATTTTACTATTAGAGCATTTGCCTGGCATGCATAATGTTCTGAGTTCTATTACGTGCAACACATGAGTCAGAGAAAGTTGTGGAGAATCTATCGGCAGCCCCCTCTACCCAAAATCACTAATGGGTACAACTCATTAGGGACACTGGGGTAAGTACCAGTGGGGTGAGGATTTCTTTGTGGTGATGAAAGTGTGCTAAAATTGGCTATGGCAATAGTTTTATGACTATAGTAAGCACAAGTGAATTGTATACTTTGTCTAAATTATTTTTTAGATGTGAGTGACTGGGGATTTGAACCCAGGCCAGGAAGCCTTGCAAGCAGCCACCTTTAACTGCTGAGAAGTCTCCCGAGCCCCTACTTGGTGTACATTCCATGCTGCATGATTTATAACTCAATAAAGCCATTACACGTAGAATCATAAAAGAACAATTACACTAAGCTTTGTGACTGAAATTTGAAAACTGTTGCCAAATTACAGGAGAGAACTGGCTGGAAAGGGGCCCAGGTTACTTTATGGGGAATGATAGTGTTCTACTTGTAACAGTGGTAGCAGGGAATATAGAATCACTCAGACTCCAGTGAACAGGTGTGCATTTTATGGAGGATTGTCATCCATTAATTAAAATAGATGCTATATTTTATTCATGACACTGAAAACATATGCCAAATATTACACAAATCATTTTCCACAGGATAATTTGTCCTTATAACAGTTATAGGAAGCATGTGTGTATTACTGATAAAGAAATAAGCATGGAGAGGCTAAGTCAGAGAGAGAGAGAGCGAGAGAGAGAGAGAGAGAAAGAGAGGGAGAAAGGTTCAAGGTTTCATAGATTAGAAGAGATATAATTGAAAGATAAACAGTCCAGTTACAGGCTCTTATGTACTTTTGGAACTATACTGATGACTATCCACGTATGCCTGAAAAAGCTGACAGTGTGTGCTTGATCATGAGCCTTGGTAGACACCTAATTTTCTTCATCACAATTAGGAGACTAGTTCCAGTCTGACCAGAGTGTGGGATACCCCTCCCCCAGTGAGTTGCTGTCAGGGAGGCCCCTGAGGGAACCATCACAATACAAGCTCTTGCCAGTTCTCTTTATTCCCCACCAGAAACCAAGCTGGAACTGATCCAGAAGCCTCCTTCTAGCTGTTACGTTGCTGGACAGTGCTACCCATGCAGCTTCAGGAGAAAAGTCACTAACAGTCTTAACCAACAGTTGGCCCTGTGAGCTATAGAGCTGGTCAGCCAAACAAGACGTTCCCACTGATGCAATAGTTTTATGGGGTAACTAACTACTCTCTAATTGGATTTAAAACCTGTTCTAATTGGAGGAAATTCATGCCAGATACTGAAAACCTAGTCAAAGACATGCAAAATACTGAGCCCATTAACATTGTCATCACAGATGATGGTGGAAGGCATTTAAAAAACTATATAATAATAGAAGAGGGAATTGTTAGAAAGAGAGGTTCAATGGGACAGGGTGGGGGTGAGGGGACAAAAGAGATTAGTGCGTAGGGTACTAAGTCCTACCAAAACTTGCTATTTGAGCCTCATTGTTCCTGCAGCCATTCAAACACAATAAATAAGTAATGAATGAATGTGTGCACATGAACATACATGCATGCATGAATGAGTGAATACATATTTCCCAGTACAGATTCTGTCACTATACATGTACTGTACCTGGGTTGATTTGGATTCATTTGAAGGAAGTTGCTATTTGAGCCAACAAAATGAGGTAGTGCATTAGGTATAAAGCATAAAATGGGACTAAGACTGAGAGCTAGAGATCTTTGGCCTTTATATCGTTGCCTGAAAGTATGACCTTGAGAATGACATTGGTTAAATCTCTGATTCAGTTTTCTTTCATCCTTAAGTTCTTATTTATGAGCATGACAAGGTAAAATCATCTTTCTAAGTTAAAAATACAGTGAAATCACAATTATATTAAGTTTCTGGACTCACTCAATTAACCAATTTTCTATCCTAAGAAATATCAACCTCCCTTTATTTTACTGCAATATTCCATACTGGGTTCACCTAACTAATTTGCTCAGAAATCATGGCCCTTGTTCATATTTTTGTTATGCCTTTATTTTAATATATATGTTTTTCAAGGTAGCCTCTCACTCTAACTCAGGCTGACCTGGAATTCACTACATAGTCTTAGGGTGGCTTTGAACTCACAGTGATCCTCCTACCTCTGTCTTTTGAATGCAGGGATTAAAGGCATGTGTTTATTTTTAATATTTTTATTTACTTACTATTTATTGCAGAGAGAAGGAGGGAGAAAGAACTAAAGACAGAGGAGAGAGAATGGGCATGCCAGGACTTCTAGCCACTGCAAACAAACTCTAGAGGCATGTGCCAAAATGTGCATCTGGCTTACATGGGTGCTAGGAGTTGAATCTAGGTCTTTGGGCTTTGCAGGCTTACCTTAACTGGCAAGCCATATCTCCAGCCCAATATGCCTTTATTTTAACTAGCAAGGCAGAGGCTGGCAAGATAGCCCAGTGCTTAAAGGAACTTGCTTGCAAAGCCTGACCATTGGGTTTGATTCCCCAGTACTCACATAAAGAGAGATAAATAACATGGCACATGCATCTGGAGTTCATTTGCAGCAGAAAGCTGCCCTGGCATGCCCAATTATATTCTCTCTCTCTCTCTCTCTCTCTCTCTTTCTCTCTCCTCTCAAGTAAATAAAAATGAATGGATACTTAAATGGTAAGGCAGCCTCACTATGCACTGGCAGCCAGCCTGGTGAGTGGTGAGGCAGCACACAACCAGCCAGTGAAGCAGGATTATTATTCAGGGATGGCAAGGGGGAACAACAGAAGCCTGTGACTCATGGTGAGCTGCTCCCAAATGGCAGAAGAAAAACTAACCTGGCAGATAGGGCCTCAACTGTTCACTCCCAACTAACACCAGAGCTGAAGGATCCAAAAGACAGTCATTCTGGCTTTTATTCTCAGGTGTGTGTCATACTGGCTAAGGTGATGAAGGACTCCTCTGACTGGAGGGTGATGGAAATTGAACCTCAGCTGTCCTAGCCATCCTACTCCATCTTGGGACGCTGTGCTCCCAGCATCCTGGGCATTTCTTAGTGAGGATCACAGGTGACAGAGGAAGTGCTGGGCTCACCCAGAGAGGTGAAGTGCATCTTGTTGTCCTCTCCACAAGGGCTTACTACATACTGAAGTTCTTAAAGTTATCAAGGAAAGCACCCTTATGTTCTGTTCTGAGGAAGTTTTTATTTTATTTAAGATTTATGTGCCACTATAAAAGATGTCATGAATTACTGTGCTTTATAATTTGAACTCTTCCTTTGTCAAAAAATGAGCACCTCATAACATAAATCAAATAGAAGAATGAAGGCAATGCTAAATCTATTAAAATCTATTTTATCATTTTATGACTAACGAATAATGAGTACTTTCAAAGAACTTAGCAGAGTGCATGGGTGAATTGATACTAATCAGCATGAGGCACACATCTTTTATTTGGTCTTTACATATTTATACTTAATATTTGCCTGAGAACACAAACAGATTGTTGAATTTGTGTTGAAGAAATATGTGACTATAGTATTTCTGGTTCTAAGTAGTTACTGAAACATTTAGATGCCCCAGGAATTGACAAGGACATGCATCTTTTATGCACACATTGCAAGCTAGAATAAGACAAGTTTAGACCTGCCAAGTTTAAGGAGCTGATTTTTAAGTTGAATCACAAGTTGTTTATTTGTTTATTTTTATTTTCCTACTGTGTTTCTTTTTTTTAAAGAGACAGAGTTACACTTTGTAGCCCGGGCTTACCATATATTTGTAAAATCCTCCTGTCCTCAGACTCCACAGGTGATGGGTTATAGACATGAGTCACTACACCCATATCTCCCTCTCCGTGAGGTCAGAGTTGATATTTTATGGATATTTTTATAGAATGTGTGATGTGACATAAAGCAAAGGCACACAACTTTGTTAAATTTTAAATTACATGTGTATGTGTGCATTCATTTCAGAAATAGAACAAAAATAGTACTTGATAAGACCAAACTTTGTATTTTTCTGGTCTCTTATCATCCTTCCACACTACCAAATGCTAACCACTATCAACTTACACTTTAATTAATTAGTTTTTCATAATTTATTTATTTACTTTAAAATAGATCTGTTCATCTTTATTTTTAAATATATTTATTTGTACATATGTGTATATGAGTATGCCAGATTCTCTTGCAAATGCAATCCAAGACCAGATGCTTGTGCAACTTTTTGCATCTGTTTTTACATGAGTACTAGGGAAATTGAACCCAGGCCAGTAGGCTCTGAATACAAATTCCTTTATTTGCTCAGCCATCACCCCTTCTCCTGCTTTATTTTTTAACTTTATATTAATAAAATCATAATATGTTTTGCCTATATCTTCTTTAACATTATATTTAGAAGATTCACCACAGAACACTTGACATAGTTACATTTGTTCAATGAATATTTTTCATTCCTGTTGTCATTACAGTGTATAGATGCATTTGAAGTCATTATGCAGTTGAAGTTTCATACTGTTGTCACTATCTCAAGTCATACTATGTGGTGTGTCCAGCTTGACAGGCACCCTTCCATAGCTATTAAAATTATAACATGTCTTCCACTTGCATCACCAACTCTACAAGTTACTATTTCATGTCTTGTCATATTTCCCATTTCTCGTGGACATGTAGTATTAGTGCATTGTATCTTAATTTGCACAATCTTCTTACTGATAAAGTTAAATGGCTTTAAAATAATATTTATTAGCTGTTGAAATAAACCTTGCTATAGAATATCTCCTTTTGTTTCTTCCACCATTTCAGCATTTTCTGTGTGTAAGATCCCTTTATATAAAATGAAAATTAGTCTATTATCTGATATTTACATATATACAGTATATATAATATTACATACATATATGTAACACCTCAGTGAAGATTGAGGTGTGTCACAATCTACTCCTTGTAAAACTAGAGATCCAAGAAAGCAGTACTATACTTTCAAACCATATACTGAGACTTAGGAAATAGAAAAGTCAGATGTAAGTTCTGGCCCTAGTCCATGTACCCAACAGCCAGAAACACAATAAAGAGGAGATATAAGTGGAGAGTGCAGATGTATTCTTCCTCTTTTGGTCCTCTTCATGCCATAGTTGGAATGGAAGAGTCCCACCTACTTTGGTGGGTGGTTTGGGTATCCTTACCTAGTTCCACAGATTCAAACATTATTCACTTCCAAAGATACCTTCAGTAATTTCCCCTGAACTTCACCAACTATCTGGGTAACACCAAGCCCAGATAGACTGATACAAAAAAAAAAAAAAAATAGCCAACATACCATTCTTATAATTTTGAGTTCTTAATCTTGACATTGTCATATTTGAAGTTCACAAAAGAGGACCCAGACAGTTCCTTGACCCAATATTCTTATATAAATACTAGGAGAGATAGGTGGGATATAGAACAAAAGGGAAGGAGACATTGAGGCAGTTCAGAGTGACTGAGCCCAGAAGGTAAAAACCAGGAATGTCCTTGACCCTGCCCTTGCAGTCTCCACTTTGCTTTAGGGATCAGGGAAGATGGCTTCTCCTTATCTCTTTCCTAAAGGATTTACCTAGATATACTTTTATATAAATAACCTGTGTCCCTCCCTGGGAAGGAGTTCTTTTCTAGAATTCCTGGAAAGATTAAACATGAAAATGACATTGTGTCTGGATACCTCAGCTCCCATTATGAACCTATAAATGACCTCAGTTTGGTCTCTAGTTGGGCTTTATCCCCTCCTGACTCCTCTTGGGCAGGAGCTCTCTTTACTTGGGGCTTTACCTGGCTCTTACTTTGTCATGGACAGAAGCTTTTCAGATGCTCTCCTCTTTCTAATAAAGTCTGATGTCTAAGAAAGTCTGTAATCCTTACCCTATTGTGTGTGGATTTCAATTCTTTGAATTGAATTCTTTGGATTCATAAGACAAGAATCTAGGGATGCCCTAGATTATTGATGCACTGGCATATAATGGTGCATTGTCAAGGGACCCCAAAATTCTGGTTTCAGCTTTGGAACCTTGGGTAAAAGGAGAGCAGGGTTTTTAAGGGTTATGGGAAGAGGAGAGAAAACTGCACCGTGAGGGAGGAGCCTTGCATGGATGTGTGGGATATCAAGCGGTGTGAATACCCATGATTCACTGCAACTAGTGCCTATTGAATTTGCTCCACACAGGCTACAGGTAGAGTAGAAGGACATCATAATTTTCAAATAGGTACGGATTATCTTGGTCTTGGGCACAGCTGTTGGAGGAGGGGATGGAAAGGAGAGGCAGCTTTCTCCTTGGGTTGGCACCAGGCTTTCAGCCTTATTCTTTTCCCAACATAACAATTCCAATTTCTTGGGTATATTACTTCAATAGTCTGATAGTCAAAGGGCACAAGTGTCTCTTAACAATATGTTCCTTCTTGGCAGGCTGATTATATTTCCTTCATTCTCTGTTTTACACCTCACTCTTGAAGTAAACATGTTCATGTTTGAGAGAAGTATCATAAACAAAACACGAGTAAGAATCAAAGTTAGAGCGTAGTGAAGGTAACCATACAAAAGAGCAATTTCTTCACAATGTCCTGACTTCAGTTATTTTTGGAGGGGCTGCCACAGGTAAATCTATCTTCTTGCTTTGACTCAGAGTCTCGCCATGAAGTCGAGGCTGGCCTCAGATTTATGATCCTCTTGCTTCAGCTTCTCAAGTCCTGGGATTATAGGCAAGTGCTACCTTGCCCAGCATGACTTCATTTTCATTCTGACAACTTTCCCTTTTTCTTGAAAATAAGTCTCTGAAAGCATTGTTGGCTTATTATCTGGTGGTTTGACCTCTACTGTCTCATCACTGGGATAAGTCACAGTTAATCTGAATCCATGTTGGGGTTGGAGTAAGGGACAGAGGTCAAGGAGTTAGTGTCAATAAACCATTTGTAGTCAGTTAAAAGCAATTAAGAGGCATAGTAGTCTATGTTCTTTCTGTCCTATGGGTGATATCCTAGAATCTGGAAAAAAAATACTAGGTACATTACCATGTTAGAATTTGTATTTCTGAAAAATGTTAACACATAATAGATATAAGGCTTTAAAAACCATAAAGGTAATGGTTGGTCATAGTACAATTAGAAATATATACAAATATAAAACCTGGGACAAATTTTCATCATTAACAATTCTAATTTAAAGAACACTGTTTTGGTAAAGCATTTTTCCAGATTATCACATCTTAAAAAGTTTATAAAATACATGTTTAAGAGAGTCAGCAACAATCAGCACAATTACATAGAAAAAATACACAGAATTACTCTATATATCAAGCCAAACTTCAATTGTTAGAAAAAAATTTGTAATCTTAGGTTCAGAAGATTATAGCACTGAAAATAACTTAAAACTTGAAATTTTGGGGAACAGTGCTAGTTATAACAAACAGACTTACTTTTCTAAGAACAAGTATATCTCATGTGTACAACAAAATATTTATTCAGTGAAATAATGGATACAGATCAGGGATTTAAATAGGAAGAGTTCTGAAATGGCTATATTTTTATTCATCTGACTACATTGAAGGCAGCATTTAGTGGTCAATTTGCATGCAGTAAGCTTGCATGTCTTTAAATCTGCAAATTCTTGGATAATAAAGTGCAGATACACAGCTGTAGACACTTTAGTCATAGACACTATGGTGGTTTGGATTAGATGTCTTTCATAAACTTATATTTTTGAATGTCTGATTCTAATTGATAGCACTTGGGGAGGAGGATCCTTGCTAGAGGGGGTGCATTGTTGAGGACAGACTAAGGTGTGTTATAATCAGCTCCCTCTTGCTAGACAGAGTTAGGCTCATTCTCTTGCTGCTGTTTTCAACCTGCTGTGGCAGAGGTAATGTCCATTCCCTGCTCATCCCCTGCCACCATGAAGCTTCCTCTTGAGACTGTAAGCCAAAATAAAAACTTTCCTTCTACCAGGTGCTTTTGGTTGGGTGCTTTATCCCAGCAACAGAAACATTACTGCAATAGACATATAGTGCATTAAATGTACAAAAATAATTTTGAAATAGTTATTTACAAAATGGTCATTTAAAAGATTTTAGCTTTCTCTATTATAAAAAAATGCAAGAAATTGAAAAAAAAGATATAGGACTAGAGAGATGGCTTAGCAGTTAATGTGTATGCCTACACAGCCTAAGAACCCATGTTCGATTCCAGAACCCATGTAAGACAAATGTACCTGCTAAAGGCCCTGATGTGCCCATTTTCTCTCTCTCTTTCCCTCTCTAACATGAATAAATAAAAGAAAAATAACAAGATAAAGTTTTTTATTTAACATTTTATTGAAAACCTCCATACATATAAATAATATACCATGATCATAATCCCTTCTACCACCCTCCTTTTTCTCATTTTCTTATCTCCCCCTTAGTGAAACCTTTCTTTCAAACTAGTCTTTTTTTCTATTTTGATGTCATCAACCATTGTGAGGTCATGAATGCCACAACCTTATGTCTGGAAGACAGTCTTACAAAGCACTCACATGAACTTCTTAATAATGTACACAATAGTCAACTTCTCATTCCTGGGGCAAAATATCTTACCAGAAACAGTTTATTGAAGGAAAGGTTTTAATTCATCTTAGAGTTTCAGATTACAGTCTGGCAGGGAAGGCAAGACTGGCTATATTTAGTATACAAAGAAACACGGAGTGATGTATGCTGCTGCTTAGCCAGCTCTCTGCTTTTTATGTAGTGCTGGACACCAGCCCATTGAATGGTGCCAAACACAGTTAAGGTGAGTCTTTCCACCTTAGTTAATTTAATCAAGATAACCCTTCACAAATGTTTACAAAGTTTAATTTAATCTCCATAATCCCACACAGGTGATTCTTAGCAATCAAAAATCAACACAAAACATCACAAGTCCACCCCTTATTATCTTTTTATATTGACACACAAACATATCATAACTGTCCACACCATGTCTCCATATAACTATGGCCACTTCATAATGCAAAATACATTTAATCCAACTTCAAAAGTCCTCATAGTCTTTAACTTTTAACACTGTTCAAAAGTCTAAGTTCTCATCTGAGATTCAAGCCAGTCTCCTAACTGTAAGCCTTATAAAATCAAAACACGTTACACACTTCAAACATATAATGGCACAGAATAAACACTCCCATTCCAAAATGGAAGCACAGGAACATGTCAGGGAAAAACTGGACCAAATCAAGGCTGAAACCCAGCATGGTAAACAAAATCCTGCAGCTACGTTTCCAGGATCTATGACTTGGGGTGAAACCACTTGAGCTCTGAAGGGCTTAAAGTAGCTCCACCCCATTAGCTGTGCTAGTTCTAACCTACCTTGAGCCAGATCTGCCCTGATAGAAGCACAGGTGAATGCATATTTTCTGGGAGGCACTTCTGTAGTACACATCAAACAATTTAAAAATATTAATAACCTTCCCCACAATACTTTGAATAAAGATTAGGAGAAAAATAGCCTTCTTTTACAGGAAGTTAATTAGGGACACAGGCCCAGAAGAACATAGATCCTGACCTGCTCTGGTAAGACTAGAAGGCAACTCTGGTCTGGCTCAGTATGACCTTCAGGAACAATTTCCTGTTTTGTCCACCCTAATTTCTGTGGTCTTTTTTTTTTTTTTTTTTTTTTTTCCTTGCCTGCAGGATCTTTCTGAGTCTGTATTCTCCTCCCTGACTCACTACCCAATGAAAGTCTTTCATACACACTTTTAGATTTGGCCAATGTGGCTAATCCCAACTGGATGCCTAATTATCTCCTAGGTCATAAAAAGAGCTGGTCCAAGTTTCCAGGTGCATTTCCCACTTGTGACTCCTCTCAGCTTGGGAATATTACTGCTTTACATTCTGCCTTAATTTTCTAAAATAAATATTTCAGAACTTACCCTTCTGTATGTCTACAGTTGCCAATTATTTTCTAGTAGAAAAATGAGAGCTTGAGAGCCAGTGGCTTGGGAAATAGGATATCTGGTGCTGTAACCTCTAAACCACACGTATCCAGAGATCAATGTGGCTTTGTCACTCTCAATGACAGTAACATATTTTGCAAGTCCACTGTGATCTGAAGAAAGATGAGATATCTAACTTCTTAAGCTTGTATTTTTCTTTTTGGGTTACTATAATTCTATGTAGTTCTTGAAACTCTATCACTATCATAAGACACTGCTGGTACTCTGTCATCATGATAAGACCAGTTAGCATGGCTGCCAATTTTCTAAAGATGTAGTGCTCAAGATTACTGAGACCATCTGATCCAGTGCCCTGGTGAGTTACTCTGGCATTGAGAATGTTGGTTATGAGAGAGAGAGCAGGTGGAGGAGGGGGGAGAGGAGGGTGCAGGGAATAAGTTGTGCAACAGGGCCTCCAAACTCCAGATTCTTGACCCACCTTGTGAGCTTGCACTACTTTGGGCACTTGCAACACTTTGTGCACCTGGTTTACTTTTGATCTGGACAATCATACATGGCTGCTTAGGCTTCACAGGCAAGTGCCTTAACTGTTAAGCCATCTCTCCAGCCTCTTACTCATTTTTTTTTTGTCTCATTAACATCTGAAAACGACATTTTACCAAGAAATCACAGAGCCTTAGTGACCACAGATAATGAATTACTTATAAGCAATTCAAGGCAATGAGGAAAATAATAGACCAATGAAAAACATATACTACTATTGTTCCATTTTGCCATCACCCTCAGAAGCAAACAGATTTCTCTCAAACTTACTAAAAGACAGAGTATTTCTTTAAAAGAGTTTCTTGCTGACAAAAATAATTTTAAAAATTTCAATACTAAATAAAAAGTAATGATCTCCATAAAAATAATTTTAAAAAGGAAAAGGCACAAGTGACATAATAAGAAAACACTGCTTGAAAATGAGAGATCTGGGGCTGGAGAGATGGTTTAGCACTTAAGGTGCTTGCCTGCAAAGCCTAAGAACCCAGGTTTGACTCCCCAGAACCCACACCCACATAAGCCAGATGAACAAGGTGGTATTTGCATCTGGAGTTGTTTGTAGTGGCTAGAGGCCCTCATGTGCCCATTATTACACACACACACACACACACACACACGTCCCTCTCTTCCAGAAATAAATGAGTTCTTTTAAAATCCAAGCAGCAACCAAAGACCTGCAATAGGCAGGAACATAATAGTTGAGCAATGTGTGCACAGGAAATTTTGATTTGTCATGTGATGTCTTAAAAGTCATTCAGATTCAACTCATTTAAGTAAGTTGGTAAATTTGTTTATGTTACAAAGTGTTATGATGTCAAGATTAATACTTAGTTCATTCATATTTATCTTCTAATTATGATGTTTATTAAAACTGGCTTTAAAATTTCAAAATAGCTATGTTTCTATACCTGTTAAGTTTTTCACTGGGGAAAATTAGTGTTTAAAATCAAGATTTATTTACACTGCTGGACTTATTGTCTTTATCTAAATGCTACAGAAATAAATGTTAAAATACTTCTGTTTAATTTAAATAGTATAAGTCACAAAAATAATGGGACATGAAATTGCTTTATGTTACTCAAAATGCACCTAAAATAGATATACAATAAATTGCTATAGATGCATCTTTCAGAAATAAGAAGCAAACATCATTTGTCTAGTTGTGCTCTTCGCTTTGAAAACAAATTTATCAATTTTCATATCCTTCCCATTTTAGACAAAAACTTTAAAACCAAGCTGTTTTAATTTATTGATGATCAGGTCTGCTTTACTTCTGTCAAAAATAATGTTTTCATCAAAATAGAAGACAGACTAGTTGGAAAGAAGAGGAGATTCACTAGGGGGGGATTCAAGCAAGGGAAGAGGTACGGTGTTGAGAGAGTATTATGATCATGGTATATTATCTATATTTGTAGAGGTTTTCAATAAAAAACTAAAACAATAAATAAATAAATAAATAAAAAATATCTTTAGTTACATGAAATTAAATGGTTTGGGTAAAAATTTTATATTTGGTAAGTCACTGTCTCAGTTTTTATTTCGCAAAAAGACCCTATTGCTCAAAAATAAACAAATTGATTCTCAAGACATGATAACTGAACCTTACCCTCAATTGCCCTTGTATGAGAAAAATAGTCTTCTGGGCTATACTGTTTCTAGAGTCCAAATATTGACGTGTCTCTAATTTAAACTTTTTATTGAATAATTGGCGCACTTACCTTCAGTGATATGTAAATTAACCAAAAACTTTACAGAAGAGATGCCAGGACCTTAACCTGTCTTAATTGCTTTTTAAAAGTAAAAACAATACCTGTATTTTTACATTTTTATAAAACTGATTAAAATTTAAAATGGTGAGCAGGGCATTATCACTCTCAGAACTAGTAACACACTTCTACATACAGAAATTTATTAGTTGTTTGAAACGTGGGCCAAATATGTGTAGAAATACATTTGTTACAGGAATGCTTTTTATTTTTATTAAAAACAATAATATTCAATAATTCTATTTTCTAAATGTAAGAATTTGGTTTAAAATTATTATTTATTTACTTATTATTATTATTATTATTATTATTATTATTTGGTTTTTCAAGGTAGGGTCTCACTCTGGTTCAGGCTTACTTGGAATTAACTATGTAGTCTCAGGGTGGTCTTGAACTCACGGTGATCCTCCTACCTATGCCTCCTGAGTGCTAGGATTAAAGATGTGTGCCACCATGCCCAGCCTAAAAACTTATTTTATTCATTTATTTATTTATTTTTTTATGAGAGAGAGAGAGAGAGAGTTGGCATGACTGGACCTCTAGGCACTGCAATTGAACTCCAGACACATGTGCCACCTTGTGTCCATGTGCACAAGGTTGTGCATGGACATAAGATGGCACATGCACTTGCCTGTGAAGCATAAGGATCCAGGTTTTGCTTATGTGGGTTCTGGGGAGCCAAACCTGGGTCCTTACGCTTTGCAGGCAAGCACCTTAACTGCTAAGCCATATCGAGAGCCACTAAAATTATATTCAATACTGTATAATGAAGTGAAAATGGGATTAAAAATTTATTTTTGAGTTTACTTATATATGCTATGAATACAACAGACAACATAATGACATAACCTTCTATGCTTTTTTTTTTCCCATTTCTGCAGACCCTTCCTGCTATACTGGAGCTCTACCTTCTTTTCATCCCTTAAATTTAATAATAAAATCTTTCTAAATCTCACCTTCTGTGGTCCATGAATTTCATTCTGTGAATTCACAGGACAAGAACCTGGAGGCCACTGACTCAGTGGAAGTTTTGTGTGACCATGATAACTTCTGCATTAAAAGCCAACTAAGAGCTCAGAAAGTTTCTCAGTCTCAAAGATGCCTTAAATCCCCATATCACTATGGTTTCCATTATTCTATTTTCAATAACATCAATTATTTTTCATACTCAAATCTTCTTTTTTTACTTTTCTGGTGAAAGTTTATGTCACTTGTACTTATCAGGTCCAAAATTTGTTCCCTTTCAAAATTATTATTAGAACCTGAATATTGCACTGGGTATCAAATATTGCTTTATAAATCTTACCACATACTGTTTATTTCACATGGACTTATCCTTAAATGTCTGGTTACCATAAAAAGGAAGGTGATAAAAAGGAAAGAAACATGTGCTAGCTGTGTAAATCCTGTGGACAGCTCTTAAGCAGCTAAGGAGATCACCAATGGGCCTCTGCCTTGTCTGTCCCTCAGCAGTGTGAGTCTGCAGTCCCCAGGTAGGCCAGAGCTCCTCTAGGACAGAGTACTTATGATAATTCTGACTTCATGGACATGGTTGTCTGTCATAAGAAAGGGGACACAAAGTAATAGTGGCTGAAATTGACACAAATTAACACTATTTGCCAACCAAGTCTTTACTTCATTATTAAAATAATCATGCAGATTACAGAGGTTTATGCTTGTATAATTAATATCTACAGAGAAATATTGACTCCTCTGACATATGCCCTGATATCACTCCCACAAAATTTATTTTAAGAAAGCATAAAGTAAACCATAAAAAGCTGCTAAGTTGATAGGGGTGCTGTACAGGAAATCCATCTGCACACTTGGATCATGTTTTCTTGTAATCTTGGAGATGTTAAGTATATATCCATCCAGGTGGGGTGAGACTTACTAGACAAATCCAAATGTGTATGGAATAACTTGACTGTCTGGTAGGTCAAGAAGAAAAATGCAGAGTCATAGCCTGCAGGTTAAAAAAAAAAAGCCCTTACATCCTTTCTGGACATGCATAAATTCTGTTTCCTAAATGATTCTGATTGTAATATGCAGTAAAAGTTGAACTAATACATACTATCTATAGATAGATAGGAGGAAGATAAGATGAAATCTATTGAATCTTCTCCATTCTATTTAAACTATTAACCAAACTTTTATGTACACATAAAAGATTAATATTAAGTCCTATTTTCAGAGATTATGATTGTGTATTGTGGTTTGGGATCCATGTATTTCCTTTCTTACCTATCTTGTTTAAAATATCTGCCAAATAAGAGAATTCCATGTTAGATATGGCATTTTAGCAGCACTGTGACTGGCGTTCGGGTCAGAACCTGTTCTCTGGCAGCCCTCTCATCCTAGGATCAGCCACTTGGCCTCAATAAACCAATTAAAGGTGCCAAATTAATAATGAAAATCAGAGCCTTTAATTCCACCACTTAGGAGGCAAATATAGGAGGATTGCCATGAGCTTGAGGCCACCCTGTGACTACATAGTGAATGCCAGGTCAGCCTGGGCTAGAGGGAGACCCTACCCCAAAAACAAACAAAAAAGGCACAAAATAATGAAACTCAGAACAAAGAGATTTATTTAATATAGCAATATCGGGAAGAGAGACAAAATGATCCAGTGGCCCTCCTCCCCAAAGTTCGTCTTAGAGGTACTGACATATGGCTTGAGTTAAAGTAAGGCATCAGAGGTATGTATAGATACACAATCCTGGTCAAGGTGTGGTCCTAGTCAGCACTATTTGTTTTCTGGTTTCTCCTATAAGTAGTGTGGCAAGTTATCATCACTGTGTGAAATCCCTCTCTGGAGAAGATGACCTTCCTTTTAATTGGCACTGGGCTTTTCTCTTTTATTTTTTAAAGCATGAGATTCTTGGGTAAATTCCAGTTTCTTGAATTTCACTGTATCAATAGTCTGATAACCAAAAGAAATGGCACAAGTGTCTCTACAATTCCTTTTCTTCTGAATTAGTTACTATACAAGTGATTACTTAACAGAAGTAGAAAAATGAGTAATGTGATATCATATTGCTTCCCTCCAAATACGAAGTTAACATTCCAATTTGTTCATAAATCCATCCCTGTTTAAGAAACATAAAACTAAAACTGTATGTCTCCAATATCATCTCTTTAATCTTTAATGCATTACTTGGCAGGCATTTTAATATAATCAACCAATAATGCTGAATAATTTTGGTGCTATAACAATAAACATTTTCATAAACTGAGTGATTTAAGTTTTACACTTACATTCAGAATGAGAAAGTATACTACAAACGTGCTCAAAATCATTTGTTTTCTAATTTAATATGGCAGAGCCAACACTTTTTACCCAAAATATTTGCAATAAAACCCGTATAGTATAAATTATTGTATATAACTCTGGTAACCTAATTAAATTGGTTGTTAAGTAAATATAACTTTACAAAGTTATGGTTTGTCTTATAATCCAACTATATTCTAGTCCACCTCCAATATCTTCTCTATGTTTTCATGTAGAATTAAATATTACTTTGATTCTAGGGTTCATTATTATACAGGGATTATATGCTTATAGTGAGATTTAGATGATCTAATGTTCTTTGGGTAATCCTCCTTCATATCACTCCTTCTATTTTGTTCTTATGTAGTATATATAGAACAGTTATTCATTGTCATGTCCATCTTACTGATGAATGTAGCAAAGTGTATACAGATGAAACAGTTTATCCAAGACCACATAATTTTATATGGCAGAAGCAGACAATGGCCATCCTCTGCTGGTTCTTGATCTAATGTTTTCTGTCACATACAAATTGTCCTGAGAGTTTCTTGCTTTGTGAGCATTGTTGATTCCTCAACCACTAAAGAAAGAAGGTGGTATGTGAAGGCCTAAATAAGTCGTCACAGATCAAAGACTTTTTTTTTTTTTACTTTAAATGCAGAAAGTAGCCATGTTGTCCATGTGCTGAGTGTCAATAGGTAGAAAGGGAAATGAGGGAACAATAAAAAAAAATCAAATAGAATAACAAGTAGTGTTTCTTGAGGCAGTTCAGTTTTTTAGCTAAAACTGAGTTTGTTCTATGTGTCAAAGAAAGATGGTTATGCAAAACACTTTTTCGTATAAACAGATGCAAAAACAAATGCCCCCCTAGAAATCTCCAGGACCTTTTAGGTTAAGGACCTTCCTTTCTTTCTTCCTTCCCTCTCCACCCATCCTTCTTTTCTTTCTCTCTTTTTATGTATAATTTATTATTGACAACTTCTATACTTACAGACAATAAGCCATGATCATTACCTCCCCTCCCCCACTTTCCCCTTCACAACTTCACTGTCCATCATATCCCCTCCCTGTCTCCATTACTCTGTCTTTAATTTTTTTTAAATTTTGTTCGTTTATTTATTTATTTATTTGAGAGTGACAGACAGAGCGAGAAAGAGGTAGAGAGAGAGACACAGACAGAATGGGCACGCCAGGGCCTCCAGCCACTGCAAACGAACTCCAGACGTGTGCGCCTCCTTGTGCATCTGGCTAATGTGGGTCCTGGGGAGTTGAGCCTCAAACCGGGGTCCTTAGGCTTCACAGGCAAGTGCTTAACCACTAAGCCATCTCTCCAGCCCCCTCTGTCTTTAATTTTGATGTTACTGTCTTTCCTCTATTATGAGGGTCTTATGGAGGTATTGCTAGACTTTGTGAGGTCATGGATATTAAGGCCAATTTCTGTCTGGACAGTTGCATTATAAGGAATCATAACCTTCCTTTGGCTCTTACATTCTTTCCTCCCTGACCCTTGGAGGGTGTATAGAGTTGATTCATTGCTGGATACTCCTCCATCTCTTCTTCTCAGCACTATGTTGCCTTCTGGGTCATCCCAGTGGTTACTGCCATCTGAAAAAAGAAGCTTCTCTAACCAAAAATAAGGGTAGCATTAATATATGAATATGAACATTAATTTTAGTGCTTATTGGGTAGCTTAGTGAGCAT
The DNA here is from genome assembly GCA_036346955.1 of Dipus sagitta. Lineage (NCBI taxonomy): Eukaryota > Metazoa > Chordata > Mammalia > Rodentia > Dipodidae > Dipus > Dipus sagitta. Next base: position 71,312,788 of record CM070771.1, on the reverse strand, counting down.
AATGTATGCATTTAATGAGACAAGAGCAGGCTTTATACCTCTAAGGCTCATGACCTCTGCTGTCACAGGATTTTTACTAGGTTTTCAGTACTAGGCATATATTCCCTCCCATAGAGGGGGCCTCCAAGCCAACTAGAGAGCAGTTGAATTCCTCTAGAACAGACATGCCACTATTGCACCCATTCAGCCATTTGGCCTGGCTGGCCAAACTTGAGACTTCCAGTGTCCATTGTTTTCAACACTGATGACTTCTGTCTCCCATAGGATGGCATTCAGTACAGCCTTTTCCAGCTTTCAGTCAGCTGGTCTACAGGGAGGAGGTTTTCAGCTCAGCCCCAGCTTGATTTCTCAGTGATCTTGCCACCCAGGCATGTGAAGAATTCATCAATAGGGCCTTACCATCTGTTTCTCATGGGAAACCAAGGGCCTCAGCAATAGCTGTAATGTTTTGGAGGCAACAGGGACCACCCTGGCCAACAACTCACTGGAAGATATTCCATTCCCAGCATTGAAAATTTTCTATTAACAATCTATGGCTTCTAGATGTGCCACTGTCCATAAAAGTAGGTTTTCTTATGTCTTATTCAGAATATCTTGAATTTTGATTGACCTTCTCCCTCACCCTTCTTTTACTCAATCTCTTTCCCTGGCCTTGCTTAGGCTCTTCTACTCCCTGTAATCCATTATTCAACTTACATATATACAACATTATCCCCTTAAGTCCTTTTCTCTCCTCCCTCCCTTATAGCCTTTTTATAGCTTACTGAACTCTGCTACAAACTTTTGGTTCCAGCTCACACACAGGTCTACACATTTGTAGCTGAGATCCACATATGAGTGATAACATGTGATATTTGCCTTTCTGAGGCTGGGTTACCTCACTTACTAAAATCCTTTCCATATCCATCCATTTCCCTGCTAATTTCATAATTTTATTTTTCCTTACTGCTGAATAGAACTCCATTGTGTATATATACCTCATCTTTATTATCCAGTCATCTGTCAAAGGACATCTTGGCTGGTTCCATTTTCTAGCTATTATGAATAGAGCAGCAATAAACATGGTTGTACAAGTATCTCTAAGGTAGTGAGAGGAGTCATTAGGATAGATGCCTAGGAGTGCTATAGCTGGATCATATGGTAGATCTATTTTTACCTGTCTCAAGAATTTCTACACTGATTTCCACAATGACTGTACCAGACTACATTTCCACCAACAGTGTTGAAAGGTTCGCCATTTTCCGCATCCTTCCCAACATTTATTGTGATTTGTTTTCTTGATGATAGTCATTCTGACAGGAGAGAGTTGGAAATCAAAGTAGTTTTAGTTTGCATTTCCCTTATAGCTAAGTATGTAAAACACTTTTTAAGATACTTATATGCCATCTTTATTTCTTCCTTTGAGAACTCTCTATTTAGTTCCATAGCCCATGTTTTAACTGGGTTGTTTGATTTCTTATTATTTTGTTTTTTGAGTTTTCTGTATATTCTGGATTTTAATCCCGTGTCAGATGTATAACTAGCAAAGATTTTCTCCCATTCTGTGGGTTGTCTCTTTGCTCTATTAACAGTGTCCTTTGCTGTACAAAAGCTTTGTAATTTCATGAGATCCCAGTGATGATTAGTAGTTTTATTTCCTGAGCAATTGGTATTATATTCAGAAAGTCATTGCCTATGCCAATGTGTTGAAATGTTTCCACTACCTTTTCCTCTTGCAGTTTCAGAGTTTCAGGTCTGATATTAAGGTCTCTGATCTACTTGGGCTTGATTCTTATGTATGGAGAAACACAAGAATCTATTTTAATTCTTCTACATATAGATATACAGTTTTCCAGAACTACTTGTTGAAGAGGCTGTCTTTTCTCCAGTGAATATTTTTGCCAAAAATCAGATGGCTGTAGCTGCCTGGATTAACATCTGGGTCCTCTATTCTGTTACGTTGAACTATGTATGTGTCTTTGTGCCAGTACCATGCTGTTTTTGTTACTATGGTTTTGAAATATAGCTTAACATCAGGTATGTTGATACCACTAGCCTTCTTTTTGTTGCTCAATATTGTTTAGGTATTCAAGGATTTTTGTGCTCCAAAATGAATTTTAGGATTTTTTTTATATTTCTGTGAAGAATGTCATTGTAATTTTAATGGGGATTGCATTAAATGTGTAGATTGCTTTTGGTGAGATTGACGTTTTCACAATATTGATTCTTCCAATCCACCAACATGGGATGTCTTTGCATTTCCTAGTGTCTTCTGCAATTCCTAGCTTGAGTGTTTTAAAGTTCTCATTTTAGAGATCCTTCACTTCCTTGGTCAGGTTTATTCCAAGGTACTTTATTTATTTATCTTTTTTTTTTTTTTTTTACTGAGGCAATTGTGAATGGGAGAGATTTCCTGATTTCATCCTCCACATGTTTGTTGCTAGTTATTAGGAAAGCTACTGATTTCTGTATGTTTATTTTGTATCCTGCTATGTTGCTATAATTGTTTTTCAGCTCTAATAGTTTGCTGGTAGAGTTTTAGGGTTATTTATATATAGAATCAGATCATCAGCAAATAGTGATAATTTTTTCACTTACTTTTCAATTTGTATCCCTTTTATGAGTGTCTCATGCCTTGTTGCTAATGCTAAGACATCCAGTGTTATATTAACTAAAATTGGAGACAGTGGCACCCTTGTCTTATTCCTGAATTTAGTGGAAAAGCTTCAAGTTTTTTCCTATTTAGTATTATGTTGACTGTAGTTTTATTATAAATAGATTTTATTATGTTGAGAGATGTTCTTTCTTTTCCCAGTTTCTGTAGGACTCTTACCAGGAAGAGATGTTAGATTGTGTCAAATGCATTTCCTGCATCTATTGAGGTGATCATGTGATTTTTGTCCTTAAGTCCATTTATATAGTGTATTATATTTATTGATTTCCATATGTTGAACCATTCCTGCATTTCTGGGATAAAGCCTACCTGGTAGGGATGAATAATCTTTCTGATATATTCTTGTATTCTTTTTGCCAATATTTTATTATGAATTTTTGCATCTATGCTCATGAGGGATATTTGTCTGTAATTTTCTTTCTTTTTGTGTTTGTCTGGTTTTGGTGTCAGGGTAATGCTGGCTTTGTAGAAGGAGTTTGGTAGAATTCCTTCCTTTTCTATTTTATGGAAAATTTTGAGAAGCTGTGGTGTTAGTTCTTCCATGAAGGTCTGGTAAAATTCACCAGTGAATCTATCTGGGCCTGGTCTTTTTTCAGGTGGAAGACTTTTTAGAACCGCTTGTATCTGTGTACTTGTTATAGGTCTACCTAGGTGGTTTATTTCATCATAAATTCCTTTAGCCTGCTTTTGTTGTGGAATGTCCTTATTTCTCGTTCAACTTTGCTAGATAGCTTTGTGGGATGAAGTAGTCTTGATTGACAGTTGTTATATTTCATAATGTGGAATACATCTTTTCAAGCCATCTGGCTTTTAAAGTTTGTGTTGAGTATTCTGCTGTGATCCTGAAGGGCTTGCCTTTATAGGTGACTTGCTTTTTTTCTCTAACTGCTTTCATTATGTTTTCTTTGGTTTGTGTGTTTAGTAGTTTAATTAAAAATGGCAAAGAGAGGTTCTCTCCGGGTTTTTTCTGTTTGGTGCTTTAAAAGCTTCCTGTGTCTGCATTGGCATTTCTTTCCCAATTTTGGGGAAAATTTTCTTTTATGTTTTGGTTGAAAATGCCTACTATACCCTTGGATTGAAATTCTTCTTCTTTCACTATGCCTGCATTCTTATGTTTGATCTTTTCATAGTGTCCTGAATATCTTGAAATTCCCATTCATCCCTTCTGATTAGCTTATCTTTCTCCTTGTAGAGATCTGTTAGATCTGCCACCTGATGTTCTAGTTTAGATATTCTATTTTCTCCTTTATACATTCTACTGGTGAGACTTTCCAAGGAGGTTTTTTTTTTTTTTTTAATTTTCTTATTTGACTAATTGTGATTTTCAGTTCTAGAATTTCTGCCTGATTTTTCTTCAGTATTTCTATATCCTTACTCATGTCTTGTAATGATCTCCTTATTTCGTTAAGCTGGTTTCCTGTGTTCTGTTGGAATTCCTTCAGGATTTTGTTTTCTTCTTTAGTTCCTTTGTTTTCTTCTTTATTTCTTTGAGTATAGGTAAAATCTTTTTTTTTTTTTTTTTTGAAATCTTTGTCAGGCATTTCATCTAAAATAGTCTCATTCTGGGTCATTTATGATGGATTTATAAATTTTGGTTGTGTTTTATTGACTTGATTCTTTGTGTTTCTAGCATTACAATGTAGTTATTTTTGCATCCTGAGTGGATTTGATGCTTGGGTTTTCTAATTATCTGTGGTGCATTTAGACTTGGAAATCCAGCTTTATGTATCTTCAGAGTAGGAGCTTAAGGGGCCAAGTGTAGCTATCATACTCCAATCCAACTACAGAAGTAATCCTAGATGCCTGAGTTTGCCTGCTATTCAAATATTGTAGTGGGCTGAATGGAGCAATTTATTGGCAAAATTCTACAATTCAACTGAGCAATATACACATTCAATAAAAACCTGCACAGAGTATGCAAGTGTGGGGATTGAAACAAACAGCTAACCTTATAAAACTAAAATCCATAAGGGTGTGTGTTGCTCTACACCCTTGATCCTGTCTGCTGGGAGGTTGAGATTTCTGTTCCGAAATAGGTTCCAGGTCAACCTGGGTCTGAATCAGACCTTGCCCCCAATAATGACAGAAGAAAAAAGACAAAGGCCCTATGAATCTGAAAGAATCAAGGGCAACAATAGTCAACCCCCACATATATCTTAAGTGAGAATGGTAAAGCCAACCAAGAATATGTAACCCATAACCTGCCCTGGCATGGCAAGAGAGATTAGCACTTCCAGTGCAGGCCTATGTACCTGCTTTTTTGTCACTCGGCCTTGTTGTTACCTTTTGGGGTGGCTTCCAATCTCACCAATGCTGAGTGCTCACCTCGATCCCTCCATGCTGTGCTGTGGAACTGATGCTCTGGTTAACTGTGCTGGATGCCCTGCCTCCCGGGGGGTGGAATGCATTCTCTGGAGGTTTGCCTGATGTCGTACTGGAACTGCTCAGCTTGCCCCACCTGTATCTCTTGCAGCAGCTCCTTAGCTGATCTCTGCTGTATCCCCTTCAGCTTTGATGAGGTTGGGAAAATCCCCTTGTTGGGTCTTTGCTCCTGCAGCTGGGCCCATAGGGCTAGGCTGGTGCTTTGATCACTGTAAACACCATTTTGGTCTGTCTCCTCTGGTCGATCTTAATCTCTTCTGCTTCTGCACTGTGGCCAATAAAAACATATACACTTTCACTTTTTGGAAGAAAAGTGTATTTTGCTGTGGTTTTGTTGAAATCCTCCCTAGGATGGTTTGTTGTGACTCCTATGTAGCCATCTTACCTGGAAGTCAAGTTTGTTCTTTCTCTCTTTATCTCTCTCTCTTTCTTTCTTTCTTTCTTTCTTTCTTCTTTCTTTCTTCTTTCTTTCTTTGTTTTTTGTCTATCCTCTGGCAGAAAGGCAGGATCTCAAGGTTGAGAAAATATCTTAGCTACAGTATCTTTGGATTGGGCCTCTCTAAAATTGTTGCCATACCTTGCACATAGTTGTAAGCTCAACAACAAAATTTATCATCTTCAAAAATTTATACTCAACCTATGGAATTTATTTACCCAATACCTCTGAACATTTATTTAATTTAGAAAACTTGTAGACAATCCAAAGATAACTGGAGAGAAGCATCCACTTTGATCTTGCCACATTTTGGAGGACCCCCCTACCCCAGCTTCAGATTTACCAACAGCATGAATCAAGAAAAGTTAGTCAAACTTCAAGCTCAGATCTGGATAGGGGCAAGAGAACAGCTTGCAGAGCAACAGCTGATGACAAAAAGCTCCAGAATTCCCTGAAAAATAAAAATAAAAATAAAACACTGGCTGTAAATAACATAGCTGGTATTGGAGAGGTGGACATGATTGAAGATGATGGAATAGTTATTCATTTCAACAATCCCAAAGTCCAAGCTTCCTTCTCTAATAATACCTTTGCAATTACTGGTCATGTATAAACCAAACCAATACAGAAATGCTTCCTGGAATATTAAGTCAGCTTGGGGCTGAGAGCTTAACAAGCCTTAGAAGGTTAGCTGGACTGTTCCCATGGCAAGTGTTGTATAGCAATGCTCCAAAAGCAGAAGACATTGATGAAGAGAATGACGATGTTCCAGATATTGTAGAAAATTTTGATGAAGCATTGAAGAATAAAGCTAACTAAAATCTTTTCTGTGATTTTAGAAGCTGGCATGGACTAAATTTAATGATCAGATACGTGGTCCCAAAGTTTTACAAACACAGAGAACATCCACAGTTACTAGTTCAGTAATATAAATATTTTGTATATTAATAATGCTGTTTGTTCAGCATTTTCTTGGTAATTTTATTTTGCATTTTGCACTTCCCCCCAGGGTCTTTACTTTTGGTCAAAATATGAAGTGCTGATGCAGCTTGAGCATATTTTAATTTCTGATTCTTTTTTGTTTTTGGGGGGGAGAAGGGGTATTCTTGGTATATGTATGTATGTATATGCGTGCATGTGTGTATATGTGTATATGGTAGAGAGCAAATTGGAAAACAGCTCTATTTATCTTCTTTTTCCTTGTATAAATAAAACAAATCTTTACATTTGCTATCTTTTATTGTTTGAATAATACACTATTGAAAAGTGTGTATCTGATTTCATATTTAAAGTGTTTCTTTACTATTGGAGATTGATTTTAACTTGCATGGTTAACTGTCATTGTTTTTATTCTTCTCAGTGGAAACTTTCCTGAGGCATATCTCAGCAGCTTCATGCCAAGTAACAGGTCAGATGTCTGGTGTGGCTGCCTTAGATGACATCCCTAGTCAGCCCCAAAGTGTTTTCTTTCCTCACCTTCTTCCTAGTGCTTTTGTTAACCTCTGCTCTTCCTCTAAGTGGACCAGTTGGCCTTTCTTCCTCATCTTCTGCCTAGGTTGAGAAGGATGTTTTCCATATAGAGTTAAGCGAGTGCCTGATCCCTGTTTTTGTAACATTTTAGTACCTCATCTTGAAAAACAAGTTGATATTTAACAATTTATTCCCTCTCATTTTACAGTTTGGATAGACTTCATGTGCTTGCTAAATAACTATGCCAGCCTTATCCCATGTCATAGCTGTTTTGGGTAGCAGGTATAAACAAGAAAGCTTCTTTTTCGACAAGGCTGAAATTCAGAATGCTCTTCTGAATGAGAAGAAAGTAGGCCAGCGATATCCCCTAGCATCAGTGAGCATTCTGTGAAATGATACTTGCCCCGGAGGGTTTCTTCAATTGTTTTTCTACTCTTGGCCTTGAACCTATCTCTGATTTAGAGATTATTGTTAAAGATAGCTGCTCACAACACACTCCTGCATACTTAGAATAATGCTTATTTTTATGTGGAGGGGGAAATATAAACCACAGTATTTTCTGTTTTTAAAAACTTCTTTCAGAAGATTTGGAGGTAAGTTGTTTTCATTCACTCACATTTTCCTCTTGCTGTCTGATAAAAACTTACATTTTGCATATCAGCATTTGTTATAGACAATATTTTAGCATGAGTGTTTAAAAATCAGTCATTTCCTGGCCCACCAGCAATCTGACTGCAGCTTAACCTTGCAGCATGCCAACTTGCTTCAAGTTAGTAATCTTTCCTTCATAGCTATTGTGAGACCAAAAGCACATTGAGATCTACAGATAGGAAGGCAATGATGTCCATGTCTTTTTTTTTTTTTGCCAAACACTTTCATTTTTTATTTTAAATTTGTTGATTTTCCCTGTTATGTTTTATGTACTATATGGACTTAATAAAATGACAATAGTACAAATGAGATAAAAAGATAACTGGTGGTTAGTCTACCATCACAGAGAGAATGGGAATAAGCTGTCAATACCTTATCTATTTCCCATTATTTTCTCAACTAGACTGTCTGATATTGACAAGCAAGGGAAGTTCTTGCATAGACACTCACCCTTATGGAACTACTTTTAAGTACTGATTTGGAAAGTCCTACTGTTTCTTTATATAGATAATCAACACTTTGTTCCATGTGTTAGGGAATTATAAATACACTTTGAAAGTGTTTTGCTGATTGAGTGTGCATTTCTGAGAGAACACTGATTAGTGGAATTGTAGCATATTTTTCCAAAGTGAGTATTCCAAAACTGCCTGTCATCTCTACTTGTTCAGTATAGTTGGGTTCTGATATTATAGTGAGGGTACAAATTTTTCAAGGCACAGTTAAGGTACTGCAATTCAATTCCATAAAAATTGGTAGTCAAAGATTATTATCTGTCTCTATACCTGGTTAATAGTAAGGAAAGGTATTTTGAAGTGATATAATTGATTTATATTGATGACTTTGCAATACAACTCCTTCCATTCACAGAAAATATGTATCAAATATTATTATAAAAATATTTGTCTTTTGAATATTAGTGATGTGTAAGTCAGAATTTTAGAGTTGGCAATATAGAAATTAATATGCAATTCTTTCTGCATGCAGATAACACACAACAAAGAATAGATAATTGCATGTATTATAATGTCATGTGGGGAATAGGCTATGGAAAATGAAGTTTACAAAAGGGTAAGGAAGGTTTCATATGTCTTGGAAACCAATGCAAAGGACTTGAGGCAGAGATGAGTGCTGTGTGTTTGATATGCTTCATGAGTTTGAATGTAAGGAGACAAATACTGCTGATATGATAGACACAACAGGTATAGTAGTTACCCCTCCCAATGCTGGAATAAAACACCCAACTGGAAGCAGCTAATGGAAGGAAATGATTTATTTTGGCTTACAGTATTAAATGGAAGCTTCAACATGGTGGGAAATATATAGCAAGAGCATACATCTGGGGAGTCATATTTTGCCAAATCAGGTGGGAGGAAGCAAGAGTGTGCTAGCTAGCTAGCTAGTACTGGAAGACAATGCTGGACTACAAAATCCCAGGGTCCATTCCCAGTGACATACCTCCTTCAGCAACACTCAATCTCCTAAAGGCTTAAATCTCAAAAGCACAAGGTATGAGAGACATGTTCCACTGAGACCATCACAACAGGTAAAAAGGGCCTCCCAAAGAGTACTTTTAAATGATCATGGAACAATAAAACAAATTTTCTCATTTGTTTTAAAGATTAATTTATAGTTTAGTTACATATATGTATGAAAAACTTTTAAATATTAAAAACAGCAGTTCTGTGTGGACGATGCTGTGTGGAAGATAGAGCTGGTGTGCCCATTCTCTGTCTCTCTTCTCTCTGTCTCCCTCTGCTTTCAAACCAATAAATGTTAAAAATACATAATTACTTAAAACAAAAAAATTGGAAGTAGATAAAGGTAGAGGTAGAGTGCACATCACAGGCATGGATTAGGGGTAAAAGGAATAGAGGTCATGAAAGTGGGTGTATTTTACAATTTTTCTAAGGTGGAAATGATTGTTTTTAATATTTTATATTATGAGAAATAAACACATGCAAAAAGCCTCTAAAGTATCTTAAGGAATCATGAGATTAGTAGTGGCTTTTGTCAGAAAAAGGAAGATGAATAAAAGAGTAGTTCCTGCATGGGTGGAAGACAGAATAAGGGAGTAAAGAAGGATTCTGATGTAAACATACCAAAGTTTTAGATTTCCAAGTGAACATGGTGAATATGTCACTAGAAAGGCTATACTGGAATCCTAGTGAAAGATTAAACAGAAACTCAGGGGTCAAGATGTCATAGCCCTCCATATAGGGAAGATCTATAAAGCTATAGAACTGAATAATATTTTATGAAGAATGAAATTAGGATGAAAAATGTTCCAAAAAATCCAAGGGTTTTGTATTGTTAACACTTAGAGGTAAGAAAATGGAACACTCAGCAGAGAAGAAATAACCAGCTTGTAAACAGAGAAATATGAATGTTTCAGAGGCAATGCCTCTCTGGTGATTTGAATCAGATATCCCCAGTAAACTCATATGTTTTGTATGCTTGGTTTTCAGCTGATAGCAATTTGGAAGGTGGAGCCTTGCTAGAAGAGGTGTGTTGTTAGGATTGGGCTTAGGGGTGTCATAGCCAGTTCCCTCTTGCCAGAGTTTGGCTTATACTCCTGCTGCTGTTTCCACCTGCTGTGGCAAAGGTAATGCCCAGCCTCTGTTTATGTCATTCTTTCCCCTAATATCTTGAATCTTATTTTAGAAAAATAATTGAAAGCTGTAAAAAAGACAAGGAAGTGTAACTGAGGATTAAAAGAAAAATACGTTTTGAAGGCAATATATGACATGTAGAATGTCCTATATTGAAACTTATATGAATAAATTTGTAATAATTGTTCTGCTGAGTTCATAGGTGCTTGCTTAACATGAGGGTTTGTTTCAGGCTCACATATTCCAGGTGAAGCTTCATCATGGCAGGAGAACCTGGCTCATTTTATACATCTACATCAGACAAGCAGAACCAACAAGTAGGACCAGCAACTCAAGACACATCTAGTAGGGTTGGACTCAAGATCTGCTCCCAATGACACACATACTCCATCAGGGCCCTGATTGCTAAAGACAAAGTAGGGAGCTTAATCAAAAATACCTAAAGCTATGCAGGACATACATATACATTGAAACCACTACAGAATCAACACGTTTTGAATTATGAGATAGTTGTAATTCTTTACAGGACTAGGAATGGAATATGATAGTATGAATATAAAGTACAACCCTTCTTAGAGCCGGTTTTATGACTAATCCTCACAGTCGATCCCAAGATGGTAGAGCTTTTGTGAGGTGGACCCTTGCTTGTGGAGATGAGTTACAGCTGGTGGACTTGGAGGATTATTAGACCAGCCCAAGCCTAGTATTGAGACTACATGCATGCAGATATGTGTCAGTTCTGCTCGTACCATGTTTTCCTATCTTGGTGAAACTCTCCCACAAATCTCTAAGCCTGAAATAAAACCTTTCATTCTATAAGATGCTTCTGGTCAGGTGTTTTATCCCAGCAACAAGAAATTAACTGCAACAGTCATTGCACTTATGAATTCACAGTAGCTGTGGTTAATTGCAAAAGACCTGCACAAGATGTGGACAGTCAAGATACTATTATAGATAATGGAAAGGCTTGATGGACACTTTCTTCTTTTTTGAGGTAATAAGTTAATGGTTTCTATGGAAGCAGGACTCATTTTCTTCTATGGCACAGCCACTGGTAAGTGACAAGAAGGAGTACAGTGGGATTGAGACGGATAAAAGTGGCTAATGTAAGATGCAAATTAAAAAGCCATATATATGTGCATTATCATTATTGTTAAGTAGCACATACTGGAGAATACAAATATAGACATGTCAAAATATTATTGTAGAAAAATAGAAATGAAAATTCTTCCAAAAATATTTTAATCAATTAATTAATTTAAATACTTATTTAACAGGTTATATCCTTTCATTCCCTCTCTTCTGTTACTGTTTCTCTGGGACCCTCTTCTGTGGGGTTATAGAATTAAATGTGGGGTCACTGAGGAATTAGACCCAATGGGATAGTGGGGGTCCATGCCTCATGGTATTCCCACCCACTGTATGGCTTTCATAATCTTTCTCCCCCCTCTTCTGCAATGTTCTCTGAGACATGGAAGGCCTATTGACAGTCTTATTTAGTGTTGAGCTCTTTGTAGCCTCTGGATATCTGCTTTGATAGGTTGTGTTTGATCAACTATGTCTGCCACTGGACCCCTGTAACTGGTTGTCAGGTTAGCAGTAAGAGCAGTGCTCATGGCTCCACTTCCATTGCAAGTTCTCTTGAGTCCTGGTAAATGTGGCCAGGCAGATCCATGAGGTCCCTAAAACAATATATGTGATTTCCAAAATACTTGATTACCTGCCACAGCTAAAAGGTAATACCCTACTGCTGAAGAAACCACAGGACATTGAATTATCATGCTGGAACTGAAATGGGAACTAGCTCCCTCCTGGATAGCCTTCATAGTGCTAGAAAGTACTATGTGAGCTTCTTGAAGAAAGTGGTCACCAACATCATGAATAAACTGAGGAATCCTGCAGACTTCAATTCAACCAGACAAACAGAAAGTACCCACTTGTGCGATAGTGGCACACAGCCTCTGTGGGTAACCAGCGGTTCTCTGTTTGGACATAAGGCCCATTCAATGGGAGAGAACTCATACCTGGTACTGAAACCAAGAAAGATTCCCATAGCCAGGAAACTCATACTTCAGAGAGAAGCCCCCATTGATTTCTGGAGAAGAAGAGTGGGTTTGCACATCAAAATTCTCTAAAATAGATAATTTCTGGTCACTATAGTGTCTACCTAACTGTGCCACACCTCCCAGGGAAGGAAAGGCAAGACATTAAGTGTTCTTTGGGTCCTTTAGGGGAGAGTAGTCCCTAATAGACCACCAGTGGGAGACTGCAGAGGGGCAAAAAAGGGAATAAGTTGATTCCCATGGTCTCCCGTAGCCCACCAGTTCCCCAATCTGCTCATGCAGCCATCCTAGCCATAGTCCCAACCTCAGTTTCCTCCTGCACTAACTGCAGACAAGGAGACACAGGCCAGTATAGTTCCACCTGCACTGCAGGGGATGGGTGATTGCCCCGCTCCCCCTGCCCTCCTGCATGACCACAGAACCATTCCCCCCACCAGCATGACCTCAGACCCACCCACCCATATGACATTGGACCTGCTCCCCCGTCCCTCCTGTGAGACTTTTGACCCACTTCCCCACATGCACAGCCTTAGATCCACTCCCAAAGCCTCCGTGCAAAAGCTGCCCATCCCCAAGCCCCACATGAAAGCCTCCCTTTGCCCCCTTGCCCCACGTGAAAGCCACCTTGCTCCCCCACCCTGCACAAAAGCAGCACCACTCCCCACTGCCTACTGAAACAACAGTCTGACTCTCTCTGCCAATACATTGTGACGGGCAGAACACAGCACAAAAAGAATAACGTGAAAAATCAAATGCAAGTAAATCCAATAAGATTTCCCAGTCCAACAATGGATGTCTCTAATCAAAACATAGAAGAGACATTAGGATTAGAAATCCAAAACGAAGTTATGAGCAATGCAACCATGACCAAGCTAATGGTAGAACTTGTAGAAAAGCAACAAAGGGCTGATAATCAGGTGGCTGCTGTCATCACTAGACTAGACCAAAAAGATAAGAAAATGGAAGGGATCCAAAGTCAGTTAAAGGATATTAAGGAGAGCAAAAATAAGGGGGGGGGACCTCAAAAACCAGCTGGATAAGCTAAATGAAGACATAAAGAAATGCAAGGATGAATTTCAAGAAGCATCAAGAAAATCAGAAATTGATGTGAAAAGAGAACATGACAGAAGGATGGAAACAATACTTAGAAAAGTAGTAGAAAATACAAACCTAATAGAACAAGCTCAGAATTCTATAGATGTTCTCAAGAATAGAGTCAGCCATGTGGAGGATAGAAACACAGACCTGGAAGACAAAACATACGAAACAGTGCAAGAGTTCAAAAGTTTCAATAAGTTCAAAATATTCAGTGAACAGAACATGAGTGAACTGTGGGATACTCTTAAACGTCCTAACATTCATATCATGGGAATACCAGAAGGGGAAGAAATTCAGACTAAAGGCATGGAGAACTTATTTAACAAAATTATCAAAGAAAACTTTCCCACTCTCTCAAAACAAAGGCCCATCAAGTCATTAAGACTGTAAACATTGACACCAAAGAGAAAATCCTAAAAGCAGCTAGGGAAAAACAGCACATCACATTTAAAGGTAACCCCATCAGAATTACCTCTGACTTCTCAATGGAAACCCTGAAAGCCAGAAAGGCCTGTAACAGATCTCTACAAAGTCTAAGAACCTATGGCTTCCAACCCAAACTACTCTACCCAGCAAAAGTGTCCCTCATAATAGATGGGGAAAGAAAAACTTTCCATGACAAAACTCAGCTTTACAACTATATGAACACAAAACCAAACTTACAGAGAGTATTTCAGGAAATTCTCCACACAGAAGAATAAAAAATCAACCTCAAGTGCCTACAAGAAGCAGATCACAATAACCAAACTCAGAGATGGCACCAAAAACTTAAAAGTCCATGAAAATACCGAATCACATCAATCAACAAAATATGGCAGGGATCAAATTAAGCCTCACATTGATTACCCTAAATATTAATGGCCTTAATTCATCCATTAAGAGTCATAAGCTAACAGGGTGGATCAGAAAATCAGACCCCTCAATCTGTTGTCTTCAAGAAACTCACCTCACCACTAAAGATAGACACATCCTAAGGATGAAAGGGTGAAAAATGATATTCCAAACAAATGGGAAAAAGAAACAAGCAGGTGTAGCTATAATAATATCAGATAAAATAGACTTAAAACCAAAATAATCAAAAAGGAGAAAAAAAGGCCACTTCCTACTTATCAAGGGAACTCCATCAAGAGGATATCACAATCATAAACCTTCTTTGCACCAACGGGGCACCACAATTCATAAAACAAAACCTACTTGACAATAAAACAGAAATATCCACCAACACAATCATAGTTGGAGACTTCGATACTCCATTATCAGCAATAGATAGATCATCCAAACAGAAAATCAACAGGGAAGTGAGAGAGCTCAACAAAATCATAAAATAATTAGACCTAATGGACATCTACAGATTTTTCTACCCCAAATCCACAGACTACACATTCTTCTCAGCAGCCCATGGAGCCTTCTCTAAAATAGACCATATACAGGGTCATGAGGACTGCCTCCATATATTTAGGTAGACTGATATAATCCCCTGTGTGATATCAGATCACAATGCTATATTGCTAGAAATTAACAACAAAAGACCCACCAAGAATACCATCAGCTCCTGGAAAGAGAACAGCACATTTTTAAGCCATAAATGGGTAGAGGATGAAATAAAAAAATAAAATTGAGAAATTTCTAGAAATGAATAACAATTAGAACACATTGTACCAAAACTTATGGCACATAATGAAGGGAGCCCTCAGGGGAAAATTAATAGCACTAAATATCTTCATAACAAAGACAGAGATACCAAACCGATAACCTTACCATCTACCTAATGGCACTGGAAAAGTAAGAAGAATCTAACCCAAAAAGCTCTAGATGGAAAGAAATAATTAAGATTAGAGCAGAAATTAATGATTTGGAAACTAAGAAAACAGATGAAACAAAGACCTGTTTTTTTGAAAAAATAAACAAGATTGATAAACCCCTGGCCAATGTGATCAAGCAAAAAAATAAAAAAAGGCACTTGAAATTAACACAATTAGTAATGAAAAAGGAGAGATCACACCAGACATAAGTGAAATTGGGAGAACCATCAGGACTTATTTCAAAAACCTCTATTCCACAAAACAGGTTAATATGAAGGAAATGAATAAATTCCTGGACACATACCATCTACCAAAGAAAATTCAGAGCATATTAATATCCTAAACAAACATATCATCCCATTGAGATTGGAAAGGTAATCAAAACATCCCCAAAAAGAAGAGTCCAGGACCAGATGTCTTCTTCGCTGAATTCTATCAAACCTTCATGGAAGAACTAAAACCAATCTTTCTCAAACTGTGCCACATAATTGGAGAACAGAAAAAGCTTCCCAACTCCTTTTATGAAGTTAGTATCACCCTAATACCAAAACCAGGCAGAGATGCCACAAGAAAACAAAACCACAACCCTATTTCCATGATAAACTTACACACAAAGATCTGAACAAAATCCTCACCAACCGAATCCAACAACACATCAAAAGCATTATACACCTTGATCAAGTGAGATTCATCCCAGGAATTCAGGGATGGTTCAACATATGGAAATCTGTCAATGTAATACACCACATAAACAAGGTTAAACACAAAAACCACATGATCATTTAGATAGATGCAGAAAAGGCCTTTCACAAAATGAGCATCACTTCATGATCAAAACATTGGAGAGAAATGGCATGGTCAGTTTATGTCTCAACATAATAAAGGCTATATGTAAAGATCCTAAAGCCACAATAATACTTACCAGGGAGAGACTGAAGGAATTCCCATTGAGATCAGGAACAAGACAGGGGTGTCCACTCTCATCTTTGGTCTTCAATATAGTACTGGAAGTCCTAGTTCAAGGAATAAGACAGGAGAAAGAAATAAAAGGGATAGAAATTGGAAAAGAAGAAGTTAAATTATCTCTATTCACAGATGACATGATTCTATACCTAAGAGACCCAAGAGTTTCCATCCCAATATTCTTAAAGGTGATTAACTTCTTCAGCAAAGTATCAGGATACAAAATCAATGCACAAAAATCAGTAGCCTTTCTGTATGCAAATGACAAAGATACAGAGAAAGAAATAAGTGACAGTGTCCATTTTCAATAGCAACAACAACAAAAAATAAAATACCTTGGAATAGCATTAACCAAGGAAGTGAAATATCTATACAATGAAAACATAAAAAGACTCAAAAAAGAAAATGAGGAGGACTTGAGAAAATGGAAAGACCTCACAAGATTCTGGATAGGCAGAATAAACACTGTGAAAATGGCAATCCTACCAAAGGAAATATACAGATTTAGTGAAATACTAATAAAAATCCCAACATTGTTCTTCACAGAGACAGAAAAAAATGATGTCAAAATTCCTATGGAAAGGCTGAAGGCCTCAGATAACCAAGCATATCCTCAGCAAAAGGACCACATCTGGAGGCATCATCATACCTGATCTAAAGCTATATTACAAAGCCATAGTAATAAAAGCGTCATGGTACAGGCATAAAAACAGGAGTATAGACCAATGGAATAGAACTGAGGACCTGAATATTGGGTCAAGTAACTACAGCTACTTGATAATTGACAAAGGTCCTAACAATATAGGGTGGACAAAGCACAGTATCTTCAACAAATGGTGCTGGAAAAACTGGATAACCATATGCAGGAAATTGAAACTTGGTCCACAAATCTCGCCATGTACAACAATCATGTCCAAATGGATCAAAGACCTCAATATAAGACAGGAAACTTGGTTTCTACTGGAAGGAAATATAAGAGTGACTTTCAATGATATAGGAATGGGAAAAGACTTCCTAAACATAACACCATTAGCACAGGATCTTAAACAATCACTCAACTAATGGGAATCACATGAAAATGAAAAGTTTCTTCACAAACATACAAGAAGCAAAGCCAATACATTACTGACAGAATGGGAGAAAATATTTCATGAGTATCCAATGGACAGAGGCTTAATCTCTAGAATCTACAAGGAACTCAAAAAACTAAACAATCAAAATGGGGCAAAGTACTGGACAGACAGTTCTCAGAGGAAAAAATACAAACAGCAAACACACACATAGAAAATATTCATCATCCCTAAACATCAGGGAAATGCAAATTAAAACTATGAGATTTCACCTTACCCCATTAAGGATAGGAAACATTAAATTATAAAATGAAAATAAATGCTGGTGAGGATGTAGAGAAATAGGAACCCTCATCCAGTGTTGGTAGGAATGTAAAATGGTACAACCATTGTGGAAAGCAATATGGAGACTCCTAAAAAAAGTTGACTATAGAGTTACCAACAGAACAAGTTATTCTCTTACTGAGCATGTAACCTAAAACCTCCAAGTCTCATTTCAGAAAGGTATGCTCAACCATACTTATAGTTGTTCAATTTGTAATAGCTAAGAGCTGGAATCAACCCAGATGTCCATCACTAGATGAAAGGATAACTAAGGTGTGGTATATCTACATGATGGACTTCTACACAGCAGTAAGTAAAATCAACACAATGAAATTTGAAGAAAAATGGTCGAAACTGGAACAGATCATTCTCAGTGAACTCACCCAATCACATAAAGATAATCACTGCATAGTCTCACTCATCTACAGCTCCTAATGTGAATCTACCCAAGATGCCAACATACCTAGCAAGCATCTTAAGGACTGGACAATAGAGTGGTTGGGGAGAAGGGGAGGGAAAATGGAGATGGGTACACAAAACTGGACCCAAACATCAATAGCACTATAAAAATATACATCCTAAATGACAGACCAAGTGGTTGAACCTTCACCAGGCCCATAGAGGTATCACCTGAATCACAAGGCCATGGAGAGTGTATGATGACTGACCTTAGTCTTCTCCTGTTTCTTTATCACTTTCTCTCCCTCTTCTCTCTCTTCTCTCTATTTATTTTATATTACTTATCTTTTTCTTCCTTCTCTTCTTGGTCACTGACCTGTAACTCCCAGTACCAGCATGTTGTTATCATCCACAATGAGCTCCTGATCAGACCCTACAAGGTTCCCCAAAGATTTCTGTCAGAGTGCTTGATGACCCACAAAGGTTAGTGGTAAGACCCTCCTGTTGAAGACACCATATGCTGTCGGCAAGTAACAAGGAAGGACATGGCTGGAAGCTGTCAGAGTGTCTAGTGCCATAAGGTGCTACAGGAGTGACTGGGGGAAAATGACCAATATCTGTCCAAGCAACTCATGGTCTAACTTACTTAGCAGCAAACAACCTGACATGATGCACACAAGTGCAATAGTGGTGCACAGCCATGGTGGGAAACCAACTGTTCTTGATTTGGCTAACTAATCTTCTCAGTGGAATAGAACCCATAGCTGGAGCAGTGAAACAAGTCGGAGTCATATCCAAAAACGAACCCACTCTCTATTACCAAACTCCCACCAATCATGGGCTACAAGAGTGCCTACACCTATTAAATTCTCTCTAAAAAGACAATGGTTACCCCATTTATCTGGTGCTAACTTTACTCTCTGTTGGAGAATTTGCTTCTCTTTTTCAGATGGATGCAGATCCTAAGGAGAGAACCACCCCATCATACCTCAAAAGGGCTCCAGCTGAAACTAAGAATAAGTGGGGAAACAAGCGAGAGTGCTGTTTTCATGGTGAACCTGGTACCACAAAAGGGTTAAGGAAATAGACATAGAGAACAATCAACTTCTACCAAACCAGATATCCAGAGAAACAGAGGCTCCCAAGATCTCATCACTGAAGCACATAAAATGCACCCAATATGTCTCAGGGAAATTTGTGGAAGAGGGGAAGGAAAGAATGTCAGAACCACATGACTGGTCATTATACACAGAGGCATTGCCTCCTACCCATAACTGATGGCGAACCCTGCATTTCACCCCCATATTCCCCAACTAGGAGGGTCCTTGCAGAGTGGGGAGGACAGGGAGGAGGCTAACAATGGTACCAACTTGACTGTATTCACTGAGTACAAACTAATAAACAAAAACACACCTCAGACCTCAAAAAAAAAATCACAAAGAGGTTTGAAATGTTTAAGTAAACAAAAAAATTTCTCTAAAAATAACTTTGCACAACCCCTTTAATCCAAACTGCTCTCACTCTTGGTTGGAGAATCTGCTCTTTTTACAGATGGCAGAGAAAACAGAGAATTGAGATCCATCAATCAGACAAGAAGATAACTGAATGACCCCCATGAGACTTAAGTGGACATTTATAGTACATTTAATATTATGGCTCACAAATAATAGATGCTTAGTATATAAACTTGTCATTATCACTTGCATTGTGTTTAAACTATTGACACTGGCAAGAATCATTATTGTTAAACAGTACATAATGAAGAATACAAAGTGTTTATAGGTTTTTCAGATACCTTTTGTTGTAGCCAGATTCTCATTACTGGCAGAAATTTCCCAACCAAGAGAAAAAGTGAGAACAGAAAAGAGTGGAACCCTCATAGATCATGTTTCTACACTCCAGAGCTGTTCACAATTTACTCAAAGTGTAAGAATACAATAAGATATAATAGTATAGAACAGGACAGGACAGGATCTGACAGAACAAAACAGAATAGAATGAATATATTTTGGATATATTATACCTTTTTAAAGTATTCTTTTTAAACCTATCATATATATGCATGTGTGTATGTATATGTGCATACAAACATCACTATATATATATATATATATGTATTATGTTGTTAACTAAAGTGTATATCTTACAATAAATTTATTTATTTTTAGAAAGACAGAGAGAATTGGTGTGTCAGGGCTTCAGCCACTGCTATTGAACTCCATACGCTTGTACCACCTAGTGGGCATGTGCAACCTTGCACTTGCCTCACCTTTGTGCATTTGGCTTGTATGGAATCTAGCAAGTCGAATATGGGACTTTGGGCTTTGCAGGCAAGTGCTTTAACCACTAAACTGTTTTTCCAGCCCACAGTCTTTTTTTTAAACAAAAGTCTTTTAATATGCTTTTCTTACTCTAGGGACTGGAAAACTAAACGCTAAATTACAATTTACCTGTAGGTGCTATTTGAGGTGTGTTTTGATTCTGATTTGATATTTGGAAGCCAGTACTGGATCAAAGGATTAGATGCAGTCTATAATGCACATTACATATTGAGGTATTAAGGATGGAAAAATTATGTAATTTTTCTACAGAAGGGACATATCAAATCATCTTGAGTGATGCAAAATACACGTGTGTTGTTCATTTCACAATAGTACCTAAAGGTAGGCAGGATAAGACTCTATCCAAACCTCATGGTGTGTAATCATGGCATCAGCTTAGAGGATCAGAAGCGAGATGTATACTTCTGGTACCAAAGGCTTCAAAGGCACATTACCAGGTCTAGAGTTGTAGTTGCTCCATCTTTCCTGGCATACAGTGTCCTGTTGGAGTGATTTTGGAGGCAAAGCATTTATTATAAGTCTGTGGTAACTATTGATAATGACAGAATTTATCAGCCCTATCCTAGTTCATCCAAAATGAATGTAAAGGTATAATTAGGACTTTCAGAAGAATAGTAAGGCTGCTTCCTATTAAATGGACAAAATATGCTGATTCTTTCCATTAGAGATGTTCTCCAGAACTTGTGATTAGCCTGTTATGTTGAAAGGGCATTTTAGCAGAGGTAGTGCTAAGAGCAATAGCAAGGGAGATTTCGGTTAGATGATGTGGGGCTTGAATAAGCAATAAGAAAGTAGCATCGCATGGGTCAGATGAAGAACATGCTGCTGGCCACTCCTATGCTTCCGTGGATTTGGATGGCTTACAGACTGACTCAGCTCTAACAGACAGCATTTTAATTACATTTGAATTACAGTCATAGGCCTGTAGCATATGTTCTGTTCTTATACTTGTACAAATTAAAGCTGCCAAAATGGCCTTCATTTCTTTTTTAATCTAAATCAGGTCAAAAGATATACCCTAGTTGCAATTTTTCATAGTTGAGTATCAAATTGTATTTCCAGATAATTATTATAAACCTCTAAAAATAGAAGTTTGTAATAGAAACTGTCAGTTAAGTACATGGAAACTCATGGCAGAAAGTGTTCTGAATGAAATCTCTGTGATGGAATGACCTCATTCTGTGGCAGTAAGCAGTGTGTGTGAAGGGATGCTGCTGAGGGAGGGCTTAAATCTGAGAAGCCCGCACCTTCCGCTCATGAATTAACCTTTCCCTTCCAATCAGTTCTAGAATTTTTTCTATACATATGCCAGTCACTATTGTTACTCTGGCTGAAGATATTGAAGATTATTTGGATATTGAAAAAGAAAGCAATCCAAATCATGGCAAAAGCAATAAAGAGGACAGTGGAAAATCAGCTGGCTGGTGGTTTGAAGCTATTCAAGGGTTTGGTCTTTAAGTTTGCTTAGAAAATATCCTTTCTAAGTAAGTGTTTGTACTTATTAAAATGTTAAATATATAAGTTCCTGTGAGTTCTTGCAAACTAATAAATAATCCATAACTACACTTTGCTTTACTTCACCATCATAGGGATCAAACCTAGACCTCACACATAATAGGCAAGTGTTTCAGCACAGATACAGCTACTTTTTAATGTAAAATAGACCAACTGAAATACAAACAACCTAATCATGTCTTTATCTAATAACATAACCATTTTCAGTCATTTGGGATAATAATCACAAATTTTGGAGGTCAGGATGTATTGCTTATACTTTGTGAGGCACCAGCCATTCCTTCACAGTGGGTGACCTTAGGAAGTTGAGAAATTGAAGAGCATTAATTATGCTCTCATTTCTGGGAAAAATACCTATTAGTAGCAACTTAAAAAAAGAAACAGGTTTATTTCAGATTTCAGTTCAATGTTATAGTCCATCATCATGGTGAGGAAGGTATGGCAACAGAAACATGAAATCAGAAAGTAGAAAGGAAGAGAGATGTCATTGCACAATTAACTGAGAGAAACAAGGACCATAGAGGCAAACTCACGAGGTTTCAGAGGACAACAGGGACTCAATCAAGAATGGGGCTAACGGTAGTTTATACTATATTCTGGAAAAGAATATTGGCTGCATTCTGCTTGTGTCCTTAGAATTTAAGTAAGGCTTGAATTTGAATTTAAAGGTGATAAACTAATATATTTGGTACATGAAGTTTCAAGTATAGCATTCAGACTGTGGCATGGTTACTACTCACTGCTCATAATCAGATCTGTAGTAAAAGGAACCAAGAAGATATGAAACCAATGAAATTTAGAGATAAGGTTTATGAGCAAATTTAAAGATCTAAATAAGGAGACTCCCACTAATAAAATATCTGTAATTGTTAAACAGATTAACCAGACTAAGATTAATGTCATTAAAGAGAAACTTCACTATCTTCACTGGGACCATAGGAAAGATACTCTGGTGGCAAGACCCTATCCATTGAAAGCTCTGACTTGTGAGAATGGAAATTCTATTGAAAGAAGAAAGCCTGAGTAAATAATTCCATAGAAGGAAATCCCTGCTCAAAAAACTGCCTAGAAAAGTGTTTCCATAGGTCCAGAAAGCAAGGGACATAGAAACAACCACAGGTTTTGTTCAAGGGAGCCAAGAATCATTTTAGGTGATAGCAGGAATTTGCAGAACCATCCATATGGTATGGTTTTTAAGCCATGGAAGATATATTGAAGGGTCATAGCCTCTTGTTCCATGAATTCAAAATGCTGATGAGGCCATGCAATGTGTGGTAGGTCAGAGTCCCTGTAATGAAGCACTGAGAAACCTTTGCATGAAGTGGTGAAAGTTAAGTCTAAGTTGCAATGAAAACCATTGGAGATGTCAGGACTATGGAATATCCACTAACAGATGCTGTAGGTTTAGAGTAGAGCTGGACCATGAGAGAGAATATGTGTGTTACAGGTAGAAGAGCTGAAGGATAAGGGCTACCAGAGTCTTATAATGTCCAGATGATTCCATCATCAATCCCTGATACTAAATCTGAAGCTTCAGAACCAGGTGTTTGCCCTTCTGAGATTTGGTCCTGCTTGGATCCAGTCTTTCATTGTTATGCCTCCATCCCTCCCTTTTGGTTAGTACCTTTTCCTGGATGATTAACACTTTGTGCCATATTTTGGAAGTATGTAATTTTTATTTTATTGGGAGGGATGTTTATAGTTAAGAATATGCCTTGACTCTCAGAAAAGATTTTGAACTTTTGAACAGTCTTGGGATTTCTAAAGACTACTGGGACTTTTAAAGTTGTATTGATTGCATTTTGCATTATGAGATAGCTATTAGCCTACTGGAGCCAAGAGTAGAATGTTATTTGAATGTAAAATGTTCTCACTAGATTATTGGAACTCTTGTTTCCCAGTTGTTGACATTGCTTGGGAATGTTGTGGAACCTTTAGGAGGTGAAGACTTATGTAGGAATTGTGGGTGGGCCATGATATCTCATAGGCAGACAATACTTACTGTTTATTTCCTGCCTCCTGATTGTGGCTGCAATATGGCCAGCTGGACTCTTGCTCCTGCTGTTATGCCTTCCCTATCATGGAATGTATGTCCTTGAAACAGTAAATGAGAATATACTCTTTCTTTCCTTAAGTTGCTAACTAGAAGGTATTTATTTGGTCACAGAAATTAGTAAAATAACTAATATAGTCCTCTATCGTATAGTAGACATATGCAAACATTTACATACTTACCTAAGTTTACTAAATACCACATTTATTTTTAAAAATACTTTTATTTGAGACAGGCCACACCAGGACCTCTAGCCACTGCAAACAAACACCAGATGCATATGCCACCATGTGCATCTGGTTTACATTGGTACTAGGGAATAGAATCTGGGACCATAGGCTTCACAGGCAAGTGTCTTAACCACTAAACCATCTCTCCAATACCTACATACCACATTTCTAAAGCATTCACCATTTTGTTTTTAATGGCTATTTTTAGTTTCATGTATGAATATTCATATATATATGCATATGGATTTAAGTATAATGAAGTGTTACTGTTACTTAAACTCCCTTTAAAATCTAGGTATAAATTACATTGTGCAATATTTACTCAGAAGTATGTTTTTGTTTGTGGTATTTTCTTGTTATGTCTTCTTTCCAAACATTAATGTTTACAATTTATAAACACCAAACTAGTAACTTGAAAGAGGATAAAAGAACTCTGAGCTACTTTACTTATTAGAATGCTTTAGAAATAAATTTCATGTAAAAGTAGCACCAGAAAAAAATCCAAAGTTAAAGTGAAAAAGTAATATTTTTAATCAATTAGAAGTATTATTTTCTTGGTCTCAAAAAAGCTCAAAAGTTATCTTTTTGGAAAGAGGTATATTCTTGTACAACATTCTTACATACCATTTAATGGGGAATCGTCACTTGTAATGTAACTTAATTGAAACAAAGTCAGGTTTGTATGTCCAATAAACACTCAATATATACCCAAGCATGAATAGTTAATTTTAGCACCATGGAGTAAAAATTTATAAATGGAGGTGGCATAGAATTTGAATTGACTATTAATACTAGGATAACAATCAAAGGAATATAATTACATGTCCATAATGAGGCAGCTTAGGACTAACAGGGACCTCAAAATTAAACTAAAAGTAACTACAGGATAGAAATGTCTATGAATTTCTAAGAGGAAATTCAGATTTCATTATCTCTTCCCACCTAAAGGAATCCTCTACTTTGCTAAAGATCAGAAATATCAGAAGGGTCTGGCCTTTCCTTATCTCCTCTTCCCTAAAAGAGTTCCCCTTTCATAGAAGTCATAAGGTTTTACCCTTCCTGGAAGATTAAGGTTGTTCACAATACCGCCACTTTCCCAGAAAACCTAATTTCCTACCTAGAAACTTGGCATTAGGGCTGGCACTGGGGCTGGTTATTCCAGCCCCATCAGTCCATAAAAGACCTTAATCTTGGTTTCTACATTTGATTTCCCTTTTTCCAGGAACCTTCCTTGTGTCCCTCATTGGACAACAGGGCCTTATTCTTTGCTTCTCTTAAGCTCTTTAAAGTTTTATCTCTATAATCTCTAAAATAAAAAAAACTTTCTAAACTTTATCTCCTGGTATGTGGGTTTCATTTGTCAAAATTTACAGGACAAGAACTCAGAAGGCCATAGACTCAATGGAAGCTCTGTGTGGCCGTGACCATCTGGCAACTTAGCTTCTGAGTTATTGCCCACCCAAGTGCTGAGAATGGCTCCAATACTATCAAAGACTCCCCAAACTCCCCTCTCAATTAGCCACTCTTTAAAGCCTTCAGATACTTAGATGCCTCTAGTTTATGAGTTTTCTGCCAGCTGGTGCCATCTCATCAGATAGAAATGGAGTTGAATGAAGAGATAAGAGCTCACTGAGCTGCTGAGTCTCAGAAAATTGAGTTATACAGCTACTGTGCAACCTCTTAAAACACCAGGCTTCATCAGATGCTTGCATCACTGATGAGAAAAAAAAATTGGCTCAAAAACAACCTCATTTTGACCATTAATGAGGAAGGGAAAGACATAATGTCAACCGTCTTCATTACAAATATTGTTCATAGAGTTATTTAGCAAATTTAGCACAGAAACAGTCAACATTTCCTACAGGTTTATGTCACTTCCATTGTACTTAAATGTGTATAAGAAACTTTATTTGGTGCTTTTTCATATGCTTGAAAGATAAAAAGGGTTTTGTTAGCATGCTTAAAAGATATGTGTTCTGTACTACAGGTGTATGGTAGACTTCTCAGGTAAAATCTCAGGAGCTTGGTGAGATTTGGAGGATTAATTAACTCAGAGATTGAATCTTTTACAAAATATATAGTGTCAATAGTAAATGTTTGGATTGTAATATTCAGTTCATAGATATTTAATGCAGTTGTTAATATATTAGCACCTGTGGCCATATTTCCATGTCTCTGTTTACATTCTTTTTGCTTCCCTCCCTTTTTTTTCTATAGGCTGGGGAGGGGAAAATGATCTGAGAAATCAGCTCCTATCAGGGTGTGCTTTCAATAAAACAGAAAATGAAACCGCAGAATCGTATCTGGCCACCTGAGGAAGAATAAATCACTCCTGTATCATTCTCTCTGTTGTGAAAAACATAGTGATACAAGAAAAAAAGATTTTATTCACTTAAATTGAGGAGTGTAACATTGACTTTTTCACTTTGATCCCACCCTAACGCATCTTCTAAACTGGCTAAAACCACTGTAAACTGTAAAAGTAATAAAAGATTGACTAGAACAAAGGGCCAGTTTAGTAGAGAGAAACACTGAAACAGGTTTCTTTGAAGAAAAAGGTTTATTAGAGGAAAGTTAATATGCCATAAAAAACTATTGCAGGGTCACCAAAACCAGAGAGGGCCTTAAGCATCTGAAGAATGAAGGGTATTTCTTGCTTGTATAACTTTTTAGGAGAGGAGATGTTTCACTCCACATTACTCAGTATCCATGTAAGGAGTCAAGGAAGCAATACAAAGAAGTTAAGGCCATAACTCAAATCCAAGTATGATTTCCATGACAACTGAGGGTTGTTTGCTGCTGCAAGGGCATGGTCTGGTGTGTCAAGAAGGCATATGGGTAAGGAGTAAGTTATAATTCAAGGTTTCTTCAGCTCAGCTCTAGAAGCAGGATAATCTTAAAGTGACTATATGGTCTAAGGAACAACATTGGAGTATGGGGGAGGGAATAGTGAGATTCAGTATATGAACAGGACTGAATTTAAGAACAATGAAAGTGCCTTTTAAAATTGTTATTGTAAATTCTTCTAATAAATGGTTTTACAAAAGTATAATAAAGCCATATTTATATAGGAATTGCATATGAGTGCAATGGAGCTATATTCCTCCCGCAATACATCAATATAACATGGGAATTTGGGTTTGCAGCCAATGAACCAATATGATATGAAAATCTGGACTGTCTTTAAAAGTAACAGAGCCTTTCTCAGGTCTTGAATGGGCTGAAACCCAGGAGTTAGGGTGCTGGATGGTCACAGTCACACACACACACACACACACACACACACACACATACACACACACAAACTGAATCGGTAGGTTCTAGGCTGTTTCTTTATTTGAAAGAATTGAAATCCATAGACCAGAGGGTATTTTAGATTGTTTTAGAGTATGGATAAAATTAAAGAGAAGAAAATGCAATACTTCTGTATAGTAACAGGGGGGTTCCAGAAATGGAAAAGCCCACCTAGAGACCAAGACTATCATCTTTTCTAGGTTGTGGATAAGGGTGGAAGAGACCAGACCCAATAATAAGTTTCTACATAGGGTGTCTTGTTTAAACCTTCCAGGAATCTTAATCTTCCAGGAAAGGGGAACTCCTCTCTAGGAACAAACTCAGATTAAGATTGAGGGGAAAAAATGGATCTAGTGAACTTTTCATGAAAAAAAAGATGAGACTGCAGACCTTTCTCTGACCTCTAGCAAAATGCAGATAGCAAGGACAGATTCCAGTATGTTCCTCACTTTTACCTTTGGGGCCTTGTCAACCCTAAACTGCTTCAATAGGACCTTACTTGCTGTCAATAATTGTATATAGGTAAAAATTTTCATTCCACTTTAACCTTTACAGGATGCAGTACTTTCTCTTCTAAATTGTGCTAGCTATGAACACACCTGAATCAGAAGTCACTCTTAGAGCTTCTTCAGCTCTTCACCTCTGAAAGAGGCCATAGAAGATGTCACTAATCTTTATTTAAGTCCATTCACAAGATCCTAATTCCAGAGAAACACTCCAGAAATGAGGAAGTGAGTAGCATCCATACCTGTTAAGACGCAAGCCTATGACCCTGAAAGAAACTCAACAAATACAACTTGAAAAGTACTATGGCTTCTGAGGACCATACTCCCATTTGTTAGATATGACATTTTAGGACTTGCCTTTCTTCATCACCAGGTTTGTCTAGGGCTTCTCTTTTGGAGTCCTCTGTGCCATATAAAACCATATGTATGTTAATGAATGAGAAACAGGGGTAAGGTAGTTTTTTAATTATAATTTTTTTCAGGTAATTAATTAGGAGCCTACACCCAAATAGGGAACAAAGAGGTGAAATTCTGTTCATCCTGGCAAAATTGAAACTTGCCTCTGATCATGCCTCATCCAACATGTCTGACAGTGACATGCCCAACAGGAAGTTCCTAATTGTTCCTCATTTCAGCTTCTCTGGTTCACCCTGGGTCACCCCCTTGAGTCCATGAACCAATTAGGATTCTGCTTATATCTTTCTGATGGCAAAGCTCACCCTAATGGTATGTCTGATCATTGTAAAGGACGTTAAGCTACCCCCTCTCTCTGGCCCAGGTCACAGGCATATAAGCCAGGGACCTGTCTAGGTGGGAAGGGGAGTGTACTTATCTTTACCTGGTTATTTTTCTGACTGCTTTCTGTGTCATGCTTTGTGGCACCATATTACTTTGATTACACTTATGATTTTCCTTGATCTCTGAGTCCTTCACTATTTCTTAATCCTCTGTGGTATGTTGTTTGAAGGTGCTTCTAGGTCCTGTCTGACACTCATAATTTCTCCCTAAGTAAACTCAATAATTCATAATTTATCCTTCTTGAGTCCTTTTTTAATAAAGTATTTGTTAAAATATGATAAGGACCCCAAAATTGAGGTTCACAAACCTAGGAGAACCTCTGGAACCCCCAAAAGCCTGCATCATAATAGGAATAAAAGGATAAAAATATAAATTTATTATTAATAATTTTCATAATCACATGGTCCAAATATGTTCTTAGACTCCAAATGCAGGAAAAATAATATGTCCCTTTAACTCTGTGCTGTAATTTCTGAATTTTCCCTCCTCTAGATTTAAACTTGTCCTCTCCAACTGCTAGAATTGCTATTGAGGCAGTTTAGTGTGACTGTGTAGTTCCCCAGCTGGTGGAAATTTGGGAATTTGATCCTCCTGGAGGCAGTGTATTTTTGGAGGTGAATTTATGGGTGTTACATCCAGCATCCCCTTGCCAATGTTTGGCACACTCTGCTGCTGCTGTTGTCCACCTGATGTTATAGGCCATGAGGTGATGGTCACTGTCTCTACTCATGTCATCATTTTGCCCCTGCCATCAAGGACATTCTCCTCGAGTATGTAAGCCAAAATAAACCCTGTCTTCCACAAGCTGCAATTCGTTGGGTGTTTTCTGCCAGTAATGCAAAACTAGCTGCAAGAGTAAATTGGTACAAGAGGAGTAGGGCAGTTGGTGCTAAAAACCTGACTGTGGCTTTGATCATTTGGAATGGACATGCAAGAGGAATGTGGATTTGAAGCCTTGGCCTAAGAGGTGCCTTGCAGTGCTGTAAATATAGCTGGATGGACTATTCTGGTCAAAGTTAAAAGAGTTAAATGCAGCATGAACTAAACTGTCGGGTTTGTCTTATAAGGAGGAAAAAAAAAAAAAAAAAGAAAAAAAAGAGCTTTGCTTTTTGGCCTGGACTAGAAGGAGTTGTGTGAGAGGCTTGCTGTTATACTCATATACTTAGAAGTTGTGCAGGGCTGCATTTTCAGAAACACACTGGAGTGAGCAGAAGGATATCGCACAGTTTAGCTACTGCCCGTTAAACTGAGATTGAGAGATTACAACCGTTGGGATTAGGTCAGATGATCTGCACTGGAATAGCAGAAAGAATGAAGACATTTTTGAGGGGGGCTGGATGTTGAAAGAGTGTCCTAGTCTTTAAAGTCAGATTTATTTTCCTTCTGGGATAGCAAGTTGGTAGCCCACCTGGTACTGTGGGGTATAACAAATACAGGAAAGAAAGGGTCATTGAATTTGCAGCATGGCTTTATTATTTGGAAGTGGCCATGGGCAGTGTGAAACAGGCTTATTGGTTTACCTGTGTGGAGGCCCAATGAAGCCATGTGGATGAATCATGAATTGTATTGGAGACATAGTAGAGATGCCAGGACTATGGGATGGCTGCCAAGGAGAGCTTCCAGCACTAGATACGGTTTGTCTGGACTGTGAGTAGCGTAGCTGGTGGTTCAGAATTGGAACTCCAGAGACTCATAGTGGGTTAGAATTATTGGACTTAGAGACTTGTCACTGGTTAGAGTTGTAAGACTTAGAACTACAGAGTTTGATGTCTGCCTTTTTTGTTTTAAATCCTGAATTAGCTAAATATATTTCCTTTTTATGCCCAATGCCATCTTTTGCAGTATGACTACTTATTCTGTGCCATTATAGGATTTTTTTTTATATTAGGGCTCAGTTATAAGATCTTGGAATATGTGGATGTTTGACCATCATTGGGATTGATAAAAACTATGGGGACTTTTAATTTGTACTCTATGCATTGCATTTTACATCATGGATGGTTATCAGTTTATGGGGGCCATGGTCTGAATGTGGTGGTCTGAGTCAGGTGTCTTCCATAAACTTATGTGTTCTGAATTCTAGGTCCCCAGTTGTTGACAATTTGGGAATTGGATCCTTCTAGAGGCAGTGTATTGTTGGGGGGCAGGCTTAGGGGTGTAATAGTCAGCTTTCTCCTGTCAGTGTTTGTTGCACTGTGCTGCTCCTGTTTTCCACCTGACATTTCCAGGAGGTGATGTACACCCTCTGCTCATGCCATCATTTCCCCCTGCCACAATGGAGATTTCCCTTGAGTCTGTAAGCCAAAGTAAACCTTTTCCTCCCACCAGATGCTCTTGGTTGGGTGTTTTCTGACAGCAATGTGAACCTTACTACAACAGAGCCTAACCTTGCCATCTCCACTCTGTAAGAGATCCAAGATGGATCTTGCTTCTCCTTATTTTGCCTAAATGAGTTCCTTAGATCTGTTTTCTCCCCCTAAACAACTATGTTTCCTTCCTAGGAAGTTTTCCATTTGTAGAATTAAGATTTCTGGAAGGATTAAACCTGAAACTGTCATGGTGGTTCATTAACACTGAGCCCCTAAAACTTGGCTTGTCATGGCAGAATGCATGGTAACCCCTGATTCTCTTTTCTGTGAAACTTTCTTCTGCTTTGGAACTGGGCACATTGAAAATTTGGTAGATAGTAAATTTGAGAAAATTCTGTGGGAGACATGGGAGAAACTTCTGTTTTCTCTTTCATCTACTTCTAATGTGAACAGCAAAATGCAATTGCTGTGTTTGCAGCATATTTGAGGGTTGTCCTGGATTTGTGACCATGGGCTCTGATTCACCTTAAGGTCAGTCAGCCCCCAGCCATGACTAGTACAACTATTTTAATTGAGGTTTCTCCACCATAAACTTCGTGAAAAGTGAGAACAAACATTTTTTTTTTATCCTTCTTATGTTATTTATAAAGAGATTTTCATCTACCTTACAGTAGAGTCAGAGACCTATAGTTTTAACTTGGAAGTCACAGACCCTATTTCCCAGGACTTTCCACAGGTCTTCAGCAATTCCCAGATGCACTTCCCTGGGGCCAAGCCTGTAATCATGAGTTTGGGGGTTATACTCATACACAAACCATCTCACCCCTATAGCTCCAACCCCTATATTTTTGTCTCTTGTTGTATATTTTAAAGCAATTCTAAGACTTCAGCTTAGCACTAAAATACTTCAGGATTTATCTCAAAGAGGTAACAAGTTTATTAAACATGCTGGCAATGTGATAAATGTGCCTAGAAATTAAAAAATATATACATGTTGCAGCTTTTCATACTGTCAAGTTTTTTTTTGTCTCATGACCACAGAAACTTAGGCACATGGATGACAAAGAATGAGTAAGGCAAAGAAAATTTATTGAGAAAATGGTGGAAAATCCCCAAGGTGTCAGAATGAGAATGCTTAGGATGTCAACAATCAGAAAGAAAGAAAGAAAGGAGAAAGAAAGTAAAGAGAGAAAGAAAGAAAGGAAGGAAGAAAGAGAGAAAGAGAGAAAGAGAAAGAATTCTATTTTCTGTGTTAGAGCTCAGAGAAATGAGAAGACTGAGCAGTGGTACTCTGGGAGCAAATGCCATTAGGGAGGTGTTTCTGAGAGGTATAGGACATTATTTCATTAAGTGTATAAATCATTTTTTCCAACTCCTTAGTATGTCATTAAGTGAGGAGTGGTCTCTGAACTAAGTAAGTTATCAATTCGCTCAGCTAAATTAACTCCTAAGGGGGACCATAATAGTCTTGTTTTGGATAACTTACAATGTCTCTATTTAGATACAGAGGGAACATTAACTTTGTTCCTCTGGGAAAGAAGTGGCCCTTCCCTAGATGGCTAAAAGCCCTAATGGTTCCATCCTCCTCCCTTTCTTATGGGGTTTTAAGTCCTATGAAGGGGCAATTGTGATGTTTCCCTTTCTAATGTTACCAGGGAAACAGGTAGTGTGAAAAGCTAATCTGAGTTTTATCTCTTGTCCCTGGGTGGGGACATGACATTCAAAATAACCCAAAATTTGAGATTATGGTCCCCTCCCTTAAGTGTTAATCCATCTGAGCCTATTAATAGGAGCCAAAGAATGGGGAGAAGTACTTTGGAATGCTGTCTTCTGGACACAATGGGGTTTCTGCATTCACAACCTCATAGTGGCTGATGTTATCTATACATGACCTACATAATGTAAGGGGAAAATATATGACATAAAATAAAAGAGGGATTAGTTGGAAAGAAGGAGAAGTTCAGGAGAGGAGAACAAAGGAGGGTTGAGGGAGGGGATTATGATCAAGATATACTGTGCATATTTATGCAGCTTGTCAACAGAAAGTTTAAAATAAAATGATAGTTGTCTCTAATCCATTTCATTCCTTGTGCCCATTTATGTTAGTTTTATTAAATGTGAGTATTAAAAACACAGTATCTATCACTTCTCCCTGTATATGTATTAGCAAAGGCTTTATTATTATTATTATTATTATTATTATTATTATTATTTGGCTTTTGGTTTTTCAAGTAGAGTCTCACTCTAACTTAGGCTGACCTGGAATTTATTAGTAGTCACAGGGCGGCCTCAAACTCATGGTGATCCCCTACCTCTGCCTCCTGAGTGCTGGGATTAAAGGCATGCAAAGGCTTCTTTAACTAGGTGTATAGATAAAATATTTACAAACTCATAAAAAGTAAAAAAAAAATAAGGTTTTGATTATTTTTTTATGAGTTTGTATTGAAGACACAATGTGCTGGCAACACAGAGCATGGAGAAATCTGGCTGGGATTCAGAAGACAGCCAGTCCCCAGATAGCCCTTCCAGTGCTGGAAAACACTACATGAGCTACTGGGAGCAAGTGGCCAACAAAAGTCTGAGCAACCAAAGGTCTAAGATACTCAGAAGCAAACACCCTGACAGGATGTACATGCCAGTGCAATAGTGGCACATAGCCTTGGTAGGCAACTAACAGCTTCCTAATTGGCTAAGAGATTGGCTCAGTATAAAGGAACCCATATCTGGAATTGGGAACCAAATCAGAATTCTATGGAAACCAAGATTATGCTCTCCAGCATCAAGCACTCACTAGATTTTGGCTAAAAGAGGGGCTACATATAGCAAATTCTTCCTAAATTAATAATGCATATCCCAAAGAAGAAACTAAATCTACTTGACCTTTGGATGTAAGAGTGGACTCTCTCAGGCAGATGCTGTTGAAAATGAGGGAAGAATGGAATGGCAACAGAGGGAAAGAATGTAGAAAGACTTACAGTTGTAGTTCAGACCTTACTAAACAGAAGAGAATTCACATGAGGAAGAAGGTTTATAAATGTGTTGGGTGTGAAAAAGCCTTCATTCAGCCCTCATATCTTGTTCAACTTCATAGAGTCCATGGTGGAGTGAAGCCCAGTAAGTGTAAAGAACGTGGAAGAGATTCCAGTGGGTGCACAGGTATCACTTAACATCAGAGAATCCATACAGGTGAAAAGCCCTATCTTTGCCATGAGTGTGGAAAGCCCTACTGTGTAAGTTCAACTCTTATTAGACATCAAAGAATTCATATAACAAATAAAACACTAAAAAGAAGTAGAGGGTTGGGGAGACGGCTCAGCAGGTAAGCATGCTTGCCCCATAAGCATGAGGGGCCCAATTCACCCTGAGTTTGATTTGTCAAGCACTGGCACAAATAGTTGGTCATGGCCGCACATGCCTGTAACCACAGTCAACTTGGGAAGCAGATACTAGAGGGACGTTGGGGCTCACTGGTTAACCAGTCTATCAGAATAGCAGCTTTGGGCTCAGGGATAGATTATCTTGAAAAAACATTGATGAATGAAAAGAGGTGTATTTTATTTGGGAAGAATCAAGAGTTTCAAGGGTTCTAGGTTCAGTGTGTGGCTCATGCCCATAATCTCAACACTTGGGAAGGAAGATAGGGGCAGAGTCCTGCGTTTGAGACTAAACTGGCCTGTAAGAGTGAAACTCCAGTCTGCCAACACCACCATGGATGGATGCTTCCTGATCCAGCTCTAATACCTGTTGCTCTAGAGTTCTTGGAATGGCCTTGGCAGAGCCATCTTCTGCCTTCATGTTCCCCAGATCAAAGACTCTCCAGATATTTTTATCTAAGTTAAAATAGATTAAAATTATCCTGAAAAAAATATCTATTTAAGCCAGGCACAGTGGCGCACACCTTTAATCCCAGCACTCAGGAGGTAGAGGTAGGAGCATCGCTGTGAGTTCAAGGCCACCCTGAGACTCCATAGTGAATTTCAGGCCAGCCTGGGCTAGAGTGAGACCCTACCATGAAAAACAAAAAAACAAAACAAAAACAAACAAACAAACATAAAAAACTATTCAGCTTGTGGTTTGGTTTTACAAGTTTATAATGAAGAGACTGTTTTGAGTTTCAGATTAGACTTTGGGCTTTTGAATGGTATTAAGATTGATAAAATATATGGAGACTTTTAAAGTTGGACTGGATGCACTTTACATGAGGAGATGGTTGTGACTATATATTATGTGGAAGCAGAATGTGGAGAATGTTCCCCATAGCCTCATGTGTTTTGAAGATTTGTTCCCCAGCTGGTAAAATTTGGGAGATGGAGACTTGATAGAGGAGTAAATGCCACTGGGGACAGAACTTGAGGTTTATTAACCCAGCTTCAAGCCCAGTACTGTGACTACTTCCATTGAGATATGTGATGCTTTAACATCCTTTCCCCATCATGATGAAGCTTCCCCTCAAAACCACAGGACAAATAAACCCTTCCCTCCCCATCAGCTGCTTTAGGGTGCCATGTTTTGTCCCAGCAATGTGAAAGTATATAATATGTAAGTGTATAGATATGTGTATATATACTATATTTGTGAATAAAACTCATGGATACATATGTATATATTATTACATACAAATATATCATTATATATACTTAAATTTCATAGATATTTAGAAACAAAGTATGTACATAAATTAGTAAATTACAATGTTGAGTTCATATTTAAATACACTAAAATAATTTAACTATTTTAGCAATGACAAAATAATTAAATTTATAACTAAAACAGCATAAAAGTGTGGATTTTTGTTTCTTTTTAAAAGTTGCAATATAAGGAAGATATTTTCGATTTAAATGAACTAGTCATTGCTATGTGGAATATACTTATGTAAGAAAAAAGACTTGAATTATGAAGATAATAAAGTATTAGCACTCTTACTTTATAGAGAAGTCTGTTGATTTGAAAGTATGGCAGTTCAGAGCAAAATCCTGTTCCAGTAGATTAATTTTTAAATCAATAAGTCTATTGTTTATCATCTGTGTTCCCTGAGGATTTGAAGAGATGCCCAGAAAGTTACTTAAAATGCAAAAGGACTAAAACAAAATTAACGCTTCCCTGACATTGCTCTTTATCACAACAGTGATCAATATCTTCTGAAGGCTATGGAAATTAGTATCAGAAATATTTAACCTGCTAGTATCTTATCTACTATATTCACTTAGCCTATCACAAGACTTAAGTGGCAGAATTTCTGTTTGGAAGAAACAAGAATGGATATTTTCCTGTTTACTCAACTGTTTCACAATCTGCAATTTAAAATACAAGGAACTATGCCATTTTCCTTGCTCACCTCAAGAAGTCTGAGTGTTTTTCTCATTTGTCTAGAGCAGTGGGTAGAAATTGAGGGAGGGTGAGGTTCAAGGAGAGGTGAAGGGATGCTGGTGGCTATGAAGAGAATATCTCATGAGGCCTCCTGCTTCTTGGCATTTCATGCATCTATCCATGTCTTTAGTCTCTGATAACCTAATTCTTTAGGTATCAAGTAAATTACCTCATGTAATCATGCAAACAATTCAACTATAAATCTCTAGACTAGCTCTTAGTTCTAAATCAAATTTGTGTCTAATCTCTAAGAGGTAAAAATGCCATGACTATTCAATATAATCATTTTTCTTTTTAAAGAGGCAGAGAGTAGACTGTGGTGGTTTGAATGTAAATGACCCCATAATGTCAAGTATTTTTATTTTATTTAGTTGGGGGGGGGTTGTTCTCACTCTAGTCCAGGCTGACCTGCAACTCACTCTATAGTCTCAGGCTGGCCTTGAACTCACAGTGATCCTCCTATCTTGCCTCCCAAGTGCTGGGATTAATGGCATGTGCCACCATGCCTGGCTTAACCTAAGGTATTTTTTATTTTAAATTTATTTTTTTATATTGACAACTTCCATTAATTGTAGACAATAACCCATGGTAATTCCCTCCCTCCTCCCACTTTCCCCTTTGAAACTCTACTCTCCATCATAACCCTTCCCCTTCTCAATCAATCAGTTTTTGATTTTGATGTCATCATGTTTTCCTCCTATTATGATGATCTTGTATAGGTAATGTCAGGCACTGCAAGGTCATGGATATCCAGGCCATTTTGTATGTGGAGGAGTCCTACCTTTCCTTTGGGTCTTACATTGTTTCTGCCACCCCTTCCACAATGTACCATGATCCTTAGAAGGTGTGATAGAGATATTTCAGTGCTGAGTACTCCTCTGTCACTTCTTCTCAGCACCATGGTGCCTTCTTAGTCATCCCAAGGTCACTGCCATATGAAAAGAGAAGCTTCTGTAATGAAATGTGAGAGTAGCATTAATATATGGGTATGTACATTAAGAGAAGTGCTTACCGGGCAGTTTGGTATGCATGGTATATACATTTAGCCAGGTACCAGCACATATTACACCTCTAGGGCTTATGATTACCCCTGTGGTAGGTTTTCAGTATCAGGAATGTATTCCCTCCCATGGAGTGGACCCCTAGTCCAATTAAAGAGCAGTTGGTTTCCCCATAGCAGACATGCCACTATTGCACCCATTGGCTCATTTGGCCTGGCTGGCCAAATTTAAGGTTTGCATTGCCCGCTGTTGAGTATTTCCACTGGTGATTTCTCTCTCTCTCCCACAGAGCTGCATGCAGTGTAGCTTTTTCTAGCTTTCTGTCAGCTAGTCTACATGTAGGAGGTTTTCAGCTCAGCCCCAGCAGGAATTCTCAGTGACCTTGCAACCCAAGTATGTGGAGTCTTCAGCAATAGGATCTTACCATCTATTCCTGGCTGTAAACTAAGAACCTTGGCAATGGCCTGTAATGTTTTGGGGGTATCGGGGACCTCCATGGTCAACAACTCACTGGAAGGTATTCAATAGCTGGCACTAAAAATTTTTTAGTAACAATCTATGTCTTCTAGGTGTTCCATGGTCCCAAACAAGTAGGTTTCCATATGTCTTATTTATATCCTCTTAGATTTTGATTAGCTCTCCCTCCACCTTTCCTTTACTCAGGCCTCTTCCCCTGTCCTCACTTAGGTCTTTTCACCCCCATTGATCTTTTCTACTTACATATATACAATACCATCCTATTAAGTCTCCCCTCCCTCCCTTTCTATTCCCCTTATATACCCTTTCAGCTTACTGGCCTCTGCTACTGAGTTTTATTCCTATTCACATAGAAGTCCAATCATTTGTAGCTAGCATCCACATAGAAGAGAGAACACGTGATGTTTGGCTTTCTGGGCCTGGCTAACCTCACTAGTTATAATCCTTTCCAGATCCATCCAATTTCCTGATTTCACTTTTCTTTACTGCTGAATAGAACTCCATTGTATAAATGTGCCACATCATCATTATCCACTCATCAGTTGAGGGACATCTAGGTTGATTCCATTTCCTAGCTATTGTGAATAGAGTGGCAATAAACATGGTTGAGCAAGTATCTCTAAGGTAGTGAGACTAGTCCTTAGGATATATGCCTAGGAGTGGCATAGCTGGGTCATATGCTAAATCTATTTTTATCTGTCTCAGGAACCTCCACACTGATTACTTAGTCTTTAGAATGAGGATTCCTACTGAAGAAAGTGTGTCACTGAGAATCAACCTTGGATCCAGCCTTAAGGTGTGTGTTGAGTCAGTATATGCTTGCTGTTATTTCTCTGCTATGGATGTATAATGAAGTTAGCCAGATTTGTACACTATGATGAAACTTCCTCTGGAATCTGTAAGACTGAAATAAATTCTTTCTTCCCAAAACTGCTTCTGGTTGGGTGTTTGGCCTAGCAATAGGAAGATAACTGCAACATGGACACACCAGGGCCTCTTGCCACTGTGAATGAACTCCAAACATATGTACCACAATATGTATATAAGGAATCAAACCCTGGGATAACAAGCTTTAGGAGTAAGGCTCTTTAATGACTTAGCAATCTTCCCAGCCCAAAGTAACCATGTTCTAATAATAACTTTTTGTTACCACTCCTTCACCTCTGGGATGACCTGAACATGGTCATTCAGTTCTATATTTCTCCATGGATTGCTATTCTTTAGGAATGGGCCCCTCTGTCATCAGTAGACTCAGTCCTAGTTCTGAAATAATACCCCTACATGTAGTAATTTTCCAACTAGATATATTTACTCCTTTAAGATTTAAAATGGACATGTAGCTCACACCTGTAATCCCAGCTCTTGAGACCAGAACAGGAGGATTAGTTTACATAGGGAGTTCCAGGAAAGCCTGTGCTACAGAGTGAAATTCTGTCTGAAAAATATACAAAAAATACATTTTATCCTTTCTCTTCTCCATCACTACAAACAAATGGGGATATTCTACTATTATTCTGTATTAGTGTTTTGTTTCAGCTTAAAGATAAACAATTCTGAACATACCCTTACTTCATTCATTAACTAAAGAATTTTTTCTGGTAAGGAAAAAAATCAATCAGAAAGCTTAACTTTGCCTTTCATAGTTTAAAATTAAAATGTAAACAGAGGTTAAGAACTTAAATTATGCCTAAACAATTCCACTATGTTTTTAAAGGCTTGATACTGAATTTTTTTCCAATCAATTATTTAGTTTAAGTGTCTGGAACAATTACTTTCAAAAAGTAAGAAGACCAGTCATATTATCTAGAATTCTTTCTTGGGCTTCTACTTCTTACATTTCTTTAATCTCATAGATTTGACATTTAATAAAAATAACAACAGCAAAAATTTGATTTTACTCTCCAGATATAACTAGAGAAACCTGAGCTAGAGAGATGGCTTAGAGGTTTAGGAGGTTGTCTGCACAGTCTAACTACCTGGTTTTAATTCTCTAGTATCCACATAAAGCCAGATGCGCAATGGCACATATATCTTGAGTTCGTTTGCAGTAGTTCTGGCTCTAGTGCGCCCATTTTCTCTCCCCCCCCCTTTAGCTTGCAAATAAATAAACAAATAACAAATAAAAATTAAAAGAAAAATGAGAGAAACCTGAAAATTTCAATGAGGACAAGTTCCTATCCTTTAGTGATTGTTGACTCACATGTTAATGTCCTATATTCCCTACGCTACACTTTGGTAGTGCTGTACACAACCATTGAGTGTTCTTTTAAATCAAATAGGTTGCACATATTGATGCAACACAAATCATTTATGTTGCACCCCTTTTTACTTAAAAAGACTTATATCTATGTGAAGAAATCTAATTCTCATTTTTAATGTTCCAATTTTAAAGTGTATTTAGAACACATTCTAATGGACTTTCAAATATAGAGACTAAATGTATGTGAGACATAAAAAAATTATTGTCTTGCCTTTTATATTTTCAACTAAATAATAAGTACACTGGCAAAGTGACATTTGCCTTGTGACAAATTCTTTATTTACCTAACAAACTTTTAGATAATCCCACATATTTCTAAGCAAGTCACTTTGGTTCTTTTGATCACTAATCATGTAATAAATAAAATTCTTTTACCTGTTTATGTTTGAGATTCTAATAGTGCACATATAGTAATGTAATGACACTTGGGGGCATTCAATTTTAGGCTGAGGAAAGTTGTGAGGATCCAAACTGTTTTGTATCTGGTGTTAGACATGCTAATGGCTTTTGAGAAAGGCCTGTGGCACTCTAGATGACTGTGGTCCACCACTGTCTACCTTAATGTAAAAATCCTTCCTCTTGTCTTGCAGTGTGGGAGTCTGTTTTTTTTATTTTTTAAATTTTTTTTTATTAATTAGTTTTGTATTCAGCAAATACAATAAGTTTGGTACCATTATTAGGCTCATCCATGACCTACCCCCTCCCCTTGGCCCCTCCTTGTTGAGGTATACGGGTCATGCATTGTGGAGTTATCCCACAGTTATGGGTAAGATAAATGTCTCTGATCTTCTACAGCTTCTCTCTCTCTCTCTCTCTCTCCTCTCTAACTCTTATATATTAGTTATCATTTTCCTCCTTTTCTTAGTGGGCACTGACCTGTAACTCCCAGTACCAGCATGTGGCTATCATCCACAATGAGCTGTTGATCAGGGAGTCTGTTTTTGCAATGCCCAAGAAACAGTTCTATAGAGAGTTCTTGGTAAATTGCACATGTTGCTATCCTGGGTCTGTTTGCCCCTATCTTTGGTTTCAGAGCATATTCTACTTTGGCAGGAGGCTAGCTCTTTCACATTGGAATGGAAAGAGAACAGGAGCAAGAGAGATTACTATAGGCAGTTACTTGGGGACAGAGGCCCAAGGCAATGTCACCTTGCTTGACCTGACAAGATTAAAACCTGTGTCTGATCCAATATCATTCAAAATGGTTGCAAAGCAACAATTCAGCAGTGCTTTCTGTTTCTTCATGTTTTCCATGGCTGGCACACGTGTGGGCTGACTTCTCCTGCATTAGCCTCTTGAGTCCACCAACCAATCAGGTCTCTCCCTTACAAACATGAGTCTGAGGAGGAGGCTCATGCTAATCGGATGACTTCCCTGCAAAAAGGTGCCTAACAACTTCAGTAAAATTCTCTTGGCCCTCTCTTCATTCTCCTCGAGCCTGTCTCAGCTGGCCTTTGCCTTGGGAAGTTCTTCCTCTTTCAAGTCTGTCTTGGAAGGGGGAGGATATATTTTTGTCCATAACTTTTTTCCTGATTGCTTTCTATGTGTGTTTAGTTTTAGATGCTTTCCTGTTTTACTACATGTGTGACCTCTCTTTAAACTATGAGTCTTTTAGTATCTCCTAATTTTCTCTGATCCCCTACATGAGGAGCTCTCTTGACTTGTGTTCTTAGGATTTGCTTTCCACTTGTGACAAGTCCTTTCTCCATCACCTTCTTGCCCAGTGGCATTTCCCTATACGAGGCACAATTTCTCTATCTCCATCCCTGGCTGGAAAGGGGAAGACTCACTTATTAGCTTGGGGCTTCCTTCCACCATGTCCTGTGGATCCTAACTCTCCCTAAAATAAACCTCATATTTTATCATCTACCTTTTTTGGAGTCCATGTTTTCAGTTCTTTGCTAACATGGATAAGGACCCAAAAGTTGGGGTCCACGTACCTTGGATCTCTGGCATCTGTATGGAATTTCATCCCTCCCTAGACCCAAAACCTGTCAGAAACAGGTTGTTCTGAGTTGAAAGTGAAGATAGAAAGATATTAAGAAGCTAGAGATT
This sequence comes from Dipus sagitta, assembly GCA_036346955.1. Lineage (NCBI taxonomy): Eukaryota > Metazoa > Chordata > Mammalia > Rodentia > Dipodidae > Dipus > Dipus sagitta. The sequence goes on along the minus strand of CM070771.1, from coordinate 71,270,661 downwards.
AGAATTTTATATAGCATTAGAGAGTGGTTCCATGATAAGACTCTTGCCTAAACATGAGTAAGACCCTAGGTATAATCCCTATCACTGGATAAGGCAAGTAGAAAGATATATTTAGTAAATTAATAAGGTATTTTTCTTAGGTTGATATGACTTATGCTTTGTTTTATCTTTCCTTGGAGAGCCTATAGAATTCCCACAAGGTGAAGCAGAAATATATTATACCTGAAAGGTGCAGATAATATAGTCAGGAAGTAACTATCTGGAGGCTCTAGCTATTAAAATTTAGTTTGAAATGCCCTCAGACATATTACTGCTCAAAAAATAAAAACCAAGAAAATCATCTTTTCTGTTTGATAATTCCAAGGTGACACATGTAACCCAAAATTTAACCAAGAACATGTTAAAACATAAGACTTTTCTAATCTATTTCCTATTTCCCTTCACAAATGTTTGTTATGTTACCAAAAATAATTGTCATACAACCTATCAACTCTCGCTGGGAATACAATAGAAAATTTAAAACCTATGTGTTTTAGTTTGAATGAAAAATGTTGTTCATAGGTTAATGTGTTTGAGCACTTGTTGGTCCCCAGCTGGTGGCACTGTTTGGAAAGTTGTGGAAGATTCAGGAGGAGGAACTTTGCTGGAGGGAGTAGGTCATTCAGAAAGCTGAGAGAATCATGTACAATGGAGGCCTGGTGCACGAGGGTTAGAGATAATCAAGCACACTAACAAGAAATGGACTTTAGTCTGTTCATATTATATTCAGGTAAAGAATCTCTGTATTCTGCTCATGCCCTGAGAACTTGAGTGAGCTATGTGCTTAGCAGAGGACATTCCAAGGCAGAAAAGTATTCAGTAGTGGCATGGTATCAGTTGACTACTCTTATTGAGAACTACAATGCAAGATAGCAAAATGAAACCAATAAATATATAAAAATGTAAATTTGGCAGGGCAAGCAATATGAGTTAGTTTAAGGTTCCAGACAGTACAGATGACCAAGGCACTGTAATTTCCCCCTGTGTTTAGCTTATACAACCTTTGGGGAATGAATAAATTTTTTTTCTTTTTTTTATTATTTATTTATTTTTTTACAGTCAGTTTGGTACCATTATTAGGCTCATCCGTGACCTACCCCCTCCCCTTGGCCCCTCCTTGTTGAGGTATACGGGTGATGCATTGTGGAGTTAGCCCACAGTTATGGGTAAGATAAATGTCTCTGCATATCATGACCCAACATGTGGCTCTGACATTCTTTCTGCCCCCTCTTCCGCAAAATTTCCCTGAGCCATGTTGGGTTCATTTTTGGTCTGCTTCAGTGATGAGGTGTTGGGGGCCTCTGAGGGTCTGGCTCTCTGATTTGGTAGGAGTTGATTTTTCTCTGTGCTGATCTCCTTCCCCCTCGTGCTGGTATCTGGTTCATCAGGAAAACAGCCCCCTTGCTTGTTTCTCCAATTTTTCTTAGTTTCAGCTGGGGCCCTTTTGAGGTATGATGGGGTGGCTCTCTCCTTAGGATCTACATCTATCTGAAAAAGAGAAGCAGATTCTCCAATGGAGAGTAAGTTAGCATCAGGACAAATGAGATAGCCCCTTTTTTTTTTTGTAGAGAATTTAATAGGTGTAGGCCCTCTTGTAGCCCACAATTGATGGTAGCTTGATATTGGAGAGTGGGCTTATGTATGAATCAAATTTATTAAACTTTTTTTTAATTTTTTTTTTTTTTTTTTTTTTTTTGTTTTTCGAGATAGGGTCTCACTCTAGCCCAGGCTGACCTGGAATTCACTATGGAGTTCATGGAATTCACCCTGAGGGGTGGCCTTGAACTCACGGCGATCCTCCTACCTCTGCCTCCCAAGTGCTGGGATTAAAGGCATGCGCCACCACACCCGGCTTCAAATTTATTAAACTTTTTATACATAATTTTATATGTGTATATGCTGTATTTTGAACATAATCAACTGCAATTATCTTCTTTTGTCCATGTTTCTAATTCCCATTTCACTGAGCCCTTTCTTCCTTTCCAACTATTTCCTCTTCTACTTTGAAATATTTTTTTTCTGCCATAAATGATGCAATGTCAATGGGTCCAATACTAAGCGGGTCTTTTGTAGGTAACAACAGTGACTGTGAGATCATGAATGCAATGTCACTGTGATGTCCAGAAGACAGCATTCCATAGTATTTCTGCCCCATCCACTGACCCGTGAATTCTTTGTAACCCTTTGTCTGCATTGTTCACTGAACCTTGGAGGGCAGGGTATAGATGTCTACCATAACACTGAGTACTCCATAATAATTTATTCTTAGCACTGTGATGAGTTTTGAGTCTCCCCCATAGCAGCATTAATCTTCAGGCACAAAAATAAAGTTTTAGAGAGCAGTTTGGTGGGCACCACATATTCATTTAGCTTTTGTAGTACCATAGAATCTTCCCTCCTAGGGCCTACGTCCTTCCAAGACATAGGCTTTTGATTAGGTTGCAGCACCAGAAATGAATTGTTTCCCATGAAGAAGTCATCAAACCATGTGATCTCCACAAATTATCAACTAAGCAAGATGTTCCACTGATGTAATAGTGACATGGAAGCTATATGAGTAATGAGTTGTGGAGCTCCCAGGATCCACCACTGGGTAAGATTGTTGATGACTTTTCTCCCAGCAGTTTGTATAGAATTTTCAGTACTATGATCACTAGCCAGAAGGGAGGAAGCTTCTAGCTCAATTTCCACTTGATTTCTCAGTGGCTTGGAACTAAAGCAAGTGATGTCTTTAGCCACAGGGTATGTGGTAGTTTGAATGTAATGCCACCATAGCCTCTGGTGTTTGTGATTGAGTTATCTTAGTGGAAGTCTTTGGGAGGAAAACCACTGCTGGAGGAAGTATGTCACTGAGAAAGACCTTGGGGTTGATATAAGCGTTACTGTGTGTGTGTGTGTGTGTGTGTGTGTGTGTGTGTGTGTGTGTGTTCAGAGCTACTTTGAGCTCTGTCACCAGCTTTATCTATGGCTGTTTATTCACTCTCTACTATGGATGTGTGATGAAGTGATCCAGCTTCTTCCAATATGATAAAGCTTCTTCTGAAATCTGTAAGCCTGAAATAAACCTTTTCCTCATATTAACTGCTTTTTGTTAGATGTTTCTTTAAGAAATGAAAAGATAACTGCAAAAGAAAATTGGTGCAGATAAGGGAGGTTGTTACTGTGATGAATCTGATCATGTGTTACTTAGGTTTTTTTTTTTTTTTTTTTTTTTTTTTTGAGGTAGGATCTCACTGTATAGCCCAGGCTGACCTGGAATTCACTATGGAGTCTCAGAGTGGCCTCAAACTCATGGAAATCCTCCTAACTCTGCCTCCTGAGTGCTGGTATTAAAGGTGTGAGCCACCATGCACAGCTGTTGCTTTTTGAGGTAGGGTCTCACTCTAGCTCAGGCTGACCTGGAATTCACTCTGTAGTCTCAGGATGGCCTCAAACTCACTGCGATCTACAAACCTCTGCCACCTGAGTGCTGGGATTAAAGGTGTGTGCCACCACACCCAGAGACAGTGTGTTTTTTGATCATTTGGAATATGTTTGCAAAAGAAATGTGGAAAATGCTAAATGCAGAGAAAATTGTGTCCTGTGAAGGCTTGGCTGTGAATTTTTTTTAAGTAGAACTTTATTTTATTTTTATTTATTTATTTGGGAGAGGGAAAGAGTCAGAGAGAGAGAAAGACAGACAGACAGACAGAATGGGCATGCCATGGCTTCCAGCTATTGCAAACAAACTTCCAGATTCATGCGCCACTTTGTACATCTGGTTTATGTAGGTACTGGGGAATTGGACCAAGGTCCTTTGGCTTTGAAGGCAAGCGTCTTAACAGCTAAGCCATTTCTTCAGCCCCTTGGCTGTGAAATTTTAAAGGGGAAAGAGCAAACTTCATTGGAAATGGGATGCTGAAGGAAAGGCTGGCTGCATTCTTATGCCCATGCCCTGAGTGTTTGATCAAGGTTGAATTTAAAATTAATGGACTGGTGTGCTTAGCAAGGGGTATGAAAGGCAATCAGTTTATTATAGAAAAAAATGAATCTAGTTTGAAGTCTGAGGCATAGAGACCTGTTTTAGGCTACTTAAGCTATGCAATTGTTCACTTGGTTAACACCATTAAGGATGGGCCAACTGCTTTATATTGGGACAACAGAAAAGATGCCTAAGGACAAAATCTATGTATGAAAATCTCTAATTTGTAGGAGCACATATTCTTCTGCAAGGAGTAGGCCTGAAGGAAGACTTCTAAAGATGATACCTACTCTGCAAGGTGAAGTTGTATTCCCCATGAGTTCTACAAGTTTGGCTATTCTTCACACCTGGTATTGATTTTGGAAGCATAAAAAATGCAGGCAAGTGGATCATGAGGTGCATATGATCTCAGGAATGTGAAATCACTGTGTGGAGTGCCTGTCAGGCCATTGTATGATGGTGATCTGGTTCCATAAGCTGCTGAGATGCCACATGTAAATGAGAGCTGCGATTCCTGTATCAAGGCCTAGTAAGGCCACTGAATAAAGACAAATTGGTTATGGGAGTGGCAGAGATGTGGCAATGTGAAACAAGGTTGATATCCCTGTATAGATGCTAAGTATGGAGCTATGAAGGTGATCTACGGTTTGAAGTAGAGACCAGAATATGTTTCGGATAATCCCAGACTTTTGAATAGTTGCCATGAAGGGCTTGGGATGGAATTTTCCCCTGGCCTGTGTTCAGCCCAGCTGGAGTGTCAGAATTCGAAACCCACAGATTTTTATCACTGGTTATGGATGTTAGACTTGAACTGCAAATGTTTAATGTTTGCCTACTGATTACTGATTGTGCATTGGTCTAGTCTCTCCTTCTTATGTCTTTTTACAATGGGAATGCTTACTCTATGTCATTATGTTTTGGAAGTGTATAACTTCTGCTTTTTCTGCTTTGATTTTAGAGGGCTCACAATTATGAGACAGTCTTCAACCTTATATGAGACTTTGGACTTCTGAATAGTATTAAAGTTGATAAAGGTTATGGGGGCCAAGGGCAGAACATAGTGGTTTGAATATATTGTCTCCATAGCTTCAGGTGCTTGTGACTGAGCTTTCTGCTTAGTGACAGTGATTGGAATGTGGAGCTCTGCTAGAAGAAGTGTGTTAATGGGGGCCAACCTTGGAGTCAACTTCAGCCCTACTGTGTGTTTGTTCAGAGCTACCTGAAACTCTGAAGCCAGATGTTTGCTTGCTCTCTGCTATGCCTCTATAAGGAAGCGAGCTACCTTCATCCACCATGACAAAACTTCCCCTGATAATTGTAAACCTAAAATCCTTTACCCCAATAAGCTGCTTCTGGTCAGGTTTATTCCCTAGAAATTAATACATAATTGCTGTAGGGTCTCATCATGTAGTTCTGGTGAGCAACTAAGAGCAGTAGAAATATCCTGCCTTGGGGAGCATCCTTAACCAAGTCACTGAGAGGTACTCTATCCTAGGAAATGAAGCATTCCTATAGTAACCTATGGTTTATTGGAGCAATATTATCTACCCATGTACTGACACCAGCTATGGTAACTTACAACTTTTAAAGACAAGTCTAAATATGGGCTCAAGACAGTCGGTAAATGTTAGGCTTTAGCTCAAGCACAGACTCATATATCAGACCAAGGGTAGGTTTCACCTGAGTCTAGAGTTTTGCTTTCATCTGACCTTTTCATATTTTCTCCTCAAAAGCACTCAAAAACTCAAATGAGGGCTGAAGAGATGGATTAGCAGTTAAAGCATTTGCCCGAGAATCTTAAGGACTCATTCCACTCTCCAGATCCCATGAAAGCCTGATGTACAAGGTGATGTAAGCACTTAAATCTGCACATGCACAGAAGGTGGTGCACACATGTAGAGATTGATTACAGTGGGTGGATGCCCAGTGTGCCAATTCTCTCTTCCTCCCTCCCTCCTTTTACCCCTCCTCCTCTCCCCCCACTCTCATAAAAAAAAAAAAAAAAACAACTCAAATGAACCCAAAGCCCTGTTTCAGGCTGAGTCTCAGATACCCGATATAAGACATGATAGAAGGTGGATTTTATTCTTAGCTGGGACTCTAGCATAAAAGTTGCTCTGTTGAGTAACATGTGAATCACAAACATCTTGTCAACTTCACCTAAAGAATGCAGCCACACTCTAGTTATGATATTTACTACCATATAAAATGACCCATTTTCTCTATCCATGCTCAGATTACAGCTATTGTAAGCTTGGCATCTCAGCTCTTTTTTCATGGTTTTACTTCAGATCAGACAGTAGCTTAATGTTACGCTACTCTTCATCTCCCACATTCTGTGCAACAGTCTCTCATTGCTCACAACGGCTTTTATCAAGCTAGTGGGCCTGTGTGCTTCCAGGGCTTCTCCTGTCTCTGCTTCAGTAGGTGTGCTGGTATCACAGACATGCACAGAAACATCTGGCTTTTACAGGGGCTCTGGGGATCTGAACTTGGCTACTCACACTTACGTGGCAAGCACATTTTACACTGAAATATATTTCCATCCTCTGGTGTAAACTTTAAAACATAAGCTTATATGCCAAAGTAATGAACAGTGGAAACATAAATTTAGATTGTATACTCAATACAGAACAGTTTAGAGAAAAACAAATGACCCAACAGTTGTGTGTGTGTGTGTGTGTGTGTGTATCCTATTTTTTCTAAGTATTTACCAGTTAAGGGGTTTTATATCTTTCTAAATCCAGTGTATGTGACAAGTTTGTTGTTGTGTATTTTTTAACTTAAATTTAAAACTTCTGTTCTCATTTTGAACTTATTTTAATTGAGATTACAAACCTTGTATATATTAAATTAGTTTCATGCTTTAGTTCTAATCCCAGGAAATCTGGGAACATCATAATTCCTCAGACAGCAAAGTTTATTCTTTAACAAAAAACATGTTGAAAACTCAATATTAACTGTTACATTTAAATTTCTTCAAATTAGTAGAATCATTTTAAGAACCTTACTGGGAATTCATGGGGAAATTATGAGAAAATCTCTGTGGGGATGGTTATAGTACAAGAATTGTGTTTTTAGTTTATTATAAGGATGAGTGTTAATTTAAAATGAGTGTTATGAGCACTAAGTAAACTTACCACAGTCTCTCTGTTGAAATTTGATAGGATTTAAAGAGCAATTTGGTAAATCACTTCAGATTTTTCTCAAAATGAATACTGCTTAGAATTGTCTATATATGTTTTTTCTACTACACATTAGAGACAGGAAAGGTAAGAAAAATTACTACAGGGAATGCTGACTAAAACTTTTATGAGCACTTGAAAGAACATGTTAGGATTAAAATAAATTCAGCTTTCAAATATTGTAGTATCTCTGAACTGTCTCTCAAATAAAAACCTTTTTATACAAGACATACTGAGAAATTATATTTATGCCACTTTCCAAGCTGAATTTGTCACGAAAGTACAAGAATTAATAAAGTTAAAGGAGAAATGGGAGATTTCTGTGTAAGATGGCAAACTAGAAACAGCCTAAGTGTGAACCAGTAAAGAAGAAAAATCAAAATAACTTAAACACGATTTTAAAGAAGGAAACTGAAGAAGGACTTCATAAAACCATGAAGCAGTACCAGAAAATAATCCAAGAATGCACCCACACCCATGCTTGGCATAGCCCTGAACTCTCAGACACAGAGAAAACTGAGGACTCAGAACTCCAGGTGCCACTTGAAACACAACTCTGAAGTTGAAATGGTACAGATTAGGGTAAAAGTATTTTTTTTTCCCTTATAGGTAGGTAAGTAGAGACTGGGTCAAAGAAACATGGATGCCTCCTTACCTGCCTTAGAAGAATTAGAACGTGAATCTGATTGAGTCTCATCCAAGATGGCTGTAAGCAAGAACCAAATCCCTCCTCAGCAATAGCAACAGCTTCCTGTTTCTTCCCCACTTTCAAGGACTTGGCCCCATGGGTAGTCCCTTTCTGAATGCTTCTCCTGGGCCCACCCCCCCACTAGGTTCTATTATACACCTGAGCCTGGCAATGTGGCACATTATAATTCAACGTATGATTCATTAAATGGGATTGTGAATGCAGATAAGAAATTGACACTTGAGAGGTGTTGGGCCTTAGGAGAGGACAGGGAAATACCAGGTTAAGGGCTTAGAAATTTGAAATCCAACAACTTCCAATGCACACAATCAAGTTCCCCCATACTCTTACTTTCCAGAGGAAGAAAGGACTTCTAGACATTGCAGGCTCCCAGACTCATCTGAAATGAACTCATTAAAATTCAATGAGAACTCTACAGTAAAGAATAAGCAGGGAACTAACCATATCCATGGACTCAATGGCAGATAAAGGGAAGTTTGAACACTGCACAATGGCTGGGCTGACATCAGAACTAAAACTGAATAAGTAGAACTGCCTGTTCCAGGCAAGAGAAGAACTCCCAACAGAGGAGTCACCATTCCAGGAGCTAAGGAAATCCGGACAAAAGACCATTATCAGGGCAGTTACTTTTCAAATCCTACCTCACCCTGGCTCTTTCTTTCTCTATACCTACCCTGTTTCTAATACCCAGTTTCCTGCTAGCAGGCCTGCTTGACTCCATTGTACTTTTACCTTCTACTATTCCATTTGTTTTTGTGTGTATGTGAGTCTAATAGTGTGGGGAAGTGAGTTGTTTGTACTTTTATTTTTCTGTATGCTGTCCAGCTTTCCTTTACTGTTTTTCTCCTTTTTCCCTCTACAACTTTCTTCCTCAAAGCACATCATCTTTTGTGGTTGGCAGGAACTATGAGTTTTGGTCTCCTGAGACAGAACTATTCCACAGGATCTGTTAGCACACCTTCACCACTATCTCTTCAGTCTATCTCTAGACAAAATTTTCTCATCCACTCCTGAATTTTTTTAATCTTTCCTGGTTTAAACTTAATTATTTGTCTTGACATGGGCTATTCTGTAAAGTGAAAATGTGCCTTGAAAATTCAAAGCAGAAAATGAAATCAAAGACAGCCAGAAACTCCATCAATATACCTACACAGAATTCTGTCTGTAGTTTTTGTATCCAAGACCTTTTGGCTACACATTGCAGAGATGCCTTTTTTGTAGGCACAGCCCTGGCAGTAGTAAGAACCGGGTTGGTATATAGAAGTTTTACAAATTTTACAAGTGGATAACTTATTATTTCAATATGGATCAAATCTTGCTTTTTTTGAAGTCAAAACTTTATTTTCATTAAGCTTTCTTCCACCACTTTCTGTGGTATTCCTTGCATCATCTTTCCATGTTTCTGGAGTGATAAATATATCAAGTTTCTTTTCACACACCACCCAACTACGAATGGTCTGGTCAGCCAAGGCAGCAGGAGTAGCTGCAAAAACATCAACAGTACCCTGAATTTTTTTCTTTCCCTTACAGCTTTACTTTCTTCTCATGCCTCCTTCCTTTATTTTCTCTATATCAAGCCAGTACTGCTTGTTATATGAATTTCCTTTCTTTATCTTTTTCTCACCAACTATACCATCTTTTCCCTTACTCCCTAAAATAGTTAACATTTATGATATGATTGTTTTACAACAGATCATCACTATATCTGTAATGGATATATTCCAAGATAGTGAGTATACAAGCAATTCCACTGAATATCATGATAACAGAAGATGATACCTCAACCCATAACCCAGCCCTTCACGACTATAGCAAAGCCTTCTCTTAAAAGAAGGAAGAATATCTAAGTTTAAACCACTACATTCTGCCTTGTTCCCCATAGACTTATAATAATTGCACAATGCAAAATATACTCAAACTTTAAAAGTCCCCATATGAAGGTGATCTTGTGTTGAAATAGTATTCAAAAGTTCAAAGACTCGTCTGAGACTCAAAGCAGTGTTAATTGTGAGCCCTATAAAATCAAAACATAAATTATAGACTTCTAACATACAATGGCATGGAGTAAATGTGCCTCATTGCAAAAATAAGGCCTAACAAGTAAAGACTGGACCAATGTAAGATCAAAATCCAGCAGGACAAACATCAAATCCTAAAGCTCCATGTGTGGTATCTGGGCCAAATCTGCCTCTCAACTTTGCTGCTTGCTTTACAGGCACAGCCATATGAGCCTGAGTGAGAATCTTTTCTTGTTAGCCATCCTACAGCTCAGGCATTTCAAAAATATTGGGGTGTCCATTGCAACTCATAATTGATCTTCATAGATCCATGCAATGACCTTAGATGTTCATGCAGGGATTTCAATCCTATCTCATGATGCAGGATTTTTAGTCCAGGGAGGCATTAAATCCATAAAAATACAGGGGATCCTAGACTCATGGACCACAAATTTTGGGTCCTTATCCAAGTTAGCAAAGAAATAAAAACATGGACTCTGAGAAGGATAAATTATAAATGATGATTTTATTTTAGGAACAGTTGGATCCAGAAAACAAGCAAGCAGGGAGGCCAAAGCCCAAAAGAACTTCTTTACCTTCCCATGTTGGGAAGGTGGAGGGGAGATAGAAGTCTCCCTCACATAGGGGAATGTCTGAGCAGGGACACACACACAGAGAGAGAGAGAGAGAGAGAGAGAGAGAGAGAAAGAGAGAGAGAGAAGGGGAGAGAGAGAGAGAAATCAGAGGAGAGCAAGAGAACCAAGCCACAAGATCCCCCTAACATAAGGGGTCAGCGGAGAAAACTCAGAGATATTAAAGGACTCAGAGCTTAAAGAGAGATCATACATGTAGCAAAACAGAAAAACACCCTAACACGAGGAAGGAAAGTACACAAAGAAAAAGTAACCCTCCCCCATCACTGCCAGGCTCAGAAGGGGGAGACCTTGTTCTATCAAGGGCTAGGGGAGTCAGGAAACAGGAGAATGAAGAGTGGGCCAAGATAGAGTAATTTACACATAAGAGTAGGCACAAAAGCACCCTGAACAAAGTACATGAGAAAAACAAGCAGGAAAATGCCCTGGAAGAAAGGAATTCGCTCCTTTCCCAGCCTGGGAATGGGGAGAGCTTGTCAATTGGGGCTGGGTAGCAAAGACTAGAATAGTAAAGAGGGCTATACACACAGATGCATTGCCCATTTATGGAATAGACATATGTGGTGGCTTGAATGTAAATGGCCCCATAGTGTCAGGTATTTAAAATTAAGCATTATACTTAAGTCTCCAGTAGGCCAACCCCAGAAGAAGTCTGTCAATGGGGTAGGTCTTTATTCCAGCCCTAAGGTGATCAGAATCTGCTCTTGATTTGCTAGTGTTAGATATTGTCTCTGCTATGGATATATGGTGAAGTGAGAGAGCTTCTTCCAACATGACGATCTTCTCCTGGAATCTATAAGCTTGAAGTGAAATCTTTCCTCCAAAAAGCTGCTTCTGGTTGGGTGTTTGGCTCACCAACCAAAGGTAAGTGCAACAACATCTCAGTAAGATGAGTCTTATCATCAGACTCAGATGTACAAGGGAGAGAGAGACCTGATTGGTTGGAGGACTCAAGAGGCTGACTCAGAAAGGCCAGCCTACAAGTGTGCTAAACCCAGGAAACTGAAAGAAGAAGGAAGCTGATGCAGGGGAATTATTTGCAGCCGTCTCGGATGACACTGTATCAGATCTAGGTTCTAGTCCTGCCAGAGCATGCAAGGTGACATCCCTGTTCTTCTTGGGTCACTGTCCCTAGATGACTGTCTATAAAAAATAGATGTCATGCTCCTGTTCTTTATTCTTCACTCATATAACCACATACTATTTGGTCTTGAAACCATAGTTGTACCTCATTACCTTATTTCTTGCATTCCTTATGCTTCAAAACCAAGTAACAGGTTGGTGACATAGCCAAATTTATAAATCCAGGGGGGTTGGGGATGGGAAATAAAGTTTGACCTTGAGGAGCATGATATGCCTTCAGCATTCTTTCTTCAGGCCTCCTCCTCAAAAAAAAAAATAAAAAAATAAAAAAATAAACTTGCATCCTTACTAGTTTGAGCATTCAGTGAGTTAGATTTCACCTTGAAGGAATCCATTGTCTCAATGAAAAACAGTTGTCCCATCTTAAATGGTGATAATCTCTTTAACCATTGTACTTTAAGTGGCCTATAATCAGTCTCTGTGCCTATTACTTTAAACTTGCTTACATTCTTTTCAGTGTCAACTTTGTAATTTCATCTTTTTGTTCTGTACTTTCTTCCACTAAATATAACAGCTCATTACTTTTAAATTCATCTCTTTTCAAATTCTCAGGACATGGGAAGAATGCAGTCTGTTATAGTTAATTTCTCATTGTTGGAATAAAGCACTGAACCAAAGGCAACCGTTGGGAGGAAAGTTGTTGTTGGTGTTGTTGTTGTTTGGCCTACAGTCTGGAAGGTGAGCTTCCTGATGGCAGTGGCAAGATGGTGAAGCAGAGGCTAGACTCCTTACCACAGCAGGGTAGCAAGCAGAAGCAGGTGAGCTGAATACTGACTAGCAAGGGGAACTTGTGTGTAACATTCCTGAGCCCATCCCAACAACACACCACCTCTAACAAGCTCCAATTTCCAAATTGCCATCAGTTGAAATGAAGCATTCAAAACACATGAGTTTATGGTGGACACCTAATTCAATCTACCACAAAATCACCTTTTTTTGTATGTTCCTTAGTTTCAATAATATCCATTTTTGCTATCTAAGACCTCATAAACAAAGTCTTCATAGTTCACACTTATCTATCTGTTAGGATTTTTAAACTTTCACCAGGATGGCCTATCAAGCTTTACTGCATTACAAGGCTTCTCTAGTCCAAAGTCTCAGATCCTCCCCTATTCTCTCAAGCACCAGTTTAAAAAGGCCAAAAATTGCATAGTAAGATTCACTGTAGCAATAATCCCCCTTCTCAGTGTCAGTTTTGTGATAGAAGTTAGTTTTTCATGGCTGGGACAAATCACCATGACTGAGGAAGTGTGGTCACTTTATCATACGTTTGCAGCTGAGAGAAAACAGATTGAGTAAGTTAGGCCTTATGAACTGAAGTTTCTTGAAAGTGCTACATCTACCTCAGATAAGGCCCTACCAGTAGCTCCTCTCTTGTAAATACCACTTTTGTGCCTCATCTATATTAGATCTTAGGAATGGTTCTTCATAGGGATGTGGGACATCACTCCTCATCTACATCCGATCCTAGGAATGAGCCTTCCTTGCTACCTGGCACATATAAAATATAATATTTGGCCTCTGCATGCACATTGTGATGCTTGGCTAACAGGGGTACTGGGAACTTGAATTCCCTGAAAGTGCTACATGTACCTCAGATAAGGCTGAATGGACAACCAGAAAATGCTACATCTGCCACAGATAAGAATGGATGGACTGATAGATTTCCTGCAGGGATGGACTATTATAGGATCAGAGCCAACTTAACTTGCACTACCTTTCACCCCTTAATGGCCATTTACTGCCCATTTCTGTCTGACCTAACAACCTGCTCATTATCAGTTTATCAGGTATAATCCTTTTGGAAATGTCAAAACAGATTCCCAGCTCCCACCAACCTAAGAGCTAAGAATGTCATCAGATAACACCTGAATCCTGTGGGGAGATCTCCCCACTTTGCTGTAACCCACCTACCTGTTGGCCAGCCAATATATTAAAAAGTGCATTGATTTATGACTTTCTTATGTTCTGAAACCAAAAATGCTTCATGGAACTGTGAGTACATTGGAACATAGAGTTGGGATAATCTAACCTGTGTTCCTAGGCCATAGTCACTCATATTTGGCTCTAGAATAAACTACCTGCTATTTCTCTTCAAAGTGAGAGCCGTGTCTTTTGCTTGGACACTCTGAACACACAATAAGTATGGACTGCTCAATCTCAAGGTTCAGCTCTCACAATATACCTCCTACAGACACTCTCAGAGACTGCGTCAGCTGGAAAATAAGTGAGAAGCTTAATCCAAAATTCCTGAGGCTATGGGGTACATTTAAATTCAAATCACCACATAAAGTAACTGAAATAAGAAACTCAATGAAAAGCTTCAATAAAAGCTATCAAAGTGAGAATAGAACAGCAGGACTTAAAGACAATGTGGAACAATTGATGTGTAAGGAAAATGACAAACTTCCAAAAATAAATGAAGAAATATGCAAGACATGTGGTACACCATGAAATGAGCAAACACTTAAAAGAGGAACACCATGCCAAGGGAATAGAGAATATTTCCAATTCAATCATAGTGGTAAGTTCCCCAAATCTAGGGATAAAGATGTCCATTAAAATTGCAAGAGGCATGAGGAATACCAAACAGTCAGGACCAGAAAAAAAACTACCCATGTCACATCATTGTTCAAAGACTAAATGTGCAGAACAAAGAAAAAATATTGAGAGTTGTAAGAAAAAAAAATTCCCTGTCATGTATACAGGCAAGAGCATCAGAATAACCACTACCTTTCAGTGGAAACTTTAAATGCCAGATGGCTTGGCATGATGTATTTAAAGTCCATAAAGACCATAATTACCAATGCAGACTACTAAAACCAATAAAAACTACCAGTCATAATTGAAAGAGAAAGAAAATCTTGTCATGATAAAATTAGGCTAATGGAATTTATGACCACCAAGCCAACTCTAAAGAGGATCCTGAGCATAATGCTTCAGAAGGAAGAGTAGGCTAAACATATCCAAGGAACTAGAGGGCAAAAACAAATGATGCTAGAACAGTTGTTAACCAAGCACTACAAAATAAAAGGAACAAATACTCATCTTTCAATAATAACCCACCCAGTCTCAATTCACCATAGACTGGAAGACTGGATTAGAAAATATAATCCCTCACTTTGCTGTCTCAAAAAGAGCCAACCACACCACAAAAGTCATAAATTACCTTAAAGAAAAAAAGATGGATAAAGATATTCCAAGCAAATGAAGCCAGGAAATAAACTGGTATTCCTATTCTAATATCTGGCAAAATAGACTTCAAACAAAAATTAATCATAAGAGATAAAGATGGCTACCCATATTGATTAAAAAAGTCCATCAAGAAGAAATTTCAGTTCCAAACATGTTCACTAAATATAGGGTACCTGATTTCATAAACAAATAAACACTACTAGATCTAACTAGATTAACCAAGTATAATAATAGTAGGTGACTTTAATACCCCACTTTCACCAATATTGTACATCACCCCTACACAAATACAGCAAATACAAATAGATTCATGTTGTAGTCAGCTTCTTCTTGATGTCAGAAAACACCTGACCTAGAGAAGCTTGTGGGAGGAAAGGGTTTATCTTGGCTTACAGACTTGAGGGGAAACTCCATGATGGCAGAGGAAAATGATGACATGAGCAGAGGGTGGACATCACCTTCTGATCAACATCAGATGGACAACATCAGGAGGAGAATGTGCCAAACACTGGCAAGAGGAAGCTGGCTATAACACCCACATACCTGTGCCCAACAATATAAGAAGTCTGCATTTACCAAATTGCCACCAGCTGGGGAACAGCATTCAGAACACTTAAGTTTATAGGGGCCACCTGAATCAAAACACAACAATACATTAGATTTGAATGACATCATAGATCAAATGGATCTAACATTCATTTACAGAACATTCTATCCAACACTACAGAATATGCTTCTCCACATCTTATGATGTGTTCTCTAGTATAGGTCACATGTTAGGGCACAAAGCAAGTTCCAATAAATATGAGAAAATTGAAAGAATTCCTTACAATATATCTGACCAACAATGGACTAAAGCTAAAAATCAATAGAAAGACAATGTATTAAAATGCGTAAGCTTATGGAGAATAAAGAATATACTTTCAAATAATGAATGTGCCTCATTTTCAGTCTAAGCACTGTAAAAGAACAAAATATTTGCTCTGGGCACATGTCCATGAAACCAAAGACACCCAGGGAGGATACAGTCTTTTGGAGAACTATTACTGTGGCTTCATGCTAAAGTCTGCATGAGTACTTACTAGGGACAGACAAAGAACAGAGATGAGAAGAAGAAGGAATGTCAGGTTATGCTAAAGCTAATAAGGTGTCAATTAGCATAGACTAATCAATTCTGTAGGGAAAGTATGTTGTTTGAACAGGTCACTGTCAGTAAATATCTGTTTTTCTACAAAGCACTATAGGATCTTTTGACACAAGCAGCTTCCACATTACCACTGTGCTTTGTGCAGTACTGGCATCCTGCCCAACTGACTGTTATCATGTCTTCTTGGCTGTTCAGGAATCTCCAACATGAATGGATCATTGAAAAAAATTGGGAGGAAATTTAAAAACTCCTAGAATTGAAGAAAAATGAGAACAAAGCATAGCAAAACCTAAAAAATCCAATGAAGAAAGTCCTTAAAGAAAAATTTATAGCTGTGAGAAAAAAAATGATAGGAAGGGAATGGGAGGGCTAAATAGATGGCTTCGTGGTTAAGGCACTTGCCTGTGAAGCCTAAGGACTTGTGTTTGACTTTCCAGATCCCACATAAGCCAGAGGCACAAAGGCGAGGTAAACGCAAGGTCACAAATGCTGACTAGGTGGCACAAGCATCTGGATTTTGATTACAGGGGCTGAGACCCTGATGTACCAATTCTCTCTCTCTCTTTCTGTCTCTCTCTCTTTCTCTGTTGTTCTGTCCTCTAAAATAAAATAAAGAAAGAAAGAATTAAAAAAAGAAGGAGGATAGGCGAAGACTCAGTAGTAAAAGACACTTTTCTGCAAAGCCTTCATTCCCAGGTTCAATTTCCCAGTACCCAGGTATAGCCAGAAGCACAAAGTGGTGTATATATCTGGAATTTGTTTATAGTAGCAAGATGCCCTAGTGTACCCATTCACTCCCTTTCTCTGGGTTTATCTGTTTATCAAACAAATAGATAAATATATTTTTTTAAAAAAAGCAGAAAGTTTTCAAATAAATAGTTTAATGTTTTACCTGAAAGCCTGAGGAAAACAAGAACAAACAATTGTTTAAAAAGTAGATAAGAAGGTATATTTAAGACAAGGTAAGAACTTGATGAAACAGAAACAAAAACACAAAGAATCAATGAAATCAGGAGTTTTATTATATAAACAAAATTGACACTTAGACCATATAATAAAAACAGAGAGAAAATCCAAAGTAAAATTGGAAAGGCTGTACTGAAGAGCTATTTGCTCAGTCATGTCGATTGCTTTCACAATACCTAGGAAATAGAATCAACTTAGATGCTCTTCAACTGATGAACCTAGCATGACTATGATACATACACCCAATGGAGTTTTATACAGCTATAAAGAAACATGAAATGAGTAGGAAAATGGATGTATCTGGAACAGGTCATAAAGAATGAGGTAAAAAGCTCAGAAGCACAAAGGTCATATGTTCTCTCTTATATGTTGATCCTAGTTTCAATGTTCTTGATTAGTGGCTATGAGTTGGAGTGTCTATACAGGCCCAGATGTTAAAAAGAACCATGGAGAAAGATTTTTTGAGGACAAAGGAGAACATATGCAACAGGAAAGTTGCTGGGCATAAAACTGGAGGGAAAGGTTTAAGTTAGGATGATGCCTAAGGAATAATGGAGAGAAGGGAATGATTACAGGATGAATACAAACTAAAGATACTTGAGTCAGCCATACAGAAACCTATTTTGAAAGATTATATATATATATAAAATACATATAGAGATGTGTGTATTAGTGTTTGAACAAAGATCCCTAATGTGGCTGGAGAAAGCGATTTTCAGAAGCTATAGTTTATTAATTATAAATTAGCATGACAGAAATGAGATACTTCCCATTGGATTGATGATCAGGGAAATTACAGAGTTTCCTACAATAATATAATCTATTGCTATTGCTGTTTGTTTCCCACTAAAACTAGATAGTATGTCCCATTGCTGAAGACAACATAGATTTTCATTGCAGGACATAGAGAAACTGAACTAGAGCTAAGCTGGAAGCTTCCTCTCTGAAGCTTTCTTCATACCAGAAGGTGCTATGTAAGCTGCTGTGTAAAAAGCAGCTCTACCCAGCTGTGAACCCTATGCACTTCCCAACTTTCCTTCCAGGAAAGATATGCTCACTAGTGTAACAGTGGCACAAACTTTATGGAGGTCCACTCTATAGGAGGGATTTCATACCTGGCAATGTATACCTTACCAAAAGCTTATGGCTATGGACATTGGCCTTAGACAACCAATGAATAGCATGTCAAACTGCCTCCTAAATATCTATATTTGTTCCCATATATTCTAATGCTTAAATCCTTGATCACAGGAGTTTCTTTCTTTTTTATTTTTATTTTTCAAGGTAGTGTCTCATTTCAGGCTGACTTGGAACTCACTTTTCTCAATCCAGCCTCAAACTCAAGGTGATCCTCCTATCTCTGCTTCCCAAGTTCTGTGATTAAAGGAGTGCACCACCACATCTCGCACAGAATATTCTTATGACAATGGGCAGTGGATAATGCAGAGATGCATAGCTGGTAAAATTGCCAGGAATAAGTGACTACTGTGTGTTCAATCTCAAACAGGACATCTAAACATCCTTCCAAAGCTCAGGATACCTCATAGAAGATGGGACAGCAAGATTATAAGAGCAAATGATGGGGAGGAAGGTTATATAGCAATGTTATCTTGATGTGACCCAGACTTTATACTCATAAATTCATAAGAGCTATGGTTTCCAGCACAAGACAGAGCCTGTCAGTACATCACCATCAATGTTTGAAGACTACATGCAAACCAAGACTGCCCAGAGTAGCTAACAGTTGCTAGGAGAAAGGAATCCGGTATAGGCACTGACAAGTTGCCTATTCCACAGTAAATAATCTTCCATCCATCATCATGCAAGCAATCTTAATTTAACTAACTTGATTAAAATAAAAAGTCATGAAAGTAAGATGGGGATTAATAGGGAAGAATTGTGTTAATGGAAGAGGGACGGAAATAATAGAGGGCAATTGGGAAGGGGGATAAGATCAAAATCCATCATATACATGAATGAAAATATCCAAATGGAAAATTTAAATTAAAAACTTTAAAAAAAGAAATAGAAAAAAATTGGGTCAAATTATGGAGGGAATTTTCAAAGATGATAGATTCAATTTAAATGAGACGGTTTTTTTTCAATTATATTTTCAAAGCATATAAACTTTAATAATGATATCACTAGATAAGTGCTCACATAACAAACAGTTTTCTTAGTGCACATTAAATTGTGTTGCCTGACCACACAACTATTCTGCATGAAAGGTGAGTTGACTGTGTGTGTTACCATCATGGCAGGCCTAGGGATGTTTCTCTGTCTGACCTGATGGACAGCATGTTGTTTTGGAGCTATTTGGCCACAATATCCAGGCCTCTACAGGGAAGGGACAAGTTTCTAAGATAAGTCTTAGTTAAAAAGTTAGATGAACTTTTCTTATAAATAAGTGTATACAGATATTATCAGTAGTTACCAAAAATGAAGCTGGTGATAGCTGGACATGGTGCTGCAGTCTTAGCACTGGAGACTGAGGAGAGTAAGATTGCAAGCTTTAAACTAACCTGTGTGACACAGTAACATGGAGTCTTACAAAAGAAATGGAGGGCTGGAGAGATGGCTTAGCCAATAAGGTGCTAGCCTGTAAAGCCTGACTCAGGTTCAATTACCCAGTACACACATATGCCAGATGCAAAAGGTGGTGCATGCATCCGGAGTTCATGAGCAGTGGCTGGAGGCCCTGGAATGCCCATTCTTTCTCTTTCAAATAAATAAATTAAATAAATTAAAAAATAAACAGAGTTAGTTTGCTTTAAATTAATTTGACTGTATCTTAATGTTTAAAAAATGAAGGCTAAATCAAATACTGATGATTTCAGAATTGAGTTTAGAATAATGAGGCAAGGAGTAGAACTACTGCTCAATTCTCCAAGACCCACATTAGCCAGATGCACAAGGGGCACATGCAACTGGAGTTTGTTTGCAGTGGCTGGAGGTCCTGGCACACCCATTTTCTCTTTATCTGCCTCTTTCTCTCTATGTCTGTTGCTCTCAAATAAGTAAATAAAAATAAACAAAAAAATAAACAAATTTTTTTTAAATATCCTGAGCTTTGCTACCACAATAATAAGGCACAGCTTGCATACAGGAAAAGAGTAAGTGGCAGATATAGTGTTCCTGAGACAACACAGGAATTGGGTTTATTAGATAAAGGCTCTGAATCACTTAGTATGAACAAGTGAAAATGGATAAAACAATTTCATACATATTTTATGTGGAAAAGTATTAAAAAAATTAAAAACACACTAGAAAAGCATATAGGCAAAGTAGAAGATTGGGCAATAGAAGCATTAATAGATTGAAATCATTCAGTTTCAAGAACAGAAAGAACAGAGCTCAGAAACACATGGAACACTGAGACAGATTAACACAGGAATACTAAGAGTACCAGAAGATGAGAAAAATTATAAAAATAAAAAGAATGGTGGTGAAAAAGAATGGTTATAACCTTCCAAATCTGGTGAGGAATAGTAACCTACAAATGGAAGAAACTTGCCTAACTCTCACCAGCCTTCCAGCCTTCCCTGGACAGACACACCCTCAGTCCAAGGTCAAACTGCTGAGGAAAGGCAGAGAAGGCAAGGGGAGTAATTTCACACTTGAAAAGGGTTATCAGTGAAATTAGCAGTAGATTTTCATCAGAAACTAGGAGGGTCATAAGGCAAAGTGCTGAGCAAAATAATGTCAATCAATGAATGATAGTATCAATTGATAACTGTGATTAGCAAACCAATGTTTCAAAGAAGGACAAATAGAGACATCTCCAAGATCAGATCTATCAAAAACAAAACCTTCATGATGAAATGAGAAGACATTGAAAATCATTTTCAGTGTTAAGTACACATGAAAAGTAAAAGGGAAAATTTTTTAAATTGTGTATAATTTCATATTCATTTATAATTCTTCTGATTACAACTAAGCTATACAAATCAATAAATTAAAATATTATAGGCCTATCATGTATCATAATTTTATGTCAATATTAGCATAAAGTAAATATAAAGAAAATTTTAATGAATTTGAAAATAACTTGGCCCTAATCTGAAACAAAATTGTATTACAATACAGCATGAATTGTAATCCAAGTTCAGCCCCTAAGAAATAACTCAAAAATACAGAAAAGGGCCAGGCATTATGGAGCATGCCTTTATCCCAGCAATTGGGAGAGATAGAGGTAATAGGATTTCATGAGTTCATGAGTTTGAGGCCAGTCTGAGTCTACATAGTGAATTCCATATCAGCCTCAGCTAGAGTGAGACCCTACTTCAAAAGATTAAAAAAGAAAGAAAGAAAGAAAGAGAGAGAGAGAGAGAGAGAGAGAGAGAGAGAAAGAAAGAAAAGCAAAAAAGGGCTCAGCAGTTAAAGGCTTTTGCTAGGAAAGTCTGCTGGTCTGAGTTCAATTCCAAGCCATACATCTAAGCCAGATGCAAAATGTGGCACAAGGGTCTGGCTTTTGTTTGCAGTAGCAAAAGGCTCTGGGGTGCCACCCCCCACATGTATATAAATTTTTAAAAAAATACAGAAAAGATACAGTGTCAATAGAAACAACAAAAGAAATAGAAGCACCAGAGAGGGGGGGCACTTAAATGTAGAGAGCAAATGTCAAAATGGAGAAATAGATCCTATTTTATCAGTAAGTGTAAATGAACTAAACACTTCAATCAGAAGGTAGATATTTTCAAAATAAATGAAAATAACCTCCAATTATATGCTGTCTACATCATGGCTGGTTGGATACAAAACATGTTCAAAGCTAACAGAAGAAAAATATGTATGTGTAAAGCACAAGTGTGGTCACTGTACTACTATGAGAGAAAATAGGTCTACAAACAAAAACTGTTACTCAAGACAAAATTATCTCCAAAATATTAAGGAAAATGTTATAATATAAATCCCAAATGGATTTTAAATATTTTTAATTATTTATTTGACACACACACACAGAAACAGAGAGAGAGAGAGAGAGAGAGAGAGAGAGAGAGAGAGAGAGAGAGAGAATGGGCATGCCAGGGCCTCCAGCCCCTGCAAACAAACTCCAGATGTGTGTGTTGCCTCGTACATCTGGCTTACATGGGTCCTGGGGAATTGAACCTAGGTCCTTTGGCTTTACAGGCAAACGACTTAACTTCTAAGCCATCTTTCCAGCCCCTTAAATCAATTTTAAACACCAGCACATACACAGACATATTTAGGGTTCCTTCTGTGACGATTGTACATGAAACTTAGATAACCAAAATTTCCCCAGAAACATGGAAATTTATATTATCGGGAAATATGAAGCATATGTAATGCATATCAAGTAAATAACAGTGAGGATTATAAACCCATGATTAAAAACAATTCAAGATTTTTCATCTAGATAATTTTATCATCAAATAAAGACGTTATCCATAATTATAGTTTCCCATGGATCCAAAAGTTATATTGTTATTTCTCTAACATATATGAATAATAAGGCAGAAGTAAACAAGCTTTAAATGTATAGGTTATGTTTTTTTAACACTATAGCCTGAATCAGAAAAACTGTCTACAGGTGCTGAGGAAAAAGCATGAATGTGATCCACCATTTGCCTCTACTTCACAATGGTATCCATGGTTTGGCCTTTGGGTCCCCACCTGCAGCTGCTCAGTGATAGAGTTATGTCCTAGAAACAAATGAACAGTGTGAGTGAATAATAAGATCCAGGGACTCTCAGATCAAGAGGGGTATTCGTCCAGAGAGTCAGTGCCAGCTCTAGGTTACTACTTAGCCATCATCTTTGGCCATCAAACTTCAAAATTCAGCCATATCTTGTATTTGCAGTACATGTGAAAAGCAACCACAACAACATGTGTGTAACCGTCATCAGCTACGATTTCTGCTGGCTGAGATGGGTGATCTTTATCCCTCATCCCTAATGGAACTGAGACCCTGAGCATCACAATTTCCCATAGTGTGATGACTCTGGTGTCACTTACTATCACATATGTAGTACAGGCGATATCCAAACGGATGGTGTGGCTTTCGTGTATGTTCTTCTCTGCCTTTGTTATACAAAGTGAGTACCATTTTCTTCTGATCACCAAGATGGGTCATGTGTGATAGGATGATAGCCCATGTCCTTATCTAGTAGTCACTTGACATAAGGATCCTGGAGTGATTGTATGGTAACAGTATCAAGTATAGAAGGATTCCCATGGGGAATTTGAGAGAAACTGTCTCTGCACTGGGGCAAACAGCCTAGTGTTGTTGATGCAGACTCATCAGTGAACTTGTAAGGAAATTGCTTGGTATAGAAGTGTGAGAATTACAATAATGGAAAGTTTAAAAAGTAGGAGGCAGTTCCCTTTCAAGATGTATCGGTGGTTGGTTTTGTCTTTATAGCCTGTTTCTCCTTATGCAATACATTATATGGCATGGAGGGCATCAGATTTGATCATGTCTGTGTTAGTTCTCAGGCTAGTTGCTATTCAGGCTATGGCCATCTGACAGGCATCTACTGTGACAGTGATCCAAAATCTTCTCCCTGCGGTTCAGGAACTAGACAACCTGATTGTAAGCACTGCGTATGAACTGCTTATTAACTAAGGGTGCCTTCTCATGAGGCAAGAGCCACTTTCATTTGTAAAGGCTTTAAAGGGAAAGTTCTGAAACACATCACACTGACTGTGGTATTGATACTAATAACCCACATGAATAAATCTTTTGGCCACAGGATACTCCAACTGACTCAGTGCCCCTCTCTCAAATTTAACCTTACAATCTATACTTGAGTTTATTTCTCATCTCCCTATGGCAACAACAGGTATGAATTCATGAATGGTTAAATTTAAATGGTGCTCAGAACCCACAAATCTTGTATTTCTTGTTAATTCCTGTAAATTAGGTGTTGTAGAAGTTATTTTGTCATTGCTAGGTCAATTCCCCTGGCTAGAAGCAGCTGATGGGAAGAAAAGGCTTATTTGAGATTACAGTCTTGAGGGGAACTTTCATCATGGTGGGGAAAGCATGGCAGGAGCGTTTCAGCAGGGCACCACATTTGGTCACAGCAGTAGGAAGGAGCGGCAAGAGAGAGCAAGCCAGTTTTAACAAGGGGCCAGACTCTAAAGTCCTAAGGCCCTCCCTGCAGTGACCACTTCATGCAGCAAGACTCCACCTTTCAAAGGCTCCACCACTTTCCCAAATTGTAAGGCCTCCAGTTCTTTCTTCTATTTTACTTTTATTCACATTCCTTATTTATATCTCCTCTTAAGGCTCTGTTCCTTTCTTGGATCTTCTGCCGTCACTTAAACTCTTTATGTCCCATATCCCATCTACTTTTCTGGAATCATATATCCCTCTCTATATATTTCTCTCATATACAGACATATATATATATATATATATATATATATATATATATATATATATATATATATATATAATTTGATCTATTTTTAAGGAACTGACAAGTGGACCCAATGTACATGGTTGCTTCATCAATCTATTGACTTCTGAACAGAATTATTCTCTATAAGATTGACAGCATTAATCTGAGACACATATCCAAAAATAACACAAGAGTCATGAAACAAATTAATACAAATGTCACACATAAATTAACATGTAAATCCAGAGCCTTTGGAAATGGAGCTGGAGGAGAGGAAGATGGATGCTTTATCTTTTAATGCTTCCTGTAACAGCCTCAGATGATACACAGTGAAGTCCCTATGTCTCTGACAAGAATGCATCTGATCACCATACCTGATTTTAACCTATACTACACAGCCATAGTAACACAAACAGCGTGGTACTGGCACAAAAGCAGACTTGTAGATCAATGGAACAGAATAGAGGACCCAGATGTAAGTCCAGGTAGCTATAGCCATGTGATAGTCAGCAAAAATGCCAAAAATACTGATTGGAGAAAAGACAGCCTCTTCAGCAAATGATGTTTGGTAAACTGGATATGTGTCTGTAGAAGGATGAAAGTAGATCCTTCTCTCTCTCCATGCACAAGAATTAAGTCCAAATGGATTAAAGACCTTAATATCAGACCTGAAACTCTGAAACTGCTAGAGGAAAAGTAGGGAAAACCCTTCAGCATATTGGTCTTGGCAAAGACTTTCTGAATATAACCCCAATTGCTCAGGCAATAAAGCCACAGATTAACCACTGGGACCTCATGAAATTACAAAGACTTTGTATTGCAAAGGACACTGTGAATAAAGCAAGAGGTAACCTACAGAATGGGAAAAAAATCTTTGCCAGCTATATATCTGATAGAGGATTAACATCTAGGATATACAAAGAACTCAAAAAATTAAATAATAAGAAATCAAACAAGCCAATTAAAATATGGGCCATAGAACTAAATAGAAACTTCTCAAAAGAAGAAATACAGATGGCATATAAAGCATCTAAAAAAATGTTCTACATCCCTAGTCATCAGGGAAGTGCAGATTCAAACTGTGTGGATATTCCATCTCACTCCTGTCAGATTAGCTACCATCATGAAAACAAATGACTATAAATGCTGGTGAGGATATGGAAAAAGAGGAACCCTTCTACACTGTTGGTGGGAATGCAATCTGGTCCAGCCATTGTGGAAATCAGTGTGGAGGTTCCTAAAACAGCTAAAAATATATCTATCATATGACCCAGCTATAGCACTCCTAGTCATATATCCTAAGGACTCATCTCATTACCTTAGAGATACTTGTTCAACCATGTTTATTGCCACTCAGTTCACAATAGCTGGGAAATGGAATGAGCCTAGATGTCCCTCAACTGATGAGTAGATAATGAAGATATGGCACATTTACACAATGGAGTTCTACTCAGCGGTAAAGAAAAATGGAGCTATGAAATTTTCAGGAAAATGAATGGATCTGGAAAGGATTATAGTAAGTGAGATAACTAGGGCCCAGAGTGCCAAGTGTCATATATTCTCTCTCATATGTGGATCCTAGCTACAGATGATTGGGCTTCTATGTGAGTAGGAAGAAAATTCAGTAGCAAAGGCCAGTAAGCTAGAAAAGAGATATAAAGTGAAGAGAAAGGAAGGGAAGGGGGTACTTAATAAGATGGTATTTTATATATGTAAGTAGAGCAATATATTAATGGGGGTGAAAAGGCCCAAGTAAGGTCAGGGGAAGAGATTGAATAAAGGAAAGGTGGAAGGAGGGCTAATCAAAATCTAAGAGGATATAAATAAATCACATGGAAACCTACTTTTTTGGACAATGGAACACTCAGGAGCTGTGGATTGTTACTAGAAAATTTTCAGTGCCAGGGATGGGATACCTTCCAGTGAGGTGTTGGCCAGGGAGGTCCCTGATGTCACCAAAACATTACAGGCCATTGACAAGCCCCTTGGTTTTCCACCAGAAATAAATGGTAAGACCCTATTGCTAAAGACTCCACATACTTGAGCTGCAAAGCCACTGAAAATTCCTGCTGGAACTGAGCTGATAACCCCCTCCATGTAGACCAGCTGACAGAAAGCTGGAAGAAGCCATTCTGCATTCAGTTCAATGGGAGAGAGAGAAATCACCAATGAAGATACTCAACAGTGAACACTGCAAGCCTGGAGGCTGTGTACTGTTGGGGTGGGCTTATGGGTGTTATAGCCAGCTTCTTCTTGACTGTGTTTGGCATATTCTCCTGCTGATGTTGTCCAGAAGGTGATGTCCACTTCTGCTCATGTCATTGTTTTCCCCTGCCATCATGGAGCTTCCCCTCAAGTCCGTAAGCCAAAATAACCCCCTTTTTTTCCCCACAAGCTACTCTTGGTTGGGTATTTTCTGCCAGCAATGCATGCAAACCTGATTGAAACACCCACCAAGGCCTGGGGAATTTTGCAGAAGAGGGGGCAGAAAGATTGTAGGAATCATATGTAGGAGTGTCATGCCCAAGGGCACTGCCTCCCCCCAGTAACTGACTGCTGCTCCCATAATGCATAAACCTCAACCTTATGGGGAATACCAGCAAACCTACTGAGGAGGGCCCCCTGAAGAATGGGGGTAGGGAGGAAGGAAAAGATGGTACCAACCCATGATATCCATATAAAATATTTTTTTAGTAATAAAAAAATGTTAAAAATGAAATAAAATACTATAATTTCTGATTAAATTTTCTGATTGTGCAATGAATGATTCCAGATAAAAGCATAAGTAAGATAAAATGTTTTTACATTTGTTAGAAATAATCTGCCTGACAATAAGTTCCTCTTGGTTGGCTGTTAGGACAGATGATAAAAGTCAGTTTGTTTCATGCTCTGGATTTAACTGTTACAATGTCTTTTGATATATATTTTTTCACCCCTACTAGTTTTATTCTCAAAATCCATAACCAAACAATAAAAAGGACTAAAGAAGAAATTTGCATGATAACTGTGCATTTGTTATGGATTTATTTATTTTACAAAGAGGGAAAAAGAGAGAGAGAGAGAATGTGTGTGCCAGGGCCTCCAACCACTGCAAACAAACTCCAGATGAGTGCTCCCCCTTGTGCATCTGGCTAACAAGGGTCCCAGGGCATCGAACCTGGGTCCTGTGGCTTTGCAGGCAAATGCCTTAACCACCAAGCCATCCCTCCAACACTTGTTCTGGATTTATATGTTTATTCAAAGCATCATGTATCTTATCACTGACTTAACAAAAGCTGATAGAGTTTCCATCTACAGTACTAATTTAACATCACCTAATAATGGCATAGTCACTGAATTGACATGTAACAGACTAATTTAGTCAGTGGTAATGTTTCCCAAAGAATCCTGTTTTTATCTGATTTTCCCCCATTGAAGTTGAGAAGCTCTGTCTTCCTGTTTACTATGGGAACAATTTATAGTGGATGACATGCTGTGGCAGGATGGAGGAGCCTTGAGAAACTTACTGCTAGTATCTCCTCACAACCTCTTACTTGCATCACAAAGATAGGTGAGTATACTTATATCATAGAAATGGTTAAATGGTGAAAATTGCCTTATTTTTAGGCAAATCAGTTAATGACCTCATTGTGTATTGCAGTTGGGGGAGGAAAATATAATGTAAGCATCTTTAAATTTAAAACACAAATAAATTCAGAAACTGATGACTAAGAAAATACTAAATTTCATAATTTCATTAATAGATTAAAATATATACAGAGTGTCATTTTTTTTTTTTTGGCTGAGTGAATGAAGGTTTTCTGAGCAATTACATTTAGAATGCTTCAGATAATTTGAGCCTTATTATTGACAATTTGGTAAAGAAAATGAGTTACAATGTTTACTTGGTATACAGTATGCTTTATATTGCTAAATCACAAAGCCAGAAGTTCATATATTGTGTTTGAACAAATCTTTTACAATTTGTTTTTTAAAGTTTATTAGTCTGTCACATGTCTGCTGTTTCATTCACCATTATAAGTACAAGATGAGAGAAGAGGAAACATCAAAAGAAAAATTATCTTATTTTATAAATTCACTGATTTTTCTTTCTTTCTTTCTTTCCTTTTTTTTTTTTTTTTTTTTGAGGTAGGGTCTCGTTCTAGCCCAGGCTGATCTATAATTCACTAGGAAGTTTCAGGCTGACCTCAAACTAACAGCGATACTGCTACCTCAGACTCCCAAGTGCTAGGATTAAAATCATGTGCCACCTTGTCTATCTTTACTGATTAATTTTGAGTTTATTTTTCAGTCTAAAAATGTGAATTTATTTAGCATAAGACAAATACCTTAAGCTGATAAAATGAGAACAATAGACATATATTTTGAACAAGACACAAAATACTTTGAATTCTAATTGAGTACAAACCTATAATCCTTACTTATGCTAAGAATAGTTCTGCTGGATGCGTCATCCAAGTAGAGCAATCACTCAAAACTTAGATTGTATATCAGGTTCCAGAAAAGAATATATTAGCAACTAATCCACAAAGCTATGGTCACTGTGGACTCATCCATCTGCTGCTTCTTTTCTTTAGCAATAAAGCTCTTCAGCTGTGACAGTAACTCGATAGAAGTAGTCTTACTTCAGCAATCTCCAATCTTGGGTAGAATATTCTAAATACACATATCTTCCCAAAAGCATCGACTTTAAGTAGTTCCAGTTTTACCTTTTCTTTAACATTTTATTTCATTTAAGATGTCAAGTTAATCCAGCAAACCACTCATTTCATTTATTATAGTAAGGTTGTAAAGCAGAATCAACAATCAATTAACAATCATTTTGAAAAAAATTAGCATCTTTCCAATTGCTTCCAGAAATTATTTTAATTGATCATATTTAGTCTTTTTCAAGAATGAACTTAAAAATAAACATCCCAGAGTAAAGGGATTGCTCAGTGGTTAAAAGCACATGCTTGCAAAGCCTGATGGCCAGAGTTCAATTCTCCAGTGCTCATATAAAGCCAAATGCAAAAATGGTGCATGCATATGGAATACATTTGCAATGGCAAGAAACCCTGGTGTGCCCATATTCTCTCTGTGTTCCCCTTTCCCTTTTTTCAAATAAATAAATAAATAAATAAATAAATAAATAAATAAATAAATATTTTTTAAAGTAAAAAGTAAAAATTTGATCAGCACGGTACATATTTGCAATTCACTTTTCATGAACTCATTGAGTGCATTAACTTTACAAGAAATTAACAACAATTTCTAGTTTAACTAGGTGCAATAATAATGAATACTATTTTGGAGTTCCAACAAACCACAAAAGGGTATCACTCCAAATTAAATGCAGTATTTCAGAGAAGCTAAACCACATTGAATTACAGCTGTGTGTTTAAATGATTGGTGAAAATGTCTGATCAAGGCAGGTGTGTTGCTTTGAGTGTAAAATGCCTCCATTGTCTCATGTGTGTGAATTTTTAGTCCCCAGTTTGGCTACTGCTTGGGAAGGTAGTGAGCCTTTAGTAGATGGAGCCTTGATAAAGGAAGCAGGACACTTGGGGTGGGCCTTGGGGATTCCTGCCTGCCAATGTGACAATGTGACAGGATTACTTCCCAACCCTACCTTACTGCTCTAGTTGTGACTTACTCTGTCCTCTGGGACTGTAAGCCCAAATCAATTCTTTCCTCTTTTTAAGTTGCTTCTGGTCAGGTATTTGTTCACAGCAATAACAAAGGATCTGATATATCAAGTGTATTTATGACCCAAGGTAACAAGAAAAGAGACAGGTCATAGTGTCTATCAAAGAGCACCATCCAGAAAAGAAATCAAGGGTTGCATTTGCCACCATGTGATATAATATTTCATTTCTTTCAACATCATGTCTATGTTGCTGTAATTTCTTTCTGTTTTCCATTACTTTGTAAATTTGGGGAAGTATATAGCCAGCAAAGTTGGCAGTTAAATGTGAATCCCCAAGAGTGTCAAACCAGTTTAAGACTTCTGACACTGGTTTACTCTCATTTCATTAAATTTGACTATAGATAAGGACGTTCCCTCACAGCCCCAAAGACTAGAATTCTGGAATGTTCCTTTGGTAATTGGAATGTAAGTATATGCCTCTTATAGCCTTAGGTCCTTTTGTTGAGCTTCCTACTTAATCTTCAGCAGGCAGAGCCCTGCTGTAGGAGATGTGTCACTCTGTCTTTAGCAGGCAAGAGCCCTGTGGAGATGTGTGTTGGGGGAGGGGGATCTTGAGTCCAGCCCTACTAAGTGTGTAGAGAGATAGCTGGAGCTTTGGCTGCTTGTGCTTGCTGGTGCTAGATTTTGTCTTTGTGCTACTGATGTATGAAAGTGAGCCAGCTTCTTCCACCATGATGGAATCTACAAGTCTGAAATAAACCCTTTTCTTTCATAAGCTGCTGCTGGTCAGGTGTTTGTCCCAGCAATGAAAAAGGTAAATGTAATAGTTCTAGAGCTAAGGAAAGTACTGTAACTAATGCAGAAGCAGAAAAATGTGACACCCATCATAACTCCTGTAACAAAAACCAAATTAATAAGAGAAAACACAGCACATCTATCCAATCAATGCTTTATGTGGCATTGAAGCCTGCAGAAACAGTGACAAAAAATAAATAAGGAAGTGCATCTTTATGTTAAGATTCAACTAAGAATGGAAGCTATTCAAAACTGTGACGACAAAAGGGTATGATCTATATACTAGACTAAAGGTGGCAACCAGCAGAACTGTCCCTTCAGCTTCTTCATAAGGAGTCTGGACTACAAGTGTCTCCATAGAGGACACCTGAAGGGCTTCAAGGGAGAAGGAAGTAGTTCAGATAGTACCTGTCTCTGACTTGATATCTGGCAAGGAATTCAAGTTTCTGTGGACCACCAGTAAAAGAGGAATTCTGGTTTCTACAACTTTTTGGTAGGTATTTATTAAGACATAAATTTCTGAAATAGCAAGATGGTTAAGTTATATTTCAAATAAAGATACACAATCCACATATATTTAAAGAATCATCATAGTCAGAAGCCAGCTCATCTGGTCGATAATCTTTTGAGGTGACAGAATCAAAAATGGCATAAGTAGGCTATAATACCTTCTGCCATTAATGGCTATCTGTGCAGAGACATGAGTCCATCTATACCTGTGCAAAATAACCCTAAACACCCCATTCTTTCCATGCAGCCAACAACCAGCTTCCCACATGCTTCCTAGAATTACCCCTATACTAATTAGCAAGAGGAAGATATGGGCCTCCAGGCAAGTCTAGAGCTGCTGGACCCTTGCTGCTTGATTGGCCAATTCAGTTATTTCTCTTTGGTACTAACCATTGGTTTCTGTGTACATCAGGCAATGCATTGTGGCTCAGTATCAATTTTGAAGGAGAAAAGAGATGAGCTATAACAGGGTTCTTTTAACAAAAACTTTTTTTGTTTTTGGTTTCATAGGCTGCTCAAGACATTCCCCTCCCCAAAGTTTAAAAAACAAAATACATTCTTTTCATTGGAACTCAAGACACCTGACTAACCCTCCAGCTCATTTTCCATTAGTTACTTGCTTCCCCAATCCCATCTAGTTTTAGTATGACCTTAGTGGAACAATGAATAGATCTTCACCAGTTTTACTACACATGTCTTTACTATTGGCCATCTTGGTAATCGCTACATAGGTTTTTAGGTGTTTGGAGGAGTCTTATTTAGTACACATCAGTTAAAGCCATTGGTCCCTACACTTAGACTTGCACAAGGGCTTAATAAGTGACCTTTTGGTACCAGAGGGCTCAGACTCTTGTAGGTAGGCAGACATTAGCAGACTTGAAGACCACTGAAGGATGGACCCTTCCTCCTATTTTCCCAGTAATATTAGGAATGGAAACATTCAGCCCTCTGGCAGATTTACAAATCATATGAAAGGAAGGAGACTAGAAGCATCAAGGCTGTTGTTGAGGGAAAGCTAATTTGGTTTTACCTGTGGTCCTGTGTGAAGACATGGCATTCTAAACATAACATTATGGTCCCTCCATTAAGAGTTACTGCAACTAAGCCTGTTGATACCTCGCCAAGAGACCATATTTTGCCTACTAAGGATTTGGCAAGAATAATTATCCCTTAAATTAAATAATGAACCTTAGCCCTGCAGAAACCCCATCCTCATTGTAGTTGCTCAAGATCTGGACTGCTGAGCCTTCCTGTGTTGCTCAATTCATAAAGTATAACATTTTTCCTTTTTTTTTTTCTTTCTTTCTCTTCTCCAGATGACAGCCAAACTCCTAGGCATACTTTCCCTGAAACTTTGGGACTTTTCCACCTTTTTCTCAATAAATCTCCCTGGCCTTGTGCTTCATCATCTGGGTGCCTAAAGTTTTCATGGTCATGAGAGAAAGGCCTGGACAGTATGAAATCCTGTAACAGTTTGGAACTCACACCAAGGAACTGAGCACACCCACTTTGTCTAACTCCTTTTGATCTGCAATGCTTCCTCTGTTCCTATGTTCTAAACCACACTTTCAAAGTTTTCACTTCTCACTGCCTAAGCTCCATTCTAAGTTTCTAAGCACATATTTCCTGGTCTTTTTGGTGTACTTGTAATCATGTTATGTTTTTCTTTATTGGTTGTTTTACCACATGGTGGGCTATCAATGGCACTAAGTTTCACAGTATTATCTCTTTGGACTTTGCTCACCACTCTTATATACACCCTCAGAGTTAGAGACAACTTGACTAAAATTTATGGAAAGTAAAGGGAACAACGTGTCCAAAACCTGCATCCAATTTGGTGCTAGTAGGTTATAAGAAAACACCTGAACAAAATGATTACCACTTATCACATGTGCTGTGCTCACAGGGCATAATATCAAGGTCTCTAGTTACTTTGTTTATTAGCGGGTTGAAAGTGTCACACAAAGCTGGTGAGAATTTAAATCAGGACTATCTATTTTATCAACAGCTTCATTTATAAAGGACTCACAGTCAGGGCCATGACATGGGGTCCCATCATTGGAGAACTTTCCCCTACCAGTTTTTTTCTAGTAATGGGACAGATATGCACATATCTGTTGTTGCCAGAAAGAGTTCAGACTCATCAGTCATCATGGTGGTGGCCATGTGGATAGATGTTCATAGCATCAGGTGAAATAGGTAGGGACTAACTCTGCTGCTCAAAAGCAAATTGTGTAGGGCTGGCTGGTGTGTGGTGGTGGGGGATGAAAGAGAGAAAAAATAAGGGGCGCCTGAGGGCAGAAGGCACAGGTACTATATTTCCTTCAGTTTGAAGGCCCCCACCAGCCAGTCTCCTCCTTCCCCATGGGTATACTGACCCCTCCAACATTATAACTGCTCTCCTTGCTGCCAACTAGAAGCATTCTTTTTTAATTACTATTTATTTGTTTATTATTATTATTTGAATTTTATTATTATTATTGTTTCATATTAACAACTTCCATGATTATAAACAATTTCTCATGGTAATGCCCTCCCTCCCCCCACTTTCCCCTTTGAAACTCCATTCTCCATCATATCCCCTGCTCCACTCAATCAGTCTCTCATTATCATTTGGCTCTATGAATTTTTTTATTTCTTTTTTGATTTCTTCATTGACCCATTCATCATTTAGTAGTACATTGTTTAGTTTCCAAGATTTTGTGTGTGCTCTATAGCTTTCCTTGCTATTGATTTGTAGTTTGATTCCATTGTGGTTAGATATAATGAAAGGAATTATTTCAAATTTTCTGTATTTTCAACATGTGCCTTGTGTCCTAATATATTGCCTATTTTAGTGAATGTTCCATGTGCTCCTGAAAAGAATGTGTATTCTACAACATTTGGATGAAATGCCCTGTATATATCTGTTAGGTCCATTTGTTCTATGACCTCATTTAATCCAGATGCCTCTCTGTTTATTTTTTGCCAGGATGACCTGTCAATTGATGAGAGTGGGGTGTTGAAGTCACCCACTACCACTGTATTTGGTGTTATCTGTGACCTTGGTTCTAATAGCATTTGTTTGATGAAGCTGGGAACTCCCATGTTAGGTGCATATATGTTTAGGATTGTAATGCCCTCCTGTTGCAGTGTGCCTTTAATCAATATAAAGTAACCTTCCTTATCTTTCCTAATGTTGGACTGAAGTCTACCTTGTCAGATATTAGGATAGCAACCCCTGCTTCTTTTCTAGGCCCATTTGCTTGAAATACTGTTTCCAACCTTTCACCCTAAGATAGTGTCCATTCTTTGTAGAAAGGTAAGTTTCTTGGAGGCAACAAATTGAAGGATCCTGCTGTTTAACCCAGTCTGCAAATCTATGTCTTTTGAGAACCAAAGTTTTTTTAAGGTTAGGCTTCATTGTACCCTACCTTGGGCCCTTCTTTTCAGGTTCACCCCCCTGTAATCCTGTTGAGGGTTGTATATTTTATTTTATCTTCAAGGAGAAAGGTTTCTATGGTGCCAGTTCATTTTGGGATTACTTTTGTGTTTATTTCCCACCCCACCTTCCATTTTCCCTCCCCCACAGATCTTTACATCCCCATTGTCTGGGCCTCAAGTTGCTTATCTGGTATGCCAACAACTCAAGCAGACCCAAATCAGGAAGCATGTATGGATGAGATCATGTGGCATTTGTCTTTCTGTGATTGTGTCTGTTTGCTCAGTCTGATCTATTCCAAGTACATCCATTTTCCTACAAATTTCATTGCATTGTTTTTTTAATCACAACTTTGTTATCTATTTGTCCAATGAATTGAGCAGCTATAAACAAAGTTGAGCAAATATCTCTGTGGTGGATCATAGAGCATTTATGGTAATTACTAGGTCTATTGGTAGTTCTATATTCATGTTTGTTCAGGAATCTCCATGTTGATTTCCATAGCAGTTGTATAAGTTTGCCTTCCTACCAACATTGAATGAGGTTGCTTCTTTTTTTGGGGGGGGGGATTAAAGGTGTGTACCACCACACCCAGCATTATTTATTTTTTAATATGACATAGCTGAAAATGGCAGAAGAAATGACAACACTAGAAAAAAAAATCACCTATGTCATTCCTAATGAGTTAAAAGCTGGATTATAATATAAATGAAAGGCTGTTGGACACTTGAAAATATATCAGTTCACTTCCTTATGTGACCCAAATGAGACATTTGTCACCTTGCAGAACCTGAGTTTGAATGCATCTCTACATCTACCAGTTTACAGGAAATGTGGGTGGCAGTGGGGCACAGTGGGACTACAAGGACCTAATTGAATGAATCTAGGACATGAGAAATTCTAGGACAAATGACTTATCTGTTTTTTCCAACAAGTGGCCAAATGATAATAATAATAATAGGGGACTGTTAAGTATTGTTAAATTGTTATGAACAATATGTAATGTAGTAACATTGTTTTGATCCCAACTCAGACTAATCAGCAGACATTTTGTGGTATTGAAATTTGTGCATCACTTATCATCACATGATATTTGGTAATAACTAGAATTACTGTTAATTGTTGACTGAAAGTGGTACTGGTGTCACATACCTAAATTCTTTACAGTCTTCTTGAGGGATTTGCTCAATTCCTTAACATTTACATCAAGAAGACAGTGAGCTCATAGTTTTCTTCACACTTCCACACAATCTTCACTCATTTTTCAAATAGCTGAGCTGGTAACAATTCTGTCTCACAGGAGATGGATCCACAATCAGTCATTCCTCATGCTGGCCATCTGGAAGATTATTCTGGTGCTTTTGAAGAAATGGCTGTGTTGCTATCTGTGATGGTTGCTAAATAAATGAGATTTCTATGCAGCACGTGCTGATACTGCACGCACTCGTTTGCTCAGCCCTTGTTCTGATACTCCACGATACAGCGGATCAGCTGGTCATTCTCCTCCAGGAGCCGCTGGACTATGTCCTAATTGATCTTCGCTGTGCCTTGCAGCCAGGAAGGCGCGAAGATGACCTACATGGTTAGCATCCAGGCCACACCCGCCCCAGGAGCCGCTGGGCCCCGCACATTGCTAATGACCCATTGTCTGCTCAGCCAAGTCCTGCTGTGTGTGTGTGTGGGGGGGGGGGTGGAGACATGGCCTTGGCGTTGATTGGATCCGCCAGCCTGTGGGCGGGTAGTAACTTGTGATTGGCTGTGAGAGCGCAGCGCCCCAGCCAAGGTTTCTTCTTTCCCCACATCCTTGCCAACATTTGTTGTCATTTGATTTTTTTAAAAATATTAATTTTTAGAGATGGAGAGAGACAGAGAGAGAGAGAGAGAGAGAGGGAGGATATACCAGGGCCTCTGGCCACTGCAAATGAATACCAGAAGCTTACACCACCCTGTGCATCTGGCTTATATGGGTTTAGGGGAGTCCAACCTGGTTTCTCGTGTTTCATAGGCAAATGACTTAACTGCTAAGCCATCTCTCAAGCCCATGTTTGTTTGTTTGGTTGGTTATTGTTACATGTTTGGTTTTTGAGGTAGAGTTTCACATTTACCTAGGCTGCCCTGGAATTCACTATGCAGTCTCAGAGTGGCCTTTAACTCACAGTGAACCTCCTACCTCTGCCTCCCTAGTGCTGGGATTAAAGGCACGCACTACCCCACCCAGCCTTACAATTGATGTTTTAATGATTGCCGTCCTTACTGGAATTAGGTGGAATGTCATAGTTGTTTTAATTTTCATATCCCTGATGGTTAGGGATGTTGAACATTTTCTTAAGTGTGTGTTAGCAATTTGTATTTCTTTCTCTGAGAACTTCCTGTTCAGTTCTCTACTTTACTTTTTGAGTAGAATGTTTGAATTTTCATTGTTTAGTGTTTTGAGTTCTTTGTAGATTCTAGATATTAGGCCTCTGTCAATGGTATACCTGGCAAAAATTTCCCCCCACTCTGTGGGTAATCTATTGGCTTTGCTTGTGGTATGTTTGACTGTGGAAAAGCTTTTTTTGCTTCATGAGATCACATTGATTGAGAACTTGTTTAATTTCCTGGGCTACTAGGGTATTTATTAATCAGGAATTCCTTACCCACTCTTATACTGTGGAGAGTTCCTCCTACTTTTAATTCCAGTAGTTGAAGAGTTTCAGATCTTACATTGAGGTATTTAATCCATCTGGACTTGATTTTTGTGTATGGTGAGATGGATGAATCTATTTTCATTTTTCTACATGTAGTTATCCAATTTGTCCAGCACTATTTGTTGAAGATGCTGTCTTTTCTCCAGTCTACAATATTTGCAACTTGTCAAAGATCATGGAGCTATAGCTACTTGTCCTAAGGTCTGGGTCTTCAATTCTTTTTCATTGATCTATATTTCTGTTTTTATGCCTGTTTAATACTGTTTCTTCTTTTATTTTTATTTTGTTTTTATTATGGTTTGGAGTATAGCTTTTGCTCAGGTATGGTAAAACATGCAGATGTGTTTCTTTTGCTATGGACATGTTTGGATATCCAAATCCTACTGCCTTCCCATATGAATGTTTAGATGATTTTTCTGTCTCTATGAAGAATGATGCTGGAATTTTGATTGATATATTAAATCTCTATATTCCTTTTGGTAGAATTGCCATTTTCACAATATTAATTCTACCTATCCAGTAGAGAGGAGGTCTTTCCTTCTTCGCAAGTCTTCCTATATTTCTTTCCTAAGAGGTTTTATGTTTTCATTATATAGGTCTTCTATATCCTTGGTTACTGCTATTTCAAGGTATTTAATTTTTATGTGACTATTGAAAAGGGGCAGTCTCACTGATTTCTTTCTGTGTATATTTGCCCTTTGCATATAGAAAGGCTACTGACTTATGCATTGAGTTTGTATCCAGCCAATTTCCTCAAGGAATTAGTCACCTTTAGAAGTTTAAAGATGGAGACTTTTGGGTCAGTTATGTATAGGATCATGTCATCTGCAAATAGGCCTAAATTGACTCCCTTCTTTATAATTTATATCCCTCTTATTCTGTATCCTTTCTTATTTCTTGGGCTAGGACATCTAGTACTATGTTGAAGATCAGTGGTGAGAGTGAGCACCCCTGTCTTGTTCCTGATCTCAGTGGGAACCCCTTGAGTCATTCTCCATTAAGTATTATTTGGACTTTAAGTGCTTTATATATAGCCTTTATTATGTTGAGATATAAGCCATCCATGTCTACTCTCCCGTGTTTTGATCATGAAGTGATGTTGCATTTTTTCAAAGGTCTTCTCTTCATCAATTGAAATGATCATGTGGTTCTTGTGATTAAGCTTATTTTTGTGGTGTATTCCATATGCTGGACAATCCCTGCATCCCTGGTATGAATCCTGCTTGATCAATGTGGATAATGCTTTTGTTGAATTTAGTTAGTGAGAATTTTGTTCATGATCTTTGCATCTAAGTTCATCAGTGATATAGGCCTATACTTTTGTTATATTGTTATATCTCTGTCTATTTTTGGTATAAGGGTGATGCTAGCTTCATAAAAGGAGTTGGGGGGAATTTCCAGTTTTCCCATTATGTGAAACATTTTGAGAAAAATTGTCTTCAGTTCTTCAATGAAGGTTTAATAGAATTTGGCCAAAAAGTCATTCAGTCCTAGACTTTTTTTTTTTTTTTGTACCTTCCAGATTATCCAATTTTGTGGAGTAGGGATATTGGAATTATGTCCTGATGAGTCTTAAAATTTCCTTTAAGTATATTTTGACCTCCCCCTTTTCATTTCTGATTTTGTTAATTTGAGACTTCTCCTTTTTTACATTTTATCAAATTGGCCACGGGTTCATCAGTCTTATTCATTTCTTCAAACAATCAGCTCTTAGTTTCACTGATATTCTTTATTATTTTCTTAGTTTCCAGTTCATTAATTTCTTCTCTGATCTTGATCATGTATTTCCATCTGGAGCTCTTAGGGTTGGATTTTTCTTGTTTTTTTTTTTTTTTCAGCATCTTTAGGTGGATGGTTAATGTATTAACTTGTGATCTTTTGGGGCTGGAGAGATGGCTTAGCAGTTATGACACTTGCCTGCAAAGCCTAAGGACCCAAATTCGATTCTCCAGGTCCCATGCAAGCCAGATGCATATAGTAGCACATGTGTCTGGAATTCATTTGCAATGGCTAGAGGCCCTGGTGCACCCATTCTCTCTCTCTCTCTCTCTGTCTGTCTCTCTGTCTCCCTGTCTCTCTCTCTCTCTAATAAATAAATAAAAATTTGTGGTCATTCCATTTTTGTTATGAATGCATTTATTGCCATGAGTTTTCCCCTTTGGATTGCTTTCATTGTATCCCATAAGTTTTGGTAAGTTGTGTTTTCATTATCATTGAATTCTAGAAATTTTACAATTTCTTTTTTGATTTCTTCTGTAACCCATTCATCATTTTTAATTGTGTTGTTCAGTCTGTAGGTGCTGGTGGAGTTCCTGATGTTGTCTCTGTTTGTTAATGCCTTGCTTTAAAGCGTTGTGATCTGATATGATGCAGGAAGTTATGTTAGTGTTGCTGACTTTATGGAGGCTTTCTTTATGGCCTAATATATGATCTATTTTGGAGAAATTTCTGCTGAGAAGAATATGTGTTCTGTAGAATTGGAGTGGAAAATTCTATAGATGTCCATTAGGTATAGTTGACCTATGTTGTTGTTAAGCTCTATTATTTTCCTATTGATTTTCTGCTTGGATGTACTGTCTCTTGATGATGATAGTCATATATTATTGTCCCCGTCTATAATGGTGTTGGTGTTTATTTCTGTTTTGTTGTAAAGTTTTGTTTAATAAACTTTGGTGCACCTGTGTTTGGTGTATACAGATTCATGATTGTGATTTCCTCATCTTGGCTTTGTGTTCATACAGTCATAGAGCTGACTTTTATCATGGAAATATTTTCCTTCACTGTCTATTATGAGGGGCATTTTCGCTGGGTACAGTAGTTTCAGTTGAATCCATGGTTTTTTAGACTTTGAAGTGCTCCATTCCAGACCCTTTTGGCTTTCTGGTTTTCCATTGATAAATCTGAGGTAAGTCTGATGGAATTACCTTTGTATGTAATACATTATTTATCTCTTGTTTCTTTTAGCACTCTTACTTTGTTTTTGTTGTCTACAGTTTTTATGGTTATGTGCATTGGAGAGTTTTTTTCTTTGTTCCAGTCTGAATAGAGTTCTGTTAGCTTCTTGCATCTTGATGGGACTTTCTTTTGAGTGGGTGGGAAAGTTTTCTTCTGTAATTTTGTTGAAAAAGTTCTCCATGCTTTTGATATGAATATCTGCTCCTTTTTTGTATACTCATGAGCTAAATGCTAGGACATTTTAGAGTATCCCACAGTTACCTCATATTCTGTTCACAGGATTTTTTGAACTTCTTAAAGTTTCTGGACTCCCAAATTGTGTCTTTTGTATTCCAGCTCTGAGGTTCTGTACTCCACATGATTAACTCTGTTCTTGAGGGTTTCCAGAGAGGTTTTAACTAGTTCAATTTGATTTGATTTTTTCTGTTGATTTTTTTTTTCTCTGTAGTATCCATCCCTTTGTTAATTTCCAATTTCACATCATGTTTTGATTTTCTTAATGTTTCTTGGAATTCATTCTTGCATTTACTTATGCCTTCATTAACCTTAACCAGATTATTAATGAGATCCTCTATTTTTTGACTGACCTTCAGTTCACTTAACTGTCCTTTGAAGTCTCTCTGGGTTTTGTCTATTAGGTCAAGCTGAGTTGAGACAGCTCTGTGGATTTCATTTACGTGATGGGTTTTTTGTTGTTGTTGATTTTCTGCCAGTTCTGCCATTTACTTTGTCAGGGTCACATATCTTGTGCTTTCATTTTGTGGTTCTATTCCTGTTGTCTCTTTTACGTTTCACTGGAGACTTCCATTGTGGGACTAGGTAACCTTGTTGGAGCTCCCTCCATTTGATGTTTTGTTTTGTTTCTTTTGCATTGTTGTCTGTCCATCACAGTCTGGGAATCTTATTTAATTAATGAGGAAGCAAGAGTTTTCCCTTGTCGTGACTTCTGTGATTGCCCCATTTTATGTTTGACTAGAATAAGCAAATGATAGCTTCATATTTTGGGATATACAGGTTGTGAAGGGTATAAGTGCACCAGCAACTCTGGGTTAGTACTTACTACCAGAGCTGGGGTTGGAGGTCTAGGATCCTTTGACCTGGTCTAGGCTTTGTCTTGCCTATGGCTCTGGGGCCCCAGTACTTGCCCTTGTCCTTATTCTTCTATTGAGCACAGATGGGCAGGGTATGAAGGAATCACTGGTTCCCCCAGGGACATAATTTCCTGATTTTCATGTGTTTCCCTTCTGGGGCTGATGTGATGCCCCATATTGTCACTGAGAGTGGAATCAGGTGTGCAGAGATGGTGGGGGTAACTGGGTTCCATAGCGCAGGCTGGATGAGGGAGTTGGCTGGTATAGGCAAAACTGGGGCACTGGCAAAGGGGCACACACAAAGGTTCCTGTGGGCAGCATAGGGTATGGAGGGTCTGCAAGCAGGAAAACAAAGGCAGCCTGTATTCCAGTCCACCAAGGATGCAAGATAGGGAACATGGCAGGAGATGGCAGAGAGAGTGACCTTGGGCTCAGTCTGTGAAGCCGCTGGAGCCAGGCATGGGCTGGACACAGTGGGAGGAGGGGGGCTCTGGGACACAGGAGATGTACACACAGGCCACCATGGACGCAGGGAAGAGGGGATGTGGGAGCCAGGGAAATGAAAGTGGACCACAGGCAGACACAGATTCAATGGGGGGGGGGCTTTCAGGAGAGAGGGATGGCATGGATCACTGACAGACACTATGGGGTGGCTCAGGGTGAGAGGGATGGTGTGTGTCCCTTACAGACCCCATGGGCAAGCTCAGGG
Source organism: Dipus sagitta (assembly GCA_036346955.1). Taxonomy (NCBI): domain Eukaryota; kingdom Metazoa; phylum Chordata; class Mammalia; order Rodentia; family Dipodidae; genus Dipus; species Dipus sagitta. The sequence continues at coordinate 71,228,502 of CM070771.1, read as the reverse complement.
AGTGAGAGATGACATACATCACCAACAGACACTGTAGGGGGGTTCAGGGAGAAAGGGATGGTGCATGTCACTGAGACACAGTGGGCGTGGCTCAGGGAAAGAGGGACGTTGTACAGTTAAGATCTTTAATATTTAAGGTTTTAAGTGTGAGGTTTGATTTGATCCCTGCCATCATTGGTGCTTTATGGAGATTGGTGAATTCCTGGGCTTTGTCCTTTTTTGAGCCTGGTCTGGTTTTGGTTATTGTGATCTTCTTCTTATAGGCTCTTGAGATTGCTTGTTTCACTCTTCTGTGTGAAACACAGAACTCCCTGAAGCATTCTGAGTAGGTTTGGTTTTGTGTTCGTATGATCACAGAGCTGAATTTTTTTCATGGAAAAATTTCCCTTCACCATCTATTATGAGGAATATGTTCACTGAGTACAGAAGTTTGGGTTGGAAGCCATAGCTTTTAGACTTGGATGTGTTCCATTCCAGGCTCTTCTGACTTTCAGGGTTTCCATTGGGAAATCTGAAGTAATTATGATAGGATTGCCTTTGTATGCAGTGATTTGTTTCTCTGTTGCTGCTTTTAGAACTCTCCCTTTGTTTTCATTGTTAAAAGTTTTAACTATGATGTTCCTTAGAGAGTTTTTTTTTTTTTTCCTTTGGTCCAAAATGTTTGGTGTTTTGTGGGCTTCTTGTATCTATCTGAATGGGCCTCTCTTTTGCAAGATTAGGAAAATTTTCTCAATAATTTTTAAAAATGTGTTCTCTACGCCTGTGGCCTGGATTTCTTCCCCTTCTGGTATACCCATGATCTGCATGTTTAGTTGTTTTGGGGTATCCCACACTTCCCTGATATTTTGTTATCATGATTTTTTGAACTTAGCAAAGTGTTTAGACTCCTGATCAATTTCTCCTGTCTTTTCTTCTAGTTCAGAGGTTCTGTCTTCCACATGAGTAGCTCTGTTAGTGAGGGGTTCTAGAGAGGATTTTAAAATCTCTGTTTAATTTTTGTCTTCTGTTGTGTTATTTTTCATTGTGCTCATCTCTTTTTTGATGTGCAATTTCAGTTTGAGGTCTGATTTTCTTGATGCGTCCTTGAATTCATTCTTGCATTGGATCATGTCTTCATTAAACTTAATCAGCTGGTTATTGAGATCCTGTTTGTTGACTCACCTTCAATTAATTTAATCTCCTTTGAGGCTTCTCTGATTTTCTTCAATTAACTTAAGCCTAGGGACAAAAGCTGAGTGCTGTAAGAGACAATTCTGCTGAATTTTATTTATATGATTATTGGTTTTTTGATGGTTTGCTTCCAGTCGAGCAATTCTTTTGATTAGGCTAACACAGCTTATTGTGTTTTCATTTTGTGATTGAATTTCTGTTGATTTCCCTGTAAATGCATTAGAGGTTTCCAATTCTGGACTAGGCATCCTTGGTGGAGAGCTCTCAGTTTTCTGACTTTCATTTTTTTCTTTTTCTGGACTGTGGTCTACTTATCTCGAATAAAAGTCTTATTTTATTGAGTTAGGAGACAAGTATTTGTCCTTTTAACATCTTCAGTGAGTGTTCTGTTTTAAATGTAAACTGGATTGGTGTAGGATGGGGTTATAAACACAGATGGGAAGGTTGTGGAGAATGCAAGTACATGAAAGGTACTTGGAGAACTGGGTGGTGGATAAAGAACTGGGAGCTCTGGACTACTCACTCAACTTCTGTGCATTCTTCAATAGAAGGGAATTGAGCATTTGTGAATCAAGAGCAGGGAAGCTAGGGAGCCAGGGGGCAAGAGGCCAGATCCCTTAGTGGCCCATGTACCCTATGGCTCAGGAGAACAGGGATTTGGGGACCCAAGGACCTGTTAATCAGGAAGTCAGAACAGTATGCATACTTCCACTGCACACCCACAAGGACCAGGCTGCCCCAAGACATCAGAAGTACTACTGATACCAGGAACCTGAGAGATTAGGAAGGAAATGGGAGCCCTGGCCCACTCATTCAGTGAACACCCTTTGGAGCAAAGGATCCAGGTGTTGGAGACCCACAGGTCATTCATTATGGAAGGCCAAGCTAGGGGCCTGCTTGCACAGCACACACGCAGGGTCCAGGCAACCCCAAACCAGAAACAGGGGTACTAGGACCAGGGAACTTGGAGGTGGGGAAGGAACTGGAAGCTCTGGCCTACTCACTCCGGAGTTGGAGACCCATGGTCATTCAGTCAGGAAGGTGGAACATGGGCCTGCTTCTGCAGCATGCACAGGATTCAGGCAGCCCCAAGCCAGTAGCATTGGTACTGAGACCAGGGAACTGGGAGGTGGGGAAGAAACTGGGAACTCTGGCCTACTCTCTCAATACGTACACCCTCCAGAGCTAGGGGACTCAGGGGTTGGGGAACCATGGACCATTCATTCAGGAAGGCAGTTCTAGAGGCCTGCTTCTGTAGCACATATGCAGGGCCCAGGCAGTTATAATCCAGCAGAAGGGGTACTGGGACCAGAGAACTGGGAGGTTAGGAAGGTACCAGGCACTCTGGCCTACTCACTCCATGTGCCTAGTATTTTATTTCTTCAAGAAGCAAAAACCAAGCCGGGTGTGGTGGCGCATGCCTTTAATCCCAGCACTCGGGAGGCAGAGGTAGGAGGATCGCTCTGAGTTCAAGGCCACCCTGAGAATGCAGAGTGAATTCCAGGTCAGCCTAAGCTAGAGTGAGACCCTACCTCGAAAAACCAAAAAAGAAAAAAAAAAAAAAAAAAGCAAAAACCATGGATAAAAGCTGATTCTTATTTGTCTTCATTATATGAATAGAAATACCATGCATTAAAATTGTAAAGAGGAGAGATTTCTAGAATTGGGAGCAGAGAGAGTTGAGTTAATGTGCCCATATTTTCATTTAATAGGTGAACAGCTTACCTAGTAACTCCAACTTTGTTTTCTCATCCATAAAGTAGAATTGATAGATTCATCTTTGTAATATTATTTTAAGAATTAAGAAGAACATTTGTAGAGCCTGTGAACACTACCAGACTAAAACAGGTGTTCAAAAAATGGTAGCTTATAATGTTAATATAGGAGGTTAGGGTAGAATACAGCAGTAGGAGCTAAAAATATTCAGGAAATGTGTTTACTTTTTGTAAGATTACCAATAATGAAAAATCTTGCCTTGAACCCAAAGTTATTGAATTTCACTCATTCTATTGCACATAACATTAAGTAGACAATAGGATTTTGGGAAAGTTAAGCCTGTGAAAAAATACTAGGTTATAAACCTACTAAAATCAAATGAATCAGTAATTTGAGTGGTAAAAAGAAGTCTGTAATTCACCTATTTTGCTCCACTGGTGAGGAAAGTATAGCAATTGGCATCTAGGTACTTTGTTAAAGATAATTCAAGTATGTTAATGAGTTTGCTTGGGGGGTGCTATAACCATTTACTTCAGTAGGTTATGTGAATGACCCTCATCCAGAGGGATAAAAAGTTTCAATAAGGGAGAATTTTAGAGACCTGCTTGTTTCAGGTGGACATAATGTTCTGCATTTGGACTACAACAGACTATATACCTTGACCTTCCATAGCATTTGAACTAATTCTTTATCATGAATAATAGATTAATCATAATAAATCTATGGACAGGCATGCACTGATGATAGACAGTTATAATTAATGGATGAATATATATATATATATATATATATATATATATATATATATATATATATATAATGTTAAGTAGACAGATGATAAATAATAGTACATCCATAAACATGGGTGATAGTAGGTGTTACATCACAGACATATTTAAGAGGGCCAATGCTAGTCCTAAGGACACAAAGGAACTGTGCTTCCTACTTTTGCAGTTCCTCCTGACCCCAGATACTGCAAGAAAGCTGCCAGTCACAGCAGGACCTCAGGACCAGGTCATACTCTGATTTGTGACTTTGTATCTTATCATATGCCTTCTCTTACCCCTAACACTTGAGTCAATCCACCCTGTACCAAGGTCTTATCTCCAGAGATAGCACCCCTTAAAAGGTTACAAAATAATTTCTTTTGTCCTGAGAGCTGTCCACCTAAGTTCCACTTCAATGTGAATCCACTCAGAACATTGGCATCTTGGTACTAACTCCTGCTTGAACAGTTAAGTTGAAACAGCTCCTTTCCTTTCTGTGGAAAGCTTTTCTTACCTTCTCACTTTCTTCCCCGTCCTTTATCTTTACTCCAAGAAGCTTTGATGGTCATTCCAGGTCTCCTCACTGCCCCTGAGACTATATTGGGCCTCCCTGAGCACTCTTACCTTGGCTGCTATCTTAACCATTTTGTCATCTGACACTATTATGCACTGGGCCCTTCCCTGAGGCATCCCTTCACAGGAGTAATCATTACAGCCACTGCCTCACCTTCTCACATCTTGAACTGGGATCTTTTCCTGCAGAAACTCTCTCCATTTTAACATTCTTATGGCCCTCTTTTGACCTTGACTCCCCGACACTTTGTGATTCCTCACCCTTTCCCCCTGCATCCCTCTACCTCTCCAGGCCATGGAGGCCTCTGCCACCCACCAACCCTCTGCTGACTGCATGGGATACTAAGTTCTAAGTAGTCATTTGTAATCTTCTGCTTGCCTGTAAGTAAGGGCACATTGTAACTGATGGCCTCTGTTAGGTCAGGATAAAATGGACTCACCCATGACAGCAGGAGGGCAGACAGAAGGATGATGACAGAGGAGTCATCCACATTCCTCAAGAAATTGTCCAGCCATTATCCCTCCCCCGCCTAACAAGTCTCCAGGTCTAGATTTAGAACCCTGTTATCTCTCACTGGGTCACTTCTGGTCTCACTCTATGGCTAATGTAAAGAACAGAGATTTACTGCCCCAACAAAGAAATTTCTTCCCTTTCTCATCTTCCCCCAGTTGAAAAGCCTATAAAGCCCACTTTCTGTAAGTCCAAGCTGACTGCTCCTCTCTTGGGAGTCACTCTTGTCAGCTTGTGTTTTTCCCTGAATAAAAACTTCCATCTTTGCCTCAGAGTGGTCTCTGTGGTCCTTGGTCACTTCTGAACCTTACATATGGTGCCTAACTTGGATAGGAAGGCTTCTGATTGCCCTCGTAGGTGGCCAGAACTCCTTTCTGTGTCCAGACCACCAAGCTGCCATTTGACCCTCTGAAGGCCTCAGACCATCTCTGCCTGATACAGCCTCACACACCCACCACAATTCAGCCTCACTGTTCTTTACTTCATGTCCTCCCTCCTTCTCAGTAAGTGTCCCTCTCTCTCAGGTTGGTCTGTTTCAGATTTCACCCCTCCTCGTGGAAGCCATGCTGGCAATCCAGGCTACACCCCTTGTCCACTAGGCCCCAACCCCAGGTCTCCAGAAAGATGCACTCTGGACACCTTGGGTCTCTCTCTGTGGTTTACTCTACCAAAAGGGCGCCTTTTGGTTTGGTTGCACCATCTCGTGACATTCCCTCTCCCTCCCTCCTCTCCTTCTCCCTCCTGAGCTCTCATCTTCTACTGCCAGCCTCTTTAATCTCCTACAGCAAGCCGTTTTCATCATTGGGAGCACAGTTGCCATCCTTGGCCACTAATAGGCTAAACAGCTGACAGTTGTGACCTGTACAGTCTCTGCCCACGTGGGAGGTGCAGGCCCTGTTCACCCTAATGGGCCAGGGGTCATATTGGTGTTCTGTGTAAACCCAGCTTAAGCTCTGGTTCATTTTTCTCTCACCCTTGTTTTACTCTTTCCCTGTCTCCTTAAGAACTTGAAGCTTCCTCTTGGATGACATCTTATCTTTCTCTGCAACTCTGCCTGGCCACATCCATAAGCTGGACAATGGGTCAAATGGCCTGAAAAATGATACTTTACGTTTCCAAATTCTCACTGAATTAAAACAAACTTCTGCCAATGTACAGGCAAATGGTCTGCAGTACCCTATTTTTTACTCTGTATGCAAGGCCTTCTCTCTGCTCTACCTGCCATTCTCACCAGGCCCTAGCCAAGGTCTCAGAAATGTGCTCTCACTCAAACCCTCCCCCATACTCATCCTCACCCTCTGCTTTAGACCCTGACACCATAGAAGAGCTCGCCCCAACTGCTCCTCTACCTCCTCCAGCTCTCTCAGCTTCTCCTGACACTCTGCCTGGTAAAAAGGTTTGATTTTAATAACAGGAGTTGTAAATAGAATAGAAATTTAAAATGGGAATGCATAACTTCTGAATAAATGAATGAATGAATGAATGTGTGAAGGGGACATGGCTGTCTAGAGTCTGTATGAAAAGTGCACTTAAAATGAATGTGTTTGTGTGAATATGTATGTGGCTCACAGCCCTAAGGTTGCAGAATGATTTCTATTCTGAGCAGTACCATTTCATGGTGGGGATGTTTTCCACCAAGCGCACTGTACTAGATGGCATAACCAATTTTTATTGTTGAGTGTCCCCCAGAAAGAACACTAAAAGTAATTAAGAACACACACACACACACACACACACACACACACACACACAAAATATAAGATTCTCCTAGACTTAAAGAGTTGTAACATGGCAGGACTGGAAAGCAGCCTATAGCCCTGAGGGTACTCTCCCTGGAATTTAGGAAAAAGTGGCTCTTTCTTAGCTTCCCTGCCCTGCCTTTCAGAGCCAGAAACTGCAATCACAGGGAATCTCAGGATCCTGGCCCCAGCATAATGATGAATGACTGCCAAGTAGCTATGAGGACTTATAAGAAATTTGTAACTGTCTTATGCTGACAAGAAATTAGTAACTATTTTACATTTACTTTATCTTTCTATCCTTCTATGGAACTACTAACAGACAGCAGCCTCAAGATTTATGTTTAAATTTAAAAGTATTCAATACTTAATTTGTAAAAAAATTCTAAAATTTCTTATAATGTTTAAATCTGCTTTCATATTTTTTTAAATGTGTTTCAGGAAAGTTATAAGAAAACAAAGTTCCAAAATCTATGTTTATTCTGATTAAATAGCATAAGTCAAACCTGATCTTTTTTTTTTTTAATCTTTCTTTAAAAACTTATTTCAAAAGGCCTTTTGATGGGTAAAATGGTCATATTAAAAGTCTTATGGTAAGGACAATAAAAGTTTTTGTTGATAGTTATGAAATGAACATGACTAAAGAAGATAAACTGTAGAGAAAACTTTAAATGTTGAATGTTAAATGTTTGATGAAAAAAGAGTGTTAAAGAGTGGTTACATGGATTGTAAGGTAAAAGTATGTAGATGAAGGTATGAATAAAGTATGTAGATGAAGATATGAGTAAGCTTAAACATAAGGTTAAAGACAAAATACTTAATCAGATTACATAGTTCTTGAGATATAAAATGACTTAGCCCAGGGCTTACATCAGACTAACAAATATGGCCCTGGCTGGTAGCAGGATGCCAGTGGTATTCAGGTTGTGAACTTAACTCATTGATGTTAATTTGGTTATTATAATGGTTATAAAAGACTGAATCTAGAGTAACCAAACAAGTTAACTAGGTTCCTCTATTTGTGAACCTTTTACCTAAATCTTAAGGTTAAAATTGACTTAATATTTAATTCTCTTCTAAGGTTATTATATCTAGAACCCTGCCTCAAAAAAAAAAAAAATCTCACAGAGGAACTATTTACTCTTTTCTCCCTATTTTTAAGGTAAATAGACCACATTTAATACATTAAATAGTATTTATCTGCCACACACTTGAAAACTACTTGCCTCATGGTGAACAGTTAAAAATATTCTAAACAAAGTTATGTTGTGATTTTAAGATCTAATTCCTCAATTCCTCCAACAATCAATCTTAATATAAAGTTGATTAAGATTTGAATAGTTATAGATTATGTTATACATTTTGTGTACTTTTGGAATTCAATATAATTCTATAAAATTTATTTGGAAGAGATTAAAAATACTTCTTTTTGACTCAGCAATTAAAGGTGCTTATTGCAAAGCCAGATACACATACTGGAACATATATATGAAAATTGTTTTGAAAATCATTTACAGTAACAAGTGGCCCTGATATGCTCATTCCCTCTCTTTTTCATGGCAGTTTTTAGATCATGGCAGTTTAATCCAGTTCCTCTGTTCTTTGGGTAGGTTATATAACTAAAGTAATTTCAAAAACTGACATAGATTGGATAGACATCTTATTTAGCTTTCAAAAGTACTAAATCTCCTCATAAAAATATATATTATATAAAGGTATTCCATTTCTGGTGAACTTTAAAAATTATAAAAATTTTCACATCTTCATATTTAAGCCAAGAATGTTAATACATAATATAGATTTCTTGTTTATTTTAAATTCGGTCAGCAAATCTTTTGTTCATAGTTTACTCTCTGTAGCCTCATGTTCGTTAAATATGTAAACTCTACTTTTTATTAATATCAGACTTTTCCAGATATCAAAATATTGTAATTTGGTTTATACAAAGTCCATGATGTTTAGCTATCAATAAACATACATCACCATGCCAGGCTAAAATTATGTAATTTTAAGATGGTTCTTGCTTTGTTCATACTGGTTTTGCTAGATGATTATCACTTAAGTTATAATCTAAGCCTTACAGAAGATGACATATTGTGATTTTGTTCTTAGAAAAACTGAAGAAGTTTCCCATGTCTTAGAAAAATCTACTGTATACAAACAATGTTAATATAGTTTGTCCAAAATTCATGTATGAGTCATAAATATTTCTTTAATTAAGCCTTAAAAATGTTCAGTGGAAAAGGTATTTATTTAAGAAATTACTTTGTCTCTGTCATATTGTCTCTAATGCATGTTAAAATCAGGCTTGCTTAACTCAACAATGACCAAATTTTATTTATTCTGGAGCTATGTATAATTAGTCTCAATCAGGGTTTCACTTAATTAATTGTCTCATTTCTGATATATTAAGTTCATTGCTTATAGAAATATGGATACTTAAAACATGTTTCCTGCCCTAAAAGTAACCTTTAATTGCTGTTCTACTTCCAGTTTGGGGAGTACTTGGTACTTGCATTGGTATGCAAACTAGCCAAAGTTGTTTTCAAACACAGATGCTGTCTTGTCTTTTTCCTGGCATACAATTTCTAGATTAAATCAATTGTCTTAAAGTTATTGATAAAATATTGTTTTCAGGGATACTAAAAATTTCTGTCTATACTTATAACTGACGTGTACTTAAAAGAGAATGTGTATGCTTTTTATGTCCCAGATATAACTTATACTGTCACCGGACAACTAAACTTAAATATTAGTCATAATAATTTTAAACTATTGTGTCATTCTCTAACTAGATCTACTTTGCTAACCAGATAGGTCCTGTACTCTTTTTAACTAATCTGCTTTGCTAATCAGATATGTACAGTCTCTCTGAGCAAGTAATAACCATATGTAGAAGCCAAAATAAATTGGAAACATTGGAGATAAAAGAATAACCAATATTTTGGTTCCTGCTCCACGGTCAAAAGGCACAGGAGGGCTGGAGAGATGGCTTAGTGGTTAAGCACTTGCCTGTGAAGCCTAAGGACCCCAGTTCGAGGCTCGACTCCCCAGTACCCATGTTAGCCAGATGCACAAGGGGGCACATGCAGTCTGCAGTTCGTTTGCAGTGGCTGGAGACCCTGGCATGCCCATTCTCTCTCCCTCTGTCTATCTGCCTCTTTCTCTCTTTGTCCATCACTCTCAAATAAATAAATAAAAACAACAACAAAAAAAGGCACAGGAGATTATGGGACACGAGCTTCTAGCCTCTGGTAAGTTACCTGTCTTCTTAATCAGACTGGATATGGAGACCCATAAATGAATTCCAGGTCAGTGTATCTGCAACAGGAGAATCACATTGGAGGAAAATCAGTCCTCCAGGCTTCACAAAACAGGGAGGGCCACTTGGTCAGCATGGCCTTGACTTATCCTAGCAGACGAGAGTCATAGAACTCCTCAGAGGTCCCTGAAAGTCTCTCCTATAGAGCTTTTATTGACTTCCAAATTATACAGATAATTATGACAGCCTACATGGTCTTAATCACCCAAGGAAAAAAAATATAACTACAATATAAACAATGTTTCAGACTAACAGGCTCCCCTGTGTGATGCTGATTTACAATACTAAACTCTAATATTAACTCAAGTTCTCTGCCTCTGCCTGTCCCTGATTAACTTCACCTACCCTGATCTCAGCTCCTCCCACTTGCCTTAGCCAGAACAGAGCTATTCCTTGGACCCCCTCCTTCCTTAGCACTTACCCCATCTCATCCAGGGATAAGTACACTGCCACCCCAACAAACACTCTCAAACGTAAACTCTCTTGTGTTCTTACTCTTCCCCTGACCCTAAAATGCCCCTCTGCCTTTTCTCTCTTGCCCCAAGCCCTCTCTCTCTCACCTCTGAATACTCATCCTCCCTGTACGACTAGCATTTTGACAAGAGTAACAAGCTCCTTCATTCTCCCTTCTCTCTTCTCATGGGGTACACAGAGCCCATCTCCCTCACTTTCTCTGTAACAGGTGTCTGCCAATGACTGCCCTGAAGCCAGCTCAATATAGGGATAGTATCTCACTTCTAGGCACCATGGCCTCCTCATCACCTGCCCTTCCCATAACAACTCATCCACCCTTATGGTCACCATGAACCTTCATCTCTTATCATTAACAAAAGGCTGGAATGTTAGGTCAGGACAAAATGGAGTCACCCAGGACAGCAGGAGGGCAGACAGCAGGATGGTGACAGAGGACTCATCCACATTCCTCAAGAAATTCTAGCCATTATCTCTATCCTGCCTACCAAGTCTCCAGGTCTATATTCAGAGCCCCCTTATCTCTCACTGGGTCACTTCTGGTCTCACCCTATGGCTAATGTAAAGAACAGAGAGTTACTGCCTCAACAAAGAAATTCCTTCCCTTTCTCACCTTCCCCCAATTGAAAAGTCTATAAAGCCCACTTTCTGTAACCCCAAGCTGATTGCTCCACTCTTGTGAGTCAGTCCTGGCAGCTCGTGTTTTTTGCTCCAAATAAAAACTTGCATCTTTGCCTCAGAGTGATCTCTGTGGTCCTTGGTCACTTCTGAAACTTTCATTCTCCCTTTCTCAAATCAATACAGCTTCTCAAAAACCTCCTGCCACCACGAGCACCAATACCTCTTGATCACTCAAGGATGCCCCTCTTGGATGTCTTCTACACAATAAAAACTCCTCTCTATGGGGGGTTGTGATGTCAAGAGAAACAAATAGATCTTGTTTTCACTATTTGGCCATACCATGGACTTGAAAAGAATAGCCAGTAGCTTGAGGATGGTATCTTAGACTTTCTAATCTTTAAAGATATTGACAATTTCACACCTTTGGAAATGGTCTTAACACCTCTATATAACAGCTTTCTTCTGCCCAAAGAACTGATCCTCTCTCCAATCATACACTGCATTTTAGATTCTGCTCCTCCATGAAAAACCTGCCCCTTCAGAAATCTAAATCCCAGCCCCTGTAGGAAAAACTCAAATCAATGCCTGAATCTGTCCCCCTAGGGGATTCTTACAGATTTTGACCTTGTTCATTACAATACACCCTTTAAACTGTCCATTCTGCTGTTCAATTTTGTTCTCGATCAATTTCCATACTCTCTGAACACCTTCTTTCCAAACCTGTGTAATCACAAACCCTTCCTTGGCCTCCTCAAACTCTCCCTTTGTTCTCTAAAGGGACAAATCCATACCTATAGTCTTCCTTTTTCCCTTCCCCCAACACACATAAACTTGAAACAAAGAATTTCATAGCATGGGCATGCTTCCAGGTCCCCAGCTTCTCCCCAACCCTCTCTAAGTCTCTCTGCTCCTAGAACCACAGACATTTCTTCTGCTCCTTTCCTCCTTCCTCTGCACTGACCTATAATTAAACATCTCTAAACTGTTCCTCCTAACAATCCCCTGTGACATATTTCCCTAGGCCCATCCTTTTCTCCTCCAATCACATGTTTAAAAGCCCAATTCTCTCATCCTCCTATGGAGCTTTATGCTCCTCAATTACCTCTGTAGGAGATTGATTTCTATGCAGTAACATAGTGAAATGTCACATCCCATTAAGTGTCCTGCATTTCATTGATTACCAATAAAGCACAGGTTCCATCCACATTAGAAGAGACGGGCTGACATAAAGTTAAGTGTAAACACAAGGCTTTAACACATTTTCAGGTCTATCAGCCAGGAATACTGATAGTGAGTTCAATTTACTTATACATCTATTTTTAATGGTAGTGAGGACTGAACCCAGGGATTTACAGTGCACTTTACCACCGATCCTTTGTTCCTTTTATTATTCTCATCTTGCAGACACAATCTAAAGACAAACAGAGATTGAATAACTTGCCTGAGGTTACAGCAAGTATGTGTTGGACCTGAGAATCAAATGAAATTTGTGTTTGTGTGTGAGCATGCATGTGTATGTGCCTGTGTTATAGGAATTGAACTCATGGCTTCACCCATGCCTGTACTATCAAAGAGCTAGACCTCTAGGCCTAAATTAAAAGTGAAGTAAATTTACTAAAGTTTGCTCTTTAGCTCTTTGACATTTTATTTATTAGTAAATATTTGCTCTTATAAACAACTTTGTCATTAACCACAACAGATATTTGGTTATTATTTCTACAGAACAGAGAAATATCTTTTGAAATTCATAAGGTATAAGCCTTCTTTGAAAAGTATGCTGCAGTAAGATTAACATCTTGAACTTCCTCAGGAGACTGAATCAGAATTATGAAGATTCAGAAAATACCATATGTCAATACACTGGAGACAATAAGGAAGGGATAAAAAGCCCCATGTCTTGTGAGTGATCTGAGTATTTTATTATCTTCTCTATACTACAAAGTGTACTTCAGCATTCAGTTTATAGTATGTAAAAGCACTTTATACAAACTTTTTAAAAATCATTTTATGAAAGTAATCCGCCGGGCGTGGTGGCGCACGCCTTTAATCCCAGCACTCGGGAGGCAGAGGTAGGAGGATCGCCGTGAGTTCGAGGCCACCCTGAGACTCCATAGTGAATTCCAGGTCAGCCCGGGCTAGAGTGAAACCCTACCTCGAAAAACCAAAAAAAAAAAAAAAAAAAAAAAAAAAAAAGAAAGTAATCCTATTTTCTTGGCTACTTAGGAATTTGACTTTTATACTTATATGTAAAAATGAATCAATATAATCATATTTACCATGTGTATTAAATGGAACTGCCTTTTGAATTAGGGTTTTACAACTGTTGTCTATTGCTATGGGAGAAATAACCCCAATGCACAGTTTAAAACAAGGCACCTTCATTATTTAACATTTTCTACCAGTAAAGGCTCTGTTTAGGTGGTGATCCATTGATGAAGATCTTTCAGAGAACTTCCTTCAGACAAGGTGTTGGGAGGGCTGCAGTCCCTAAAAGCTTGACAAACGCTGACAGAACTCTTGCTATCCTTGCTGGCTTGGCTGCTACTAGGTCCATATCCTTAAAGTCTGTTGGCTGTAATTGTTGGTTTCTTTCAGGCTATTCCTTACCACAGGCTGTTCTTAACATGGAAGCTTGCTTCTCCTTTGATAAAGACTGTAAGAGGACACAAAGAATGAAGAGTCTGAAGATAAAAGCCAGAACCCCTGAAGCCAAATGAAACCAGAGCATCTCATTTCTGGCATTTTGTCTCTGTCTGAAATGAGTCCCCAAGTGCATCCTATACTCCAACATAGCATTGTTAATGGCATGACACAGGGCACAAATTTTAAGAGGGACAACGCTGACAGCATCACAGAAGCTTCTATCCCAGCACTTTTCCCCCTCTTGCAGACGTTTGATCTATTTTGGTGGATAATTAATCAAGTACCACCCATTTCCCCCATTTCCCTCTGTTTCTCTTTCTGTTTTTCTCCCCACCCCCCCCACTACACTTGTCTTCCCTGTCTGTTCTTCCCTTCTTCCCTCCATATATACACACCCTTCCTGGCTATTCCCAAACCAGAACAGTTCTCTGTCTTTCTCTTGCCTTCATAGAGCATTCCACACATAGTTCTTTCTCCTCTTATTTCTCTTCCTCCTCCTCCCTTGCTTCCTTCTGCTTTCTTTCCTGGGGCTAATAAATTATTAATGCCTTCAGACTACCCACACCTTCTCCAATTACCATGTCAATTATTTTGACTATATGGTTTTAATTATTTCTTTAATAGAATATTGAATTTCCCTTCCCTGCCCCTTAACTACATCCTGTGAAATTTCCATAAATTTTCAGCAGTCACTTTCAATTATTCAGCACTGAATTCAATTCAAAAACTCAATCTACAACTTGAATGAAACCAGTTTTTTTGTCTTTTCTTTATTTTATTTTCTTTTTTTCTTTTTCCCTGAAGCAGGCTGGATCTGTGTCAGGGCACCTCTTGGGAGGAGGTGCCTAGGGCTTTCCTCTCAGTTCTTGCCCCCGTCCAACTTGGATCTGTCACCATTACATACCACCTATTAAATAAGCTAAGTATAGAGCTACAAATAGTCACATAAAGTGTTTTAGAATTAAAATTTTGGTTGAAAGTGAAGTCTCAAGATTACAGCTAAGCTAAAAAACTTTTCTGTTTCTCCCTTGCTATTCACCACGACTGTATGAGCTTTTGATGTGACTTATGGAATGCCTTGCGTTATTTTAACATTCTTTCTGGGAAGTTACTTAAGCCAAATTCACTACTCTCTCAGCTTTGTGAGGATATCAAGCAGTAGTTTTTTTTTTTTTTTTTTTTTTTTTTTTTTTTTTTTTTTTTTTTTACTAGTTAGGCAGGATTGGAGACCTGGAAAGGATTAATTTCTGTAAAGATGCAGGGACCCACAGGTTCAATGATTCTCAACTTTGAGTCCTTGTCCAATGATCAAAGAATGGAAAAACATAGACACAAAGAAGGGTAAGTAATGAGAATTGATTATGGATACTTTGGAAACAGAAGAGCAGAAAAAAAACAGTAGGATAAAGGAATTCCTCCCCTACCAGCATTTCTTTGGGCTAGTTACCAGCTGACAACTTATCAGGACAAAAGTACTTTGCTCCTAATCCATACCACTAGAAACATGGTTAATCATTTTCTGTGTAGATAAAAATAGGCAAACTGTAACAAGGTGAAGATTCTGGCTTCTTGAGTTGTGTTCCAGCGGCACAACTGACTTTCTTCATGCAGATTTCCCCTTTAAAGAAGCAATGTTGTTTCTACGTGGACAGCAGCTAACTTCCCTCATGATGCTCATACTGTGGAACCTGTGAATGTGATGAGATTGATCTGCATGGGAACAGTGTATTCTCAGAGCTCCTAAAACCACAGGAGGAATGGGGAGTAATTCTTCCAGGCAGCAGACACACTATTAATCTAGAACAGGATGGGCTAATAAATGGGTATTATATTCAACACAGGGTGTGAGGCAACTTGTTAACACATCAATGAGAAAAGAGCACATTAATCTGTAATATACTAATCTGTTTTTCTTTAATCTAATGCATATCTGCATGATAATAAGGTATGAACATATCACATCTCATTTCACTATCTGTAAAATGTGTCTAAATTCTTTCATCATTTGGTATCTCTTTGTACTTCTTTTCTTTTGGGAAACCATGAATGAAATTTTAAACATTCCATTATTACCAATTGTTAGGATTTTGGGGTTACAATGGAGTACCAAAATGGATAATTTCTTGGATCTAAGACTTTATTGAAATGGAGGAGAATGAGAAGGAAAACAGGGAGAGAGGGAAAGAGATATAAAAGAGAAAGGAGTCCATGCAATTAAGGTGGTTGGGGTGGCGGGGCATGGGGGAATGCATGGACTTGGAGCAAGAGAGCTAGAAGAGAGCAAATAAGTGCCAGGGAGAGGGATTTATGGAAAAGAGAAACTGCTCTGTGAGAGAGACCTTTGGCGGTTTGGGGGTATGTGGAGGTAGGATCTGGGGTAAGGTAGCTTTCCTTCTTATTTGCCCAGAAGTCTTCTCAGTTATCATACCAGGAAGCAATCCCAAGATCAGTATGGTCAGGTGGCATGGGAGAGAAAAGAGGATGAACAGACAGCTCTATGATTCTAGCACTAGTAATACATCTATGTTATAAGAACTTTTTACTTCAGAATAGCATTCACTTTTTAAACCATATCATTATGCTATTACATTCACACATTTGATGTACAACAGATTTTAAAGGAATTATAAATAAATTATTTATTTTTTAAAGAACATAATTCAACAATGCTAAAAGATAATTAAAATACCTTGCTATTATTTTAAACTTCTATAATTGTTTCATATAATAAAGCATGGTCCCAAGATAGTTGCTTTAATTTGATACTATTTAGCAAATATAGCCCTAACAAAAGAATTAAAAATGTTCACTTAGCACTGAAGTTTCTAAATTATTTCCAGAACATTCAAGTAATTGCTGATTATCTATAGATATTTTATGAAAGCTTTTTTAAAAGTGAAATTGTGGGGACTTCTGCCCAAGATGGCGACCACCTAGCTGTGCTGCAAATCCCGGGGAAAGTAAGGCAAGACATTAAGGGTTCACTGGGTCTTTTAGGGGAGAGAAATCTCCAACAGATTGCCAGTGGGAGGGCACAGAGGGGGGAAAAACAGGGAATCGCTGATCCCCTCGTGGGTGGGTAGCCCACCCCCACTAAGTAGCTGTATACATGGTGCAGACAAACACCAATCGATCCCTACATGTGGAAGTTTAGACTGCTCTGCCCACTCGCCCAGTCGCCCACTTATTGCTCCGGCCTCTGCAGGTTCAACGAGTCCTGGCAATAACAGGGAATTGCTAATTCCCTCATGGACAGGTAGCGCACCCTGCCCCCCACGTAGCCGCTGTACCCATGGCAACCCCTCCTGGCTATCATCCCTGCGTGCAGAAGATTAGACTGTTCTGCCCACTCGCCCACTTACTGCTCTGGCCACCACACATTCAGGAACTTCTTTTTTTTTTTTTTTTCTTTTTTTTTTTTTTTTATTAGTCAGTTCTGTATTCAGCAAATACAGTCAGTTTGGTACCATTATTAGGCTCATCCGTGACCTACCCCCTCCCCTTGGCCCTTCCTTGTTGAGGTATACGGGTCATGCATTGTGGAGTTAGCCCACAGTTATGGGTAAGCTAAATGTCTCTGCATATCATGACCCAACATGTGACTCTGACATTCTTTCCGCCCCCTCTTCCGCAAAATTTCCCTGAGCCATGTTGGGTTCATTTTTGGTCTGCTTCAGTGATGAGGTGTTGAGGGCCTCTGAGGCCCTGGCTCTCTGATTTGGTAGGAGTTGATTTTTCTCTATGCTGATCTCCTTCCCCCTTGTGCTGGTGTCTGGTTCATCAGGAAAAACAGCCCCCTTGCTTGTTTCTCGAAGTTTTCTTAGTTTCAGCCGGAGCCCTTTTGAGGTATGATGGGGTGGCTCTCTCCTTAGGGTCTACATCTATCTGAAAAAGAGAAGCAGATTCTCCAACGGAGAGTAAGTTAGCACCAGGACAAATGAGATAACCCTTACTTTTTTTTTTTTATAGAGAATTTAATATGTGTAGGCCCTCTTGTAGCCCACAATTGATAGTAGGTTGATACTGGAGAGTGGGCTTATGTTTGGATATGGTTCTGACTTGTTTCCCAGCTCCAGCTATGGGTCCCATACCAGTGAGGGGATCAGTTAGCCAAATTGAGAGCAGTTGGTTCCCCACCATGGCTGTGTGCCACCACTGCACTTGTGTGGGCATCACAATAAGTTATTTGCTGCTAAGTAGGTTAGACTATGTGTTGCTTCGATAGATATTGGTCAATTTCCCCCAGTCGCCCATGTAGCACCTTCTGGCACTAGATGCGCTGACTGTCTGGGGACTGACTCTCATCCAACTTCCAGCCATGCCATTCTAATTTGCATGTCAATCACATAAGGTATCTTCAGCAGTAGGGTCTTACCACTAACCTTTGGTGGGTCATCAAGTACTCTGACAGAAATCTGTCTGTCTTTTAGGAAACCTTGTAGGTCTCTCTGATCAAAAGCTCATTGTGGATGATAGCCCCATGCTGGTTCTGGGAGTTACAGGTCAGTGCCCACTAAGAAAATGAGGAAAAAGATAACTAATATACAAGAGTTAGAGGTAAGAGAGAGAGAGACAGGGAGAGGGGAGTGAGGGAGGGAAGATGTAGGAGACTAAGGTTAGTCTTAATCTTACCCTCTCCAGTGTCTTGTGGTTCAGGTGTTCCCTGTAAGGGCCTGGTGAAGGATCAGCCATTTGGTCTGTCTTTTAGTAAGTAGAAGATTATGGTACCATTGCCGTTTGGGTCTAGATTTGTGTTTCCCACCCCTTTGATGCCCTCCCCTCCCTCCCCTTCCATCCTAGTGTCTAATCTAGGAGATGCTTGCTGGGTATGTAAGGTATCTTCGGTAGATTCAGGTTAGGTGCTGTAGATGAGTGAGACTATGTGGCGATTTTTTTTCTGTGATTGGGTAAGTTCAGGAACTTCTGGAAATAACAAGGAATTGCTAATTCCCTCACGGGGAGGGGGGGGTAGCCCACCCCTCCTCCCAAGTGGCCACTGTATCCATGGTACCGGCACTTGCTGATTGATCCCTGCGTGTGGAAGCTTAGACTGCTCTGCCCACTTGCTCACTTACTGCTCCTGACACCACATGTTCAGCGAGTCCAGGCCCACAGCAACTGCCAAGCATGCTCAGACTGTGTCTGTCTCTTGTGCCAGCTCAAGTGCCTTCCCCTACCTGTCTGCCGCACTGGCCATCTGCATTGTCCTGTGCTTCTGGGTCCCAGTGTTTGCAGGCAGAGTTTGGGCGGCTTCAGTGCTTGGTGCCTCAGTGTCCCTCCTAGATTGAGTGCAGGCAGCTTTGGTGCATTATGGCAAAATTTCTAGAATTGAATGACAATGAGAACACATCATACCCAAACTTACGGGACACACTTAAGGCAGTGCTTGGGAAAATTCATAGCACTCAATGCCTTCATAAAAAAGACAGAGAGATCCCAAATCAATAACCTAACCTTCCACCTAAAGGCACTGGAAAAGTGAGAAAAATCCAACCCAAAGAGCTCCAGAAGGAAAGAAATAATTAAAACCAGAGCAGAAATCAATGAATTAGAAACCAAGGAACCAATTAAGACAATTGACAAAAAAAAGAACTGGTTCTTTGAAAAAAGAAACAAGATTGGCAAGTCCCTGGCCAATTTGATCAAGCAAAGAAAAGAGATGCTTCAAATTAACAAAATTCAAAATGAAAAAGGAGAGATCACAACAGACATCAGTGAAATTGGGAGCATCAACAGGACTTATTTCAAAAACCTCTACTCCACAAACCGGGATAACGTGGAGGAGATGGATAAATTCCTGGATGCATACCATCTATCAAAGCTAAACTCACAGCAGATTAATCATCTCAATGAACCCATTACACTCACGGAGATTGAAAAAGTAATAAAAAACCTCCCCAAAAAGAAGAGTCCAGGACCAGATGGCTTCTCAGCTGAATTCTATCAAACCTTCATGGAAGAACTCAAACCAATCTTCCTCAAACTGTGCCACACAATTGGAGCACTGGGAAAGCTACCGAATTCCTTTTATGAAGCTAGCATCACCCTAATTCCAAAACCAGGCAAAGATGACACAAGAAAAGAAAATTACCGGCCTATTTCCCTGATGAATTTAGATGCAAAGATCCTGAACAAAATCCTCGCAAACTGAATCAAACAACACATGAAAACCATTATCCACCTTGACCAAGTGGGATTCACTCCAGGAACACAGGGGTGGTTCAACATATGGAATCTGTCAATGTAATACACCACATAAACAAGGTTAAACATAAAAACCACATGATCATTTCAATAGATGCAGAAAAGGCCTTTGACCAGATACAACATCACTTCATGATGAAAACATTGCAGAGAATTAGCAGGGTGGTTAATATCTTAACCTAATAAAGGCAATATACAAAGCTCTGAAGGCCCAAATAATACTTAATGGAGAGAGACTGATGGAATTCTCATTAAGATCAGGAACAAGACACAGTTGTCCACTCTCACCTCTGCTTTTCAATACAGTACTGGAAGTCATAGCTCAAGCAGTAAGACAGGAGAAGGAAATAAAAGAGATACAGTTTGGAAAGGAAGAAGTAAAGTTAGCTCTATTTGCTGATGACATGATTGTATATGTAAGAGACCTGAGAGACTCCATCCCAAAACTCCTAAAGGTGATTAACTCCTATAGCAAAGTAGCAGGATACAAAATCAAAGCACAAAAATCAGCAGCCTTTCTATATGCAAATGACAATGATACAGAGAAAGAAATAAGGGACATAGTCCTATGTTCAATAGCAACAAGAACAACAAAAAATACCTTGGAATAATATTAACAAAGAAAGTGAAAGATCTATACAACAAAAACATAAAATCACTCAAAAAAGAAATTGAGGAGGACTTGAGAAAATGGAAAGACCTCCCACACTCCTGGATAGGCAGAATTAACATTGGGAAGATGACAATCCTACCGGAGGCAATATAGAGATTTAATGCAATTCCAATTAAAATTCCTACAGTATTCTTCACAGAGATAAAAAAAAAATGATCTCAAATTTCATATGGAAAGGCAGAAGGCCTCGCATTTCCAAACATATCCTCAGCAAAAGTATTACCTCTGGAGGCATCACCATACCTGATCTAAAGCTATATTACAAAGCCATAGTAACAAAAACAGCATGGTACTGGCATAAAAACAGGAGTATAGACCAATGGAATAGACTTGAGGACCCGGACTTTGGGTCAAGCAACTATTGTTACTTGATATTCGACAAAGGCCTGAACAATATAGGCTGGAAAAAAGACAGCATATTCAACAAATGGTGCTGGACAAACTGGATAACCTATGCAGGAAACTGAAACTTGATCCACACATTTCATCATGCACTATACTCAAGTCCAAATAGATGAAAGACTTCAATGTAAGACCAGAAACTCGAATACTCCTGGAAGAAAATTTAGGAAGTACTTTCCATGATATAGGAATGGAAAAAGACTTCCTCAACAAAACCCCAGTAGCTCACGATCTTAAACAGTCACTCAACCAATGGGATCACATGAAGATGAAGAGTTTCTTTACAGACAAGCACACAATAAGCAAAGCCAATAGATCACACACAGAATGGGAGAAAATATTTATGGGTTATCCAAGTGATAGAGGCCTAGTCTGTAGAATCTACAAAGAACTCAAAAATTGAAACAGAAAGTAGTTAAACACCACACTCACAAAATGGGGCAAAGAGCTGAACAGACAGTTTACAGAGGAAGAAATAGAAATGGCAAACACACACTTAAGAAAATGTTCATCATCCCTAATCCTCAGGGAAATGCAAATTACAACAACTGTGAGATTCCACCATACCCCAACAAGGATAGCCAACATCAAAAAATCAAATAAAAATAAATGTTGGTGAGGATGTGGAGAAGTAGGAACACTCATCCACTGTTGGTGGGAATGTAGGATGGTACAACCACTTTGGAAAGCAATATGGAGACTCCTGAAAAAGCTGACTATAGAGATACCAACAGACCCAATTATTCCCTTACTGGGCATCTACCCTAAAACCTTCAAACCACAGGCCAGAGAGATTTTCTCAACCATGTTTGTAGCAGCTCAATTTGTAATAGCTAAGTGCTGGAATCAACCCAGATGTCCTTCACTAGAAGAATGGATAACTAAGATGTGGTATATCTACACAATGGAATTTTATGCATCAGTAAGAAAAATTACACAATGAAATTTGAGGAAAAATGGTTGAACCTGGATCAGATCATTCTTAGTGAACTTACCCAATCACAGAAAAATAAATCGCCACATATTTTCACTCATCTACAGCACCTAACATAAATCTACCCAAGATACCATACATACCCAGGAAACATCTCCTAGACTAGACACTAGGATGGAAGGGGAGGGAGGGGAGGGCATCGAAGGGGTGGGAAACACAAATCTAGACCCAAACAGCAATGGTACCATAAAATTCTGCTTCCTAAAAGGCAGACCAAATGGCTGAACCTTCACCAGGCCTTTACAGGGAACACCTGAACTATAAGACACTGGAAAGGGTAGGATCAAGACTAACCTTAATCTTCTACATATTCCCTGTGTCCCTCTTCCTCTCCCTCTCTCTCTCTCTCTCTCTCTTCTCTCTAACTCTTGTATATTAGTTATCTTTTTCCTCCTTTTCTTAGTGGGTATTGTCCTGTAGCTCCCAGTACCAGCATGTGGCTATCATCCACAATGAGGTTTTCATCAGAGAGACCTACAAGGTTTCCTAAAAGAAAGACAGATTTCTGTCAGAGTACTTGATGACCCACCAAAGGTTAGTGGCAAGACCGTACTATTGAAAACACCTTATGTGGTTGACATGTAAAATGGAATGGCATGGCTAGAAGTTGGAAGAGAGTCAGTCCCCAGACAGTCAGCATGTCTAGTGCCAGGAAGTGCTACATGGGCGACTGGGGGAAAATGGCCTATATCTGTCCAAGCAACTCATGGTCTAACCTACTTACCAGCATATAACCTGTTGTGATGCCCACACAAGTGCAGTAGTGGTGCACAGCCATGGAGGGGAACCAACTGTTCTTGATTTTGCTAACTGATCCCCTCAGTGGTACGGGACCCATAGCTGAAGCTGGGAAACAAGTCGGAACCGAACCCATTCATAAGCCCACTCTCCAATACCAAGCTACCATCAATCATGGGCTACAAGAGGGCCTACACCTATTAAATTCTCTATAAAAAAGTAAGGGTTATCTCATTTGTGCTGCTGCTAACTTACTCTCCATTAGAGAATCTGCTTCTCTTTTTCAGATAGATGTAGATCCTAAGGAGAGAGCCACCCCATCATACCTCAAAAGGGCCCTGGCTGAAACTAAGAAAAATTGATGAAGCAAGCAAGGGTGCTGTTTGCCTGATGAACCGGATACCAGCACAAGGGGGAAGGAGATCAACACAGAGAAAAATCAACTCCTACCAGATTAGAGAGCCAGAGACCCTGAGGCCCCCAAATACATCATCACTGATGCAGACCAAAAGTGAATCCAACATGGCTCAGGGAAATTTTGTGGAAGAGGGGCTGGAAAGAATGTCAGAGCCACATGTTGGGTCATGATTTGCAGAGATATTTATCTTACCCATAACTGTGGGCTAACTCCACAATGCATGACCCATATACCTCAACAAGGAGGGTCAAGGGGAGGGGGTAGGTCATGGATGAGCCTAATAATCGTACCAAACTGACTGCATTTGCTGAATTCAAAACTAATTAATAAAAATAAGTAAATAAAAATAAAAGTCAAGTACCATGATAATAAAGAAAAAAACTATTTTATTTTTATTCATTTATTTGAGAGAGAATGAGGGAGAGAGAGAGAGAGAGAGAGAGAGAGAGAGAGAGAATGGGCATGCTAGTGCCTCCAGCCACTGCAAATGAACTCCAAATTCATGTTTTCCATTGTGCATCTGGCTTATGTGGGTCCTGAAGGGTCAAACCTATGTCCTTTGGCTTTGCAGGCAAACACCATAACTGCTAAGTTCTCCCTCCAGCCGAAATATATTATTTTTATTTATTGATTTATTTGACAGAGGGAAAGCAGGAGAGAGAGAGAGAGAGAGAGAGAGAGAGAGAGAGAGAGAGAGAGAGAGAATGGGCACACCAGGTCCTCCAGCCACTGCAAACAAACTGCAGACTCATGCACCACCTTGTGCATCTGGCTAACATGGGTCCTGGGGAATTGCACCTAGGTTCTTTGGGTTTGCAGGCACACACCTTAACTTCTAAGCCATCCTTCCAGCCTGTTCAATTTGAATCCCTTTTATAAGTATATCTTGTCTTATTGATATAGCTAAGACTTTCAGTACTATATCAAATAGGAGTAGGGATAGTGGACACTCTTGTCTTGTTACTGAATTTAGTGGAAAATCTTCAAGTTTTTTCTCCATTTAGTATTATATTGGTTGTAGGTTTACCATAAATAGCCTTTATTATGTTGAGATATGTTCCTTCTACTCCTAGTTTTTGTAGGACTTTTACCATGAAGGGAGGTTGGATTTTGTCAAATGCCTTTTCTGTATCTTTTGAGATGATCATGTGTTTTTTGTTCTTCAGCTCATTTATGTAGTGATAATACACCACATAATTATCAATAATTTATCAATTTGCTTATATTGGTCCATCCCTGCATCTCTGGGATGAGACCTACTTGGTCAGAGTGAATGAACTTCTTGATATATTTTTGTATTCTCTTTGCCCATATTTTGTTCAGAAGTTTTGCATCTATATTCATGAGGGTGATTGATCTGTAATTTTCTTTCTTTCTTTTCTGTCTTTGTCTGGTATCTCTTGTAATGGTGCCTTTTATCACTAATTTTATTAATTTTTATCACTTCTCTCTTTCTTCTCATCAGATTTGGTTCTTTGGATTTTTTTTTTTTTGTTTGTTTCCATTTCATTAATTTCTGCCCTAATCCTTAGTATTTCTTCCCATCTATTGATTTTTAGTTTACCTTGTTCTTTTTCCAAGGCCTTAAGGTGAAGCATTAAATTGTTTACTTGTGAACTCTCTAACTTCTTTTTATAGGCATGTACCGCTATAAATTTCCCTCTTAGTACTGCCTTCATTGTGTCCCAAAGGTTTTGGTATATTGTATTCTCATCATCATTTGATTCTATAAATTTATTGACTTCCTTTTTGATTTCTTTAATGACCCATTCATCATTCAATAGTGTACTGTTTAATGTTCATGAATTTGGGTATGCTCTGTAGTTTTTCTTGTTGCTGATCTGTACTTTAATCCCATGGTGGTCAGATAGAGTACAAGTGGTTATTTCAATTTTGCTGTATTTGTTAGGATTTGCTTTGTGCCCTAAAGAATGGTCAATTTTAGAGAATTTTCCATATGCTGCTGAAGAAAAAAAAATGTATATTCTGCATAATTTGGATGGAATGTTCTGTAGATATCTGTTACATCCATTTATTCTATGACATCATTTAATACAGATGCATGTCTGTTTAATTTTTGCCAAGATGACCTATCCTTTTATAAGAGTGTGGTACTAAAGTCTCATACTACAATTGTGTTTGGTATTATCTGTGACCTTATGTCTGGTAGTGTTTGTTTGATGAAATTTGGAGCCCCCATGTTAGGTACATATACATTTATGATTTTAATGTCCTCCTGTTTGACTGTTCCTTTAATTGGCATAAAATGACTTTCTTCATCTTTTCTCACTAATGTTGGTTTGAAGTCTATCCTGTTAGATATTAGGATATCAACACCTGTTCTTTCCTAGGCCCATTTGTTTGAAATACTGTTTTCTGTCTTTTTACCCTAAGACAGTGTCTATCTTTTATTGAGAGATGAAATTCCTTGAGGCACAAAACAGCAGGATCCTGCCTTTTAATCTAATCTGCAAGCCTGTGTCATTTGGCTGGGGCATTGAGACCATTGATATTTAGAATTATTATTAAAAGGTATGTATTTATTTTCTCCATTCTTCTTGGTTTGTAGTAATTCCTATTTTCTCTTTACTCTCTTGGTTTGAATGTAATTTGAGTATGGTTTATTTTTTCCTGTTTTCTCATATATGTGCTTTGCTTTCTTTTCAGCATGCAGGGTTACTTTAAGTATTTTCTGTAGAGCTGGCTTAGTTGTCATAAATTCCTTTAGCCCATTTTTTGTTGTGGAATGTCCTTATAACTCCATCAATTTGGAAAGACAGACATTGCAGGATAAAGTAATCTTGGCTGACAGTTGTCTTTCAGGACTTGGAATACATCATTTCAAGCCCTTCTGGCTTTTAAAAGTTATGTTGAGCAATCTGCTGTTATTCTGATGGGCTTGCCTTTATAGTTGGCTTGCTTTTGCTCTTTAACTGCTATATATATATATATATATATATATATATATGTGTGTGTGTGTGTGTGTGTGTGTGTGTGTTTTATATTTAGTAGTTTAATTATAACATGACAAGGAAAGGTTCTTTCTATGTTTTGCGTGTTTGGTGTTCTAAAAGCTTCCTGTATCTGCATTGGCATTTCTTTCCCAATTTAGGGAAAGTTTTCTTCTATGATTTTGTTGGAAAAATCTGCTATGCCACTATGCCTTTGGAGTGAAATTCTTCTTCTACTATACCCTGAATTCTTATGTTTGATCTTTACATAGTATCCCAGATATCTTGAAATTCCCATTCATACCTTCCTATTAGCTTGTCTTTCTCTTTGTTGGACTCTGTTAGATCTGCCACCTGGTCTTCTAGTTTAGATATTCTGTTTTCTCCTTCATCTATTCTACTGCTGCGACTTTCCACAGATATTTTATTTGACTTACTATGTTTTTCAGTGCTAGTATTTCTGCCTGGTTTTTATTCAGTATTTCTGTTTCCTTACTTACGTGTTATGATGACCTCCTTATTTCATTAAGCTGATTTCCTGTGTTCCCCTTTAGAAATTTGTTTTCTTCTTTGATTCCTTTTATTTCTTTTTTGATCTCTTTGACTACATATAAAATCATTTTTTAAAAAATCTTTGTTAGGCATTCCATCTAAGTCTCAATAGGGGTCATTTCTGATGGAATTATAATTTTTGTGGGATTGTGTTTTCTTGATTCTTTGTAATTCTTGAAATACAATGTATCAATTTTTGCATCCTGAGCTGATTTCATACTTGGGTTTTCTAATAATCTGCAGTGTTCTTAGATGTGGAAATCCAAGTGTATATACCTTCAGGGTAGGAGTTTAAGGTGCCCAGTATAGCTCTTTTACTCCAATCCAACCACAGAAGTAATCCTAGGTGTTGAGTTTGCCTGCTATTTAAGTATTCAATAGGTTGGGTAGAACAATTTACTGGCAAATTCTAAAATTCAATGGAGCAATATACACATTCAATAAAAGTCATCACAGAGTATGTAACTGTGGGGATTTAAGCAAACAGATAACCTTATAAAGCCAAATTTCCTAAGGGTGTGTGTTGCTCTACACCCTTAATCCTGTTAGCAGTTCTGAAGTTGGTTACAGGTTATCCTGGGTCTGAATCAGACCCTGTAGCCAATAATGACAGAAGAAAAAGACAAAGGCCCCATAAATCTGAAAGCATCAAAGGCAACAATAGTCAACCCACAAATACAGCTTTATTGAGAATGGTAAAGCCAACCAAGAATATGTACCCCATAACTTTCCCTGGCATAGAAAGAGAAACTAGCACTTCCAGTGCAAACCTATGTACTTGCTTTTTTGTCAGTTGGACTCATTACCTTTTGGAGTTTCTTTCAATCTCACCAATACTGAGTGCCCACCTCAATCCCTCCAGGTTCTGCTGTGGATCTGATGTTCTGATTGGCTTTGCTGGATGCCCTGTTGCTGGGGGCTGAATGAGTTCTCCAGAGGTTTGTGGTTCTGCTGGCTGTGTGATGGGAGATTGCAGGAAGCCTGGGGTTTTACTGGAACTGCTCTGCTAGTTCGACCTGTATCCCTTTTAGCAGCTCCTCAGCTGCTCTTTGTTGTCTCCCCTTCAGGTTTTTTGACTTTGCAAGGAGGCTGATGAGGTTGGAAAATCCCCTTGTTTGATCTCTGCTCCTGCACCTCAGTGCTGGGCCAGGTGGACATGTGAATCAGGGCTGCAAGCACCTTAGCAGGATTCTGGCCGGTTTCTTCCTTTATGGTAGATTTTGGTCTCTCCTACTTCTCCACTGTGGCATATAATAACCTATACACCTTCACTTTTCCAAAGAAGAGTGTATTTTGCTGTGGTTTTACCTAAGTCCCTCCCTAGGCTGGTTTGGTGTGAGACTCCCATGCTGCCACCTTACCTGGAAGACCCATTCTGGATAATTATTAAGGAAAATAACCAGAAACAGGCTCAGTGAACCACCTACAAAGACAGTAGGAGGAGGCAAGATATAAGTTAAAGATATAGAATGAAGAAAGTCTGGACCCAAAGCAGGGAGATGTTTCATGTAGTTTCATGATGTCTAGAGATCACATTGTTGCAGGTGCTGGGACACTTCTGCAAATTTTGTTACTTCTGTCTGCTATGTCAAGTAT
Source organism: Dipus sagitta (assembly GCA_036346955.1). Lineage (NCBI taxonomy): Eukaryota > Metazoa > Chordata > Mammalia > Rodentia > Dipodidae > Dipus > Dipus sagitta. The sequence continues at coordinate 71,200,441 of CM070771.1, read as the reverse complement.
TTATCTTCCGAAGTGTTTTATTTATTTATTGTTTTAATATTTTATTTTTATTTATTTATTTGAAAGAGAAAGAGGCAGAGAGAGAGAGAGAGAATGGTCACACCATGGCATCCAGCCACTGCAAACAAACCCCAGATGCATGTGCCACCTCTGGCTTATGTGGGTCCTGGGGAATCAAACCTAGGTCCTTTGGTTTTGTCAGCAGTCACCTTAACAGCTAAGCCATCTCTCCAGCCCCAAAGTACTATTTTGTAATATTTCATTTCCTACCATTAATCAATTATACCACCCAGAACACCAAAAGAAGCAAATCTATTTGGATCAAACCAATCTAGTTTACTGGGAAAAAAAGAACATGGCATTGTTGCACCAATATTTTTGTCAATTTTTAAATCTTTTAATATTTTTCTAAAATATAGTTTCAACTTTAATTTTAAATTTAATTTTAATTTATTTATGAGAGAAAGAGAAAGAGGATGGGTATGCCAGGGTCTTCAGACACTGCAAAAAAAAAAAAAAAAAAAACTCCAGATGCATGTATTACCTTGTGTATCTGGCTTACATGGGTTCTGGGAAACTGAACCTGGTTTCCTTGCCTTTGCAGGCAAATGCCTTAACCACTACACAATCTTTCCAGCCAGAATTTTTTAGTCTTTTTATTCCATTGTTTGTTGCTTTGAAAAGATACAAAGCCTGACATGTTTGATAAAGTTATGAAATGAGACAGTGAGGTAAGAGTGTAGAGTGGAAATTGATATTTGCAGTAATTTTAGCAGTTATTTGTTCATTTCTAGGAAAAAAATATTCAACCAGAAGCAGCTTATATAAGGCAAGTTATGTCTTGGCTTACTGTTTTGACAGAAAGTCTGTCATAGTAAGGAAAGCATGGCAGCAGCAGACAGTCAGGTTCACATCTTCCTTGATATGAGCAAGAAGGAAACAGAAAAGCACAAAGGCACCAGGAGAGGTTAGACTTCAATATTGCAATGCTTACCCCCAAAGACACACCTACTCCAGCAAGGTTCTATCTCCTAAAGGCTCCACAGACTTCCTATATAGTACCATTAACTAGGGATTACATATTAAACTACATGAGTTTATGGGTGTATTTTGCATTCAAGCACCATATTCTTCCCCAGGCCCTCACAGTCACTTGGTCATATCATGATGCAAAATTTATTTATTCTAGCCAATTGTAGCAGCACACACCTGTATGAAATTTCTGAAGAGGTGGAGATAGGAGAATCAGGAGTTTGAGGCCAGCCTGGGATACACATTGGCCAGGTGTGGTGGTTCATGGCTTTAAGCCAAGCACTCAGGAGGCAGAGGTAAGAGGATCACTGTGAATTTGAGGCCAGTCTGGGACTCCAGAGTAAGTACCAGGTCAACTTGGGTAAGAGTGAAACCCTACTTCAAAAAATAAGATACTATATGTATAGATAGATTAGATAGATAGATAGATGGATGAATGTATATTCAGTCCAACTTTCAAGTTATCCATACTTTTTACTAGTCCATACACTATACAAATGTACAAAGTTAATTGTCTCATCTGAGACTCAAGGAATACTTCCAACTTTGAGACCTGTAAAATAAGACAGAAGTTATATACTTTTAACATATAATGGGACAAAATAAATATTTACACTCCAAAAGGGCTAAGTGGAGGCATGGCAAGAAAAGACCATAACAATGCAGAGTAAGCATTAAATCCTGCAACCTTTGTCTGACATCTTGGACTTGTAATTAAATCATCTGGGCTTCACAAATCTTGGGTACCTCCACCCCTCCAGTGCTTCCTGAAGTCACTCTACTGGGCAGGATCAATCCCAGACCTGAATCTTTTCTCATCAGACACCCCATGGTCCTGACATATCCAAAATCTCTGGATTATCACTGCAACCTAGAGTTTATCTTTAGAACTTCACAGATAAGCCTCAAGGAACCTCCCCTGCAGGGACTTTGACTCTAACCCACATTGCTTAGCTTCAGTGATTCTGGGGAACTGTGGTATGATCCATTATCCTCTACTTCTTATATTTTGCATGCTTCCAAAGCCAATACCACTGGTGACTCTGCTAATGATTTTTGTTGTTTTTTAGGTAAGGTCTCAGTATAACCCAGGCTAACTTGCATTTGACTCTGTAGCCTCAGAACTCAAACTTTCCAGCTTCTCCAGTGTTGAGTCTAAAGCTATGTGCTACCATACCTGGATTCTGCAAATCATTACCAGGTGGGAATGACATCTTAACTTGAGAAGTTGGCTACATTTTCAGCATTCTTCCTCAGGTCCTCAACTTCTTTCAAAAGAATTAGCATTCTCATTAGCTTGAGCTTTCAATACATTGAGTCTTGCCCTCAGTGTATACTTCCCACTGTCTCAGCGCTGAGCAGCTGGGGCATCTTCAATGTTAGCAATCTTCTTAATAATTGTAACTGAAGTTGCTATACAGTCTTTGGGTCTGGGGTCTGAAACTTGGTTAAATTAATTTTTGTGTCAAACATTATATTTTCCATATCCTTCATTTTATTTTGTTCTCTTTCATTGTAGATCTTTTAAAAATGTGTTTATTCACTTATTTGCAAGCACAGAGAGAGAGACAGGAGATGGAGAGAATGGGAATGAAAAGGCATCCAGGCACTGAAAATGAACTCAAGATGTATAACCCAGTACGTATTTGGCTTTATGTGAGTACTGGGGAATGGAACCTGGGTTGATAATTAGGCTTTGCAGGAAAGTGCCTTAACTGCTGAGCTATCTCTGTAGCCCTCATTGTAGAACTTAATGAGGACAGCAAATAATAAAAAAAAAAACACTATAATTTCCTGTGTTGAAATTTCATTAGTCAAGTACAATAGTCAATTGGTTTTAAATTTAATTTCATTCAAGTTCTCAGGACATGAGCATATTTCAGCTGGGTTCTTTTCCAGAATATCTAATGAACTGCTTTTAGCCGAGGTTTCAAATGAATCACTTTTTCCCCTCTTAAATCTCATAATCTGAGCTTCCATTGAACTCATGTATTTCTGCATTCTAATCTGCCAAACTCCCACAAGAATCACCCATTAAGTTCTGCTCACAGGGCTGTAAAGCTTCTCTAGTGTAAAGTTCTAAATACTTGCACATTCCTTCCACAGACCAGTTCCAAAAGAATAAGAACTACATCGTCAGGTTTATCACAGCAATGATGGTCCTACATCTTGGTACCAATCATGGAAGGAAAGTGTTTATTTCAGCCTGCAGTTTTGAGGGGAAGTCTATAGTAGTGGGGGAAGCATGACAGTAGTAGGAAGCCAAAGTCAAAACTTCTATCAGCATAGAGGAAGTAGTAAAGTGCAAAAGCACCAAGAAGGCTGATTATACAAGGCCTGCCCCTAGTGACATACTTCCTCAAGCAAGACACAAACTTCTCAAACAGAACCATCCACTGGGGACTAAATATTTAACACATGAGTTTATGGGGGGTGTTTCATATTCAAACAACTATAGTCATTGCTAATATAGAACAATGAAAATTAAAACATGAGAATAAGCAACTATTGTACATCAATATCAGTTAATTAGTGATTAATAGACAATACATAGAGTCATAAGGCAATTTTATTTGAAAATTTTACTTTATTTTCTTTTGTGCACTCATAGTTACAGAGGATATTTAATTTTCCTTCTGTGTGTAACAAATTTTGCCCATGCATGTACAACATGAGTTTTGCTTATATTTATTTAAAAAGTTAAACAACTGGAGATTTGACTAAAATGTCAATACTGTGTGTGTGTGTGTGTGTGTGTGTGTGTGTGTGTGTGTAAAATCAGCTTGAAAATAAAATGATAATATTTTCTAAATGTACTTTTGTTTTGTGGTTTATTTACTTTTATTTTTGCACATTGCCTCAGACTACATATTTCATTAAAGTAATCAATTTCCATTCTTTATCTATTTTTCTAAGAGTTTATAATTTTCTCAAGAACTACATTGGGAATATGATCAGTGAATTAGTGTTTTCTGTGTGTTGCAATTACCTTTTCATGCTGAGACAAACACCTCAGTAGAAGCAGCTTATGGGAGGAAAGGGTTTATTTTAGGCTTTTAGATTCTGGGGAAAGATTCATTATGGTGGAAAATGCTGGCTCACTTCAGCATACAACCATAGCAGACAGACAGAGAGAGAGAGAGAGAGAGAGAGAGAGAGAGAGAGAGAGAGAACAGCAAGCTACTAGATCTCAAGCTGACTCTCTACAAACCTTACCTCTGGACATAACACCTGCCCCCAGTAACACATTTCCTATAGCAGGTCTCCAGCTGGTGAAGACTAAGTAGGAAACTTAATTTAAAAGTACCTAATGCAAAGAGTGTGGTGGCACAAGCCTTTAATCCCAACACATTGGAGGCAGAGGTAGGAGCATTGCTGTGAGTTCAAGGGCACCCTGAGACTACATAGTAGCCTGGACTAGAGGGAGACCCTACCTCAAAAACAACAACAACAACAAAAACCCCACAAAAATACTTAAAGCATTGGGATCATTACATTCAAATAATCACATTCCACCCCTGGCCCCATAGACCATCTTACAATACAAACTGCACTTAAAAATCCCCATGGTCTTTATCAATTTTAACAACACTGTCCAAAAGTTCAAAGTCTCATCTGAGGCTCAAGACTGTCTCTTAACTGTGAACCCTGTAAAAATCAAAACACAGTTATATACTTCCAACAGTACAGAGTAAACATTCCCATTGCAAAAAGAAGTCATAGTAAGGAGAGACTGGAGAAATGCAAAATCAATAACCAGAAGGCAAATGTCAAATACCTACAGTTTCAATTCCAGCATCTATTACCAGAGATGAAGTCTCTGGGTTTTCAATTTTTTCTCCTTAGCTGGGCTGCTAGCCCAGGGAAAACTCCTTCCCCAGTCAACAGCACTCCTTAGAAGATGTACCACAGTCCTGGTAAATCTAAAACATGGTATCAGGCCTACACTATAAACCACACTTTATCATCATAGTTCCATACAATGACCTTCTTGGGCCTCCATATAAGGATTTCAACCCTGCTTCACACTGTCACATTTCAGTTGCTCCTATAGCTATGTGCATTTCATGACCCTTTACCTATGCTTACAAAACCAGTACTAGGTGGTTGGCATAGCCAAATTTGTAAATCCTAGGGGGAATAAAGCTTGATCTTGAAGAGCAGGATCCTCCTGTAGTATTCTTCCTTCAAGCCCTTGTTGCACAAGAATTGGCATTCCTACTAGCTTGAGGCATTCATGGGTGTGTTCCCCCACCCATTGTCCATTGCAACAAAGTTGAACCACCTTTAATAGTGGTAATCTTAACAACTGTAGCTCTTGCATCCTAAAACCAGTCTCTGTGGCCTTCAATTTCAATCTTGCTTGCATTTTTTTTCTCAGGTAAACTTCATAAATGTCATATATTTCTGTCCTATACCTTCTAACAAGCACACCAATTTATTACTTTAAATTCAGCTAGCTCAAATTCTCAGGGTATGATCAGAATACAGCCAGTCTTTCTGCCAATAGACCATTTCTAACAAAGTTCTCCCCTTTCCCTTTAAAACTTCATAACACAAGTCTTAGCAGTCCACAATTCTCTCTGTATTTAGAATTTTCAAATCCTCACAGAATATCCCATCAAGCTCTACTTACAGCATTGGAAAGTTTCTTCAGTCCAAACTATAAATTCCTACCATATTCCACCTTCAAACACATTCCAAAAGACCAAAACCCACATGGCAAGATTCATTTGAGGAATAATGTTACTCCTGGCATCAATTTTACTGTTGCATTTACCTTCTTGCTGCTAAGAGTAACACCTGACCAGAACCAGATTGTGGGAGGAAAGAGTTTATTGCAGACTTACAGATTCCAAAGCAAGCTTCATCATCAAGGATGAAGCTTGCTAACTTCAGAATGTATCCATAACTGAAAGAGAGAGAGAGAGAGAGAGAGAGAGAGAGAGAATAGCAAGCTGCCAGAGCACAAGCTAGCTCTCTCTACACACCCTAGTGCTAGACTCAAGATCCACTCTCACTGACACAGCTCCTCCTGCAGGACACTGTCTGCTGAAAACTAAGTAGGAATTTTGACCTTAATCAAAAGTACCTAATTCAATGAGTATAACACATTCAAGCCACCACACTGTGCAAGTATGATGACTTAAGTTCATATCCCCACCTACATAAATTTCATATATAATAATTTCATATATAATATTTTCATATATTAAGTTCATATCCCCACCTACATAAATGCTGGCCAGGTATACCAGCTGCCTACAAACTCTGCAAACAGGAGGAAGAAACATGAGATCCTTTCAGCAAGCTGGCTTGCTAGACTAGCCATATCATTGAGTTTTGTGTTCTAACAAAACACCTTACTTTACCTCAGTACTTAAAGGAGAGAGAGAGAAGCAGAGAGAAAGAGAAAGAGAGAGAGAGAGAGAGAACACCTATATCAACTTCTGACTTTCAAATGCATGAGTACACATGAGTACAGGCACTTGCACACACATAGACACTAACTAATGGAAATATACATACATATATATATGTGTGTGTGTGTATATATATATATATATATATATATATATATATATATACACACATATATTTTATATTTGTGAAAATATATGTGTGTGTGTGTGTGTCTGTGACAGGTTATCACTAATTAGCTCAGACACACATTGAATTTGTGAACCTCCTACCTCAGTCTCTGTTTATTTTTAGTTAGAGCTTTTCCTTTTAAAATTTTTTTGTTTTTATTTATTTATTTGAGAGTGACAGACAGAGAGAGAAAGAGGCCGTTAGAGAGAGAGAGAGAGAGAGAGAGAGAGAGAGAGAGAGAGAGATAATGGGTGCACCAGGGCATCCAGCCACTGCAAATGAACTCCAGACACATGTGCCCCCTTGTGCATCTAGCTAACATGAGTCCTAGGGAATCAAGCCTCAAACCGGGGTCCTTAGGCTTCACATGCAAGCGCTTAACTGCTAAGCCATCTCTCCAGCCCCTACCTCAGTCTCTTAAAGGTGGGTATTATAAGTGTGTGTCACTAGCCAGGCTATCTTTTTTTTTTTTTTTTTTTTTACTGATAGACATCTCATCAGATTAACACCCTCTCAAATACAAAACAATTTTCAGATTATCACCCTCTCAAACACAAAACAATTTTTTTCTAACCAGTATCCTGTTATAGACAAAATACCTTGCTAGCCAGCCATACAGAAATACCTGGGACCTTAGTCACTGCTGAGAAACAGGTTTCATGATAAAACTGAGTAGAAATGATCTCATTCTTAGTGATTGCCTATGTGTTGACCTACTATTTATCCCCAAAGTCTTTTGCAACCATTTGCAATATAGTGACTTAGTGAATTCCAACTGCCAGAGCCATATTAGATCTGTTTCACACTAAACTTAGCTCAGATAGACTTTAAAGGAAGGTGCTTATCATCTCTAGAGTGCCCCCAGTTCCCTTCCCAGAAAACATCATAAACATTCCTTTCCTTATTCCAGAATTCCTTCTCTACTGCCAAAGGAACTTTATCCTTTTGTGGTAATTGATCTGTGACTCATTTCTTTTAGCTCCTCTTATGTGGACAAAAGAATAAGTGTCCCTTGTGTATAATTGGCTTGTGGTTTTGTTATTGAGTCCATGATTCTGAAAGAAATAAGGAATTCAATTTGGGTCAAAAATTGGTAACAGAAGAATCTTTGCTTCTTTCTGCTATAAAGTTAATACATGGTCATATAAAACATTTAGAAAAATAGTTAAAGGCCAAAAGAAGAAATAAAAAATATCTTCCAATATTTTGAAGTTCAGCCCTGTAAAATACATCAATATTTAAAGATCAACTTCAATATGGCATTGTAATGAATAAGCCATTTATATGATCTGTCTCCAGCTCTTGTCCTTTGCCTTTGCTTCCTGGGAGATATAAATATAAATAAAGATATAAATATAAATATAAATATATATATATATATACATACATACATATATATGTATACATACATGTTTATAGATATATATGCATACATATCACAATCTCATCATATATGTGTGTGTGTGTGTGTGTGTGTGCATGCATAAAATAAAAGTACCAACATACTCAAGATAATGTCTGCTACTTTGTATATTGAATTTCTCTTGTTAAAACTTTTAATTAATATGTCAAATGATAATATGATGAGATAGGAAGTAAGATACTATTTTAAAAAAATGAAATATAATAAAGGTATAATAAAGATAACCATTTTAAGCACTTACCTTTGCTTCATTAAAAACATCTAAATTGAAATAACTGCCTTATTCCATCAATACCTTGAACAATATAAAATATGAAAAATTCATATTTTTTAATTTTTTTGTTTATTTTTATTTATTTATTTGAGAGTGACAGAGAGAGAGAGACAGAGAGAGAGAGGGAGAATGGGTGTGCCAGGGCGTCCAGCCACTGCAAACGAACTCCAGATGCGTGTGCCCCTTTGTGCATCTGGCTAATGTGGATCCTGGGGAATCGAGCCTTGAACCGTGGTCCTTAGGCTTCACAGGCAAGCGCTTAACCGCTAAGCCATCTCTCCAGCCCCAAAATTCATATTTTTAACTAAAAATAGAAATTACATATTTGTTGAAAGCAGCTTAGGAGATAACATAGAAATAAACTCAGGGATAAACACTAATTGTTTTCCCAATATCCACTCACTTTCCCTCAGTTTGCCTCTCTCCCACCCTCACCTCCTCAGCAGCACTCTGTCACCTGTAAGTAGATAGGTACTTACTGACTCAACAATTGTCAATAACTGCCTTACAAAATAATTCAAGCCAATTAGTTGTTGGAGAAAGCTTTTTGAACTCAATTTAAAATAAGTGCGGTAGGCATTTCTGTCACTGCTCTCACATGCTACTTCTTACTCAGTTTCCTTGTCCTTGGCTGATCTGACACTCCTTGGATGAATGCTTTCCCCTATGCAACTCTGACCCACTACATTTCCTGGTCCATGTTTAGAACAGAAAACTTCAACTTTCCTGTTTCTCCTTCGCAGGACTCTCAGTGAGCCACACATACTTTCAGAGAAAATGGTCTCTGGCTGGGGCACCCTGAATGTGATCAGTGGGTGTCCAAGATCCTGCACACACTGACCCCTACCCTCAACACTGAGGGATGTGGAAAGGTCCTGCTCCCTTGGCAACTGATGAACTCTGGGTGAAGAAACTCTTCGGTGAAGGCCTGGGACCGAGAAGCCCTTTGCTAAGGAGAAAGGATTTCTTTGCTTTTGTCTTCCATCTCATTTCCATTCATAAGATGCAGCAAACAGCAACAGCTCTTGGGCAGATCTGCACACTTAACTATAGACTTTCTCTATGCTCCAGACTCTTTCCACTCTCTTCCCGCTGGCCCTCCTGAGACTGACTGACTTGCTCATCTGAGAACTTCCCTGTGATATCAGACTGGGTTCTCTAGTTCTCGCTAGATGGTATTTGGGAAGCTTCATTTCCTGTGAACCTTCAGATTCAGACCTACTAAAGCCCCACTTCAATGTGCTTCTCACAACACTGTATAGAGGCCCTGACAGAGTAACAGACACTAGACAAGGTCCACGCACCTTTCTGCCCAGCTTTAAGAAACTATGGAAGAGATAACCAGTCTTCTTCCCAGGATTGGAATTGCTGTTCTGTCAGGGCAGAGGGTGGAGACAATGCCATCAGTAAGAGACCAAAAGGACCTGCCAGCATGCACGACTGGTCAAAGAGCATACTTAACACTGCAGAATAAATGATTTCCTGTCTGGCCGAACCATCACTGGTTTTCAGTTTAACCAGAAGTTTCAAGTCCACCAAAAGTCTGAGTGAAGCTATAGGATTGCTATGAATAAGTACAGCCAATCTAAATCAACAATGGCTTCATTCCATCCATCTGTCACCCTTTAAGGTACCCCCCACTCAGTCAACCATTAACCAATGAGAACTTATTTGCACTGTAGAAACAAAAACAGAATTCAGGTGGGTTAACTGTTAAGGGTAGTATGGCTGTAGATATTGGCTGGGACCAATACTGAAAAGAGAGTAGCTCCCAGCAAAAACCTACACAGTCCACCATCTTTGGCCTGGTGTTCCCTCAGTTATTACATTTGCCCACAGCTTCCTGGCAATGTACTAAATAAACTTGCCTGTTTCAACTAGGACAAACAAAAAAAAAAAGTAAGAAAGGAATTGTCTTAAGTGGAGTAAGCACACCATTGCCCCTTTTATCTGAATTCTTTGAGAATTGTGTTGGGGGAAAATGTTTTTGTGTGTCACATGTCTTTGTGTCTTGCAAGGAAGATGCTAACCTCTGTTAGTTCCTGAATGTTTTCAAAGGTGTGTGTAAGCAAAGGGATTTGGAGACAGAGTGTCTCCAACCAGAGCAAAGGTATAATTACTACATAAGCTAAAACATTTGCCTTCCCTAAGGTATCATCTCAACTGTGCTGTACCTTTTTGTGTGCAGGCTTCTGTCTGGATCCATCTGCATGAATGATGGATAATAATCAAACAGCAAAGAAGCTGGATAATACAGCAAAAATGTCTTAACTCTGTAAAACTCTTCCATCTACATCTACCAAGAATCTTGAAGGAATGCCAGTGTTGTTTTCTTCTCTCATGCAGATGGATCCAGATGGAGATGAACACAAAACTGGTCATGTTCTTGCTGCTTGGTGAGTAGTAAAGTAGAATTTCATCACATATAGGAGTCTTATGCCTTTTGTCAGTTTCCTTTTCAATGGGTCCAGCTATGTTGCAATGTCGAAAATGGTAAAACCTGTATTCCCTCATAATTCTTGTATGTGTTATTCATCTTTCATGATTTTAATCAACAGATAACAATAGCAACAACAAAACACATTCCTACCCTTCACTGATCTGTCTTAGCACCCTTGTCAAAATCTAACTGACACTCAATGAAAAGTTATACTTGTATTGTGTCTGTTCTATTGATGAGTGTGGTTTATCCTTTTATTATCAGTATTTAGAATTTTTTATGAAAAATTATATTATCTACAATTGAGAGTGTGACTTTTTTCCATTAGTATGTTGCTACTTCTTCCCTTCCTTCCCCTCCCCTCCCCTCTCTTCCCTTCCCCTCCCTTCCCTTTTGGTCTGCTCCCGTCCCGTCCCGTCCCGTCCCGTCCCGGCCCTTCCCGTCCCGTCCCGTCCCGGCCCTTCCCGTCCCGTCCCGGCCCTGCCCTTCCCGTCCCGGCCCGGCCCGGCCCTTCCCGTCCCGGCCCGGCCCTTCCCGTCCCGCCCCTCCCCTCCCCTCCCCTCCCCTCCCCTCCCCTCCCCTCCCCTCCCCTCCCCTCCCCTCCCCTCCCCTCCCCTCCCCTCCCCTCCCCTCCCCTCCCCTCCCCTCCCCTCCCCTCCCCTCCCCCCCTCCCCTCCTCCCCTCCCTCCCCTCCCCTCCCCTCCCCTCCCCTCCCCTCCCTCCCCTCCCTTCCCTTCCCTTCCCTTCCCCTCCCAGTTTGAGGTAGTATCATGTTGTAGTCCTCCTGGACCTGGAACTCAATCTGTAATCCTATGTTGGCCTCCAACACCCACCAATCCTCCTATTCTGCTTCCAAGTGCTGGGATTAAAGGCGTGAGCCACCACACCTGGCAAATTGTGATATCTTCACACCAACACTTATATATGTATATGCATCACTATCATTGATGAATTAACTATTTCTTTTTCAAATGGCATCAATGGTTGACATAAATATTTTAGAGCAATAATTTTGGATACAAAATGTTCATATGTGCTGTGTGTTCTGATGGATGGAATCTTCATCATCATGAAATGTTCTGTGTCCTCAGAAGAAAATTGTCCTACAGTTTGACATTTTTTATTTTTTATTATTTACTTTACTTAAGAGAGAGAAAGAGAGAGAAGATAGAATGGGTAGGCCTCTAGTCACTGCAAATGAACTCCAGATGCATGCACCACCCTGTGTATCTGGCTTATGTGGGTCCTGGGGAGTCAAACCTGTATCCTTAGAGTTCACAGACAAGTGCCTCAACTGCTAAGTTATCTCTTCAGCCCCAGTATGACATTTTTTACAGTCTGTATTATGAGTAAGCACTACAGTTCTTTTTGATTACTATTTGCAGCTTTAGCTTTTTCCATCCTTTTACTTTTAACAAATTTTTGTCTTTTAATTGGTGATGCATTGATATTTTTATTTTATTTACTTCTTTGAGAGACAGAGAGGTAGACAGAGAGGGAGAGAATGGGTGCATCTGGGCTTTCAGCTAATGTAAAGGAACTCCAGATGCATGTACCACCTTGTGAATGTGCTTTAGGCAGGTCCTGGGGAATTGAACCTGGGTCCTTTGACTTTGCAGGCATCTGACTTAACTTCTAAGCCATCTCTCCAGGCATTTTTTTTAAATGAAGCACTGTTTGAGTAGTTAAGCCCCTAACATAGATTTTTAGCATGCACTTTTAGGGATAGATACACATATGCTTAGGAAAAGGTAGTTCATGTCTAAATGTGAGTGTGGGCTTCACAAAAGTATCTAGAAATAGTGATCTATGTAGCTTTGATGGATTCTGAAGTTATATCATTTGGGGGCTGGAAAGATGGCACAGAAACTAAGTATGCTTCCTGAACAAGCATGAAGTCCTGAAGGAGCCTGAACTTCCAGAAAGGGAATCTCCAGATTCTACCATAAACAGCTGGGAATGGCCACATGTACCTGTAGCCCCAGTCCTACAGGGGAGCAGAAATCTGAGAATAGTCAGAGCCCTGAGAGCTCTGGGATGACTAAAGAGACCCCAGCTCACAGACCAAGCAAAAAAGCAATACAGCAGGACACCTCAAATTCCCCTCCAGGCATCTTTAGTGAGTTGATAAATATATGGGACACCGCCCCCACATATAAACACACACAAAATATAATAGAAAAAAATTAAAAAAAATAATTACGTTGGTCAAACAATTTCTAAGAAATTTTCCCCCAAGTAAATGACTATAGGGTTGTTCTTGAGTAGCATTGAACAGTATTACAGAATACTAAATGTTTTTCAAAGTACATATAGTTTGAAGGAATATTTAATATACTAGTTATGAGGAAGTAAAAATTTATTATTTAATGGTAAATAAAGCTTATAATCTTATTTGTGAGATTTTCAGAAAATTGTAGTTTATGATTGGTAAATGAGTAAAGTTAAACTCAAAAATCACATATGATCAGACTTAAAGCATGGTTCATTGCTATTTTCTCATTTTTATTTGAGATATCTCTATAAAGTAACAATGTTATCTCTAGGTAGGATATCTTCATGGCAGTTTGTATTAGCTGTGGTAAATTATTCAGGGTTCTTTATAGGAACAGAACCTTTCTTCTCCCATGTTTACATAACTTGGTCACATTGTTGCCTAACTCTGTCATAAACTTTGAGAAGACTGAAAGTAGACATCCAGTGAAGGCAAAACAGTAAAACAGATATTTTTTATGAATATTTAAGTTGGCATTTTTCCTATTTTTAGATCTAAACAAAAGGGTACATACCATTACAAATGAAAATTCCTACTATAATGCTATTTTTAGGCCAAATTATTCCGCTTTTCAAATTTATACCAATACCAAAAGTATTCCGTGTATTTGATTACATACCTAAATAGAAAGGAATAAGAGAAAGAAAAAAAAAGAGAATGAAACAAGGATACTCACACTGATTTACCTACCTATACTAGATGTCATTGCCCTAATGCATTAAGCAATTTTCCCTTTTAGATGCTTTTCAGTTTACTGTTAGCCAGAAGTATGGTTGCTGCCAGGTCCACAGTGGTACATTTGGAGTAAGTCATGAATCCATGAATCAGATCAGACAAGCAACTACTGCACAAGTCTGGTGGTGGTCCTCAGACTTCCAGGGAGTTAGTTCTAAATCCATCCTTCCCCCTTCACATGTTGCTAAGATACTGGTTTAATATGACTGTGAGAGTAAGGCTATTAGTTTCAAAAAGTTTTCATTAACAATTTTTGTGAGCTTCTCTTTTCTTTATGGGACAATGGATGGTTGAAGGTTCTATTTCCTTATTCCTGAGCTGTCTTACAGCATATCGTGGTTTCATGCTGGTTTTATATAAAAGCACTTTGATCTTGATTTAACTTTCAGAGGTTGAGTTTTAAAATTTACAGACATTTCCTTTTATGTTTTGCCATACATTAGCCAGATCCAGATTGAGGGTTTAGTATAAAATCATTGGCTCTAGCCTACTTTGTCTATCAAATGAAAATAATTTAAAACCCAGTATGCACTGAAATTAGCTGTAAGTGATTATGTTTCTTTTTTCTCAATTTTTTATTAACATTTTCCATGATTATACAAAATATCCCATGGTAATACCCTCCCTCCTCCCATTTTCCCCTTTGAAATTCCATTCTCCATCATATCCCCTCCCCATCTCAATCAGTCTCTCTTTTATTTTGATGTCATCATCTTTTCCTCTTCTTATGATGGTCTTGTGTAGGTAGTGTCAGGCACTATGAGGTCATGGATATCCAGGCCATTTTATGTCTAGAGGGAGCACATTGTAAGGAGTCCTATTCTTCCTTTGGCTCTTACATTCTTTCCGCCACCTTTTCCGCATTACACCCTGAGCCTTGGAAGGTGTGATTGAGATGTTACTCGGTACTGTAGTCACTCCTTTCCAGCACCATGATACCTTCTGAGTCATCCCAAGGTCACTGCCATCTGAAAAGAGAAGATTCTCTACCCAAAGTGAGAGTAGCATTAATATAAGGTTATGAATATTAGAAGTGCTTACTGGGCTGTTTGATAAGCATAGTATATACATTTATCCAGATTCAGCAGATATTACACCCCTAGGGCTCATGACTACCCCTGTTTTAAGTGTTCAGTATCAGGGATATATTCCCTCTCATGGAGCGGGCCTCCAGTCCAATTGGAGGGCAGTTGGTTTCCACCATGATAGAAGTGCTACTATTGCACCTGTTGGCTCATTTGGCCTGGCTGGCCAATTATAAGGATTGCAGTGTCCACTGTTGAGTATCTTCATTGGTGGTATCTCTTTCTCCCATTGAACTGCATGCAGAATGGCTTCTTCCAGCTTTCTGTCAGCTGGTCTACATGGAGGAGGTTATCAGCTCAGTTCCAGCAGGAGTTCTCAGTGGCCTTGCAGCCCAAGCATGTGGATTCTTCATCAATAGGGTCTTACCATCTATTCCTGGTGGGAAGCCAAGGGCCTCAGCAAGGGCCTATAATGTTTTGGGCGCATCAGGGCCCTCCCTGGCCAACAACTCACTGGAAGGTATCCCATCCCTGGCACTGACAATTTTCTAGCAATGACCTATGGCTCCTGACTGTTCCATTGTCCAATACCAGAGGATTCAATATGACTTATCCATATCCTCTTAGGTTTTGATTAGCCCTCCCTCCACCTTTCCTCTTCTCCTGACCTCATTTTGGGCCTTTTCACCCCCATTAATCTATTCTTCTACTTACATATATACAATACCAAACTATTAAATACCTCCTCCCTTTCTTTCTCTTCCCTTTGTACATCTTTATTTAGCATACTGGCCTCTGCTACTGAGTTTTTTTCCTTCTCACACAGAAGCCCAATCATCTGTAGCTAGGATCCACATATGAGAGACAACATGCAGCGCTTGGCTTTCTGGGCCTGGGTTACCTCACTTAGTTTAATCCTTTCCAGATCCATCCATTTTCCTGCAAATTTCATAACTTCATTTTTCTTTACCACTGAGTAGAACTCCATTGTATAAATGTGCCATATCTTCATTATCCACTCATCAGTTGAGGGACATCTAGGCTGGTTCCATTTCCAAGCTGTTATGAATTGAGTAGCAATAAATGTGGATGAACACATACTTCTAAGGAAATGAGATGAGTCCTTAGAATATATGCCTAGGAGTGCTATAGCTGGGTCATATGAAAGATGAATCTTTAGCTGTTTTAGAAACCTCCACACTGATTTCCACAATGGCTGGACCAGATTACATTCCCACCAACAGTGTAGAAGGGTTCCTCTTTTTCCACATCCCTGCCAGCATTTATAATCATTTGTTTTCATGATGGTAGCCAATCTGACAGGAGTGAGATGGAATCCCAGTGTAGTTTTAATCTGCATTTCCCTGATGACTAGGGATGTAGAACATTTTTTTAGATGCTTTTATGACATCCGTATTTCTTCTTTTGAGAACCCTCTATTTAGCTCCATAGCCCATTTTTTAATTGGTTTGTTTGATTTCTTATTATTTAACTTTTTGAGTTTTTTGTATATCCTAGATATTAATCCTCTATCAGATATATAGCTGGCAAAGATTTTTTCCCATTCTGTAGGTTGCCTCTTCAGTTTATTCACAGTGTCCTTTGCAGCACAAAATCTTTGAAATTTCATGGGGTCCCAGTGATTAATCTGTGGTTTTATTGCCTGAGCAGTTGGGGTTATATTCAGAAAGTCTTTGCCAAGACCAATATGTTGAAGGTTTTCCCCTACTTTTTCCTCTAGCAGTTTCAGAGTTTCCAATCTGATGTTAAAGTCTTTAATCCATTTGGACTTAATTCTTGAGCATGGAGAGAGAGAAGAATCTATTTTCATCTTTCTGCAGATACATATCCAGTTTTACCAACACCATTTGCTGAAGAGGCTGTCTTTTCTCCAATGAGTATTTTTACCCTTTTTATCAAATATCAGGTGGCTATAGCTTCCTGGACTTAAATCTGGGACATCTATTCTGTTCCATTGATGTACATGTCTGCTTTTGTGCCAGTACCATGCTGTTTTTGGTACTATGGCTCTCTAGTATAGGTTAAAATCAGGTATGGTGAAACCACCAGCCTTAATTTTGTTTATCAGGAGTAGATATTCCACCTTTTTTTGTGATTCCAAATGAATTTTTGGATTGTTTTTTCTATTTCCATGAAGAGTGCCTTTGGAATTTTGATTTGGATTGCATTAAATGTGCAGATTGCTTTTGGTAAGATTGCCATTTTCACAATATTGATTCTTCCAATCCAGGAACAAGGGATGTTTTTCCACTTCCTAGTGTCTTCTGCAATTTCTCACTTGAGTGTTTTAAAGTTTTCATTGTAGAGATTCTTTACTCCCTTGGTTAGGTTTATTCCAAGGTACTTTATTTTCTTTGATGCAATTGTGAATGGGAGTGATTCTCTGATTTCATCGTCTGTGTGTTTGTTGTTAGCATATAGGAAGGCTATTGATTTCTGTGTATTTATTTTGTATCCTGCTACATGGCTGTAGGTGTTTATCAGCTCTAACAGTTTGCTGGTAGAGACTTTAGGGTCCTTTATAAATAGAATCATGTCATCTGCAAATAATGATAACTGAATCTCTTCCTTTCTAGTTTGTATCCCTTTTATGTATTTCTCTGGCCTTATTGCTATGGCTAAGATTTCCATTACTATATTAAATAAAAGTGGGGACAGTGGACACCCTTGTCTTGTTTCTGATTTTAGTGGTAAAGATTGCAGTTCTCCCCATTTAGTAATATGTTGACTGTAGGCTTTTCATTAATAACCTCTATTATATTGAGATATGATCCTTCTATTCCCAGTCTCTGTAGGACTTTTATCATGAAGGGACATTGGATTTTTGTCAAACACTTTCTCTGCATCTAATGAGATGATCATGTGATTTTTGTCCTTCAGTCCATTTATATAATGCATTACATTTATCGATTTCCATATGTTGAACCATCCCTGCATTTCTGGGATAAATCCTACTTGGTCAGGGTGAATAATGTTTCTGATATATTCTTGTATTCTGTTTGGCAATATTTTGTTGAGAATTTTTGCATCTATGTTCATGAGGCAGATTGGTCTGTAGTTTTCTTTTTTTTGTTCTATCTTTGCCTGGTTTTGGTATCAGGGTGATGCTGGCTTCATAGGAGTTTGGTAGGATTCCTTCTTTTTCTATTTTATGGAAAAGCATAAGAAGCAATGGTGTTAGTTCTTCCCTGAAGGTCTGGTAAAATTCAGCAGTGAATCTATCTCGGCCTGGGCTTTTTCTGGTTGGGAGATTTTTGATAACTGCTTGGATCTCCATGCTTGTTATAGGTCTATTTAAGTGATTAATCTCATCTTGATTTAATTTAGGTAGGTCATATATCAAGGAAATCATCCATTTCTTTCAGATTTTCATACTTTGTGGAGCATATACTTTTATACTATATCCCTATGATTTTTTTAATTTCTCTGGCATCTGATGTGATATTACTTTTTTCATCTCTAATTTTATTAATTTGTGTCTCTTCTCTCTTTCTTTTGGTCAGATTTGCTAAGGATTTATCAATCTTGTTTATCCTTTCAAAGAAACAACTCTTTGTTTCATTGATTCTTTGGATTTTTTTTTGGTTTCTATTTCATTAATTTCTGCCCTAATCTTTATTATTTCTTCCCATCTACTGATTTTTGGTTTGCCTTGCTCTTCTTTTTCCAAGGCTTTGAGGTGTAGCATTAGGTTGTTTACTAGCAACTTGTCTATTTTCTTAATATAGGCACTTAAAGCTATAAATTTACCTCTTAGGACTGCCTTCATTGTGTCCTAGAGATTTTGGTATGTTGTGTTCTCATTATCATTTGACGCTATACATTTTTTGATTTCTTCATTGACCCATTCATCATTTAGTAGTGTGTTGTTTAATTTCCATGATTTTGTGTGTGCTCTATAGCCTTTCTTGGTATTGATTTGCAGTTTAATTCCATTGTGGTCAGATAGAATGCAAGGAATTATTTCAATTTTCCTGTATGTGTTAAGATTTGTTTTGTGTCCTAATATATGGTCTATTTTAGAGAATGTTCCATGTGCTGCTGAAAAGAATGTATATTCTGCAGCATTTGGATGAAATGTCCTGTATATAACTGTCAGGTCCATTCCTTCTATGACCTCATTTAGTCCAGATGCCTCTTTGTTTATTTTTTTACTGGGATGACCTGTCAATTGATGAGAGTGGGGTGTTGAAGTCACCCACTACCACTGTGTTTGGTGTTATCTGTGACCTTAGTTCTAATAGCATTTGCTTGATGAAGTTGGGGGCCCCCATGTTAGGTGCATATATGTTTAGGATTGTAATGTCCTCCTGTTGCAGTGTGCCTTTAATCAATATAAAGTGCCTTTCCTCATCTTTCTTTACTAATGTTGGACTGAAGTCTACCTTGTCAGATATTAGGAAAGCAACCCCTGATTTTTTTCTAGGTCCTTTTGCTTGAAATACCATTTTCCAACCTTTCACCCTAAGATAGTGTCCATCCTTTATAGGAAGGTGGGTTTCTTGGAGGCAACAAATTGAAAGATCCTGCTTTTTAACCCATTCTGCGAACCTATGTCTTTTGGTTGGGGCATTTTGGCCATTGATATTAAGAGATATTATTGAATGTTGTGTATTCATTTTTGCCATTTTTTTGTAGTTCTTCTGGTTTTACCTTTGCTCTCTTGTGTTAACTAGTATTTGAGTATTGTTTGTTTTGTCCCAGTTCCTTATATGTGTGCTTTTCTTTTTCTTCTGCATGGAGCATTCTTTCAAGTATTTTCTGTAGAGCTGGTTTTGTCTTCAAATACTCCTTTAGCTTGCTTTTGTAGTGGATGTTCTTATTTCCCTGTCTATTTGAATGGATAGCTTTGCAGGATAAAATAACCTTGGTTGACAGTTGTTATCTTTCAGAACTTGGAATACATCACTCCATGCCCTTTGGGCTTTTAAAGTTTGTGATGAGTAATCTGCTGTAATCCTGATAGGCTTGCCTTTGTAGGTAACTTGATTTTTCCCTCTGACTGCTTTCAATGTTTTTTATTTGGTCTGTGTGTTTGGTTGTTTGATTATAATATGGCCAGGAGAGGTTCATTGCAGGTTTTGTCTGGCTGGTGTTCTAAAGGATTCCTGTATCTGCATTGGCACCTCTTTCCTAATTTGGGGGAAGTTTTTTCTATGATTTTGTTGAAGATGCCTACTATGCCTTTGGAGTGAAATTCTTTTCCTTGTATTATGCCCTGAATTCTTAGGTTTGATCTTTTCATAGTGTCCCGAATATCTTGAAGTCCCCACTCATACTTTTCTATTAGTTTGTCTTTCTCTTTGTTGGACTGTATTTGATCTGCCACCGGGTCTTCTAGCTTATCTATTCTGTCCTCTCCTTCATCCATTCTACTGGTGAGATTTTTACAGAGTTTTTTATTGCATTAACTGTGTACTTTATTGCTAGTAATTCTAACTGGTTTTTCTTTATTATTTCTATTTCCTTATTTATGTCTAGTATTGACCTCTTTATTTCATTAAATTGGCATCCTGTGTCTTCTTTGCTTCCTTTGATTTCTGCTTTGAGTTCTTTGAACATATTTATAATCATTCTTTTGAAGTCTTTCTCAGGCATTTCCTCTAATTCATTCTCACTGGGGGTCATTTCTGATGCATTTGATGCTTTTTGGTGGATTTATATTGTCTTGATTTTTTTTGTGTTTCTTGTGTTATACTGTATATATTTTTGCAACCTGGATTATTTAATGATTGGATTTTCTAGTTAGCTGTGTTTATGAGATGTATCAATTAATCTGATGTTATATATCTTCAGGGTAGAAGCTTGAGGTTCTAGGTTTGGCTCTCAAGACTCTCAGAGTATCTCCAAAAGTGACCCTAGGTGTTGGGTTTGCCTGCTATGAGAGTGTTCAAGTAGGCTGAGTGGAACCAAATACAGATAGTTTCTAAAATTTAACTAAACAATGTGCACTTTTAATGAAAAACAGCACAGAGTATTTATCCAAGAGTAGGTAATATGACAACCAGATCCGGTGTCTGTCTCTTAGGCTGTGTGGTGCCTCACCCACACCCTTAACCCCGACAACAAGGAGGTTAAGATTTCTGGTCTGTAGAGGGTTCCAAGTCATCTTGTGACCAGGTGAGACCCTTCCCTAATGTACAACAGACTCTGTGAGTAGAAGCCTGGAGTATGAAATCCATACTGTAATTTACCATATACAACATACAGAATCTAAAATTGTCTATGGGTAAAACATCTTACTTTATCTAAACAAAAAGGCAATTTAGAAAACATCAGACGAACACAGTCAGCCAGTGTCTCCAACCACTGAAGCTCTTTTTCACTTTGGAGTGCTTCCTCTCCAGCTTCTGCTGTGCCTCTGCTCCCAGAGACAGCAAGCATACCATTTATGGATCATGAGGAATCAAGCGCTGAAGAGCTGTATGACACAGTTCCAGCCCAGCTGTGTCTTCCTTGGAATCCAATGTGGCCCCTCTATAGGAAACATCTTTGGCTGTCTGCATCACAGATATCTATGGTTTTCTCTATAATGTTTGTCTTTCTCTGTCTTTCATTTGGTGCACCAATCTATTAGTTTATTTTTTCCAGCAAAAATGGATGTTAGTGAAGTGTTGGTCAATGTATCTGAAAGAAGCTCTGGCATAGAATTGGGAAAACAAGAAAATGGGTCAGAAATAATTGTTTTCCTTAAGGAAGTTCAGAGATGGAATACAGTACACTGAGGAGGAAACAATGAACCTCCTGGAGCAGTGTAAGAATTGTTCCATGACTAACTTCTCTGAATGGTGGCAATTGCAACAAACTATGACTCTTTACCAAGAATACTTACAGGAAGAACAACCAAGGTCAGAAAGAGATCAATCAGGGGGACCAAAATCTAAGTATTGGAGGGATGTGAAAAGGGGGATTCAAAAGAAATGGTTGGGGGCTAAATGGGTTTATTGGATTAGTGGTCAATGGTGGGAACCCCCGTTTTGTGGTTGTTCTGTCTCTCACCTTTAAATAAGGCAACTGAAAGTAGGAGCTCATGAAACTGCAAGTGCTTGACCACACATACACAGGGAAAGTGTGAAAATAGTTAATCATTATAGGGGCCTGATGGCTGTGCTTTAGGTAAATAATTATGGGATTTTTTGATGTTAAGGAATAGCAAAAAGTTTCTATGAATTCTGTGGAACTGTACATTTCTTGAAGTTTACTCCTTTTTTAATTAATTTATTTATTTTTCTTTATTAGTTAGTTTTATATTCAGCAAATACAGTCAGTTTGGTACCATTATTAGGCTCATCCGTGACCTACCCCCTCCCCTTGGCCCCTCCTTGTTGAGGTATACGGGTCATGCATTGTGGAGTTAGCCCACAGTTATGGGTAAGATAGATGTCTCTGCATATCATGACCCAACATGTGGCTCTGACATTCTTTCCACCCCCTCTTCCGCCAAATTTCCCTGAGCCATGTTGGGTTCATTTTTGGTCTGCTTCAGTGATGAGGTGTTGGGGGCCTCTGAGACTCTGGCTCTCTGATTTGGTAGGAGTTGATTTTTCTCTGTGCTGAACTCCTTCCCCCTTATGCTGGTATCCGGTTCATCAGGAAAACAGCCCCCTTGCTTGTTTTGCCAATTTTTCTGAGTTTCAGCTGGGGCCCTTTTGAGGTATGATGGGGTGGCTCCCTCCTTAGGATCTACATCTATCTGAAAAAGAGAAGCAGATTCTCCAACGAAGAGTAAGTTAGCACTAGGACAAATGAGATAACCCTTACTTTTTTAAATAGAGAATGAATTTAATAGGTGTAGGCCCTCTTGTAGCCTGCAGTTGATGGTAGCTTGATATTGGAGAGTGGGCTTATGTTTGGATATGGTTCTGACTTGTTTCCCAGCTCCAGCTATGGGTCCCATACCAGTGAGGGGATCAGTTAGCCAAATTGAGAGCAGTTGGTTCTCCACCATGGCCTTGTGCCACCCCTGCACTTGTGTGGGCATCACAACAAGTTATTTGCTGCTAAGTAGGTTAGACCATGCATTGCTTTGACAGATATTGGTCGTTTTCCCCCAGTCGCCCATGTAGCACCTTCTGGCACTAGACACGCTGACTGTTTACTCTTGCATGACATGATCAGAAAATAAAAGTCTGAGGTTAAGAGCTGTGGCAGCAGAGACTGAGTTAGAGAGAGAGAGAGAGAGTGAGAGAGATGGAGAAACTCAGCTGCCTTCAGCATTTCCCTGTCACCTTGCATCAGAACTTGACTTTGAGTCGTTATTGTGCTGATCCCTTTCACACCTCTCTTCAGGTACCCTCCTTCAAGCCAGGGCTGGACCCTGGCATTCTGCCAACAGAGGTTACAGACACACATTGTCATCTAGCTTAGTGCAGCTCATCACACACACTGTAGAGAGCTCTATTCTGAGAATATTATTTTATCCTGGGCACGGCCAGACACAAACTCAATACAGCAATGTCAAGCCAGTCATCATACTTATCTCAAAACCCTAGTTGCTTTGGTGTCCAGCAGTGAGCACATCTATTTTTACTGTAGCATGCTCTATAGAGCACAGATAATTAAAACCAAGTATACAACCTAACAGGCTCAATCAACATTCCACAAAGTATAAGCATATCTAGTCTCCCACACAAATTTATCTACCATTTACCTAGGTTTAAAAGTGCCTAGTTATGAAGCAGAAGGGAGTTATAGAAATTGAGAGGGAAAGACCAAAATAAGAAAGAGAAACAGGTTAGAGATTGGTCTATGGTGCTCACCCTCTTTGTTGTTCCCTACAAAATACACAAAATATGAAATGGGACTTCGGGGTGTCCTTGAGAGCAGTGGAGCCTAATCTCATCTCTTAGGTGGGCTGTGACTCAGGTGCCAGGTAATCATATGCTCAATCAGAGCTTCCACTGAGTCAGAGATGTTTTTGGGTTCTTGTCTTATGAATTTGACCAATGAAATTCACAGACCATAGGAGAGTAAAATAAAAATTTTAGAAGTTTATTAGAGCTTGGTAGAAAGAAAAAAATATATCTATGTATACAGCGAGCAGGGAGTCTCTAAGAAGAAGGAGAACTCATGAGGTGCCTTTGGTGAGGGCTTTTAGGAAAACTGGTGCAGCTTTCTGTGAGCCAAGGCCCACATTCACTGTTACTACATGGCAAAGGCCATATTTCCCAGTCTTTAGGGGAGAAAGGCAAGGTTTCTGAAATACGGTGCAATATTTCCAGAAATCTTATTTATGTAGGGGTCAGAGTTTCTCTCATCTAGGAAGAGTTCAGCTTCATATAGAAATATTCCCTGAAGGGTGAAACTTTCTAAAGAAGAGAGCAAGAGAGGAAGGAAAGAGATAGAGAAAAACACAGGTTCTCCTTGTAGGCTTAAGGACATTTCTCATTTTTAGTCAAGGGAAAAACAAAACATTAACTTTGGGGTTCTGTTACCCTGACTGCATAGCCAATTTCTGTCTCCTATCAATGCTCTTATCCTTCTCAAAATTAACTCATTTGAAATATTTCTATATAGTGGTGTTGAGGGAACATGTCTTAAAGTACCAGGCTCTTTGAGAGTGAATGAGCTGGCATTAGTGTCACTGAGCAAAGGGAAATGCTCCCTTTGTCTTCTCTCTTGGACCTATCCTGGAATCATGCACAACAATATCTTCATTCATTCTGAAGACAAGATCCCTCTAATCTTTTCACCTCAGTTCCTATGGACTGACTTGCAGAAAAGTTTTTGTGTGAGAAGTAAATGCAGGTACAACCTCAGCAGGACCTACCCCAGAGGTCCCCCAAGGGACTTCTGAGGAGGAGGTAGCATTCTCAAAGCCCTTGTTCAGCACAGATGATTCCTACTCATTGTCTCTCTGAAGCCTGCTATGTCCTGTATGAGCCTATCACAGCCTTATGCCCAGTGAAGATGGAGATTTGAAAGGGAAATGTGTCCTCTGTATTCTTCTGGACTTCCCTTGAACAAATTGATATCAATGCACTAACTTCTATCTCCTGCTTTTCCGTATAGTGGTGAACAGTATGCATCCTAGGTTCTAGCAATTTTAGTGCAATAGTTTCTATAATTACTACTAGGGTTAAGCCATGTGTGGTGGCACACACCTTTAAGCCCAGACATTAGTAGGCAGAGGTAGGACAATTGCTATTCAAGGGCCAGCCCAAGACTACACAGTGAATGTAAAGTCAGCCTGGGCTATAAGAAGACCATACCTTGAAAAACCAACAAAAAGTGAGGGGGTGGGGAGTGGATGGAGAGATGGCTTAGCAGTTAAGGCACTTGCTTGCAAAGCATAAAGACCTAGGTTCCACTCCCTAGAACCTACAAAAGTCAGATGCACAAGGTGGCACATACATTTGGAGTTCATTTGCAATGCCTAGTAGAGGCTCTGGTGTGTCCATTCTCTTTCTCTTTCTCATAAATAAAAGTTTCTGCTTGTCATCTTGTATTTAGTTTACTGTATTACAGTCATTTGATTTCAGATTGAATGAATGTAAATAGAAATTAAATGCACATCAGAACTATCAGAAAATAGAAATGTTTTTTTTTTTAATACTGAGAGGACAAAATAACTTAGGTGATTAGGTATAGAGATTTTTTCATTAATATGTCATATGTTCATGTTCTACTTTATAAACTTCATATGAAAAAGTGACAAAAAAAGTTTTCTTAAAAAAGGGTTAATTCTCTCATTCTTAATTATCTCACATGATCTAATAAAGAAAGCATCAAATTGAAGCTAGTGATAAAACATTTCTGTATACTTAAAGGCTATTTACCACAGAGCTATGAATTAAGCTGGAAAAAGGCAAATTTTCAAGAGACAGGGAGTGGGAAATGGATCAGGACTTTCATGTCTATGCCCTTGAGGTGTGGTAGACTGGCCAGTATGAGGGATGCTAGTAGGGGTAAGAGTTCAAGAGAGGAGCCAGTTTGTCTGGGTTCTTATGGAGCAGAGGAGAGAGCAGGCCCTCTGAAGGAAGACTTTATTTTCAAGTTGGGAAAAGGAAGGAGCTCTGAGACTGACAGGGATGACCACCAGAGAGACTCAAAACTCACAAGATTGTAGAGACATGACTGTAGTGTTCAGCTCTGAGACCTCTCTATCATACCCTCCCATGCTCAGGGGTGATGGGAACAATGTAAGAACTGAGGAAATTGGAGGAGTGCTTTTCAATACTAACTTACAGGCACAAATTGGATGGCATTCATGACCTCACAGTGGCTGATGCTGCCTACACAAGATCTGCATAATTAGGAGGGAAAATTAAAAAATCAAAATAGAACAGGGACTAGTTATAAAAAGTAAAGGATTCAGTAATGGGAGAATAAGGGAGGGGGACAAAGGAGAGTCGTGGTGGAGATTATGATCATAGCATAGTGAGTATGTTTGGAGGTAATCAATAAAAACTGAAAAAAAATTAAGAATTTCACTAATGTTTTGGATGAAGAAAAGTTTAAGACAGAAAAGACTGACTATGTGGCATGGCTTTTCTTTGCTATTCTGATTCATATCTCTAAGGGAAGGAAGCAGAAAGGTATGGAAATTATAAAGTTTGGCATAGAAATAAATATGAGCAAAGAAATATAAGTTCAATAACAGAAACTGCAGCTGCTTCTGCTGTAACTGTCAGCATGGTTCCAGAAAGCCGCGGAACCTAAGCAATGTGAGGCAAGATCAGAGTCTCAGCAAGAGGTCCTGTGAGGCCACTGCATGAAGCTGTGAAGGGGAGCTCTAAATTGCAATGAAGACTTCAAACTGTTAGAGATGCCAGGACCACAGCATATCTGCTAAGAAAAACTGGGCTTAGGGTGGGTCGCCTTCACAAGAGAGGCTGTGGGGAGCACTGACGAAGGGGTAGAGGTATTTAGTCCTTTTGGAGCACAGGCAGTTTCATCATGATTCCCAGATCCTGGACATGGAGCTGAAGGATTGTATTTACCCTGCTCGTTTTAGTCTTGATTTGCTCCAGTCTTTCCTTGCTATGTCTCCATGCCTTTCTTTTAGAATAGGAATCATTACTGTGTTGGAAGTATGTAACTTATGAATTTATTGCACAGGGCTCACAATTAAAAATATTCTTGCCTCACAGATGAAACTTTGGACTTTTGAACAGTTTTGGAACTGGTAAAGTCTATGGGAACTTTTAAGTTGTACTGAATACATTTCATATCATGAGATGGCCATGGATTGATGGAACTCAGGGACAGAATGTAATAATTTGAATGTAAAATGTCTCCCATAGGCACATGTGTTGGAATACTTAGTCCCCAGTCAGTAGTGCTAATCAGGAAAGTTGCAGAACTTTAAGGAAATAGAGTATTGTTGAAGGAAATGTATCACTGGGTGAAGGGCTTAAGATTTAATTGTTCAGCCTTATTTGCTGCTCCCCCCCTCTCTCTCTACTTATTCTCTGTTTACATGAGGACATGTCTTTGGTTGCCTTCTTTCTCTACCATTATTGACTTCCCATTGAAACCATGAGCCAAAAATAAATCTTTTCCTTCCTTAAGCTGCTTCTGGTTGGGTATTTTGTCTCAGCAATGAGAAAAAAAATAATTTTCAAAGTATTGACAGCTTCTAGAAAATTACTCCCTCAGGCAATTTGGATATTGGCAAGATGCCTTCAGGCTGTCTTCCCCATGTTAGTAAATCTCTATGACTTGGGAAGGGAGTGTCCTATCTTTCTTTCTCTCTTTCTACTCCTTTTGCCATTTTGATTTCAGTTTACCAGTTATAATGATTAAGAAGAAGAAGTATTATTGTGCAGATGGCTTTTTTTACGTAGGTAGCAAAACAAATAATTACAATTATTGTTCATCCTCAGAAAGTGATCCTTCTTATAATGAAGGAGAATAAAATGAATAATATGTACTGCTTTATTAAGTTAAAAAATCTAATATAACATATTTATATTAAAACATGCCATTCACATGTTTCTATAACATTCTATGTATTTTATCAGATAATTTTATAATGGAAAATGCAATATAACAATGATAGGCTTCCATGCTTCTCATCAGAATAACAATATGAAATCATATGACAATATAAAATAAAGCTTCAGGTTATTTAAAAAATAAACATGAGAGCTGGGCATGGTGGCACACGCCTTTAATCCCAGCCCTTGGGGGGCAGAGGTAGGAGGATCGCCATGAATTTGAGGCCACCCTGAGACTACATAGTGAGTTCCAGGTTAGCCTGGACCAGAGTGAGACCCTCCCTTGAAAAACCAAAAAACAAAAATAAATACATAAATAAATAAATAAATAAATGAATAAACAAACAAACAAACATGAACCTATAACAAAAGGCATATGTTGCAGTCAGGATCACATTGCTGGCATATATCACCTGACCAAGAGCAGCTTTTAGGGAAAAAAAAAACAGTTTTATTTTGGCTTACAGGCTTGAGGGGAAGCTCCATGATGGAAAGGGAAAATGATGGCATGAGCAGAGGGTGGACATCACCTCCTGGCCAACATCAAGTGGACAACAGGAACAGGAGAGTGTGCAAAATACTGGCAAGGGGAAACTGGCTATAATACCCATAAGCCCACCCCCAACAATACACTGCCTCCAAGAGGCATTAATTCCCACACCCCCATCAGCTGGGAACCTAGCATTTAGACCACCTATGTCCATGGAGAACACCTGAATCGAACCACCACACCATAAAAAAATTGCCTTCATAAGTAGATAAAGGTTAATGTGTGAAAGAAAATATATTTTTAAGTATTATATTTTTCCAGATTAATCCTTAAGCTTGAAATAAATTCCCACAAAATATTTATGAATCTTAGAACTTTGTTACCATATTTCATCCTGTGGTCCCAAAATTAAGAAAATTAAAATATCATAGTTTTTCAGTTATTTCCATAACAATAAGAACAGCTGAAAACTACAGTAATATTTTCCAGTTTAGTCCTTGGATGCCATGGTATCTGGCTGCCCTCAGCCAGCAGTTGGCACCTCCAACATGAGAGAGGCAGCTGATGGGCACTTCTGCATACTGTCCAGTATTCTCCAGCTTTGAGAAGCATGGCGGCATTTCCACAAGGCTGGAAGCTGGTGACCTGACACAGTGAAAACATTTTCACTGCTAATCTGAGGACTCAATGTTTGAAATTCTTGAAGAATTCCCTTTGTGAGAAACTAGAAAAAAAAATTACTGTAACTCTACCATTAAGAAACCACAAACACTTTTAATAAGAGTTTGTTACATTCTTGATGAAGGCTTTACTATCGAGTCCATTCTGAACCAAAGAATTAAAGAAGCTTCTTCTAATGGCAGCAAAGATACTTTTTATGTTGTCAACCTTGGAGACATACGACAGAAACATCTAAAGCTGCAAGCATCCTGGCCAGTGGGGCGGTGGGGGAGTAAGACAAAGGCTTTCATTAGAAATATTCTGCTTGGAAATTCAGTAGTTACCACATACTTTTAGTATCTTCTGTCCATCTTCTTTGTGGTGAATAAAACTTGTTTTATCCCCCCCCCCAATAAATTTCTATTCTTTTTTAAAGATTTATTTACTTTTACTTCTTTAAATTTTTTTATGTTTATTATTAACAAGATGTTTCGTATGCATACATCATGTGTTGTTACCCTCCTTTCCCTCATTCCTGCCCCATTCCATTGGGGATGCTCCTCAGTTGGGTTCCAGGTACTCCCCATAGGGTTGTAGTTTATGCATTGTGGGAGCAGTAGTCAGTTATTTTTGTGGGGGAGTGAATGCCTCTGGGCATGATGTCTCAACCTGTGGCTCTTACAATCTTTCTGCCCTCTCTTCCATGAAATTCCCTGATACATTGTGGGTGAGTTTTAAGTCTATTTCAGTGATGATCTTTTAGGAGCCTCTGGATCTCTGCTTTGGTAGGTGTTGAGTATCCTCAGGCTGTGTCTTCTATGCCCTGTCACTGATTATAAGGAACAGCATGGAAGCAGCACTCTTGCTCATCTCCCTAATTCCTCTGTGGGTTCAGCTGTGGCTTCACTGAAGTGTGAGGGATAGTTTATCTCCTCCGGTCTCACTATTTCTGAAAAAGAATACCAGATTCTCCAACAGAGAGTGAAGTCAGAATAGTTTAAATGGGATAAGCATTATTAATTTAGGGAGAATTTGATGTATGTAACTCCACTTTCAGACAGAGACTAGTGAGAAATTGACACTGGAGAACTTAATCTTTGTTTTCATAGGATTCTTATCTGGTTCCCAATTCCAGATATGGGTTCCTTTATACTGAGTAGACCTCTTAGCCAATCATAAAGCTATTGCAGCTGGCTTGGGGCTGTTTGGAGCCTGCCAGCTTGTCAGAAGCAGGCCCCTTGCTCTGCCTTCCTGGTCAAAGTGTCCCTGGGTCTCCAATTCTAGGATACCCTGCACCTGAGGTGCTGGG
The DNA here is from genome assembly GCA_036346955.1 of Dipus sagitta. Classification (NCBI taxonomy): domain Eukaryota; kingdom Metazoa; phylum Chordata; class Mammalia; order Rodentia; family Dipodidae; genus Dipus; species Dipus sagitta. Next base: position 71,170,224 of record CM070771.1, on the reverse strand, counting down.
AAACAGGCATGAAGTGAGTAGGCAAGGCCTATGTTGCCCCAGCTCCTCCTAGTTTTCTGGTCCCCATAGGTCCCCCTGCAGCTGGCTTGGCGAGGTGTGGTCCCTGTGTGGGGCCTGTGGTATCCTGACTGGCCTGTGGGTACAGATATCCCTATTCCCCTGAGTCAGAAGGTGCCCAGGCCACTGTAGGAGCAGGCCTCCTACCTCCAGCTCTCCAGCTTCCTGGCATTTGGTTCCCTAATCTGTGATTCCTATGTGCTGAAGAGTACAGGCAAGTGAAGTGAGTAGGCCAGAGCTCCCAGTTCCCCAGGTACCTTTGATGTACCTGCAATCTCCACAATGTGTGCATCTGTGGTATGCCACTATATACCAATTCAGTTCACATTTAAAACAGAACACCCTCTGAAGATCCTACAAGGACAAAAACTTGCTTCTTCCTCAATAGAATAAAGTGTCTCCCCAAGATAGGTAGACAATACAAAAAAGCCAATGAAAGTCAGAAAACTGAGAGATCTCTATCAAGGATGCCTAGTCTCACAATGGAAGCCTCCAATAAAATCATAGAAAAATCAACAGAAATTTAATCCCCAAATGAGCATACAGCAACCAATGAGACTCTGATCAAAAGAATTGCTAAACTAGAAGCAAACCATTAAAAATCCAGCAATTGTATAAATGAAATTTCTACTTTTGTCACTCCCTTTTATGCAGATCCAGAGTCAAACACTGCCTCCAAAAAGTATTATATATGCAAATTCTCTCTCTCTCTCTCTCTCTCTCTTTTTTTTTTTTTTTTTTTTTTTTTTTTTGAGGTAGGGTTTCACTCTAGCTCAGGATGACTTGGAATTCACTACATAGTCTCAGGGTGGCCTTGAACTCATGGTATCCTGAGTGCTGGAATTAAAGGGGTGCACCACCACGCCCAGCTTCTATGCAAGTTCTTATAAACAAGTCTGTCAAACTAAGTACTCTACTAGTAACAGAGTCCAGATGATGACTTCTGATGTTGAAGCTGAGTTCATGGAAGTCACCCGAGTACACCCAAAGGAAAAGTTGGTTTTGTGGGTTGCCATGGATGATTCTAAAGCAGTCTGTCACCTCAGTGGTTAAACGTAGTGTAACATTGAAAGCAAGAAGACTTCCTTTAGAATGGATCAAGGAGCTAAGTATGAGTGTCAGGGGTGTCAGCTTCTACTTTGGGACTGGCTTTACCAATCCTGAGATTTCCATGCAGGCAGTGTCTGATGCCCCCTGTGTCTCAGATGTGGTAGCTGAGGTTTGCTTCATCATGAATCAGCTTGATCTTGATGGTGGCTTTCCTGGATTTGAAGATGTGAAGCCAAAATTTGAAGAGATCACCAATGCAATCAACCAAGCTCTGGACAAATATTTTCCATCCAGTACATGGAGACCTTGATGGTATCATTGAGCACTCTAATCTGGGTATGGACGTTGCTGCTGCTGTTTTTACTTTCAGTGGATACCACAGGCCTTCTATTATGTGATGTCATGACCAATATAGCAACTCATGAAGCAAGTTCAGAACCACAGCTTCCCTCTTAGAGAGGAGGAGCAGGATGACAGCACTGTGCCATGTCTGTGCTCAGCGAAGCAGGGTGGACTGTCACCTGACAGCCTGTGCTTCTGCTGCTATCAGTACGTAGATACCATTCTCATAGCTCTTCACTGAAAGTTTAGCATGATTTATGGGATTTGAGGGGGAGCATTTAACTTAATCACTTCTGGTTTGAAATGTCTTTGTAAGAACAGGGCTGGCACAGATGCAACAGTATGGAAGGAAGGTAGGTGATGTGGTCACAGTTTTGCTGTATGTGGCTTTTGATTCATTTTTAAACCATATTAAAGTATACCCTCCATTTGCTGAGCAAGCATTTGTAGCTTGTACAGTGGAAGACTGAGTTCAAAGCTTAGTACTGTGAATCACCTTGAAAACAAAATACCTTGATGTTAAAAAAAAAAAAAAAGAGTTTCCTTATTGGTATATTTATACCACGTTACTTAGATTAAGTAGGGTAAAATCAGTACATTCTATTAGATTTCATTCTGTTTGTATTTTCTTCTTCCTGGTGACATTTAGTGAGATAAAAATATAACTTATAGGTTCTTTTCCAATAAAAGAATCTTGGACTCTTTAAAATATAAATCATAATTAAAATAATTGTGCTAGTTTCTTAACTATGCAAAATTTAAAATATTATTAAAAGATAATGTGTATCTCTATACTCAGCTTTCTCAGAAGTCTCCATATTGCTTTCCAAAGTGGTTGTACCATCCTACATTCCCAACACTCATCTTTCAGCTTCTTTGTCACCTTTCAATGGGCTTTTCAGACTGCAGGAGTTCCACTGCTTGTCCTCTTCCTTGCTTCCAGCCCAGGATCACAGATGTTGCTTTCTGCCAAATCCTTCCCTTTTTCTCAATACATTAGTTTTCATGAGCCAATCTATTGAGTTCAGCCTAGGAGCTGAGGCCAACATATGAGTCTTCTCAACACACAAGTTTGAGAGAAGTCCTAGTGACTTCCAGCTGACTGCCCAAGGTGGAGGCTCGCTCTGGATCCTTTCCAGGGGCACTGAGGTATGGATGTAACATCTGTGAGCACCTCCGAGAGAGCGACTGAGCTACTGAACTCTCCTGCGTCTCCCGACCCTGAACAATGTTTGACATGTTAAAATTAAAATTTATTTTGTAGAGCAGTGTTATGTTCAGGAAATCCACAGACCACCCCCATATCCTGTGTCTATAGTTCTCCACCCACACCTTCACAGACCACGGCATGCATCATAACCATTGAGCCAACGTGACAGCATTTTCACAAGTTCATCGTTTACTGCAGGGTTCACTCCGGGCTTTGACAGGTGGATAATGACATGTATTCACCATTATTTTTAAACTAAAACAATAGTTTTTCAAACCTTGTCCAAAGGTTATTCTCTGTTGTCTTCTCATACTGACTGGTTTCTCTTAATAATTTGTTCTCATCCATGTCCTTTTGTGATGGATGGCTCATTGTGTTTGAGCACTAGATAATCACTGCTGGTTGTGTTACAGTTTACTCGTCCATTCGTCCACTGAAGGATGTTTTAGTTACTGCCAAGTTTTGGGAACCATGAACACAGTTGTAGTGGATGACTATCTATGTGCAGATTTTTGTGCACACAAGTTATAGAAGGAAATTCTCGCAAGTTGAGGTGTTGATTTGTATGAGTTTTGCGACCATTAATTTCTACTGGGAAAAGTCAGAGAACTATGTCTGGGAGCTGTTGCTTTGTACCCAACTCTACAAACTACATACAAAACCTAGTGTCACAGTTCATTTCTAGAAAATTCAATGTACTTGACCCTCACTTTAGCTCTGACAGGCCAAGAACTACTTCTCTAGAAGAAGCCCACATAGTCATTGCAACCTCAGTGTTTAAACTGTGTCCTATAGTAATTTGAACAATAGGCGGTAGGAATAAGAATTATTAAGAACTATGATAAAATACCATTAAGAGAAGTTATCCCACAAAGGTTACTTTACCATTAGCAAACTATGGCCTTAAATAATGTTTTTTTTTAATATTTTATTTAGTTGAAAGAGAGAAAAAAAGGGAGGGAGGGAGAGAGAGAGAGAGAGAGAGAGAGAGATTGAGAGAAAGTGAATGGGCATGCTGTGGCCTCTAGCCAATGCAAACAAAACTTCAGGCACATGAGCCACCTTATACATCTGGCTTCACGTGGGCACTGGGGCCTCAAGACCAGGGCATTAGGCTTTGTAGGCAAGTAAGTGCCTTAACTGCTGAGCCATAGCTCCAGCCCAACTATGTTATTTTTAATAGAGAAATATGCATAAAAATAAAAACATAGAATTTTGCCAGAAAAATAGAATATACTTTAAAAAAACAAAATAAAATTATAAACAGAAAATAAATATATTAAAGTAGCACCAAATTCATAAGTGAAGTATTAGGTGTTGCAATAGAATATAACCAATCTGAAGCATAGACAAGACACTGGAAACAGTAGAGGACGCATAAGAGGAATGTAAGAATAGCAAAACTATTTAACGTATGCCTACCTGAAATCAGAGAAAAGACATGGGACACAAATTATATTCAAAGAAATAGTGGCTTATGAGTTTTGACTGCTTTGGAAGATTAAACACAGATTTCAGAGGCGCAGCAAACTCTTAGCAGAATAGCACATCCATAGTGTTCTAGTAATCAACAGTATTGTAAGTAAATGAAATGACTTTCACATAGAAAATTTTAAATCAAAAATAAAACCCACAAATAGAACAAACAACAAAACCATACTAATAGTTGCTTAGATGAGGTTTTATTTTATTTATTTATTTATTTTGTTTTTTAAGGTAAGGTCTTGTTCTAGCCCAGGATGACCTGGAATTTACTATGTAGTCTAGGGCTGGCCTTGAACTCATAGCATTTCTCCTATCTTGGCCTCCTGAGTGCTGGGATTGAAGGCATATGACTTAGCTGTCCATTTATCTATTTATTTATTTTGAGTCAGTGTCTTCTATATAGCCAGGCAGGTTGCCCTAGAAATTGTGACCCTTCTGCCTCTGTCTCCCAAGTCCTGAAATCACAGTCAAGTGCCTTCACTCCTGGTATGAGACTCTAAGTAAAACTGCCATGTGGGTCAGTGAACTGAGAAGGGAGAAGAGTGCCCTGCATGACAATAGCAACAGGCTGGGTCCTGAATTGAAGAAACAGCCAAAGAGAAGGGTCATGGGCAGGCATGTATTGCCACTGAACTTTTGTCAAGTGGAGAATTTTGTAGCTGCAGTCACATTGAGGTCAGACAGTGGATTCTTCAGCCTGTGAAATAGAACTTGAACCAGTGACTCAGCATGGAGTTTCCAAGCCCTTGCCTTGTATTAAGGCTATTTCCTCGAATGAAATAAAAATGTGTTAAGTTATCAAAATGAGTGAAAAGTCACTTGGGATTTCAGACTAAGTAGACACAATACAGAATGCCATAATTCTGAAAATTGTCATTCTAGATGAAGAAATACATTTGTAAAGGAGGAAGTATTTGAGAGGCATAGAAAATATAGGCCATTGTACAGACTAAAATAAACAATAATAACATATACTTTTGCAGATATAAATATTAAGATTTGTTAATGTAAGTTGTTTGGATATAATTATTACCAAATAAATACTTTTTGTAAGGAAATAGCTTAAAAAGTGAAATGATTGATTGTTTTGGTATAGTTGATAGCTTTGAGGACCCAGGTGAAATGTGAAATGTGAAATGCTCCAAGAGACAATCTTAATATTTGACAAGATGCATTTGCTGTGTAGCTGATTCCTCTGAATTGAAATAGTTTCTCCTGAAGAATGGGAGGAGACTCTGACCCAAGAAGCCTAGTCTGGGAGACCAGAAACATAAAGGTCACATAACTGTTCCTCAAGGTTATGTAAAATAGAAACAAACATACTTTCATAGAAGGAGGGGGAAGAAAGTTCTAGAGACTCAGGAAGTCAAGAAGTCTGAGAAACGGTTACAAGACCCTGCCTTAAGGTTATATAAAAGGAAAACTGCTTAGAGAAGGGAATCTTTGGTTGAGCTGCCTGCAAGTACAGAGGAGACTCTGACCAGCTGAGCTGCTGGCAGGATGTGCAGTGTTCTCCAGGGACTCGGCCTCCGTGAGTCATCACCTATGCTGGGGCGGGCTTTCCAGTGATGCAAGCTGTCTTTGAGTCACCCATTGCTCCTATTAGCAACTGCTTACCCTGCTCGGTAAGTAACGCCAATGAACACTTTGGTTCACCAAAACTGATTTGATGTAACCATCCTTTGCTCTCCTGGCTGTTCCCTAGCTGGGGAGAAGACCTGTGTTCCTGTCACCCCAGGGAAAAGGTTTCTCATGACACCATTAAAATTCATAGTATGTCATCACTACATGTGGAGCTGCTGTCTGCCCAGGAGCTCCAGGAACTTTACTTTCTAGACTCACATGAACAAACAGCATATCTTGTCATTCACTGAGAAACTTTCCAAAAATTTTACATACACACAGCATCTTCTGCATAAAGTTAGGGAAGTAGTGCCGGAGAGACAGCTCAGCAGTTTAGACACTTGCTTGCAATACCTAACAACCTGGTTTTGATTCTCTAGTACCCACATAAAGCCAGATACACAAAGTAGTATATGCATCTGGAATTTGTTTGCACATGGCTAGAGGCCTTAGTGCACCCATTCTCTCTCTCTCTTCTTGCAAATAAGTGAATAAAATATTAAAACAAAAAGTTAGGGAAGGAATCCACATTAGCTGGTGTTGCAGTCTGGTTCACATTGCTGGTAGAAATCACCCAACTAAGAGCAACTTCTGGGAAAAAAAGATTTACTTTGGCTTACAGGCTCAAGGGGAAGCTCCATGATGGCAGGGGAAAACGATGGCATGAGCAGAGGGTGGACATCACCCCCTGGCCAACATACGGTAGAAAATAGCAACAAGAGAAGATGCCAAACACTGGCATGGGGAAACTGGCTATAATACCCATAAGCCCGGCCCCAACAATACACTCCCTCCAGGAGGCATTAATTCCCAAATCTCCATCAGCTGGGAACCTAGCATTCAGAACACCTAAGTTGATGGGGGACACATGAATCAAACCACCACATTCCACCTCTGGACCCCATAAACTGATAACCATACATGAAGTAAAATGCAATGAGTTCATCTAACTTTAAAAGTCCCATAGTTTTTGTCAATTCCAATGATGTTCATACATCCCCATAGTCCAAGATCTTTTAACTGATCCATAATACCAAAAAATAACCTCAAAAAACCCATAGTGACACAGAATAAACATTCACATTGCAAAACATGGCATTGGGCATAGCAAAGAAATATTCAAGATTACAAAATAACAAAAGATACAAAATTACAAGATTTAAAACAACCAGGGCAAACATCAAACTCTAGCTTCAAGTCCAACAACTGCAGCCAGTGACAAATCTCCAAGTCCAATAACTCTAACCAGCAACAAATCTCTGGCATTCCAATTCGCCCCCCCCCCCCCCCAGTTAGGCTACTCACAGTCCTGGAAAACTTCATCAGGCCGGCAGCTCTCCTTGGCAGCCATCTCGTGGTCCTGGCATCTTCACTGGGTCTCCACTGCAATCCATGGTTCATCCTCATGGCCCCATGGGGTCTCCATGAAGGCATCTAGCAAATCTGCTTCACAATGCCCATGGCCATTTCCAAAACACAAGACTGTGTTGCAAACTCAATGACCCTCTCTTTCCTGCATTTCTTATACTCCACAATACCAGGTAGGGTGCCAATTTGTTAATCCAGGGGGGAATAAAGCAGATTTTGAAGAACAGGACACTCCTTGAGCACTCAGGCCCCTTCAAAAGACATTCTTCCTGTTGCCCCAGTGCAAGTCAGCTAGCCCAGTCTCAAAGGTTGTAATCCCTCAATTGCAGCTGAACAGGAAACAGTTCACGCAAAGATTTTTCTTTCTGTGCCATATCCCTCTGCTCACACCAGTTCATTTCTATGCAAAGCAACCCTGCACAACTTCTCAGGACATGGGCATAAGAGCAAGCTTCTCACAGAAACTGCTAGCCCAGTCCAAGCAAAGCTCTTCCTCAGCCTCATAAGCCAAACCTCACAGTCCATAGTTCTTACTGCATTCAGGTCTTTCAGCTCAGTCCAGAATAGTCCACCAAGCTGTACCTATAGCACTGCAAGTCATCTCTTAGGCCAAGGTTTCAAATCCTCCCACATTCCTCTTGAAAATCAGCTCCAAAAGGCCAAAGCCACACAGTCATCTGTCTAGCAGCAATCCCACTCCTCGGTACAACTTTACTGTTGCAGTCCGGTTCACATTGCTGGTAGAAATCACCCAACCAAGAGCAGCTTCTAGGAAAAAAAAGATTTATTTTGGCTTACAAGCTCAAGGGGAAGCTCCACAATGGCAAGGGGAAATGATGGCATGAGCAGAGGGTGGACATCACCCCCTGGCCAACATAAGGTAGAAAATAGCAACAGGAGAGTGTGACAGACACTGGCATGAGGAAACTGGCTATAACACCCATAAGCTTGCCCCCAACAATATACTCCCTCCAGGAGGCATTAATTCCCAAATCTCCATCAGCTGGGAACCTACCATTCAGAACACCTAAGTTTATGGGGGACACCTGAATCAAACCACCACATTCTACTTTCATGATTGTTAATAATACTTTGAAATGTTTTTTAAAAAATCTTTTATTTATTTATGTATTTGTTTATTTATTTACTTATGAGAGAGAAAGAGGGGGGGGGAGAGAGAGAGAGAGAGAGCGTGCGTGAGCGAGCCAGGGCCTCTAGCCCACTGCAAATGAACTCCAGATTCATGTGCACCCTTGTGCATCTGCCTTATGTGGGTCATAGAGAATCGAACCAGGATCCTCTGGCTTTGCAGGCAAATGCCTTAACCACTAGGCCATCTCACCAGCCCTTTTTTGAAATCTTTATTGTAACTACTAATTATTTTCCTTAGTTAAATTTGCAAGAAAAGGCCAAGATATGTAATTTATACCTTCAGCATTGGAAAAGATGCAAAGTTACATAGAAGACAGTAAAAAGTAATACTGGCAATATAAAATAGAAAAATACAGAGGAAACTACAAAAATAAAACTAAGCCAAACAGAAAATTACATATATGAAAAGAATAGCTGATAGGCACCTGCAGGCAAGTAGTGCGTTGAGTGATTGACTTTCAGAATGCTTCTGAGTCTTGTGCCCTGAGGATTAGCTTCCTTTCTTTCCTTTTATGGTGTGGTTCTCAAAGAACACACTCAAGTTCACTTCCTTCATAGTGGTATTTTATTTCCTGAATTTTCTGTGACTTGATACAGAACAGCACAAACATTCTCTCTTTATTTTTTTCATCTGCTGTGCCAAATTCTGTCCTGTTTTGGGAACATGGAAATCGATTTTGCATGCTTTCATAGGCCAAAAAATTGTCACAGGCAATACCAGCTACAAAATACCAATATCACTATGCATCTTCTTCTCATACTATGAACATAATTATTTTTAAACCACTCATTGACTTCAGAGTCTTCTTCAGGCAAATATGACCTCAAGTTATTAATAGCTCTTTGAAGCTGGCCTGGTGGTATAGTCCTATAATCCCACCTACTCAGGAGAATGACTCAGGATAACTATAAATTTAATATTAGCCTGGGCTATACAATGAGTTCAACACCAACCTGGGAAACTTAGTGAAAGCCACTCTCAAAAATTTTAAAAGTATACAAAAAAGGCTGAGGAATAAAACTTTATGTTAGAGTGCTTGCTGGGCAAGCACTAGTTCCTGTGCTTAACTTTTGGCATAAAAAACAGAAAAACAGAGAAAGATAAAGAAAAAGCTCTTGGAATTTCATCAGCTCATAGCCCTGTCAATGTAGACATGACACATTTAAGAACTGAAGTTTGTATTTCCATGTGGCATAACAAACCTCTCATGAGTTGCCTGAGAAAAATACAACTGGGTTAATGAAAAACAGATTTTGTTTTTTTCAGTTTCACCTACTTAGACATTTGTCATTTTAGCTTGGCATGAAATGGATGAAGGTCAGAAAAGATCACAAATGAATAATTTGGTTACATAATACTATGCATACAGAACAAAAGGCACTAATTATTTCCCCATACTTCATTTTAGTTCTCTATTTACACACACACTCATACACAGAGGAATTGTGGGATTTAGAATTCTACGTTCAGTATTATAAACTTTAAGATTGCAATTTTTTTCAAACTGCTTTTGTCAGCACTTTGATCTGTACAGAATTGAATATGCTATGATTTTAACAATCATAGTTATGTTTTATAAAAATTATCATATCCCATCTCCGTAGAATTTTTTAATATTGTAAAGCAAGAAGTCTACACCAATTAAACAATAATTCCTGGTTTTTTCTTCCATCTCAGATTTTGTAACCTCCATCCTCTTTGTGATTTTAATTATTCCAAGTAGCTCATATAAGCAAAATTACCTTTTTATCATTGGCCTATTTTAGCAGAATGAATCAATATTCCTATATGTTGTAGCATATAATAGATTTTCTGCCATTGGTAATAGCAAATAATATTTTATGGTATGCATACACCATGTTCTGTCGATCCATCTCTCAGTGCTCATGTGTTGCTTCCATGTTTAAGCTATTGTGAAAAATGCTGCCATTAACACAAGTGCACAGATATTTCTTTGAGAATCAGCTTCCATTTCTTGGGACTAAATATCTGGGAGTAGAGTTGCTGATTAGTAAGTGTTGCAGTCAGGTTCACATTGCTTGTAGAAATCATCCAATGAAGAGCAGCTTGTGGGAATAAAAAGAGGTTTATTTTGGCTTACAGGCTTGAGGGAGAAGCTCCATGATGGCAGGGAAAACAATGACATGAGCAGAGGGTTGACATCACCCCCTGTCCCACATAAAGAGGACAATAGCAACCAGAGGTTTTTCAAGGTAGGGTCTGGCTCTAGCCAAGGGTAACCTGGAATTCACTATGTAGTCCCAGAGTGTCCTTGAACTCCCAGAGATCCTCCTACCTAAGTGTCTAAATCCTGGGATTAAAGGACTGTGCCACCATGCCCGACTGTTTATGAGGGTTATTTGAGAGACAATGAATTTCTTAAGGGACTGGAATAGAGCCACAAGCATGTGAAAGATAGTACTTAGGTGCATACATAGGGAGATTTAAAAGAAACACACATAGCATCTGCCTTGTGCTTCCCCATGGAAGGAAGTTAGGGAAATGGTGTGAACTCAGGTTATAGCAGAGGGAAAGCATCAAAGCAGAGATCAAGAAATTCAGGTGAGAAATGAGTAGTAAAGATAGTAATACCCATGGTTACTCTGCATTTAGAGAAATAACATAGGTAACAGGCCTAGAGTTAGAGAAACCACCCACATGGTAGATCTGGAGTGTAAGGGAAATAAACAAGTGGTAGATTCAGAGAAAAGAGGAAAATCATAAATGTAATTAAAGTAAGAAGTTATCAGAAACTATAAAGCAGAGGCAAGCAGAAAAGTTCCCCAAAATCAGTGGGAGGAGAGGCCAGACTCACATATATCCATGTGGCCAGAGTGAGGAGAGGCAGGAAGACAGAGTGACAGGAAGAAGGCCACAGCTTTATAGTATAGAAAATGTGTCTTTTGTCAGATTCCAGTATGTAAGGGGAAAATCTAATTGGTATGTAGATTTGGAAGGTGAACTCAGAGGTCAGCCCACCTGTTGGAGTCAGGTTCACATTGCTGGTAGAAATCACCCAACCAAGAGCAGCTTGTGGGAAAAAAGAGATTTACTTTGGCTTACAGGCTCGACGGGGAAGCTCCATGATGGCAGGGAAAACGATGGCATCAGCAGAGGGTGGAAATCACCCCCTAACCAATATAAAGTGGACAAGAGGAACAGGAGAGTGTGCCAAACACTGGCATGGGGAAACTGGCTATAACACCCATAAGCCCACCTCCAACAATACACTGCCTCCAGGAGGCATTAATTTCCAAAACTCCATCAGCTGGGAATTTAGCACTCAGAACACCTAAATTTATGGGGGACACCGCAATCAAACCACCACACCACCTAAGTAGTATGCTAAAGTGTAGCCAGTTTTTTTTTTTTTTTCTCTTGGTTTTTTGAGGTAGGGTCTCAGTGTAGCTCAGGCTGACCTGGAATTCACTCTGTAGTCTCAGGGTGGCCTTAATCTCATGGTGATCCTCCTACCTCTGCCTTCTGAGTGCTGGGATTAAAGGCGTGCACCACCACACCCGGCTTCTGTAGTCAATTTTTGATGAGTCTTGATTAAACACAAGTTTCATTCTTGCCAAGAGTTGCGTTTGTACCAAGGAGGGTTAATGGCATCTTCTCATTCTCTCTGGGCCTCGATTTCTATTTGATATGCTTAAAAGAAGCTATCTTTCTCCTGTTTCTTCTTCACTATCTGTTATTCTTTTTGAGGTGAGAACTGTGTTTTGTGTTCTGTTTTGTTTTTCCATTGACAGGTTTGGGATTTAAAATAGAGGATCAAAGAAGATACTTCCTTTGGGCCCAAGGTTTTATTTAACACAAGAAGGGAAGAGTTCATCTAAGGGAAAGGATAAGGACTCCAAAAGAAAAGAAAGGGAAGTCAGTGAATGCTAGGAGAGACTGGCAGCTTTGAGAGCAGTAGGTGAATGGTAGAAGAGACTGGAAAGCTTATAAAGAAAAGGGAGGGGAGGCTTAGAAACCTGGGTGAGTGGAGGAAAGAGATTTTATTTTAAGGATTTTTCAGCAGGGGGAGAAGGGAGAATTGCACTGTGAAGAAAGAGGGTTGAGCTCCTATGATGCAAGGTGAGTTGAACCTACATGACATGGGGCATTCATTTTCTGCGATTGGATTTTATGGCCACCTTTTAGGGTTTTCTGGAGTGCATGCAGAAACTCCCTTAGGGAAGTCAGGTATGGATTGCCAACCTCCCTACTCAGGTCCACAGGTGGTTGGTGGGAGGATGTCTTCAAAGAGAACAGGAGAAAGCTAGCTTATTTTAGGGAGTTTCACTTAGAAATTGAGGCCTAGAGAGAATCTGGAGATGGCACCCCACATGCCAACACTTCTTGGCATAAATGGAACTCTTAGCTGAGATGGAACTCATTTCTGATCGAGACTCAGCCAAAGCGCCCCCTGCTGTACACAGTATAGCATGCTATAGTGTTCACTACCCAGCTGGGCTGGCCCTGGACCCTGCCCCTTCAAATCTACAAACCAAGTGTGTCTCCTTTTTATATCCCTGAATAGGATGAATAGTACATTTCAGTCAATGATAAAGGCTATTCCTGCTCCTCCTTTGCACTCTCTGGATTCTTTCTCTGCCTGCCTCTCCTCTCTCAGGCCATAGGGATACACATAAGCCTTGCCTCTCCCCTCCACCCAGCCAGAGCATGATACTGTTTCGAGGTCTGGGGAACTTTTCTACTTTGCTCTGCTTTATAGTTTGGGGTAACTTCTCACTTTAATTACATGTATGATTTTCTCTGGTCTATAAATCTACCACTTGTTATTTCCCTTCTACTCTATGATCTACCATGTGGGTGCTTTCTCTAACTCTAGACTGTTACCTGTGTAACTTCTCTAAACTTGGTGTAGCCATGGGTAACACTCTCCATTATATTCATTTCTCATCTGAATTTCTGGTCTTTGCTTTGATATTTTCTTTCTGCTAGTCTTCCTTAAGCTCCTACCCTTTTCCCTCTCAACTTCCTTCCATAGGGAAGCGCAGTGTGGTTGCTATGTGTGTTTCTTCTAAATCACTCTAGATATACACCTAAGTTCTAACTTCTGCATGCTTGTGGCTCTACTCAAGACTGTCCTCGAAAGCCTCAACTTCTCTTAAATGACCCTTAGTACTCTGCAGTGTTTTCCGCTGTTGTGCGTGTTTCCCACTCCCCACGTGCTTATGGCTCTGCTCTAGCCTTCCTCCTAGATCCCAATTTCCCTTAAATAAACCCCATGATTTCTCATTTCTATATGATCTTAATAATTTATTATTTATCCTTTATGAGTTCATCTTTATCAATTCTTTGTTAAAAATGGAACAGGACCCAAAATTGAGGTTCAAAAACTTGGAGACATGTCTCGAACCCTAAAATTCCCCCAAATTCTGTATCTGTCTCATCCTCATTCAAGCACTGGGGAAGTAATGAGGTAACTTGGGGGTAACAAAATGAACTAAGGAAGGAATGTTCTTGAGTCAGTAAGGGGGACCTGGTTTTTATTCCTTTCCTTTTAAGGTATCCTCCCAACCTCCGTTTTGATTGAGTCCAGAAACATGTGTGAGTGGGGGCAGTTCTGGTTTTGCCTTATTTATTTCTTTTCTAGAAGATTAAATTATCCCTTCCAAGAATCACCTGGACACCTGACATGGTGGCTGGACTGACCCGATCAGTCCACAGCAAGTAAATTCCCATAAAACTCCCAGTAAGGGTCACCAGGTGGGCTTTCCCAGTTCCAGACACCTCCTCACCCAGCTTATAGCAGGAGATCTGCCCTCTTTCCTTCTCTTAAACTCTGTAATAAAATCTTCTATAAACTTGGATTTCTTTCATGAAATTTATAAGATCCAGGATTTCACTAACTCCGTGGAAATTTTGTGTGGCACTGAATGTTTGGCACCCTAACTCCTAAATCACAGCCCAGTGAAGAGCTGACAAAGCTCCATTGTTCTCAAAGACCACAAATTCCCACATCAGTAAGGCTTAGTCAATTTCCTCAATAGTAGATAGGGATTATTTGGTCTACAGTAATCCTTGAAGACATAAAAACCACAATCTTAGTACTATATATTACAAACTGATGATAAGTAAGGACATAGAAAATGTACCATCACAAAAGTAAAAAAGATTTATAAGATGTACATACTATCCAACTGTAACAGCATAGCTATTCATCTTAAGTGAACATAAAACATTTTCCAGGATAGGCTGTATTTTATTTTACAAATTAAGACTCAACTTACTTAAAAATTCAGGGATAATTCAAATTATGTTCTCCAAAAAGAACAGTATGATGTTAGAAATAAAAGAATTAACATGGGTAGAAAAAAACAAAATTGGAGAAAAAGAACATTCCTCAATAATCAATAAATCAAACAATGAGTCACAAAAGTCACTAGAAAATGCTTAGAAGCTGGAGAGATGGCTTAGCAGTTAAGGAGCATGCCTGTGAAGCCTAAGGGTTGGGTTCAATTCTCCAGGTCCCACATAAGCCAGATGCACATGGTGGTGCATACATGCATCTGGAGTTCGTTTGCAGTGGCTGGAGCCCTGGTGTGCCCATTCTCATACTCCCACCACCCCGCCCAGTCTCTAATAAGTAAATGAAAATAAAATCTTTTTAAAAATTTTAAAAAAGAAAATGCTTAGAGATGAATGAAAATAAAAGTGCAAAATATCATAACTTATGAGATAGGGCAGTCACAATGCTACAGAAAATATTTTATAGCTATAAAAACATGCATTAAGAAACAGATCTGTTTCTGGGTAAGATAGGCAGACAAGGCTATCTCTATGTACACCTATGAATGAAATGTTCACATTAAGACAAAACACAAACCTAGACCCAAACGGCAATGGTACCATTATTTTCTACTTACTAAAAGACAGACCAAATGGCTGATCCTTCACCAGGCCCTTACAGAGAACACCTGAACCACAAGACACTGGGGAGGGTACGATCAAGACTAACCTTAATCTTCTATATCTTCCCTCCCTCACTTCTCCTCTCCCTCTCCCTCTCTCTCTCTCTCTCTCTCTTATCTCTAACTCTTGTATATTAGTTATCTTTTTCCTCATTTTCTTAGTGGGCACTGACCTGTAACTCCCAGAACCAGCATGGGGCTATCATCCACAATGAGCTTTTGATCAGAGAGACCTACAAGGTTTCCTAAAAGACAGACAGATTTCTGTCAGAGTCCTTGATGACCCACCAAAGGCTAGTGGTAAGACCCTACTGCTGAAGACACCTTATGTGATTGACATACAAATTAAAATGGCATGGCTGGAAGTTGGAAGAGAGTCAGTCCCCAGACAGTCAGCGCGTCTAGTGCCACAAGGTGCTACATGGGCGACTGGGGGAAAATGACCAATATCTGTCAAAGCAACGCATGGTCTAACCTACTTAGCAGCAAATAAGTTGTTGTGATGCCCACACTAGTGCAGTGGTGGCATACAGCCATGGTGGGGAACCAACTGCTCTCAGTTTGGCTAACTGATCCCCTCACTGGTATGGGACCCATAGCTGGAGCTGGGAAACAAGTCAGAACCATATCCAAACATAAGCCCACTCTCCAATATCAAGCTACCATCAATTGTGGGCTACAAGAGGGCCTACACCTATTAAATTCTCTATAAAAAAAAAAAGGTAAGGGTTATCTCATTTGTCCTGGTGCTAACTTACTCTCCATTGGAGAATCTGCTTCTCTTTTTCAGATAGATGTAGATCCTAATGAGAGAGCCACCCCATCATACCTCAAAAGGGCCCCAGCTGAAACTCAGAAAAATTGGCGAAACAAGCAAGGGGGCTGTTTTCCTGATGAACCGGATACCAGCATAAGGGGGAAGGAGATCAGCACAGAGAAAAATCAACTCCTACCAAATCAGAGAGCCAGAGCCTCAGAGGCCCCCAACACCTCATCACTGAAGCAGACCAAAAATGAACCCAACATGGCTCAGAGAAATTTTGTGGAAGAGGGGGCGGAAAGAATGTCAGAGCCACATGTTGGGTCATGATATGCAGAGACATTTAGCTTACCCATAACTGAGGGCTAACTCCACAATGCATGACCCGTATACCTCAACAAGGAGGGGCCAAGGGGAGGGGGTAGGTCACGGATGAGCCTAATAATGGTACCAAACTGACTGTATTTGCTGAATACAAAACTGACTAATAAAGAAAAAAAAAAAGACAAAACATGGTTTTTATCCCCCCACCCAACAAAAATAGAAATATAGAAAAAGCTCCAGAAATGCATGAAGCAAATGAATGGATTCTAGGTAAGAGTACAGACAAATGCACAATGCAGACCAGGATCCAACCAAGGCCAAGGAAGCAGCCCCTGGTGGGGGAGGGGCTTTAGAAGCTGTTTGCAAAAGGTAAGGCAGGGAAGCTTGTCTACTCAGTAGAAGCCTACAGTCTTCACAACCCTCATACAGTTATGGATTTTGTCGAGACAGTATTTCCTTCAGGAGCAGAAGAACAGTGGAAGGAAATCCGTTGTGTCACTGTATACCTTGGCAGTATCCAGGAGTTAGATTTTAAGAAAGCTGCCTCTCAGCCCTCCCCACTCCAAACAGGTGTGCACAGGATCAGATAATGCCTACCTCCTGTTAAGGAAATCTGCAGTGAAGTTTTTCTGAGCTCGTGGTAGGGCTGTAACTTAGACGTTAAGGTTACAGATATTCACTTTCACACAAAACTTCCACTGCATTGTCCAGGTTCTCAGAGGCTTGCATTCTCAGCCTGAGAGAACAGCAGCCTGAGTCTCAGGTCTTAGGTCTGGGGCTGAGCTGTGCCACTGGACTCGTAGGTGCTTGAAGACAGTCTGTTATGGAACTTCTCAGCTTCCTTTTGCCACAATAAATGTCATCTGTAATATCTATTTCTATCTTCTGTTTATCTAAGACCTATCTATCATCTATCTACAATCTATATATTTATATATCAATTATTTCTCTGTTGATCATCTGTTGGTTTTGTTTCTCTAAGGAGTCCTGAATAATAGAAAAGGTCCATCTTTTTCCCTTGTTTTCTTACTTGATTAAAAATCTATGTTGTCTGATATTAATATTGCCACTCATGCTCTCTTTTTTGACTTTTCATGGACTATCTCTTTCTATACTTTAGTCTATGTATTGTCTAGCTGCTTCAAAGGCAGCATGTTCTTGAATCATGTTTTATACATTCTACTTTTTTTGTTTCATATTGGAGTTTAATCAGTTTATACCTTACAGTAATTACTTATAAAGAGATAATTATTTATGTCAACGTGTTGTATTTTGTATATGTATTATAGCTTTGTGTCCTTTGTTTTCAACATTATTTTGTGTTTAAGTACTTTTTAATGAAATGTCTATTTTTTTTTCATTTTATCCTAGGTATAGCCTATAATTGTGTTGTATTTAATTTTTAAACAAAATCAGAGAACACTAACTCAATTTATGAATAACTTGTATTACATAATACTCCATAACATGTGTCAATCTAACATTTCATTAGTACTGACTAAAATAACATAGCTGTAAAGAAGGGGAAAACAATTAATATAGAAACATTGTTTTCTGTGGAAATTAACTTTTTCACACAAAATTGATAGTTAAATTAATAGTAATGGTTGAAAATAAGGTTTCTATGGGCAAAAGCCTCAAATGTTGATTTATATGTATTAGGAACAATATGAATGTTTTTTCAAATGCCTTTCTCTCCTCCTACTAGAGGTTATTATAGTTATAAGATTATTAATATCTTTCTAAATATGGAATATAATCACAATCTCTCTGTTATACATATGACAATGTCTTCCCCATATTTTGTTTTTCAATTGAAAACATACACATGTACACAATCCTCAATACATAATGACACATTTAAGTTACAACATGGTTTCATGAAATATTAAATATCATTAATCTATGAAATGATCCCTAATAATTATATTATTTGTTAATATCTATTTTATGTCCTAAAAAAATCTGTCCACAAATCATCAATCTAATGGATAGTTCAATTTCAATACCCATCTGCAATCAGAAATACCTTATAACACAGAGTTGAACAATAAGGATTTAGCTATTGGGCAGCTTAGACAGCAAGCAGGTTTTTATTCTAAACATTTTACCACTGGGGCTAAGGAGGTGGGTCAGTGGGTAAAATGCTGCATAAGTATGAGACCTGAATTCAGATCCTTAGAACCCACATACATCTGGACACAGAAGATCAACTGTAATCCTAGTGCACCTGTGGCAAGATGGGACGTGGAAACAGAGAATTCCTGCAAGCTCCTCAGACAGCTAGCCTGCATTTGCACAGCCAGACAAAAAGACTTGGCCTCGAAAATGGTGGGAGGTGAGGATGAACACGTGTGATTGTTGGCAGCTATGCTCCAGCATTCATACAACATATACACATACCTACACATACACACACACACACACACACACACACACACGATTTAAAAAATTGCACAACTGTAGTGATTTGTCATTATTTTGTAAGTATTTTGGTTAGCATTCAGGATTCTTCAATTCCATGATGATAAACTCTGTCTTTACTTGTAATATATTTTCCTCTCAGAAACATATAAGCACACAATTAATGTAAGCTGAAAATTATTTTTCTCTCACTAATAAATATAATAATTCACTAATCATCCTTGTTATACTTTCAAGGTGTAGTTGTATCTCTCCTTTTCTTCTTACTGCTTTCTCTCCCATCAGCATGACTGGCAATTGACCATTGTAGTTATTCCCTACATGGTATTCTATCCCTGGCTTTTCTCAACCCCTTTAATAGTTATTTGAATGCTCATACTAAAACATTAACTTTCTTTCAAGAATTCCAAGGCATTTGTGTTTCAAGTTTATAAACATTTGACATTTCCGATAATGGTCAAAAACAATCTGATTCTCGCCCACTGCAGCTCTTGTTCTGCAACAGCCATCCCAAGTCAACCTAGAACACTGTGATAGAGAATTGTTTTATAAGTGGTAGAGAATTGTTTTATAAGTTCATAGCACTTTTTGAAAAAGTAAGTTGGGCAGTAGAAGTTGTCTTGCTGTCTGGCCAAGCTCACTGGGTCTTCCACTGTGCTCATTCCTGCATCTGTGATCAGCTGTGACCAGCTCATTCTGGGCAGAAAATGTGCATGATTACTCCACGTGGACTTTATCTTCTAGCCTGACTGGCAGATTTTTCACATGATGCCCAATCAGAGAAAGTAGAACTGTACGTACCTGGTTGCAAAGGCATTGCCATTTCATTATTGGCTGAACAGGAAGGAAGGAAGGAAGGAAGGAAAGCAGAGAAGGAGGAAGGGAAGGAGAGAGGGAGGGAGGGAGGGAGGGGAAGGAAGGATCAGATTCAAGGGAGAAAAAATAGACTCCACCTGTAAAGAAGAGGTGAGATAAAGTCACATTGATAAGCAGTCCAGCACAGAGAAACATGATCATGTTCAATTCTTCTATTTACTACACTACTGCCATTTTTTTAAACCTGTGCTGTATCACAGAGTTGACTCCTACAAGATTCTTTCTGCACACTTTGTTTTGATCATGCTAAACTTTTGTTTTTCCACAATATCAGTCTCATTTCCAGGTAGATGGCCTTTTGGCCCTCTGTTCTCTCTATATTCAGCACCCTGATTTAATACTGCCACATAACTGGCTCATCACCTCCAGCTTTAAGGTGAGATGTCACTTTACATCACCACATGACACTGAAGCATTTTTGGTAGCTAAACATTGTAGTTCAAACTGTTCCAGTCTGAAGAATAAAATGAGAAATATGAAATAAAATCTTCGTTTAGATATCAACCACTTAGATTCTGTACGAGGTCATAGAATAATCACATCACAATAGACTGTGAACTCCTGAGGACAGGGACTTAGTCACAGAAATATCTTTTATACATACCTATGTCTAGTAACTATTTAATAAACATTTGCTGCTCCAGTGTTTCAAGCCAACCTACACAATTGTTCCAGGCCTGAAGTGATTATTTCACACAACATTGAATACTTGAGGGAAAAAAAATAATTTTCTGAAATTGTCAGGAATTGAAGCACAAATTACTGAAGGATTCTCCTCTACAATCAGAGGCCCTTTGTGGGGATCTGCTTGGCCTTGGCAGTTTAATTATTCTTTTCTTCTCATATGAGGAGAAAGTAATTACAAACTCCTACTCTTAATTCTTGTCCTTTTGTCCTGTGTATCTGGTCCAGTTTCTGCATCTACTGCAAAGCATGACAGTGTTTGCTATGAGAATTATATTAGGAACCAGAGCTGTTTTATTTTCCTGATTTCCCAAAAAGACATGTTGCTTTCTAATTATAGAAGTCATCCATCTACCCCTTTCAGTTTTACCTTCCTACAGTCCTCTTTGGAGTATGGTTACAATGAAGAGTCATAGCAAAGCTCCCCTAATTTAATTTTTTTCTCTATTTTTGTTTTAAGTGTTTTAGGAAAATTTGGCTTTGTCCATAAATATAGCACACATACCCAACTTATGGCTTTTCTTAATTTCTTCTCCTGGATATCTGCCAGGGACTTCAAAGTTAAAACAATCAATCCCAATCTAATGTCCCCAAACCTACCTCTTCACCTTCTGGAATCTCCTTTCCCTCCCTCACAATATGGCCTCTGCAGAGCTCTCTGGCCTTAAATGTTGCTACCTCCTACTTTCTCCTCATACTTTGAACAGCCATAGTTGTCTCCTTGATATTTCTGATTATTGTACACTCTGCCTCAGGAGAGCTGGGTGTCTACCAGGCAGAAAGAGCCTTTATTAGGGTCCTGGAAAATAAGAACAAGATCATTTCTTAAAGATCTTCATAGGCGGCCTTTACAAAAGGAAAGAATCCAGTGCCAGGGGTGAGTCAGAGACGCAGGCCGCAGAGGTCTCAAAAACAATACCGGCTATTGCCAGTGTTCTTGGTTGCCCAACAAAACTAGACAGTGAGTCTCTATTGCTGAAAACACTACAAACGTTGGTTACTAGAAGGAAAGAAAGCAAGCTGCAACTGAGCTTGAAGCTTATTCCAACCACTTTACAATCTGTGCTAGAGGCGTTATGCAAAATGCTTGGGGAGAAAAAGTCATCAACAGTCTTCCCAGCTTTGGACTCTAGTGTACTTCACAACTGACCTGCAAGACCACATGTATCCACTGGTGCAACAGTGGCAAGAGAGTTTGTGGGTAACAATTTGCTCTCTGGATTTGAGACCCATTCTACAGGAAGGAAATCATGCCTGGTACTATAAATCTGGTCAAAATCCTGTCTCTAGGTTTCTAGGCTCTAGAGGGGGAACACAATACTGTGCTTTTGCTATTTGACAGGATTTCAAACTACCTTCTAAAAATGTTTGTTCCCATAAATTGGAACTTCTCACAGCCCTGAACACAAATGCTTCTTTATGCAATGGGCAGAGGTGGTTACAGAGAACCTCAGAGGACCAAAGTTACCTAAAATAAGCAAGTACTGCATGCTGTCAGCCCTATATGTGACATCTAAACCACATACTTCCAAGCCCAGGGAAACACAGAAGAGGGGAGATATAGAATTAAAGAGTAGAAGGGTGGGCAGGGAGTCTGGAGAATACTGGTTACTGGATACAAGTTCACTAACACTCATGGACTCACAGCAAATGGGGCTTCCTGTATATCACTGAACCTGTCAATATCTGATCAAGGATGAGGGTCCACCTTTCAGGGTTGATAGTAGAATCTCAGAAATAATCATGAAAAAGAACTATTTGAAAAACTATTTCAGCTGGGCATGGTGGCACACACCTTTAATCACAGCACTCAGGAAGCAGAGGTAGAAGGATCACTGTGAATTCAAGGCCACCCTGAGACTACATAGTGAATTTCAGGTCACCCTGGGATAGAGTGAGGCCCTACTTTGAAAACCAAAAAGAAGAAAAAAAAAAACAAAAAACTATTTCAGCCTGACAGCCTGTACCAGGATGATGGTGATAGACATCAAGGATACTCAAAATGTACCAAAGCAGAAATCCAGAAGTTTCTGATAGCTCAACACTAAAGTAGACTTAAAACACACCCACCATGGCTCAGGGAATTTTGTGGAAGAGGGGACAGAAATATTGTAAGAACCACAGGGTGAGAGGGAAACTCCAGAGACATTGCCCACTCCCACAATGACTGCGGCTCTCTCGACTCATAACCCAAACCCCATGGTGAATACCAGCAATCTCACTGAGGAGGGCCCTCAGTGGAATGGTAGCAGGGAGGAGGGGAATGATGGTACCAACCCATGATGTCTCCATACAAAATTTCTATTTAATAACAATAGAATATTTCAGCCATTTTCATGTGGGTTTAATGATGTGAACACAATTATCTTACAAAATACCCTGGGCCTACAGAGATTGGCTGTAGTATTGAGAGGTGCTGAAATTACTATTCAAATGCCAATACTGTAATCCATTCCTTCCTTTGTGGATTTGGTGAACCCCTTCTTTGTGACTGTATCAAATGGTACCATCTCTCCAATTTCCACCTCCCTGGTCCCCCCACCCCCCGTGACTCTTGTTCTGTCCTCTCCAGCCCAGCAGGTATTACTTGTTACTCTTTGTAGTAATGACTTTTCTACTCTGATGGGATCCATGACAATACCTTCACTTCCTTCTGGCCGTGCTGAGCACAGGTTAGCATATTCTAAACATCAACATGAACAAGCAAAAGCTTCAAACAACCACAGTCTCTCATTCATTTACATGGGAAACAAATACCAAACCTGCAACCACTCAAGTAGTAATGGTGATGTCCTTAACCAAACTGACTTTCTGTAGTTAGTGGCTGTGTCTAATTTTTATAAACAGAACATATATGTTTGTTTGTTTTAATTTTCTTTCTTGGTGCTGAAGATAGAACAATGAACTTTTTATATGTTAGATAAATACTCTACCATTGCTGATACATAGAACATACTTAAATGTATGAAATATAGCCCCCCCCAAAGGAAAAATAACAGCATTTTAAGCAGTATTTTAAGATGAGAAAATTGTAGAATATTGAACTTTTAAATTTGCTAGGAAAAATTATGTGTCATTGTGTTTACATGGAATAATTTTTTTTTTGTTTGTTTTTCAGTGTAGGATCTCACTCTAGTCTAGACTGACCTATGTAGTCTCAGGGTGGCCTTGAACTCATGGTGATCCTCCTGCCTCTGCCTCTCGAGTTTTGGGATTAAAGGTATGTGCCACCATGCCCAGCTTACATGGAATCAATTTTTTTAAGAACATAATCTTAGCCTGGAATTCTTGCTATGCGTTTTTTCCATTTACTATGCTTCCTAATTATGGAGTCAATTTTTCCATTCTTTGTAGACCTCTTTATGAATTAGCCTTTCTTGTCATGGCTTTGTATGTAATGAAGATAAATTATTAATTATAAATTATTATTGAATTTGTATATGCTTATGTAAATACTTAAATAAATATAAATTTTTAATTAAATTAATTAATTAGCATCTAGTCTTTATTTTAAGGAACCTTTGTACTTGTATTGTAAGGTACAAGTTAGTATTTTAAAGTTATTTTTTAAGTTAGCATACATACAAAGTGATGATTTTCACTGTGGCATTTTCATATATGTGTGTTATAAGATTTTGCTCTTAGTCACTCCTCTACCTCCATCCAACACTCCCCTTCTCACTTATGTCAGGAATGAATCAAGTCTGACAGTATAGTTTTGCAAGTGATGTGATGAAACTGGAGAACAAAATGGAAGAGGTGCTAAGGGTAGGTTTCTCTGTGAGGCCAAAGGGCACCTGCATTGGTGTCAGAAGTGTGAACGAGTGAGGTGATGGGCTGCATGGAATGGGGTTCCCGGCAGATATCCCGGTGTGAGGACTGCAGGAACATACAGGAGACAGTGAGGCTCGTAGACACTGAAAGCACTGGAGTGGTTGGGCCAATATGAACAAAGGGCTATGACTGATAATATGATGGATGGTGAGGCTCCTTCACTAGAAATCTTATACTCATTTTGAGAGGTCTTTGTTTTGGTATTTGTGTTAGTTTCCCATTCCTACTGGAAAAATTTACGTACTATATATTCATTTAAACAATGCACACTATCATTCTATAGTCTGTTGGAGGTATTCTGTGCACAGAACTGCATTCCTTTTGGACACTTTATAGAAGCAAATCTAAATTTCTCATTTTGCATCCGTGTACCTACATGTCTTCATATGCCTCTTTCTTCCTGTTATGACTGCTTTGCATGGCATGAACAAGGCAGGAGAGGATTTCACTACCTGGAAGGGTAAAAATATGCTACCCCAGTCAGGTTCTATGATACTATTTTATCAGGGATTCTTGTTACGTGTGTGCCAAGGTAGAATTTTGTACTGTTTAGCCCTTGATTTTAGAAGTGTAAGTGAGACCACAGTTTGCTGAGGTACTATTTGCGGGAGTGGTTATACTGTAGTGACTTAAAAATTATTTATTTATTTGACAGAGAGAATGAAGGAGAGAAAAAGAGAGGAAGAGAGAGGATGTGCCAGTGCCTCTACCTTCTGCAAATGAACTGAGATGCATGTGTCACCTATGCCTCTGGCTTACGAGGGTACTGGGGAATTCAACCTTCCCTGAGATAGCAAGCATGCCATTTCAGGATCACAAGGAATCAAGTGCTGAAGAGCTACATGACACAGTTCCAGCCCAGCTGTCTCTTCCTTGGAGTCCAGTGTGGCCCCTGTATAGAAACATCTTTGGCTCTCTACACTACAGAAATCTATGGTTTTCTTTATAATGTTTGTCTTTTTCTGTCTTTCATTTGGTGCACCAATCTCTAAGTTTACTTTTCCAGCAAAAATTGATGTTAGTGAAGTGTTGGTCAATGTATCTGAAAGAAGCTCTGGCACAGAATTGGAAAAACAGGAAAATGGGTCAGAAATAATTGTTTTCCTTAAAGGCCTTAAAGAAGTCAGGCATGGAGTATAGTACACTGAGGAGGAAACAATGAACCTCCTGGAACAATGTAAAAATTGTTCTATGACTAATTTTTCTGAATGGTAGCAATTGCAGCAAAGTATGAGTCTTTACCAAGAATCCTTACAGGAAAAACAACCAAGGTCAGAAAGAGTTCAATCGGTGGCACCAAAGTCTAAGTATTAGAGGGACATGGAAAGGGGAATTCACAAGAAATGGTTGGGGGATAAATGGGTTTATTGGATCAATGGTGGGAACTCTCATTTTGTTGTTGTTCTGTCTCTCACCTTTAATATAGTAATTGAAAGCAGGAGCTCATGAAACCACAAGTGCTTGACTGCACATACACAGGGAAAGTGTGAAAATAGTTAATTATTATAGGGGCCTGACGACTGTGCTTGAGGTAAATAATTACGGGATGGTTTGATGTTAAGAAATAGCAAAAAGTTTCTATGAATTCTGTGGAACTATACCCTTCTTGAAGTTGCTCTTGCATGACATGAACAGAAAATAAAAGACTGAGGTTAAGAGCTGTGGCAGCAGAGACTGAGTGAGTGAGTGAGAGAGAGAGAGAAAACCTCAGCTGCCTTCAGTATTATTCTGTCAGCTTGCATCAGAACTTGACTTCCAGTCATTATTGTGCCACTCTCTTTCACACCTCTCTCCTCTCTTCAGGGACCCTCCTTCAAGCCAGGCCTGGGCACTGGCAGAACCTGGGTCCTTAGGCTTCAAAGGCAAGTGCCTTAACTACTAAGCAATCCTTCCATCCCAGTAGTGACTTTTAAGCTAAGAAAAATTGTGAATTTTTTGGAGGATAGTGTTTGTGTTTGTGGCTTAAAATGTTTAAGATATAAAAACTTCTATATTCAGACAAGTATTGATAAGTGAAAAGAAAACCCAGGGAACTCATTTCCATGCCTTCTTCATTTATCTCAGCAGTTGGGGGGAAAGAATTAACTATGATGCACAAGTATACATAATTACTAGTTACAAGTGAGTCACATGAAGCTGGGCATATAATTCAACTCTAGGACTAGGAATAACTGGCTTTGTTGAATTATGGTAAAGCACCTTAACCAAAACTTATATCCAATGATCTGCATTTTTCTGCTATCTAAAAATTGTGCCAAATGTTCAGTCTCAAATCTATTATGTCATTCATTTATTTACCTCCTATGAATGAGACCTGTAGAAAAAGAAACATACATTTGGGAAAACCAGTGCAACCTCAACCCTCCATTACAAATCCGTTTCAGTAATGAAAAGTTCAAAATTACTGTTCTTGACAAAAGTGCAGCCTTCCATCTTCATGTAAGCACCAGTGATTTAAATAAAATAGATGAACAATTTTCTTCAGAGAAGAAAGTGAAGGTGTGTGCCAATGCGAAGTTATGATGAGAAGACTGTGTTTATGCCCATCTATCACTAAGCATGGTCATTCCAACCAGGACATAAAACAAGTAAGATATCAGCAGAGTTGAAGAGAAAAGATAGAACCAATTCAAATGCCCCAAAAGAACATCTAGTGATCTTTTTCCTCCAAGTATATATAAATAAATAATTCTGAGAGACTAGGAAAAGAAGATATTTGAAAACATTCTTGAAAGAGAAGCAGACTAGAAAAGTAAAGCACATCCATGACAACTGGAGGATGTTACGGTTTTTGCCACTAGGGACCATGGAATACCTGACCCAATAGAAGGCCACTAATAATGACCAATCGTGTTACTTTTTATAAGAAAAGGCATGATAAGCCAGAATTTTGTGACCATACTTTTTTCCTGCTAAGTTTATGAAAAAGCCAATTCTAAGAAAATCTTAGAGTAAATGTGGCAGATTACTCACAATGAAGATACTAATGTCAGGCTGTAGAGATTTCTCAGTGGTTAAGATGCTTGCCTGCTATGCCTAATGTGTTGGTTTGGTTCAAGTGTCCCCATAAGCTTAGGTGTTTTGAATGGTAGGTTCCCAGCTGATGGAGATTTGGGAATTAATGCCTGTTGGAGGCAGTGTATTCTTGAGGACAGGCTTATGGCTATTATAGCCAGTTTCCCCTTGCCTGTGTTTGGCACACTCTCCTATTCCTATTGTCCACCTGATGTTGGCCAGGGAGTGATGTCCATCTTCTGCTCATGCCATTGTTTTCCCCTGCCATCATGCAGCTTCCCCTAAAACCTGTAAGCCAAAATAAGCCTTTTTTCCCCATAAGCTGATCTTGGGTCAGGTGATTTCTGCCAGCAATGCAAACCTGACTGCATACCTAAGGACCCAGGTTTGATTCCCCAGTAGCCAGGTAAAGCCAGATGTGCAAGGTGGCACATGTGTCCAGAATTCATTTACAGTGACTAGAGGCCTTGGTCACCCATTCTCTATCTGCCTCTCCTTTTCAATCTCTCAAATGACTAAATAAAATATTAAAACTTTAAAAAGACATCAAAGTCCTAATTTCTGTGGACAAGCCTAAGTTTTACTTTTTCCAGAGTTTTTGTTAAATAGATAAGGCCTTTTATTTTTATTTCCCTATTTTAACCTCTAAAATGACATTTTTGGCATTTTTAACTTATAATTCTCATCTACTCCTACAAATAATAGGTGTATTTCTGGGCTGGAGAGATGGTTTAGCAGTGAAAGTGTCTGCCTGCAAAACCCAGGGGCCCAGGTTTGATTCCCCAGGACCCACATAAGCCAGATGCAAAGGTAGCAGATGTGTCTGGAGTACATTTACAGTGACTGATGCTCCTGGTACATCCACTCTCTCTCATTTTCTCCCTACCTGCCTCTTTCTATCTCTCTCATAATTAAATTTAAATTAAAAAGATTAAAAATCAGGGCTGGAGAGATGGCTTAGTGGCTAAGGCACTTTCCTGAAAAGCCAAAGGACCCTGGTTCAATTCCCCAGGACCCACATAAGCCAGGTACACAAGGGGGCACATGCATCTGGAGTTTGTTTGCAGTGGCTGGAGGCCCTGGCATGCCCATTCTCTCTCTCTGTCTCTGTCTCTGCCTCTTTCTCTCTCTCTCTTTGTCTGTCTCTCAAATAAATAAATAAAAATAAAAATAAATAAAAAGATTAAAAGTCAATATACCTCCATTTCTTTTTTCCATATGTGCATTTTTGCTTTATTTAAAGTAGATATCATAGCAAGATGAATCTAGATATAAGAAATGGGATTTATACCTGTATATTTACCTTGACAATCATTTATCAAAAATGAGATTCCATCTTAGCAATTAACACAAAAATTTACAAATGAAGACTCCTACAAAATGAAAATAGAGTGATCTATTGATCCAGCCATTCCTGTACTGGGCATCTACCTTAAAGGCTCCGCTCCTTACTGCAGAGATATTTGCTCAACCATGTTTACAATAGCTATCAGACTCCTGCTTTGGTGAGTTTTGAGTAGCTTCGGTGTCTGTCTCCATCACCCTGTCACAGGTTGTCACACTTGCTGTGGATGCAGCACTCGTGTCGCCTTGCCAGTCCGTCTGTGTCACTGGGCCCTCGCTGATGCATTATGGGAGATTCATCTGCTGACAGGGAGGCAGCTCTCTATTCTTGTCTTGTTGATAGATATTGGCTGATCTCAATTCTCACTGCTTTCTGAAAAAGAAATGGAATAGGAGTTTTCTATCAAAGAAATGAAAGATAATATGAAAGCAAGTTGTTGTGAATTCAAGTTAGTAAGTCATGAAGAAATATCAAATACAATCTTTTTATCACCAGAACTGACTGAACCTGGAGATACTATGAAAAAGAATTCTTGTTTGTTTTTAAGCATAATCAATACCATTGTCCAAATCAAGTTAGGTGAAAAGGACACATGTTTTCAAATCGAAAAACTGTCATAGGTCAATACTCATGTAAACCAAATGCACAAGTAGTGCATGGGTCTGGGGTTCGTTTGCAATACCTGAAGGCCCTGGTGCACCCATTGTCTTTTTCTCTTTTCTCTCTTTCTCTCTCTCTGTCTATCAATCTCTCTCCACCCCATATCTTTCTTTCTTGCAATAAATAAATAAATAATATATATTTTGAAAGAAATTGATTGGGTTCTGGTATTAAATTGTAGTCCCAAACACTGGGGGAGGCTTAGGCAGCAGTATTTATAAGTTCCAATAAGCCTGGGCCTTTGGACCCTGTCCCAAAAACTAAAATACAAATCAAGACAAGATGAACAACAGCAGCACAAAAAAATGAGCAAATCAGATTCTAAAATAACAGTCAGTATTGTGTGATATGACACAATTCTGGGTTTTGTACTGTTCACTGCAGAGTGTAATGTTGATTGCAGCTGCCCTGATAATTTCAATGATAGTCATAATTTTCCATAAAAATTTGAAAATAGTTTCTGTTGTAATGCTGATATTCAATAATCAACAATTAAGTGGAGCCCACTGAAAAATGAATGATACCCCTCAAGGTAAATTAGGCAGTTTTAATCAGGACATCAGCATCAATAACGCTCTTAATCATTACTAAGCACCAGAAATAGCACTCATTCAAGATGGGAGAAAATACATTTTTTTATTAATATTATAACCTAAGTCCTGGTTGAAACTAAGAAAGTTTACATATTCTTTCTGTTGTTCTGTTTTGCCCTGTCACAACTTTTCCTTGTGTACATAAGTAGTTGAAACTTGTATAAAGATATCAAACATGGATTCATGCCTACAGCTTCAAATTTTCATGAAGTCTTTCTTTACTTCCTTTCTTTTGGTAGCAAGTAACACTCTATGTTTTCCCAAATATTCTTGTTCATATATGCAAATTGTATCACTAACTCCCATGTTTGTGAATGGGACCATGACTATGATGGGATATCATCACACAATAACATCACCACTCTTGACTTTGAGCTTGTCAAAGGATGCTACTAAGTCAAGTCTGGCCTAGTCGAGTGAGTCACTAGTGGGTACTAAGCTTTCCTAAAGTCAGAGACACAGAGTATGACAGAAGGTAGGTTACCCAAGTCCTCAGGGCAGCCTCTGTTTAATAGCTAAGAAGACAGGGGTCCTGTGTTGTAGTCAGCTCCACATTTCTGGAATAAACATCCAAACCAGGCACATTTTATAGGAGGAAGGGTTCATTGTAGCTTACAGATCCAAGGGGAAGTCTCATCAATATTGGAAGAATTCACAGATCCAATCTGAGAGACACCACCCAAGAGCTGGCATCACAAACAAGCACAAATAGACATGAAAATAGCATAGGCCCACCAGAGCTCTAACTGCTCTATTAAACCACTGGGCTGGAATTCAGATCTGCCCCTAAACACACCTTAGGCTGGACCCTAGGATCTGTCTCCAGTGACACCTCTTTCAACAACGTTGCTGGAAATCCAAATTTTTGTAAAACACCTAAGTTTATCAGGGGACATACATTCAAACTATCACATTCTGCCCCTGGCCTCCAATAGACTCAGAACCATCTCACATTTTAAAATGTATTCTCTGCAACTTCAACGGTTCCTAACCACACACAACCTCCAGGCAAGGCTCCACTTACTAAATTGCTCTTCCTTTCTGGTTTTGTATTACATCTGATCATCTCATTTCCACAGATGTCTATTTTCCTTTTAGAAAGTGGATGTTCCCCACCAAGTCACCTAAAAGTTGTGAATTTCTGTCCTAGGAGGTATTCTGTCTTTTTAATATCTTGGTCAAAAACTAGTTGCCTTTAAGGTCAGCTCAATAACGATTGGTATTCCTTGTGAAAATTCTCTGAGTCTAAGGAAAAATTAGCAGGTTACTTTGTCTTACAAATTTTTACTAGATCCAATTTCATTCTTTCTAATCATTTAATCAACAAGTGGGTTAATTCACTGTTATAGTTACCTTTGCATTGCTGGCCATAAAGTACCCAAGCGAAAGTAGCTGATAGGAACAAAACTGTGTATTTTGGAAAGGGGAAGCTCCATGGTGGCAGGGGAAAAATGTGACATGAGTAGAAGCTTGACATTACCTCTTCCATGGCAGATATAAAGGTCCAGCATGAGAACAAGCTGACGCTAGCAAGGAGGAAGTGGGTTCAACACCCTGAAACCTGCCCCCAACCACACACCCCCTCTAGGCAAGGCTTCACCTACCAAATTGCAGTAATCTGGGAATCATGAATACAGAATACACGAGTTTATAGGAGACACCTAAGTCAAACCCCAAGATCCACATATACATACTGCTTATGATTAGTATTTTTTCACTTTTAACTTTAATTCTTGACACTTTCATACCTGTATATAATTAATTTTAATATGAGAATTCTGAAGTATCTTTGAGGGTGATAGGACCTTTCTCAGAACTGGATGGGCAGTAACACAAGTGCTGAGATGCTAGACAGTCATAGTCACAGTTTCTACTGAATCAGTGGCCTTGTTGGGCTTTTGTCTTATTAATTTGATGAATAAATTTCACAGACCATAGGAGGGTGAAATTTAGAAGGAGTCTTGTTAGATCTTGAGAAGGAAAAGGCTCCCATTAGGCAGGAGGGAGTCTCCAGCAAAGAGGAGAACCCATAAGGTGACTCTAACTGGGGTTTTACTATAAGATAAATTCCTTTAGGGGAGAAAGACCAGGTTTAGCAGATTTCTAGGTAGGATTTCTGGTAAAGGAGCAATAATCCCAGACATCTTAGTTCTTCCAGAGTGATTTAAGCTTAATTCTCTTGGAATCTTTCCCAAGGGATGTAACTTTCCAGGAAAAAAATAAATAAGAGAAAATACCAAGTTTCCTTGCAGGCTCAATAATAGTTCCCATATTTAGTTAAGGAGAAAGCCATTCACGTTGGGGTCCTGTTACCTTAAGCTGACCAGAAATTTCCATCATTGATTACGTTCACCACCCATTACCCCTTTTTATCCCTTTCACTGAAGGGTTAATAGCCTTCCCTGAAAACTAAAGGGAACTAAAGAGTTAATAACTATCCCTAAAGCTGCTGGACAATAAAGAAAGCAAAAGAGGCACATGACCTCATTATGTTTGGCACCTTTCCCTGATTAATGTACTTCTCTTAGCCTAGATGGCTTTTAAGGACCAGAGACCATCTGAGTATCTTCCTTTAGATATTCCTGACTAAAGAAGCCTGTGCTGAACAAGGACACAAACAGCTACAATGTTCTTATGAACTGCACCTGGTGTGGTCTGTTTTTTTCTTAGGATCCTCCTTATAAACTTGCACCCTAGCCTGGCTCAGTGCTTCAGCCTCCATCCCACAAGAAAGCTGTTGTCCCTTCCTGTTTTCTCTAAATAAAACAGTCTGTCTTTACAGATCAAATTCAGTGTTCACTTTTGCTTTTCTCTTACACTTTCCTTATGTTTCTGGTGCTGTGACTCGGATACCCCTCCAGGGCTCTTGGGCTGCACACCCCTCCCCCTTCCTCTCTCCTTCTTTCCACCTCCCTGACAGTGTATCAGTCATTCCCTCTGGAGTACAGGCACTCTCCAAGCTCACTATTTGGACTAGACAGTCACCAGTCTGACCTGAGACCTCTGGTCTTTTGTGGTTTTTGTCTATATCAGCAATGCAAGTTCCATTAGGCCTCATGGCTCAGGGACCTTTATTGGTGCTCTGTGTAAACCCAGCTTGACACCTGGCAGCTTTCTCCTTCTCTTTTCCCTCTCATTCTGACACTCAGATTGTGTGAGTTTGATGGTTCATTTGTGGAGACTGAGGAATTTTGCCCAGGACTACTCCCTGATGAATGTCCAAAATCCCTCTCTGAGCTTGACAGCCCTTTGGGTAATCCACTGGGTCATATTTCTCTCTCTCTATCTCTCTGCCAATGTTTCACCCCCTCAGGGGCACAAAAACCCACTGTGCTCACTATTCTGAACTAAAACAGCCACTGTTACCTGACACCACCAATCTTTCCAGCTTGATACCTGGGGCTTCTTCCTTTTCTTCTTCTTGCACCCTCTCACATCGGATTTTTTTACTCCAGATTAGAGGCCTCTTGCCTTGTGATCTGCTGCATCCCCACCCCAGACCTCAGAAACTCTGGGGGTTTCTCACTTTTTGGTCCGTGGATGACCAGGCACTCTGGGAGCCTCCCACATACTGTTACACCAGACACCCCAAGCATTATGAGCAGGGATGCCTCCTCCTAATTCTTGGGTTTTGTTTATCCTCTCTAAGTTTAGGAGACATCCCTTGTGGTGGGATTGGCCAGTCTAGTCCTTGTTCTACAAAATGGGCTCTAAATTATCTGTTCCAAAAGACATGTCTCAAGACTAATTTAAAGGAACTCAAACTTCCTGAGCTCCTGCCTGCCAAATTACCCCAGCTCTCTGTTCAAATTTGGCTATGATATTGCTTAGATAATGGCCACCACTGACCTAAATTTGCTACTTTTGATTTTCATATTCTTATTGATATTGATAAGTTCCTCAGAAGACACGGCAAGTGGTCCAAGGTTCCCTACCTTCAGGGCTTCTTTGCCCTTCATTCCAGTCCTCCCCTTTGTACTTCTTGTTCTACTTACCAAATTCTCCTCTGCACCAAAACCCCTCTAATATTCTGCCCCTTCTAAAACACTATCACTCACACACAGTTCTGCTATCTGACTATGACTTGCCAGGGTCTCTTTCTCTCACTGCAAATTCAAGCAATATCACTAAATCAAATATAAACCCTGCCTTCTTAAAGAAACTCCTGTCATTACTGGGTCTCTTTAACTTATTCTACATATGGATATTTAATTTTTCTCTCCTTGCTGAAAAGTCAAAATCACTATAGAGCTTCTAGGATATTTTCCTTCCTTTTCCCTTTCCTCCTTTTCATTACAAGCTACCAACGGGAAAAAAAAAAAAAACATCAACTTTAAATTCAAACTACTGGCTGCTGCCCTGTTAAGATTAAGTCCTCATCAATTTAAAACATAACTAAAATCTTCAAAGGATGTGTCTTCGTGTTTCATGTTGCCATGTATAATGTTGGCCAACCATGTCATATGTTCTATGTTTCATGTAGTCCTTAGGTCTGTCCTTATGTATGACTAAACTTATGGTTATTAATTGTTTCAATTCTTATGGTCATTAAATGTTCTGATGCTCATATATTTTAAGATGATGTTAAATTATTAAAACCAGGTTTACAGTATATTTAAAATAATTAACTTCTATGTTGTTGGCAACACGCTTGTTCATGCTTACTACAATAATAGACATATTTGTATACCAAATTATAATCTTGCTTCTACAGAAAGAGATATGTTTTTGGACAAGAAAAGACTTTATAAAGTAAAAGGTTGTTGTAAGGTTTATTTTAATAACTTAACAGGATATGAAAATGATAGGAAAAGATTATGGGGCTTAAACTGAAGAAGGTTTGGGTTGCCTGTGACAAAATGGGTTAACTTAAAAGTTTTCATTCTTCATATTTTTCCTCACCTTAACTGTTCATTTAGTTCAGACTTTACTCTTTGTAATAAGTAGATAAATTTATTATACTATCATGTTTCAAATCAAAATTAAACTATAATTATATTTCTTATGGTTAAACTCTGACTACTAAAAAAACTAAATATTTAACAAAATCAAGATTAATTTTGAGTTTGTTTGCTTATTTGAACCTCATCTAAATGTAACATAAATGTCAAAAATATAAAATTAATGTAACTGACCTTATAAATATTCAAAAAAAAGGAGAAAAGCCTGGGAAACTGATGACCCAGGGAAATGAAAAGACAAACAATCTGAATCCAGACAAAAACAAAGTTCAAAAAAAAAATAAAAGCTGTTTCTTTGTATTTATCTTGCCTTAATTGTCCAAACAATTCTCTATAATAAAGTGACAAATTTATTTATAATGCCATTCCTCATGTTACAATAAAAGAAAATTAAAGGCCTTTGTCCCAAAGTTATGTCTTGTAGTATAATAAACTTTTATACTAATTATGTCTCATAATACATAATGTTCTGTACTGACACTGTGGTTTTTGTACTGTTTCAAGGACATAGTTTGTATTACAGCTTCTGGTCAGTTCTGAAATTACCTGTTTTTTTTTTTAACTCCACAACACAATTACAGATATCATTCTATTAATTATCCATTTTTTTAGGCTTTGAAAGATATTCCCCTAGACTCCCATGCTCTAGGTGTTTCTTTCCTAATGGCTCTGATAACTATTACTCTCCTAAAGAGCTGCCTCCTTGCCTGTTCATAAGATTGACATGGGATAATAGCCTACTATAAGCACAAACTACAAAATAAAGTTTGAAAAATGGAAAACTAAAAACTAAAACTACCAAAAGTCACACCTGTATGACTATGGACTACAATGATTGTGGAGAGGTAAATGTTACCAATCCAGAGCCAATACTATTTTGGGTTGTATTAGCTTTTTTAATGGCCAGTAATATTATTTCTTTACATATGACCTGTCATCTCTCTGTGACCAAATAAGATATCTGTTACTACAAGTTAAGAAATCTCACAGCTCTACTTCCTCCATGTTAAACCTATTCTGTCTCTGACATGTACATTATTCCCCTGATTATAATAATATTCACCCTCTCCTTTTGGTCTTTGCATATTCAGAAACAGCACCGAATTCCTCCTGGATAATACAAAATCCTTGCCTTCACAATGAGTCACTGAATTCTTCATGGCCACTGAATATCAGCCCCCAAAATCCAACTTCCACAGGACTGCATGGAACACCCTGAGAGCTCTACCACCCCCCTCAACTTGAAGTGGTTAGTGACAAGTCATCATCCTCAGTTCCAGCCCACACAATCCTCCTCAAAATGTCCCACTCACCCTCAGTTCTCCCCAATTTCTTTTATCCTTACAGAGTCTACAGTGAAGGGTTAATAGCCTTCCCTGAAAACTACAAGATTTGATAGCCATCCCTAAAGCTCATGGACAACAAAGAAGGCAAAAGAGGCACTTGGCCTCACTAAATCTGGCACTTTCCCTGATTGTTGTACTCCCCTTAGCCGAGATGGCCTGAAGGACCAGAGACCATCTGAGTATCCTCCCTTAGTCATTTCTGACTGAAGAAGCCTACTCTGAACAAAGACACAAACAGCTACAATTTTCATATCAGCTGCACCTGGTACAGTCTGTTTTTCTTAGGATCCTCCTTATAAACTTGCACCCTAGCCTAGCTCAGTGCTTCAGCCTCCATCCCACGGGAAAGCTGTTGTCCCTTGCTGTTTTCTCTAAATAAAACAGTCTGTAGAGATCAAATCCGGTGTTCACTTTTGCTTTCTCTTACACTTTTCTTACATTCACATTCCTGCTAACTTCATTTGTCAATTAGTCCTCTTCTCATCTCCCTGTCTTTTAATACTTTACCACAATCCTACTGAGACTGCAGAATTGTCTATGAAATGATGGTAATACATACCATGGTTTTTTGACATTGACTCTAAACCAGGAAAATAATTTATTCATAGGGTGTCTAAGTGTTGTCACAGAGGTCTGAATGTAAGAGTCTCAGTGATCTCTACCTATCTGCTCTCTCTCCTCCCACCTAGTCACAATCTATCTAGGCTGGAGGCTCCTGAATGGCTTCCTATTATGGTAATTGAGATTTCAAAAATCGTTGTCTTTCCCTCCCATCACTGTATGCTTAGACTAGGTCAGGGATCTCACTATCACTGCCTACTCTCATGGTAATTGACTAAGCATGTCTTCATCTGAGCTGAGAGGTAATATAATTTCTTCCTTGTCATCACCTGTTGACTCAGGGTTGAACCTGTTGACCCCAAAAGAACTCAGCAGGGGTCCAGCAAACCAGGATACTGCAGGCTCCAGTTGATCTTCCTTCCCCACATCTCATGCAGTACAATAGAGATCTTCTTTCTTTCCTCTAAGGGGCTAAAACCTTTCTCTTCTGTTAGGCAGTTCAGAGTTTCAACTTCCATTTTCCATTGTTTTCTTTCATTCAGAAGTTCAGTCCCTTCTCCCTGCTCCTGTTCTCTGCCCCAGTTTTGGAGTTGTTCTCTTCTACTCTTGGTCTCAATTCAGAGTCTCCTTCCAACTTTCCTTTCAGTTCCTGCTTCAATGTTGCTCCAAACCCCACCACTGTCTCATAGGCATTAAATAAAACCTTGGGCTCAAGAAAACATGTCTCTGAACCTGACATTTAGTATTCTCACAAGGGTCTGGATGTTCTCACAGGGGATATGAGTGTTCTCATGGGGAGTCTGAATAATTAAACAATAGAGAAGAAATTTATTCATATATAAATACAATTCAAATGGAAACTAAACTCTCAGTGGTGGCAGGCTGTCAACTAACAGGGTGCAGAAGTGGAAATTACAGCTCTGACCATGAGGGTAGTGGGTTGCTAAGCAAGGAGACATTGTCACATGTTGTGGCTCTGAATTTTGGGGTAATAGTCAAGAGGGATCTCATCAAAACAAGAACCAGAGTAGGTTTCAAAAGCAGACGTAAGAACTCTTCCTCCACTGCCAGGAGTGCCAGATATGAACATGGGAGTAGAAGCTCTTAAAGTGATTTGGGGAAAGCCTGCACCAGGAGCTCCTCTTTCTTTGTGCAGGACTTCTCTATTGAGCTTCTTTATTCAGTATGCAGTGAGTCCAACAATTCTGAGTCTGTGTGCTGGGTGTATAGAGACTCAAGTGGCCCCTGATTGGTTGGGTGCGACGAATGAGGTGAAAAGCATCAGTGGTGTCAACCTTGAAAGAAAAAGCATGGGCTGCTGAAGGTGGTTGTTCCATGCAAAAGAACTTCCGTCCAGCACTCTGATTACCACCAAGGAAAGATGGCCCACGCCTCGCATCTTCCATTTGTCGACTGCAGTAATGGTACACCTGAAGAGAAAGGCAGATTACACAGAGGGTTTTCTGTCCTGCTGTTAGTTGTAATCTAACTGATGCCACATACCCTTTTTCCCTCTCAACAGGGGTCTGCCTGTTGTCACAGGGGTATCTGAGTGTTCATTCTCACTGTATAAAATCCATGTGCTCTTGACCAGGCCTACAGCCGTAGTCTCCATGTTGAGATGTATTCTTTAAAGTTCTGTGAACTAGGTATAAAGGGCAATGGAAACCACAGCAAAGGGGGATGTGAAGGTTGGGTAGTGGCAGGGGCACTGCAGAAGGGTTTTAAGTTTCAGACCCCAGAGATTGCAGGTGCTTCTGTAGCAGTTGTTTAAGAGATTGTCAGTATTCAGGATAGGTCAGCTCCTCTGCATTGAGGCAACAGGAGGAGTGCAGACATTTCCTGCTCCTCAAAATCAGCTTCATCACTACTAGTTTAACAAATTTGGCACAGTCTCAGTAGTAGTTTTGGAAGCATTCAGATGGCAGATACAGATGGTCATTGGGTGTCATAGTGGTTCCAGGAATCACTCAGTATGGACAGTGTGAGACAGAGTCGAGGTCCCTGCAGGGAAACTCTGTGAGCCTATTGTGTGACGATGAACTGTGGTTTGCAGTAGAGACCCTAGAAGTTTGGAGGTGCCAGGATTATGGGACAGCCACCAAGGAAAGTTGGTGGCAGGAGTGGATGCTGCCCAGGAAGCAAGCAGTACAACTGAAAGGGTGGAGTCACCAAGCCTTTAGAAGAGGCTTTCATCATGTGTCCCCAGTCCAGACATGGAGCTGGAGGAAAGGTGTTTGCCCTGCTGACTTCCTATCTTGTGTTGGTCCAATATTTCCTTGCTATAACTTCTTTTGCAACAAGAATGTTTACTCTGTCATAATGAGTTGGAAGTATACAGCATGTGTTCTTATTTTACAGTTAAGAGACTTTTGGTTTTTGAACAGTGTTGTTTCTTATAAAGACTGTGGTGACTTTTAAGTCATGAAATGAATTTTGCATCATGAGATGGTCATGAACCTAGGAGAATGTGTTTGACTGTAAAGTGTCACCGTGTCATTACTCATGATTTTGTGATAAAGCTCCATATTTAATCCTAAAATGATGGGAATTTAGGAGGTAGACCCTTATTGGAGGAAGAATGTCCCTGAGGGTTGGCTTTGAGATTTTGTAACTGAGCTCTCCTTGCTGGTTAGCCCACTCTTGCTGCTTCCTCCAATCTGATGTGATAAAGTGAAACACTCAGTTGTCTGCTCTGCCATGCTTTCCCCACTATGATGAAACTTCCTCTAGAAGCTGTAAGCTGAAATAAATCCTTTCCTTCCACAAGCTGCTTCTGGTCAAGTGTTTTGTCCCAGAAATTAGAAGGTAGCTACTACAAGGAAAAAAGAAGGATCTCTACAGGCAAAAAAGGATGGGTCATAAATTATTTTGTAAACAATATCTTTGGCTACAAGGATCAATAAAAATGGTATTTTCAGTCCATGATCAAACAGACAGTAACTGGACAGATTGTTCATTGGAAGTGCTCTTTGAATTAGAATAGTGCAGGATTGTACTTCCTACAGACACTTTCATAGTGATCCAGATCCAGACATAACCACAGGATCCTTTTCATTACAACTTTTTGGCCCCTTTTATCATTGTTTGGACAACAAAAGCAACTCCACTTTTATTCTAATAACCTTCTCAACTTTAATTAAATTTTCCTCCATTTGGCTTTCCAACCTTTTGGTGTTTTTCCAACATTGTGTCATGTGCTCAATTTTGCAGCCACTCCAATCTCATAAACCAGGCTTTAACCATGGAGTTTTCTTGCTTCAACATCCCTGGGGACCAAACGTACACCAAATGAACATTCTGTTTCTGTATCTTAGTACTGAACCCTTCCAAATGCAGCTCATCCCGCTCTCTCCATTGTAGGACATGCGCAACAGAACACTGTGGACTAATGGCTGCACTGGAAGCTCCAGCGTTGCAAGCCTTTACCTTTGTTTGAGAACTGAGCTCCTATGCATCCCTACTCAAGTACCTTCAAAGGACAAACTGTGCCTGGCACAATGTCCTAGTCATCAGTGTATTGGTCCAAGTTTCTAATGTGTTAGAATCTGCATACATTCTGCAACTATGTCCTGCCCATTTTTGTTTCCCTGAAGAGCCTAGGACTCTGATACGCAGATAAAAGGGTCTCAGAAGCATGTGGGAAGCATGCCTTGATTCACTGTAACAATTTCTGAAATTTCTGCTAACAAGCAGGTCACTGGTAGATTTTTTTTTTCTTATTAAATGAGACTTGCAACAGGGATAGACAGAGAAACACAGAGAAGAACCTTGTTTATAATACTGAGCACAAGGGAGTCAAAAGTCCCCATAGGGAGACATTATCAAAACAGTATTTTTTCGTGAAGTGCCAATTTTTTCCCCTCAAGGTAGTAGATTTTGGAAAAAATGTAGCAGTAATCCAAAGCAATCACACTTGCAATGCTTGCCTCTCTCTTGATTTCCTCAGGTTTCTTCCCCTCCCTCTACTGGCATGTTTAGGTTACAGCTGTATTGCAAGTTTTGAGGGTGATGGAAACTTAAACTTTCTTGCCTATAAGTGGGCTTAGCTTGGATGTCAAAGCCCTGTATACTCAGCAGTCATTAAAATTCCCCAAGCTGGTGACTCTCAAATTATTTGTCTCCTAGTTAAGTAGAAGAACACATGAAGACATAAAGAAAAGATACCAAGAAGTGTAATAAGGGTATACAAGCAAGATTTATTGGAAAGAGATAGAGCAAAGCTTCCCATATAGAGTGGGGAGGGACTTAAAAATACATATGGAATTGACAGCTTTTATATGCTTGGAATGAGTCTGAGTGATGACGTACATGAAAATTAGGCATTGAACAGGTACAGGTCATGGTAAGTATATATAAACACGACAGGGGGCCTCTGATAAGGTGAGATTATACACGTTCAAGGGGAGCCTGGCAGTTTTAAGGAAGTAGGAAGTGGGCAGTTCCTCCAAATTCTAAGGAAGTTCTGGGTTCAGGAAATAGGACCATAACAGGCAAAGGTAGGAGGTCAGCCAGTGTCCGGATGAGTCAGTATCATCTGAGCAGATTGCTGTTTCTCCCTGAGGGCCTATGACCCTGACGGAAGTGCCTGCAATGAGGTCTACCTCTACCTGACTCCTAATCTCCAGCAGTCAGACTCTGTAAAGATGTATTTTCTTACATTGGCATGGCAGTAAGATCAATAGGAATGATGAACTACTGATTGCTATTGGCTACACATAACATTGAAATTCATAAAAATGAAAAAAAAAGTGCTCTACTAGACAATGCATACTCACTTGTGTTGTTGAGCAGCAAGGCCCTTTTCAGTGAGTATGCACCAGTCCTCCCTGTGCAAATAAGGCACAGAGAGAGTGTCAAACATGACAGGGCAGGTTAACTGTGGCATCATGCAGGCACTTAGGAGGGTGTAACAGAAAAGTCCTCATGCTTAGGGGCGAAAGTTATGCGTGGTTTCCAACCTCTACAAGGGGGAGCTTTCACACATAAGGGAGTCAGTTGTAACCTACCAATATTTACCAAGTATATCATGTACAAATTCCTTTAAAGTTAATCAGGACATTAGTCATTTAATTCTGACAGGATGTAACATTTTATTTTATGTGTTAACTGAGCAATTCAAAACAGTATAAAAATCCTTTGTATTTTCTATGGAAGTATGTGTTGCTGCTATTACTATAAATATAATGATGTGTATATATAATCACATTCCTTATAGCTCTTTATTAGATATTAGCAAAAAATTACCATTATAGTCTAGTTGATATAATATAGGACACTACTCAAAATGCATTCATGTACTGACATTATCAGTACATTGTCAAATTTATTATAAAAACAAAATTGATTCAATATGCATTATCATAAAGTGTATAACTGACAATGAAATGTCTTCAGTTGAAAGTCACTGTTGGGGTTGTGGGGGGAAGCAGGTGTGTGAAGGTCAGAGAAGTGCGAGTCTGGCCAGGTAGAGCATTTTTGTCTTCACAGGTTTAGGATGTGAAGCTTCAGGTGCACTTGACCTTCTTTGAATGACAAGTTGACAAACTGACAATGAAAAATGTGATTCTTACCCGAGGGTTATTCCTGCCCTTTATTTTGTCTCCTTCCTGTGTGAGGATAAGAAAACTTCTATTATAGTTAAATTCTGTGGTTTTAAAACAAGTCCCTTTATTGTGTTTTCCTCTCTTTAAATTTCTAGTATAAAAATGGTTTTATTTCTCTTTTTAGGAAATGTTTACAGCTATAATTATCTTGAACTCTAAAGATGCTGAGAATATATTTGTGTATGAATTAAGTGCCTTAAATATTCAAGGAATACCTCAATGCTGCTCCCAGCACAGGTTTCACTTGATAAGGAAATACAAATTGGGATACTGATAGAAAATGCAGTAACTATCATACTAATGTGGTAAAGTTTCTGAATGAGCACAGGGTCATAAAGGATCTATTTTTATCCCTTACAGCCAGCCACATACCACACTATTTCCCATGGGCTGAGTCCAGGCCACTCACTGTGTACTGAGAATTCAGCATGATCATCAAGGTTCCAGCCCTGAGTGGAACTATGTTTCATAAGGTTACCCCACTCTCTGCCTATCAGTTCATACTATACTATTATAACAATTAAGCTGACATGTGAATCCGGAATATTTATAACACTTATTTCACATCAGCAGTAGAACCTCTCCTGACACACAAATGAAGCACATGGTATGCCTGATGAGAATGTGTTCTTCCTGTAGCCCGCACTCCGAGAAGATCATTGTTAGTGGTACTTATGGTGAAAAGAAAAGGCATTAACATAAAATGATTTTATGATTTTTAACTAATACTCAGCATATTTTTATAATTTTAAGAACTGAAAACTTTTATTTCAGCTTATAAATCTTATAACCTAAATCTAGCATTGTTCAACTCACATTAATTAGGAACTTTATTCTATTTATATGCTTACTTATCATTTAACTAAATTATAAAAAAAAGACTTACTTAGAGGCATTCCCTCCCCTGAAAAATTACCAACTGCTGCCCCCACAACACATAACCCACAACCCCATAGGAAATACCTACCACCCCACT
This sequence comes from Dipus sagitta, assembly GCA_036346955.1. Lineage (NCBI taxonomy): Eukaryota > Metazoa > Chordata > Mammalia > Rodentia > Dipodidae > Dipus > Dipus sagitta. The sequence continues at coordinate 71,127,048 of CM070771.1, read as the reverse complement.
GAGGATGGTCTCCAGTGGAATGGGGGCAGGGAAGAGAGAAAAGAGGGTACCAACACATGATGTATACAAACAAAATATGTTGTTAATAATAATAAAGGTAAAAAGACTTTTAACAAATATTTTTATTTATTTATTTGACAGAGAAAGAGGAAGAGAGAGAGAAAAAGAAAGGAAGAGCGAGAGCGAGAGAGAGAGAGATTGAATTAGCATGGCAGGGCCTTCAGCCACTGCAAATGAACTCCAGACACATGTGCCCCCTTGTGCATCTGGCTAACGTGGGTTCTGGGGAATCAAACCTGGGTCCTTTGGCTTTGTAGGCAAATGCCTTAACTGCTAAGACATCCCTCCAGCCCAAGACTTTCTTTTTAAGCAAATTTTTTAAGTCAAATTTAAGAATAATATTATTTCCTTAAAATTTTAAGCTCTTCTCCAGGTCCCACTTAGCCAGACAAATGGTGACACAAGCATGCAATAACCGCACATGCGCACAAGGGGAGCATGCATCTGGAGTTCGTTTGCAGGCCCTGGCGTACCCATTCTCTCTCTCAAAACAATTTATGAACTTTCATGGAAAAAGCAATGGACAGAGCATCTTAACTTACATAATCACATCAAAGAAATAGGCATTAAATGAAAGGTTGTTATTGTTATTTTGGCTATTAAAAGTTCATTGGCATATTAAAAAAATTAAGCTCTAAAATATAATCACATGAATTCTTTGTATTTGACAAAATTTAAGTTATCATTTTTCCAGTTACTCTCAAAGCTTTTATTTTGAGACATCATGGAAAATCTTCACAGGTCTAGGTGGATAAAGTAAAGATAATTAAAACAAAACAAAACAAAACTTTGATGCCTGTTAGCTAATGCTGGATCCAAGGTTCTGAGAGTATGACATGCTACAGAGCTGAAAAATAAAATGTTCTTTATTCTCGCCATCTTCCTCCAACATAATCCACACCACTTCTACACTTCCTTCTCTATGGCAGCCATATCCTCACAGCCTTAGAAAATAGTCCACTCTCCACGCTTCTAACCACATAACAGTTCTCAACAGAATGCTTGGTGTACATCAGATCAAACTTGTGGACTAGGTGATCCCAGCCCTCAGCAATGGATGTGGTGTTGTTCAACATTCCGACATCTCACTGTACAGGTCTCTCCCAAGTACCACAGTGGGAGGCTAGTAATTAATGCTAATCTTAAAGGCAGTGGGGCACCAGTCTACACACTGGATGCTATGCTTTGTTTTGATGGTGGTAATGGCAACATTGACATCTTTGGGCACCACATCGCCTTGCTATTACAGGCAGTAAGTCATATATTTACCACGGTGAAGGTATTATTTCACCATCTACTTGTCTGTGATGCGCTCTTCTGGATGAAAGAGCTGGCAGTAGGTACCAGTGCAAACTTCATCGGTAACAGTGGGTTCCAGGTCTACAAACATTGCCATGGACACATGCTTGCCTACACCCATCTCACTGATGAAGCTCTGTAAGGAGCATCTCCTTTCTCAGTGATCTTGTCACTTGGTATCTGGCCATCAGGATGGATGCCATGTTTTGAAGTAATAGAGTCCCAGAAGGCACTGACGATTTGGACAAAAGCCTGGCCCATGTGGGTGGAGACGCACTCCCTTGTGAGGTGAAGGTAAGTGAAGCAGACACCAAGTCCCCATTGCTATGGTCACTGTCCATAACAAGGCAAGAGTTGAGGTGAGTAACTCACTGAAATTTAAGTTACCTTACTGGTCAAACGTTATACTACCCTAAATGACAAAGTTCTGGCGGGACTGTGGCCTGGAGGCTTCCATCTTTTGTATTGGGACATTCAGGCATCTTTAAGAGTTATACTTAGAATGGCTTGGATCTCTATGGCCTCAGATATTTTGTCATGTGCAATAATCTGCAAACAGACATTTTATACCTTTAAAATTTTTTTAATTTTTTTTTTATTAATTAGTTTTGTACTTAGTGAATACAGTAAAGTTGGTACCATTGTTAGGCTTGTCCATGTCCTACCCCCTCCCCCTTGGCCCCTCCTTATTGAGGTATATGATCAGATTTGCAATTATTATGTTTTGTTTCTTATAACGCATAAGATATTTAAACGTTTCCTAATTCAACACTTGAATATGACAGAATCCAAAATAAGTAAGTCCACATGGCATATGTGACTAATAAGATGCTGTGCTATTAACTTCTGTCTCTTAATGCTATAAAGGACCCTCTTAAAAACAATCTGTGTCATCAGTTTTGATGGTTAGTCTCTAGTTGTCAACTTGAATGGATTTAGTTTCAACATGAAAGCAAATATCTGTTCATGCCTGTGAGGAATTTTCTACATTTTATTAGTTAAGGTGGGCCAACTCAGACATGGCCTTGATTCCTGGACTACAGAAAAATAACAGTAGCTGAACCTTCAACATTCATTACCTTCTACTTCCTCTCTGCTGATGCGATGATGTGAACTAGTTTCCTGCTCCTGACATGTTTTTACCCTCCAGAATTATAAGCCAAGATACACCCTTCATCCCTTAAACTGATTTTTGTCAAGTATTCTGATTAACACATTAGTGACAAGAAGAAATACCAGGGCTAAGGAGATAACTCATCAAGTAGGAATGTTTGCTAACCAAGCATGAAGACTGAGAGGGTCTGATTCACCCTGAGTTAATTTGCCCAAAATTCAAGTAAACAGCTGTGCATGACCACACATGATGTCCATAACCCCAGTCCTATGGGGAGCAGAGGCCAGAAAATTGTTGGGGTTTGTGAAAATAGAAGCTCCAGATTCAGGTAGAGACTCTACTTCAAGAAAATACATAAATCAGTGATGTAGGAGACCAACTGAAATTCTCTTCTGGCCTCCACATGTGAATGCATAGGGCACACATAACTGTACACACACGTGAACACACACACACACACACACTCACATCACACCACAGATACTACACATGTATACACAAACATTAAAAAAATCCTACCAAAAAGAAAAAAAAATACCTAGGGTATTTAAAGCAAAATCTTAAAGAATGCTTGAAGAAATAATTATCACATTGAAGAAATTTGACTTATACTTTAGGGTGTAAAAAAATATGAGCTAATGCTTCGGTGTTAGACAGAAGAACCTTTGAAATTTGCTTCACCAATGTTTGTTTTCACTTAGCCTCATCAGGATGCTGCTTAGAATCCTATGGCAGCCCAAAGACTATGCCTACCAATCAGGAGCATGATCAAAGACATGTGTGCCACCAGATATAAAGCTTTTCTTGCAGGAAGTCTCTCAGAGATGAAGACTGTAAATAAAATTATTGTTGGAGAATCTGCTTCTCTTTTTCAGAGAGATGTAGATCCTAAGAAGAGAGCCACCCCATCATACCTCAAAAGGCCCCCGGCTGAAACTAAGAACAATTGGTGAAACAAGCAAGGGTGCTGTTTCTTGGTGAACTAGGTACCAGCACAAGGGTGAAGGAGATCAACAAGAGAAAAATCAACTCCTATCAAATCAGATATCCAGAGACCCAGAGGCCCCCAACACCTCGTCACTGAAACAGACCAAAAATGAACCCAACATGGCTCAGGAAAATTTTGCGGAAGAGGGGGCAGAAAGAACGTCAGAGCCACATGTTGGGTCATGATATGCAGACATTTATCCTACCCATAATTGTGGGCTAACTCCAGAATGCATGACCCATATACCTCAACAAGGAGGGGCCAAGGGGAGGGGGTAGGTCATGGATGAGCCTAATACTGGTACCAAATTGACTGTATTCACTGAGTACAAAACTAATGAATAAAAAAAGTTAAAAAAAAATTATTGTAAGCATGCAATCCAAAGGAAGAAAAATAAAGGAAGAAAATGATCTCTGCTTTGTGACTAGAAATTCTGACACCAGGCAATGGGTAATATGTTATTGGAAAAACTCAAATCATTTTCTTAGGGGGACAGAAAATCACCAAAGGTCTTTCTTCAACTGCTGTTATTACTGTGTGGACATTCAAGTGTCAGGTTGCTGATTTTCAGTGAGACATAAATACATAACATCACACTTTCAAGACTGTGTGAGATTAGAAAACTTACACTATAAATGTATGTACACACACACGTTAGAAAATTCACTGATCATCACAGAATTAGAAGAAAATCCAAACATAATAGAGAGTGTCGATTGATGCTTAAGGAGATGACAGGGAAATCTCTGAAAGATGTAAAGAGAGGGCCGGGCATGGTGGCGCACGTCTTTAATCCCAGCACTCGGGAGGCAGAGGTAGGAGGATCGCCGTGAGTTCGAGGCCACCCTGAGACTCCATAGTGAGTTCCAGGTCAGCCTGGGCTAGAGTGAGACCCTACCTCGAAAAACCAAAAGAAAAAAAAAAAAAAAAAAAAAGATGTAAAGAGAAGTAAAAGTCCCTGACCCACACAAGGAAGCACCTTGACTTGCCTTCATATGGCACATAGCGTTACTCAAGTGCAAAAGCATTTGTCTGCAAAGCCAAAGGAACCAGGTTTGATTCCCCAGAACCCACATAAACCAGATGCACAAAGGAGTTTGTTTTCAGTGGCTGGATCCCTGGTGCACCCGTTCTCTCCCTCTCTGTCTTCCTCTTTCTCTCTGTCAAATAAATAAGTAAAAATAAAATATCATTCTCAGTGAACTTACCCAATCACAGAAAAAAAAAAAATCGCCACATAGTCTCACTTATCTACAGCACCTAACCTGAATCTACCCAAGATACCTTACATACCCAGCAAGCATCTCGGGGACTAGACACTAGGATGAATGAGGAGGGAGGGGAGGGCATCAAAGGGGTGGGAAAAACAAATCTAGACCTAAATAGCAATGGTACGATAAAATTCTACTTCCTAAAAGGCAGACCGAATGGCTGAACCTTCCCCAGGCTCTTACAGAGAACACCTGAACCACAAGATACTGGAGAGGGTATGATGAAGACTAACCTTAATCTTCTACATCTTCCCTCCCTCCCTCTCCCTCTCCCTCTCTCTCTCTTTCTCTCTCTTCTCTCTAACTCTTGTATATTAGTTATCTTTTTCCTCCTTTTCTTAGTTGACACTGACCTGTAACTCTCAGTACCAGCATGTGGCTATCATCCACAATGAGGTTTTGATCAGAAAGACCTACAAGGTTTCCTAAAAGACAGACAGATTTCTGTCAGAGTACTTGATGACCCACCAAAGGTTAGTGGTAAGACCTGCTGAAGACACCTTTTGTAGTTGACATGTAAAATGGAATGGCATGGCTGGAAGTTTGAAGTGAGTCAGTCCCCAGACAGTCAGTGCGTCTAGTGCCAGAAGGTGCTACATGGGCGACTTGGGGAAAATGAGCAATATCTCTTCAAGCAACTCATGGTCTAACCTACTTAGCAGCAAATAACCTGTTGTGATGTCCACACAAGTGCAATAGTGGCACACAGCATTGGTGGGAAACCAACTGCTCTTGATTTGGCTAAGTGATTCCCTCAGTGGTATGGGACCCATAGCTGGAGCTGGGAAACAAGTCAGAACCATATCCAAACATAAGCCCACTCTCCATTATCAAGCTACCATCAATCATGGGCTACAAAAGGGTCTATACCTATTAAATTCTCTATAAAAAAAAGTAAGGGTTATCTCATTTGTCCTGGTGCTAACTTACTCTCCATTGGAGAATCTGCTTCTCTTTTTCAGATAGATGTAGATCCTAAGGAGAGAGCCACCCCATCATACCTCAAAAGGGCTCTGGCTGAAACTAAGAAAAACTGGCGAAACAAGCAAGGGTGATGTTTTCCTGATGAACCGGATACCACCAGAAGGGGAAAGGAGATCAACACAGAGAAAAATCAAATCCTACCAAATCAGAGAGCCAGAACCCCAGAGGCCCCCAACACCTCATCACTGAAGCAGACCAAAAATGAACACAACATGGCTCAGGGAAATTTTGTGGAAGAGGGGGTGGAGAGAATGTCAGAGCCACATGTTGGGTCATGATATGCAGAGACATTTATCTTACCCATAACTGTGGGCTAACTCACAATGCATGACCCTTATACCTCAACAAGGAGGGGCCAAGGGGAGGGGGTAGGTCATGGATGAGCCTAATAATGGTACCAAACTGACTGTATTTGCAGAATACAAAACTAATTAACAAAAATATATAAAAAATGAAAAATAAAAATAAATAAAAAGCAAACAAAACCTCTACTTAATAAAAAAATCAATAAACCAAAAATGACCATTTTCAGTGATAATTATTTAATCCCAGAAACTTATTTCAGCTACTACTTTCTCAAATTCTCCGAAGAATGTACAAGCCAATACCATGCAGCTACATAGAAAAAAGGCTAATTTTTTCATGCAATTTATGCTGAGATGTTAGCAATTAACTTTCTTCTAAGACCTCATTGAATAAAGGCTAATAATTATACATTAGGAGTCTGAATATATGTCCCATAAATAGTCAGTCTAGCTTCAATGTCAAAAATAATGTCAGTCACACCAATTGCTAAAAATTCCTATTTTTTTGATTCATGAAAATTTGTTCTTGTTTTACTCTATATTCCTTTCAAGTGGATGAAAATAGTTGCTGCAATTAAAGAAGGATGTTTTCCAAGATTTAGAGAGGGAGAGGGAGAATTCAATCTCTATAATAGAAATGCAAAAGGTGACTTTTAAAGTAATTATCTGTTGCAAACAGTGCTCTTCCCAATCAATACCCATTCTTCTCGTCTTGCTAAGTATGGGTTTCTCTGAGTCAGCTCCTTGCAGTTAGAGGTACCACACTGTATATTCTGAGCCAGGAGCCATTTGCAAAAGGCTACAGCATCTTCAGGAAGCAGGCTGTTACTAAAATCCGTAGGGCCACTGAGCACAGTGTATACATCTTGTTCCTGCCATTTGCTTTCCCTTTGTTAATAACACATGTGAGAGTAAGACTGTAAGAAGCACAGAGGAAAAGATCTGCTGACAGATGTTGGGGGAGAGGCCTCCCTGACATTTCCTGTCCTTCCCAGATGTCATATCTTCCCTGACCTGCCTTTTAGAAATCTTGCTATGTGGAATACACAAGAAATTCTCCTGGCTATGTTTTTCAATACCCTTAGGCTTCTTACTATTCAGAACAACATGATATGTTCATTTCAATCATTTTAATGTGAACACCCATTATTCTATAGCTGGCATATATCTGGGTTTTAAGAAGTCTAGGTTTCTTTTAAAATAACACTTCCGTCCCCACCAAGGAAACAAAAATCTGAATGGCTAAAAATAACTTGCCTATTTTTACATGTTGGTAGAAAGTCAAGATATATATAAAGTCAATTTTCCAGTCCACTTGCGTGCACACTTTTACTCTATTGCATCTGCTATGGAAAAGGTTGTCACTTCCTGAGTTGGAAAGTCTATGAATGTCAAGTAGAGTTTGTGCATTTATTCACATTTAGTTTACTTTAGCTTGTATACACTGATATGGTTAGATTGTTCTTACCTGAATACTGGAAATATCATCATAATGCTGCTGAAATTCATTTTGACTATTTTGGTAGATACTTACAAGTGTCTTACAGATACTTACAAGTACCCTGCAGGGCTCACCCCTTCCCACTTTTCCAGTCTTCTAGGAACATGGAATAATTCCAATTGCCTGTCTGGTTTTGCACTTGAGTAATGCTATGTGGTTAGTACATAGGAATTACCCAAATTCCTCTACTACTTTGCAGCATTAATGATTCAGGTGAGAACTTTGGAGGCACTTACTCTAAGTGCATTATGAGCCTTTCTACCATTGGGTCCTGCAATGTTCCCCAAAGGCCGATGGGTTAGTGGCTTGGGAGGTGGTGAAAACTATTAGCAGGCAGGGCCTAGGGGAAGAAGGTCAGTGGGGAACATGGCCTTGAAGGAATTTTAGATCCTAGGTGCTGCCTGTCTCATCCTTTGCATCTCAGATACTGTGAGGTAAACAGGATTCCTCTGCCATATGCTCTGTTCATGGTTCCCTTTGTCACTGAGGCATAAAGCAACATGTCCAAGTAACCATAGTCTGAAACTTCTGAAACCATGAGCCAAAATAACACATTCTTCCCTTTTTTGTTTATTTTTATTTATTTATTTGACAGCGACAGACAGAGAAAGAGACAGAGAGAGAGAGAGAGAGAGAGAGAGAGAGAGAGAGAGAGAGAGAGAATGGGTGCGCCAGGGCCTCTAGCCACTGCAAATGAACTCCAGACGCGTGCACCCCCTCGTGCATCTGGCTAAAGTGGGTCCTGGGGAATTGAGCCTCGAACCGGGGTCCTTAGGCTTCACAAGCAAGTGCTTAACCACTAAGCCATCTCTCCAGCCCGCATTCTTCCTTTTAAGTTGATTAGATATTCTGTCATAGCAATGGAAAGCTGAACAATGTCAAATTCTAAAAGGAAAATGTGCCTGGAACACAGAGCATTAGTATTTCCACACAGACCAATGATGCAATTATGTGATCATGATTATTTAGTTCCATGCACACTAGTAAATTTTCATAATAAAAAGCTATAGCAATTTAAGCAAAGCTGGATAATTGGTGGCATGGACCACCTAGGAATGAAAGCTTGGGAGACTGCAATATAAAGAACCAGGACTACAAGTTCTACCCAAGAATTACATAAATATTGAACAGCTAATGGAATAGAAATTCAAAGATCTCAGCTACCACTGCATGACCAATTATAGACATCAAAAGTTCTGTAGTTCTTTATGTTTTCCTGGATTGTTTGTGTATATGCTTGTGTGTGTGTGTGTGTGTGTGTGTGTGTGTGTAAGTCACTCATTTTCTCCCTTCTATTCCATCTTTATTTTATTCCAAGTGATAACTTCATTTGGTAAGGCATCTTGGGATAATGTGAGCATCCTTCTGAATAGCTGGAGTGTCCTCATAAACTGACTGCACTGGGCTGGCATCAGTATCTGATAGCTCCTCTCCTAGTCTGCTTTTGCTCACTGGATTTACAATGTTACAACTGTGACAACGTGAGCATTTCTTTGTGAAAGTGTAATGTTCAGCTTTGTGGGTGAGAGCGCAATCAGTACATCATGCACTGAGGACTGCAGGCTGCTGCCACATGGTTTCTGGAGGCAGATGTCTGGGAACCTCATAGCACTGGCTGCTATGGTCACATCTTGTTCCTTTACTAAGCCATTGTCTTTGACTCCCTTACTGAACCACTGAACCCCTGCCAGCACAGACCCGTAAACCATACAGGATTGAAAGGTTTGCATATTTGAAGCACCTTGAGTCTCCTTTTCTCTGAATCCCTTTTTACTGATCTCCTAACAACCTGCTATGAACCTTGTACTAAGTACATACCAAATTGTTTAATGGACAAAATATGGGCTTCTCAGCACTCATGATATCCCCTGAGCCTCACAATTATGGAGACTCTGGCCTTTAAGAGGGGAGAACAAGAGGCAGCAGCAGTGTGTGACTGAGCAGAGCAGGGCAGTCTGTGGGTGGTGGCACAGACGATAATTCCATGGCTGCCTAGTATCCATGACATCTTTCATAAGTGCATTGAATTTGCTGTATTAGAAGCTGACCTGATGAATCCTAAGTAAAGGTACAGTACCATATTTACTGTAAGGAAGACACAACTTGGTGCATGTCATGATTTCTAGACAAGATATAAGCAATCTAATGATGAGAACATATTAGAAACCATTGCAATAGAGTGTTGGAAATTGATTTTTCATGAAGCTCCTTGGGCTACTCCACCCCACATCATACTTTCTTAAGCTCTGTAGTTTGTTTTCACATGCATCTGTGAGCTGCCAAAAGTATATCCTAGAAGTCCTCTCCCATGTTCATTATCTATCTCTAGAAGTATGACCAATACAGGGGGAAGGTGATGAGGTCTTCCTCTTGAGTGCATCCACATCCTTGGAATCCATAACAATAACTATGCTTTATTGCTCTTACCCATCAGTAAATATGTTAGATTGAGGAAACTGACAATTTTTTATCTTGTTTCATGCATGATGATAAGGCCACTTATTGGAATTGTTGGCTGCTACTTGATTTCTAGCCAGAATTGCCCTGTAAACCTTCAGTGATCTTCTGTTAACAAAATATGTTACTTGGGTGTGACAGTACTTTTGCAAGATATGAATTTACAATTAGCATTATAAATATGCATGTTCTCACTTCTATTCATTATTTCTAGTGATGTTAAAAAGAACAAAAGAATCCTAAGTTTCAAACAAGAAAGCATAATTTTTAGAGCCAGGGACTAGAAAGAGATCAAAGAGTAAGGGAAATGATGCTAGTTTATTTATAATTTCAATGTACTCAAAGTTTAGAAGACTTGAAAAACATGTAAGGTAAGGCTAAGTAACAAAAAATATTCTTCATTGAAACTTTCTATTATTCTTAATTTAGATATTCAGTCCAATCCATCATTACATCTGTCATCTCCACCAATACTGTTATAAAATTTTAAGCATTTTCTCCCATGCAATTGCCACAAAAAGAATAACTAACATCATGTCATGAAGAATTCAAGTGTCTTGAAGAATAAAGTTGAAATATCACTCATTATGACAAATTTAAATGTAGTTGCTTAGAATATTAAATATAAACATTTTGAATGAAAAATTATAAATAAGTTTTTCAATGACTCTTTACTCTTCTTGAACTTTCTGCTATTTAAATATGTAAATTTCACATTATAATGAATGACTGCCTTTAGAAAATGGAACTGTTCCCTGGTATAAGCCAAGCCATACTACTTTAGCCTGATGCTAATTAAGTCTGAATAGAAAATGCCACTACTTAATGAGGTCCACTGTCTGTCTTCACCACTTAATAAATTTTAATATCAAGTGAGCCCTTTTAACCAAGTCATTTTTAGTTTTCCACAAAGTTTGGGCCTTCAGAGTCCCCAAGTTCATTAAGTGTGAATGAAGATTGTTTCAAGATCTTCACAGCTGTGGTTTGTTTCTATTTAGCTGAAGGGTAAGAAAGGAAGAAAGAGCAAGAGGGGAATGGAGTGGAGTATGAGGGAGAACAGAGCTAGAAGGACTGTAATAACACTTGAAGGTCAAGGGATTTGTGTGTGTGTGTGTGTGTGTGTGTGTGTGTGTGTGTATGTGTATTTCATTCTTTGCCCAATCTTTTCTGATATTTCATTTTTTTAAAATTTTGTACTTTGAGAGCATTTTATGGAAAAAAAAACTTTACAGAGATAATTTTGAATAAAACCAATACTAAGTTTGATGTGCAGAGGCCAAAACTATCCTAAACTATCCTAAAAACGATACATGATTTATCTACACTTGTAACTTGGGAAAAATCCATTGCCATCATTTGCCTGGACACTAGGTCTCCCCGCAAGTCACATTTAGTTACTGTCCAAATAGTGGATAACTCATTGTTAATTCTCAGTTCATGGTTACTTGCAAACTTTTGCTGAATAGTGGGATAAGATTTCAAATACTCAGTCAAGAAAGCTGTCAAATTTTCTGCAAGGACCTCCTGTATGTGAAATAACCCCGAAGTTAAATTTGGATACCTATCTCTCAGATGGAAGAAGGGTGTGAGTAAATAAACTCTATTCTCTGGACACAGCAAAACGATGGTATTATATGGGAGAGTGTAACATTGTTATGCAGAAAAATATGTAAAATAATATGTAATAGTAATAGTGTTTCACAATAAACACAATCATATTTTATATCAGAAGTTTTATACCAAAACCACGGTAGTCATTGTCGTGGGACCTCGGCTGTAACAAGAGTTGGTGTTAGGGAAGAAGATGCTACTGCACCTCCTGACTGCTATGGAAACTATTAACCCTCTAGAACAACAGGAAAACAGACTGAAGAAAACTTTCCTGTCTTGCTGCAATTGTAGGTGCATTATCATGCTACGACCTCTGGTCCATCAAAAAAACTTAAATTATTCAGATGTTGGCAGCTGCCTGTGAATGTTTTCTTTCTGGTGTTTCTCCTTTCGGCTGGCAATGTTTGTTGGACACTGTCTTCACTGCACAGTGACTGTGAGATGGAGTTATATATGGCACTTGCTTTCTAGGCACCCTATGCAGCAGAGGCCCTTCCAGTGGAAAGGACACGGCTGAGGTGCTGGGAGCTTAGATACCCCGACCACTTCCCATGGCCAGCGCACAGTTGCTTCAGGAGGGCGAGCTTCACCTCTAATGCTGTGGACAGAAGCAAACATGTTTTACGGACATTTGTAAATTATGTGACTATGAGCAAAATGAATTCAGTACAAAACATTTAGGTACCAAATGTTTTGTCCAAAATAACAGTTTCAGAGGTCCAGAACTAGGTCTTCATTTGTAATCATACTGGATATTTTAGTTCTTTACTTCAATATACTAACACACATGGAAGACAAGGATATTTTACTTCCCTCTACATATCCAAGTCATTGTTGCATCTTACAACTACTTATGAAGTATTTTCTGGAATGATGTAAAAATATATGGTATCTTTTCCAAGTCTTGCTGACAGATGTTCTTCTTTGCAAACCCATTCAACTAGAAATAAACTGTCACAGAATAAGTTTAAGAAAGCTTAAGTAGATATCGGTGCATATTGGGGAATCCTATGGGAAATTAGTCAGGTAGCAGGGTTCCCAGCTGAGCAGTCTTCAAATTCTTAGAGCTTCTCTTATTTTTCTTCATTTATAAAAAGAGAGAATGCTAATAAACTATTCTTCATGTGGCTGCTGTTATGTTAAAGACAAACAATGATGGTAAGATATTTTCAATATATCTTACTGATTTGATTGTTAATATTTCTACTGATGACAAATACAGCTTCCAGAATTGATTCTACTCATTAAAGGAGTGAAAAAGTAGAGCTATTGAAGTACTCTTAGCATACTCTTTCATGGATAAATTAGATATAATAACTATATGGCAATATTGAAATAGTCAGTTCTTCCTGGTACTTGTCTCTCTACTAAAAAATAAGGACTGAGTATGAAGAGTGTATAAGCAATGACGTATTTACACAGTAATATATAAACCTCAACAAAAACTAGACTCTTACTGACAGTGGGTTGTTGACTAAGAGAGCACAGTCTATTTCTTGGTTGCAGCACAGGGCAGACCAAGAATGTGCAATGGTGGTGGTTATATTGCCAACTCCTGACAGGCTTTGACATGTATCCAACAAGAGCAGACTAGTTAAGAGTTATAAATCAAGGTCCTTGGATGGCTTCTGGACACCAGCAAAGAAGATCTTTCAGGATCTCAAGTGGACGTAGGGGGGTCTCAGAAGCAAGAGCAGATAGTTTTCCCCCAAGCCAGGAGCAAGAACATTTCCTCCAATATCTGGGTTGAGTCAGCCCTATGGTTGGAGCAGAAAGTCTTCCTGGAAGTTTCCCTGGTCTTTATTTCACATTTAGAGCCCAGTGAGTCTGATTCAGAAGAGTCCAATGTAGTTTATATAGACTCAGTGGGCACTGATTGCTCATGAAAATGAAGTAAAAGTCACACCGACCAATCAGGAGTCTACTAGCCCACCAAAAATCTTCTCCATTGCTTTTGTTTCCATGGAGCCCAAACAAGTTGCATTGGAATTTTTAAAAACTGGAGTATGGAGCAGCCAAATGTGGGATGGGAGATATCCAATGGCATTTCAACCAGAGGGAAAAGCTCCTAGCACCCATTATGATCTGAAGGAAAGCTGAGATGGCTGCAGTCAGGAGTTTGTGTTGCTGAAGCTGTAATTGAACAAATATAAAGAGTGCTTTGGCTCCTTGTCATTTGTTTCTTTAAAATAATTCATCCCTGCATTTACTCACAGTTTCCTTAATGAAAATTTGTTCACTGGAGACATTATAATTCTTCTTAGTTGTAAGATAATATTAAGTAAAAGAAAAAGATGCACATTATGTCATATGTTGCATATCTATGCATATACATACATATATATATACATATATATACATATATATATATACATATATATAAATACATACATACAAACATATAATGTATGCCCATATACCCATGTACATCTACTGAGGGGGAGCATTCATCATTCCCCAGGTGGTGTAAATGTTCAGTGCATGTGTTTTGTGTATGTTTTGTAATGCAGAAAGCTTAGTATACTTTGCACTGCATACTTGGAATTCAAAATCATTTTGGTGGTTTAACTCCAATACAAGAAGTAATTTAAATTGCTTTTAAAAATATTTATTTATTACAGACAGAGGGAGGGAGATAGAGAGAAAAAGAGAGATAGAATGGATGCTCCAGGGTCTGTAGCCACTGCAAATGAACTCCAGATGCCACCATGTGCATCTGGCTTATGTGGATTCTGGGGAGTTGAACCTAGGTCCTTAAGCTATGCAGGCAAGTGCCTTAACCACTAAGCAATCTCTCTAGCCAACTAAATTACTTTAAAAATATTTTATTTTTATTTATTTACTTATTTGACAGAGAAAGAGGGGAGAGAGAAAGAGAGAGAGAGAGAGAGAGAGAGAGAGAGAGAGAGAGAGAATAGGTGTGCCAGAGCCTCCGGCCACTGCAAGCGAACTCCAGACGCGAGCGCCCCCTTGTGCATTGGCTAACTTGAGTCCTAGAGAATTGAACCTGGGTCCTTTGGCTTTGCAGGCAAACAACTTAATTGCTAAGCCATCCCTCCAGCCCCTAAATTACTTTTAAAATGGAAAAAGAAACCTATATGAGCCCACAAGATAAATGAGTTTATAAATTTATTTGAGTGTATGCAAATTAATATGTGGTGGATTAAATGTATGGCCCTGCAGACTCAGGCATTTTTATGAAGTTTGAGCTTGCCACTTGAGTCTGCAGCAGATGGACCCTGCTGGGGAATAGGTATGTCACCAAGGGCAGATCTAGCCATCCAGACCCACTTGGTGTGTTCAGAGCCATTCGAGCTCTGGTGGTTTGTGCATGCTGACTATTGATGTTTCTTGGTGTTGGTTTCCTCTCCTGCTGTCCTGCTGTGAATGTACCTATGGAAGAGAGCCAGCTTCTTCTGCCATTAATGAAACTTCCCTGGATTCTGTAAGTCTGAAATAAACCCTTTCTCCTCATAAGCTGCTTCTGGCTGGGTGTTTGTCCAGCAACAAGAAAGTAATTGCAACATAATCATTAATAGAATAGCTATTTTTAAAATAGTAACATAAGAAACATTATGGACCATAAAGAAAAAGAATGAATAAAGAATTCAATTTCTAGCCAGGCGTTGGGTGTTGTGGCACAGGCCTTTAATCCCAGCACTCAGGAAGCAGGAATGCCATGAGTTCAAAGCCATCCTGAGGCTACATAGTGAATTCCAGGTCAGTCTGAGCTAGAGCAAGACCCTACCTTGAAAAAAAAAAAAGAAGCCAATTTCTGGGGTTGGAGAAATGGCTCAGTTGTTAAAGGCACTTGCTTTTAACGTCTGCTGCCAGCCCTGGTTCATTTCCCTAGTATCAGCCTAAAGCCAGATGCACAAAGCAGTGTATGTTTCTGTAGTTGTTCACCTGCAGTACTAAGAGGCCGTGACACACTCATTCATTTTTTTCTCTCTCTGAAATAAATAACTTTTAAAAATTAAAGAGTCAATTGACAAATACAAATGTTTTTCTGTTTTACAGAGGGAGAGAGAGAGAGAGAGAACAGAATTGGCATACCAGGGCCTCAGACACTGCAACCAAACTCCAGACACTTGTGGCACCTAGTGGGCATGTGTGATCTTATGCTTGCCTCACCTATGTGTGTCTGGCTAATGTGGTATCTGGAAAGTAGAACATGGGTCTTTAAGCTTTGCAGGCAAGCATCTTAACTGCTAAGTCATCTCTCCAGCCCAACAAATACAAATGTAATAACTCAAAGTAAGTCTAGTGTATGATTGTAATTCCTAAAGTGACCAAATGTTGAATTAAGAAAACTGTGAAGATGGGCTGGAGAGATGGTTCAGTCAATGAGGCACTTGCCTGCAATGTCTAATGACCTGGGTTTGATTTCCCTGTACATATAAGGCCACTTGCACAAGGTGGTACATACATCTGGAGTTTGTTGAAAGTGGCTGGAGGCCCTAGCACACCCACTCTCTGTCTCCCTGCTTGCACATAAATAATTGATAAAATATTCATATAAAGCAAAACTGTGAGAAAATTCATGGATTAATTCTTTAAAAAAATGAGACAAAAGAGCCGGGCGTGGTGGCACATGACTTTAATCCCAGCACTCGGGAGGTAGAGGTAGGGGATCACCGTGAGTTCAAGGCCACCCTAACACTAAATAGTAAATTCCAGGTCAGCCTGGAATAGAGTGAGAAACGAGACAAGACAAGAAAAATACTTTTTTCACACTTGTTTTACTACAGCTTCAGTGACACATGACTTCAATTATATTGTTTCAGTAAAAATTTTTAATAAAGCAGACTTATGACTATAATAACTGCTTTCCAAAAAAATCATTAACAATATTAACACAAGTTCAGTAAATGGAGTAAAAGTTAACAAAAGATATATAAGCATACATGTGTATAATACAAAAATTGAAATTTACACTTAAGTTGATGATATTAAGTTTTACTAACATTTAAAAATCTTATAGCATTGTATTTAATTTATCCAAACCAGAGTTCCTTACAAAGTTCTGATTATGTGAGAGCATGTGCAAAGTCTTATGAATATAGGGTTTTGTGCAGCTATTTGAATTTTCAGCTTTTTGAGTCATACTTGATTATATTAATGCTAACATTTTTCAGGGAGAACAACTTATAATCTGCATGTAGTGTTCACTAATATATAAATCCCCATAACTAAAATCAAGCAATTGGAAAGGAGAAAACTTGTTTATACTCTTCATTTCATTCTGTCTTTGCCCAGGAAAGCATTCAAACTGTACTTTAAATGAAAGAGCTGAAACAGAACAGAAATTTCATTTTGCAGCTTGTAGAGTTTCATTTCTCTCCTTCTGACATTCATCCCAGACATCACAGCTTTTTCTAGCAGTGGTACTACACCATACTTTTATTTTTGTTCAACGAACACATATCATTATAAAACATTTTAGGGGTAACAGCCTCCCAACTCACCAAAAGGAAACTAAAAGTGGCGGAAAGTGAAGAATGACCTTGGACCTGTAAGAAAGAATCTGTGTTTTTTTTTCTTATCTTCTAAAACCTCACCAGAAGAGATAATGCTCTGGTTTTATCCTTTCCTTGGGTGAGAAAGGAATGTTAAAGGATTGCTCTTTTCCTGAGTTGAATGTTAAAGGATTGCTCTTTTCCTGATGATGTCAGGACTGAACTCACCTGTTTAGCTCCCCTACCCATAGACTTCCTTAAAAGTGAGGGTGTTGGCTATAGAGATGCTCAATGGCTAAAGACATTTGCTTGCAAAGCCTAACACACTGAATTGAATTCCTCAGTACCCACATAAGGCAGATGCTCAAAGTGGCACATGAATCTGGAGTTCATTTGTATTGGCAAGAGGCCCTGTTCACACCCTCCTATTTTCATACTTTCTCCCCCTCCCTCTTTCTTTCTCTGCATTTTAGTTTGCTTTTGCATTTGTTCCTTCCTTCCTCAGCAAATCTCTTTTAGCAAGACTTCACAGAATATTGGAAAACTCCTCTGGTAGCCAGTGACTCTCATAGGCACCTACATAGTTTTGACTTTGCGTTAAAATTTTTGGTTCCCTAAGTGGAAGACGCTTTACCAGAGGAGATTTATAACACTTGCTCTGCATGGGTGCTTTGCATTACTGAATTGGAAACTTCAAATTTACATGGGCGTCCGATTCCTCAATGACTGACCTGCTTTCTCAGTCATAATTGCCTGTGGTCTGACCTGGCATCACCAAGACTGGGCAGAAATTTGGAAGGTCCTTAATTCTGGGTCTGCATAAAATACACAGTGTAATCTTTCCTTCAAAGTAGCCAGAAAATGCAGATTAAAGCTTATTTTTCTCTGAGTGGTGACACAGGGTCCATCCAACTGAGCTGTGGGTCAACTATCTTCTTTCTTAACCCCAAAGAGCTACTGTGTTTATATCATGTCTCCCAATCATATTTGCATAGAAGTGCCCTTACACTTACAAATGAACCCCAGTGTTTATGATTGTTTCTGAAGCTTCTGTTCTCTGAGCACATTGGTGCCTTATCTTGGCTCTTGGGAGGGCAATCACTCAGGGGCTAGGGTCCAGGGATCTCAGAGGTCACACAAAGCTTTCAGTCATTGGCCTTCTGGGTTCTTGTCTTTATGAATTTCATGAAACTCACAAACCAAAGAGTAAAGTTTAGAGATATTTTATTAGCAAAAATGTTTATAGCTTAGGAGATGTAGAGCTTAAGAGAAAGAGCAAATTCAGAGCTCTTTCTCAAGAAGAAGAAAAATGGGGAGGCCCACCCAGAGACTCCAGCTGTTTTTCAAATATTTTTTATTTATTTGCAGAGAGAAAGGGAGAAGAGAAAAGAAAAGAAAAGAAAAGAAAAGAAAAGAAAAGGGAGAGAAAATGGCAGGCATGGCAAGGACCTCTTGCCACTACAAATGAACTCTAGATTCATGTGCCACTTGAACTTAGGCTGTTAGGCTTTGCAAACAAGTGCCTTCAACTATTGAGCTATCTCTCTGCCCCCCCCCCTTTCATAGGAAGTGTATTGGGTAGGGAAGTTGAACTGGTCAGTTCAGTCCTGACACCACGTACTCAGGAAAGGTGCAAGCCTTTTACATTCCTTTCTCTTCTAAAGAAGGAAGAGAGAAGACCAGAGCATCACCTCTTCTGGTGATATTTCATAAGATAGGTGAAAAACAGATTCTCTCTTAGCGGTCCAAGGACATTTTTCACCTTCCCCCGCTTTTAGTTTACTTTTGGTGGGTCAGGAGAGCGTTACCCCTCTTTATGTCTCATAATGATATGTTAGTTGAAGAAAATAAATTATTTCTTACATTTTCAGACAGTCTTGCTATGTAGCCTAGGTTGTCCCCTTGAACTTGTGATGCTTTTATCAAAGCCTTAAAATTCCCGGAATGCACTACCATACCCAATTATCCCTTTTTACATTTTCAGTGATAGCAATATTTTGTCTGTCTTTTGCATTTGAATCTTCTTGGTATGTGTATGAGCACCAGAAGTTGATCTTGATCACACTTCATTTATTTACTGAGGCAGGTACTCTCCCTTGAAACCAAACTTCACCATATTGGCTACTGCCGTTAGTCAGTTTGGCCTGGGGATACTCCTCCTCCTATATTGGCTGAGATTACAGGTGGTTGCTGAAGACCTAAATTCATGTTGTGTGCAAGCACATTATCCACTGAGATATCTCCCCAACTGAGAAAGATAGCTTTAACAGGGCTTTGTCTCCCTTGAATAAAATCAATAGGCTCTTCCTGGATGGAGAACTTTGGAGCTTGTTCGTACTGAACTGTAAGGTATTCTTCCACCTGTCAACACCGGCATGTCTGTTCTACTATCCTCACTGCACTTTCTTCCATGGAAATGCTCTCTATATAGCATTTTACCTTTGCAAAAACCATGTTTAATTTCTGTATTACACCTCTTATCTCAATGCAACCAAGGAGTTCTGTTTATCGATTGAAGAGGCTGAAACAGAATGTATAAATTTTTCCTTCCCCTGCTAATGAATCAAGTTAACTCATGTCAGGACTTCTTTTTGCTAGTTCTGACATGGAGAAGAAAACCAATGACGTGGTTCCCTTCTATTTTTTTTTTTTTTTTTTTTGGTTTTTTGTTTTTCGAGGTGGGGTCTCACTCTAGTCCAGGCTGACCTGGAATTCACTACGTAGTCTCAGGGTAGCTTCGAACTCATGGCGATCTTCCTACCTCTGCCTCCCGAGTGCTGGGATTAAAGGCGTGCGCCACCATGCCCGGCTTCCCTTCTATTATTGAGGAGGTAAAACTTAATATAAAGAATATGCTAGGATTCATTATTAACATTTTAAGCTTTCTTTCTAAAAATCTGAATCCAAGTTTTAAAACCACAATCATGTAAAGTTGATTTATTATTTAAAAAGGAAGCAATATGGGACTTGAAAGATTCCTGAGTGGTTAAAGCTGCTTGCTTGTAAACTCTGCAGGCCTTAGTTTGCTCCCCAGCACCCATGTAAAGCCAGAAGCATAAAATGGCATATATGTTTAGAGTTTGTTTCAGTGTCGAAAGGTCCTGAACTACCCATACATTTGCTCTCCATCTCTGTCTCTCTCAAATAAGTAAATAAAATTACTTTAAAATATAATGGTATCATACACTTTCCAAACTTTTCCTGAAGTGGTAGATCTCAAGGAGTTAGTTAAAATATAAGCAGACACATGAATATGCTACAAGTCAATTACCTACAAATTTAATCTCTAAGTTCAATATTATTCTTTGTTATATATTTACAACTCGATCAAAATTATTTAGAATAGTACAATGTTTTCTAAACCTTTCTGTTTGGTGGTTTTCAGAGTCAAACCATAGGACCTTGTTCACTTTAAACCAGTATTTTTCCACTGAGATTTTCCCATTACCACAGCCTACAACTGTTAAAACTAAATTTGAAGCTTATTTCAAATGGCATATGGCATGTATGTGCAAGTTTGTGCATTCACAGGTGGTTCCCATTACAGCTCTACAGTATCATATTGTATAACTAATATCTATGCATGAAAATTATAAAGGATTCCTTGAGGCTGAAAACTATCTTACCAGAAACATAGGCATCTACTAATCCTGACCCTTAAAATAATTAACATTACTTGCTTCGGTGAAAATTGTTCTATGTTTTATAAACTTGCACTATGTTGAAAAAAGAAAATAAAAATTACCATTATCATTCCCATTTTCAGGGCATATTTGGCTAAAATTTAACTTTCTAATTGATCCTCAAAGAGAGAAACTATCAATATTTGCTGTTTTAATTTCAGGGTTCCCATGATGTTATTTATATTTAAAAATATTGTATTTATTTATTTAGAGAGCAAGAAAGAAGGAGGGAGGGAAGGAGGGAGAGAGAGAGAGAGGGAGAGGGAGAGAATGGGCACGCCAGGGCCTGTAGCCACTGTAACAGAACTACAGATGCATGTGCCACCTTGTGCATCTGGATTTTATGGGTACTATGGAATTGAACCTGGGTCTTTAGGCTTCACAGGTGTGTCCCTTAATCACTAAGGCATCTCTTCAACCTGTGTTTATATTTTTAAAATTTTATTTTATGTTAATAATTTTATTGCTTCATCTCCCACTTGAAGTTAAATAAAACAAGTTCTGGCTAAAATCAGGTTAGGTTATTTGCAGCCTAGAATCATGTCCTTCTGGGGCTTTTCTCATCCAGCTGTAATATTAACTATTTGTGATCCTAAAAATTTGATATTCTTTTAGTATTTATCTTTGAAAATTAAGTTAAAATGTCATGTTTGGGCTGGAGAGATGGCTTAGAGGTTAAGGGGCTTTCCTGTGAAGTCTAAGGATCCATGTTTGATTCTCCAGTATCTATGTAAGCCAAATGCACAATGTGGCACATGTATCTGGAGTTTGTTTGCAGTGGCTTGAGGCCTTGGCATGCTCATTCTCTCTATCTGCCTCTTTGTCTTTCTCTCTCAAATAAATGAAATATTTAAAAAAAAAACTTCAAAAAAATTTCACATTTGTATGTATTGCTAATGTAGGTTACACTTATAGAAATGAATGTCTTATTTTTAGGGGATAAAACCACAGTAAATTTTGTACATATGGTTTAGTTCTTTGTCTATAATCTAGAAAAGAATTAGATTAGTGACATTATTTAATTATTCAAGTTAAACATGTAAGAAACATATATTCTACCCAATGGAATACTGAACTGTCAGAAAAAGACAAAATTCCTTCGTCTGTGACAGCATAGATGGACCTGGAGATAATTATATTAAGTTAAATAAGACATTCAGAAATTATGGGCTGGAGAGATGGCTTAGCAGTTAAGGTGCTTGTCTACAAAGCCAAAGGGCCCAGGTTTGATTCCCCAGGACCCACGTAAGCCAGATGCTCAAAGTGATGCATGCACCTTGAGTTCATTTGCAGTGGCTGGAAGCCCTGGCATGTCCATTCTCTCTCTCTCTGTCTGTCTCTCTCTCTCTTTCTCTCTGCCTTGTTCTTGCTCTCTCACTCTCAAATAAATAAACAAATAAATAAAAACAAAATATTTAAAATATATAAGCAATGCATAACTTCATGTATAAATTGGGGATATGAAAAATAGGAAAAAGAGAAAAGTATGATGGTTTTTATCTCTTTCTGTTTGTCTTTCTCTATATCCCTCCCATACAAGGGTATTCATAGTTATTCATCCATGTCTTTCAAGAAGACCATTCCAAAGTTTTTACAAACTACCTTCATTTTTATAAATATATAAAAAAGGAATGTGTAGCTTAAAATAACTCTAACAAGCATTCTATTAGTGTAAAAGACAATGTGTCCATAGCTGAACTAAAATTATTTCTAGGGCTGATTGAACTGAAAAATATAAAATAATATTTCTTTCAGGATAGATAAGCTAAAATTTGAACTGAACTTCTTTCCATATTTTCTCTACTGTAGAGGCAAACAAAATATTCCACAGAAAAATGGCCAAATGCAACTCTGCTACATATCTGACATGATCTTTTGAAATTTAGAGCTTCCTATACTACCTTCTGACAAGGCTGTGTACGTGACTAAAATCGAGAAATGCCCTTGTTTACAAAGGGGGCAATCAGGCTCTTCCTTATTGTTTATTCCCTTAAGGCGTTCTCATAGCCTGCATTCTGCTGGAGGCCAGCAATGTCAAGAAAAAGGTTGAGCCTTTCCTATCTCTTCCTCACCTTTGCTAGAAACAAGACATAAGGACTACAGGGAGTTTAAGCTCCTGGCTTGGGAGCTGGGATGACCATCTCAGCCCCCATCCAATAACTTCCCACAAAAGATACCAATAGAGTCATTAGTTTGTCCCATTTATGGAGACCCCCCACCCTTCTGCTTTACAGTAGGAGTTCTGACATCTTTCCTTCCGCTAAGTTCTGTACTAAAATCTTTCTACACTATATCCTCCATAATCTGTGCATTTCACTTGTCAAATTCATAAGACAAGAACCTAGAGGCCACTAACTCAATGGGAGTCTTATGTCATCATGAACATGAACTTTTGACACTTTAACTTCTGGGTTAAAAGCCCAAACAAGAACCAAGACTGTCACTGTTGTTCATAAAGACACCCCAAATTCCTGTATCAGTTCTATATAACCTTAGAGAGGGGACTTGTAAACCTTTGTGTTTCAGCTTTCTCTGACTTAGCCTCCTGAGTCTGCCCCTAACAGTTGTTTACTGCTCCTATTACCTATGTGAGTAGCTATACTACCCTTTAAGTTTTAGCTTCCCAGTCTTGTTGATCTCCTGAGCCTTCCTCCTCTCCTGAGGAGGGAATATTTAAATTTGGTGGAATTTGCTGTGTAGCAGTGTGTTTATTATATGTAGCTATTTCTTTTGAATTGAAACTTTCTTGTCCAGGGGGCACATGGAAAGTTATAAGATTCAGGAAGCTAACAAAACTTATAAGGTTCAAAAATTTCACAGAATTACAGGATTCACAAGCCCCTTCTTCAAGGTCATAAAAGCACTGAACTACTGCTCCATACAAGAGACTCTTGCACAGCTCCCTGCAAGCTGGTTTAGGCTTTTGAGTGATGCATCCGTCTTTGAGTCACCCACGCTCCTACAAGTAACCTCATCACCTTACTGGCTTCCTAAGCTAGACTTGGGTATAATCTTTCCCTGGTGTATGACAGTTGCTGTATTTGGCATGAATCAATGTTTGTTCACACCTGCCAAGAGACAGGCACATAGCAATGTGTTTCTTTTCTTCCAGACAGTTCTTCTCTAATCTGCTCTGGGTGATTCTCCATATTCACAGGTTCTCTTACTGATCTATGTCATCTCATTGGCAGTGTGAAGTAGCATGTTCTCACTAATGCCTCTCTCCAGGCTGATCTGGAGGAACTGTGACAACACACTTGTCTTTGTCACTTTAGCTGCTACTATATTGAATCCATTAAATTTTGGATAAATTCCCCTGGGGCACAACAGATAGCTCCTCAAGTAAAACTCAGCACATCATCGAGTGTGTTTTCAC
Organism: Dipus sagitta; assembly: GCA_036346955.1. NCBI lineage: Eukaryota > Metazoa > Chordata > Mammalia > Rodentia > Dipodidae > Dipus > Dipus sagitta. The sequence goes on along the minus strand of CM070771.1, from coordinate 71,102,940 downwards.
CTCTAAGACTGGTTACAGGCAATAAGACATCTTTATCTGATGTGGGGAAACCCTGAGTAGTGACAGCCCTGTAAATTGGGGAATTGACTCGTACTAGAGGCTTTCTGAGGTCAAAGGATTTTGATGTGTGCAAATGACACAGTATTCCTGCTTGTGGTGTGCCATGTTGAACTAGAAGGATTCTAGGAAATCGGGTCCCAAACTAATGTTAGATTAGTGGAGAATTAACCTGAGAGTCTTGGCAGTGTGCCTTTTAGGTGGTCTCCTCTCCCTCAATCCTAGTCTCTAACTTCTGGGAAACATGAGGACACTAGTCCCAGACTTGGTTCTGCCCCAAATGGCCATTGAATCGCCTTTCTTTTTCATCCAGCTCATATTATCAGTCTTTAAAATATAGATGGTTCTACCTTGTACATATATCAATTCCAAATGGATTAAGAACTTTAATGTAAGACCTAAGACTCTGAAACTGTTACAGGAAAAAGTAGGGAGGAAAATGAACTTCAAGATATGTGCATAAGCAAGGATACTTCCTGACCAGGATTCCAATTGCTCAGAAAATAAGTAAGAATAACCATCAACACATTAAACTTCATGAAATTAAACAGCTTCAGAGAGAAAAATAATCAGTTAACTGTGAGCAATATGTTTCTTCTCTCTTCCAGACAGTTCTTCTCTTACCTGCTCTCAGTGATTCTCCACATTCACAGGTTCCCTTGCTGATCTAAGCCATCTCATCAGCATGGGATGGAATGAAACAGAATGGGAGAAAAATCTTTCGAAGCTATATATCTGACAGAGGATTAATATCTAGAATATACAATCAACTCAATAACAAGAAATTAAACAAGCAAGTCAATAAATAGGTCAATGAGCACATAGTTCTCAAAAGATGGAACACACTGACAGCATCTGGTGTCTGGACAAATTGTGCTGGACAAATTGGATAACCACATGTAGAAAAACAAAACTAGACACACTCCTTTCATCACAAATATCATCTCCTAATGGACTAAACACCTCAATATAGGAGCTGAAACTCTTAAACTAGTGGAGGAAAAAATAGAGGGACCTCTCCACGATATAGGAGTGGGAGAAAACTTCCTGAACAATACCCCTAGTAACACGGGAAATTAAACAATCAGTAAACCAGTGGGATATCATGAAGTTAAAAAGCTTTTGTACAGACAAACATACCATAAACAGCCAACAGACACCCACAGAATCATCAGCAACACTACTGACAGAAGCCTAATATCTCAAATTGACAAAGAACTCAAAAAACTAAGCAATAAAAAATATCAAACAAGGGCTGGAAAGATTGCTTAGTAATTAAGATGCTTGCATGTTATGCCTAAGGATCCAGGTTCGATTCCCCAGTACCCACGTGAGCCAGATGTACAAGGTGGTACATGTGTCTAGTGTCCGTTTTCAGTGGCTAGAGGTCCAGGTGCACCCATTTTCTCTCCCTTTCTGCCTCTTCCTCTCTCTCTTAAATAAATAAATATTTTAAAAATCAAACAATCTTAAGAAACCTTCTTCCTGGATAGTAGACTAAAAACTTATAACCTGCAATAGGAGTGTGAGGAGATCATCTAGTAAGAAGGTACCTGGAGAGGGTGGGATGAAGCCTAGCCCAAAAACATTTTGCTCCAGTTTATAACTCCCAGTGCCAGAAGTTGGTTAAAACCCTCATTGAGCTGTTGATTAGAGAGACCTATGAAGTCTCCCAAACAAGGCAGGCTTCTGTCAAAACACTTGATTACCCACCTGTGGTAGTTTGATTCAGGTGTCTCTCATAAACCTAGGTGTTCTGAATGCTAAGTTCCCAGCTAATGGAGATTTGGGAATTAACCCCTCCAGGAGGTGGTGTATTGTTGGGGGCAGGCTTATGGGTGTTATAACCAGCTCCCCGTTGCTAGTGTTTGGCACACCCTTCTGTTCCTATTGTCCACTTTATGTTAGCCAGGGGTGATGTCCACCCTCTGCTCATGCCATCTTTTCCCCCTGCCATCGTGGAGCTTCCCCTTGAGCCTGTAAGTCAAAATAAATCTCTTTTTCCCACAAGCTGCTCTTAGTTGGCTGATTTCTACCAGCAATGTGAACCTGACTGCAACACCACCTGAAGTAAAAGGTAAGACCCTATTGATTAAGACAACACATGCTATCAACAGAGAACATTGAGAGATCTGGCTGGAATCTGGAAGGCAGCCATTTCCCAGATGGTTATGCCTTATAGTGATGGAAAGGACTACATGAGCTGCTGGGGGAAAATGCCCAACAACATTTTAATAAAGCAGGGTACAGTGCTATATGAAAGCAATCAGCCTGACCAGACATACACTCCTGTGCAATGCTAGCACTCAGCCTAGGTGGGTAACTGATGGCTTTCTGATTGGCTACGAGATAGGCTCAGTGGAAAAGAGCCCATAGCTGGAACGGGGAACCTATTCAGAATCCTATGGAGACCAAAGCTCCAAAGAGAAGCTCCAAGTAGCCTTTGTCCAAAAGTGAGGCTATACTCATCAAAATATCTGTAAATTAACAAGGTTTATCCCCTTTTACCTATGACATCACTGTCCATTGAAAATTGTCTTGTTGTTTGTTTGTTTGTTTGTTTGTTTTTCAGAAGGCAGAAAGAACCAAGGACCATCATAATTTATCAATAAGCCAAAAAAAGATGACTGAATCCCTGGATGGAGATGAACCACCCCTTGCAGTTCAGCCCATGGCCAGGTGAAATCACACAGGAATTGAGAAGATGAGAAAGAGTGCTACCACCATGGTGAGTCTCACAATCTGTATCAGGGTGAAGGAGACAGACACCGTGGATGCTCAAAACATACCAAAGCAGAAATACAGAATATGCTGAGGACTCAACACTAAAGTACGCTTAAAACAACCTCTATGGCTCAGGGAATTTTGCAGAAGAGGGGGTGGAAAGAATGCAAGAGCCAGAGGTAGCATTGCTGCCTGCTTCTACCATTACTCATAACCCACAACTCCATGGCGAATACCAGAAATCCCATTGAGGAGGGTCTTCAGTTGGATGGGGGTAGGGAGGAGGGAAATTATGGTACCAACACTTGATGTGGCCATACAACGTTCCTACTTAATAAAAAAAAATCAGCTTCATTGGTCATAAGTCACACTTCTGACTGAGTTACATTTTACTATTAACATACTTCATGCTACAAAAACCCACCCAATTATTTCAATTTTTTTGAAATCCAAACATGTTTTATGACTGACAGCTAAAATAAAAAAAAATATGGAATGCTTCATGAATTTGTATGTCAGACAGGATAAGCAAAATGAATGTTCTGTTAACAGAACTCTGGACAATGTTTTCATGTAGCGAAGTTACTATAAGACTGTGCCACTCTAATTTTCTGCTTCTGTTATAATGTCCTTTTGCTGAACGAGGCTTCTTGTTTTCATCTGAAGTTCTGAGTGTATCAGGGTACGTTAGGGGCATATTTCATAGATATTCTAAGTTTCCTTTGGATTCTGCAGTAGAATAATGCTCTTGGATGGTCAAATTAAAAATGTACTATCAAATTATCTATAATTATTTTATCATCATGGGTGCTGGCTTCTAAAATTATAATCATTTTTAAAGCATGCATAAGATACACCATATGGATCAACTTTACCTAGTTTTGAGATTCAATTAGAGTACAAGGCACTTAATCAAAAATAATTTTATATTTGATATTTGAATGATATTGATTTGACCTAATAGTGTCCTTTATTCCAAAAAGTATCTCTTTAAATGTATCTTCAACTCATTGGTCTATTTGTTTTCCTTATACTGCCAGTCATCTCAAGATTTTCTCTGGTCTTTATTTGAAATTCTGTCTAATCCTCTGTAACCATGAGTGCTTATTTTTAGCTTGAGACTTCAGACCCAGGTATCCCTTTCAGTGCATTGATTTTGAGTCAGTGGCATGACTCTTCACCATCCAGCCCCCTCATCACCCACTGCAGATCTCTGCAAAGGGTATAAGGAGGGAAGAAGTGGATAGTTGGAAGATTATATGTGTCCATTAACAGAAATTGTAGACTGAGGAGAGGTTGGGGTAGGAGATAGACAGTGCAGCTGATTGGAAATAGGAGCTGGTAAGGAATTGAAGGAGTCCAGCTGTGTAGGGAGAGTAAGCATAAATCTGAGCTCTAAGACAGCTCTGGCTAACAGGCAGCTAAAGATTAGAAGAGGAGGCAGCAGACAAAAAATTTAGATAACCAGAAATAAACTGATTATCAAAGTAGATAAAATTGACTGAAAATAAATGGGCTTTGTGAACCAATAGCATACACTCCAGTGTTCAGGCCTAAGCTCATTTTCCAGCAATGGCTGTTGCTTCTGAACCTCATGCTCTGTAGAAGCTGTCCTCTTGCTCTAACCTGCCCAGGTTACTTGAGGTATGTCAATGGCATGTGTTCCCCAGGAAATTTGGCAAAGAACTATCCCTGCTTCCTAGCTTGAACAGGACTCTTAAGCAACAGAAAGCAAATTCAGTCTTGGTTTTTGTGTGCTTTATTTTGTTTTTGAATGATGATATATTCATCCAGATGGTGAGGATTCATTCTCTTTTGGAGAGTTCAGTGTTTTAGCAGGATGTCTCATTGTTGTAGCGTTTCAAGTATGCTGCAAAGCAAATCTTCTGAAGTTAGATTTCTAACATTATTCAAGCCTATTTATTTTGTTTCTCTTCAGGAATACAATTTGATGTAACTTAACCTTGTATTTTTTTAATCCTATATGATTCATTTCCTTTTGTAGACACAAAAATACAGTTCTAACCTCAAAAAGAATAAATGTTTGTTTATTCTGGAACTAAAAATTAGTGGATATGGCATGAAAACATGAATATAGGACATCCCAAATACCATGTTCCAATGTGATTACAGTTTCATGAAGTTTTTGTGCTAACAGAACAAGGAAAGTCATAATCAAGATGCTTTTAAAAAAAAAGACATACTACTGGAAACATCAGGTAGGTAGCTTACCACACAGTAGGAAAATCTCTCCTATAGGTGATAGCTGAAGTTTCTGTTGCATAACAAATTCCTCTGAATTGAAATACTCACTGATGGAAGGAGGAGCCAGTCAAGAGTTCAACAGTCTGGGAGAGTTGAAACTTAAAAGGTCACATGACCACTTCCCAAAAGTACAGGCACTACACAGTAAATAACTATTGAGGGGAAGACTCTGCCCAGCATTTTCTAGTAATATTCTAAACTGAAAAGGTTGTATTACCCCTTTTGAAGGATAAATAAAGATAAACAACTGCTTTGCGGGAGACTACAACCAGCAGAGCTGGCGACAGTTCTGCAGTGTGCTCCGGGAATTCGGCTTCCATGAGTCATCATGGGTGGGTGGGTAGACTTTTTAGAGACACAGCTGCCTTTGAGTCACCCTGTTCTGTAAGTAACCCCAATAAATTCACTGGTTGACCGAAAGTGGTTTTTGTACAATTCTGCTTTGCTCTGTCATTTGTGCCGTATCGGGGTTAAATACATGTGTGCTTGTATCTCTCCAGGGGAAAAGTTTTCCATGACACCTTCTCAACCTTTGGGATGATGAAACCCCAAAAGTCTATCTGTGCATTGAAAACAGGATTGTAGCTGATGGTTACAAAGATGTTGGGTCTTACGCAAAAATGGGTAATGACTAGCTATTTAGAAGGGCAAGATTATATAAGGTAATTTGGCTTCCAAGCCGTAACATTCCACTCTTCAGTGACAAAAGCTCTAATCAGTCAGTTTGCCTTGTAGAATGTTTGACTAAAGTGTGGCTTTTCCTTAGAAGTTTGGATTTACACTTAATTTTTTTTATATTAATAATTTTCATACATATACATAAGGTGTATTGACCATACTCTCCTCCCATTAAATTTTGTTGACCCTCTTCCTCTTTCCCACTTCCACTAAATCTCTTCTTTCTAGAAAGTTACCCTTTTTTGATGTCTTTCATCATTGATAATGAAATGCTAATGGGCCCTATACTATACTGGTCTTGCATAGGTAATGACAGTCACTGTGAGGTCATAAGTGAAAAGGCCACTGTTCATGTCCTAAAGACATTTTAAAGTACCCCTCCACATCCTCTCACTCTTTACATTCTTTCTGTCTCCTCTTCTGCAATATTCCCTGACCCTTAGGAGGTGGGATATATATTCCATTTAGTGTTGAGCACTACACACTCACCTATTATCAGCACTTTGATGAATTTTTGCTCTCTTCAGTAGGCCCTGCCATCTGTAATATTAAGCTTCTTTAACCAAAAGTGACAGTAGCACTAATCTATGCATATAAACATAAATATTTAGAGCGCAACTTGATGGCAACAACATATCCATTTCACTAAACGTCAGAGTGAGACAGAATCTTGAAGTAGTTTTAATTTACATTTCTCTGATGGTTACTAATGGTCATTTAAAAATATTTATTAACCATTTTTTATTTCTTATTTGGAGAACTCTCTCTTCAGTTCCAGAACCCATTTTTCAAATGGATTATTTGATTTCTTATTGTTTTATTTTTTAATTTTAATTTTAATTTTATTTATTTGAGATGGCGGGAGACAGAGTGAAGGGGGCAAGCAAGAAAGAGAGAGAGAGAGAGAGAGAGAGAGAGAGAGAGAGAGAGAACAGGCAAGCCTTGGCCTCCAGCCACTGCAAATGAATCCCAGACACATGTGCCAGCTTGTGCATCTGACTTACATGGGTCCCTGAGAAATCTGTCCTGGGTCCTTTGGCTTTGTAAGCAAGTGCCTTAACCACTAAACCATCTTTCCAGCCCTATTTTTGAGTTGTTTGTGTATGTTAGATATTACTTTCCTGTTAGATGTACAGCTGGAAAACATTTTTTCCAATAATGCAAGCTGCTTCTTCACTCAATTAACAGTTTACTTTGTTGCATAAAAAACCTTCTTAATTTTATGAGGTCACATTTGTTGATTAGGTAACTTATTTTCAGAGTAGGAAAAATATTATTCACAAAGTTCTTAATTGTCACTGTATGTTGAATTGTTTCTTTGAATTTTTCCTCTGACAATTTCAGAATTTCAGGTTTTATTAAGGTCTACCAATCCACTTGGAATCAATTCTTATGCATGGAAAGAGAAGGATTGTGAACTAAAATTCCTTATTTCTCTCCAACTCTCAATATCTTCATCAATTTCTCACTTAAAATTTTTAAATTTGAAGGCAAATGGCCTTAACCACTGAGCAATCTCTCCAGTTCCAATATAACTTTAAATATTGTATGATATATTTATTACAAAACCCTGGTTCAATTTCCCAGTACCCACATAAACTCAGGTGCACAAAGTGGCACATGTACCTGGAGTTCAATAGCAGCAGCTAGAGGCCCTGGACTACCCATTTCCTCTCTCTCTCTTTCTTTGCTTGCAAATAAATAAAAGTACTTTTTAAATAAAGAAAAAAAAATACTTAACGTTCTACTATTAGTTGATTTTTCTCAAGTGATAAGCATGACTCATTAATTTTAATTTTAGGTGGATATCCATGAATCTCTCATTTGAGTTTGATTGTTTAATAGTTTTATAAATGAATTTGGAAATTATGGATATGCAATTGTCAAAAAGGAGGAAATGATCTCATGGATTATTTAGGCTACATTGCTGTAATTGCAAAATTGCAATGTTTATTTTTGAGAATAACTCATGTTTATCTATTTTCATTTATTTTGAAATAAAGCAATTCATGTTATTGTATTTATATCAGTCAGCCTAATATTTCATTAGATAAATAATTCTATAGAGCAATAAACTTATATTTACACATCAAAAAAAAAATTTTTAAATTTTTCAATGTAGATGTCACTCATTTCCTTAATTAGATTTATTCCATGGTGTTTTTGAAGCAAATGTAAATAGAATTACTTCCTTGATTCTATTCTTAGCATGTTTGTTATTGCTATATAAGAAGGCTACTAATTTCTCTGTGTTACTGTGGTTGTCATTTCTAACAGTTTTCTGGCGGAATCTTTAGGATCTCTTAAATACAGAATCATATAATCTGCCAGTAAAGATAATTTGGCTTCTCTTTTACTATTTGTATACTTTTAATTTGATTCTCTTATTGCTCTAGCTAAGACTTCCAGTTCTCTATTGAAAAATTTGGAGAAAAGGGACACACTTGTCTTTTTCTTGACTTAAGTAGAAAAGTTTCAAATTATTCCCCATTTAGTAAAATGTTATTTATGAGATTATTTTATATGGCCTTTATTATATTGAGATATGCTTCTTCTATTTTCAGTTTCTTCAGAACTCTTATCATATTAGGATGTTGTATTGTGTCAGATAACTTTTTTGCTTCTATTAAGATGATCAAATGATTTTTTTTTGTCCTTGAGTAAACTTAATATGTCATAATTACATTTATTGCTCCTGTACTGTCAAAATGCACCTAAACCAACGTGGTCATGATGATAGATCTTTTTGATCTGCACTTGAATTCTGTTTGCAAATATTTTCTTGAGAATATTTGCATATACATTCATGATTCCTGTAATTTTCGTTTTGTGTTCTGTCTTTATCTGGTATTGCTATTGGGGTAACAATGGCTTCATAAATAGTGTGTGGTAGTGTTTCATCTTTTTCAATTTTAAGGAATAATTTTTTTTTTTTTGCGAGGTAGGGTCTCACTCTAGCCCAGGCTGACCTGGAATTCACTATGGAGTCTCAGGGTGGCCTCGAACTCAGGCTGATCCTCCTACCTCTGCCTCCCGAGTGCTGGGATTAAAGGCGTGCACCACCACGCCCGGCTTAAGGAATAATTTTAGAAGAACTCATATCAGTTCTTCTTTGAAGGTCTGGTTAAAATTTGTGAGTGAATCCATCTGAGCCTGAACTTTTTAGTTTGGAGATTTTTAGAATATATTTTTTTCACTGTCATTGCTAGCCATTGGTCTCTTTAAATGGCTTGACTCATGTAGGATTAATTTTGGTAGGTAATATGTACCTTGGAGTTTAGTGGAGTACATATTTTTAAGGTATGTCCTTATGATTTTCTGAACTTCATTGGCAGGTTTTGAGCTGGCTCTCTTTTGATGTCTAGTTCTATTAATTGAAGTCTTCTATTTGTTTCGTTTGTTTAGTTTTACTAGAAGTTTATTGATCTTGTTTTTCATTTCAAAGAACCAAGTCTTTGTTTCATTGCTTCTTTGCATTTTTGCTTTGTATTGCATTTCATTAATTTATGTTCTGATCATAGTTATTTTTTCCTGTCTACTGATTTTTGGCTTGGCTCACTCTTATATTTCCAAGACACTAAGGTGAATAATAAAGGTAATTATTTAAGACCTTAGTAATTTCTTAATGTAGTCATTTAAAGCTAAAAATTTTCTCTTAGGGCTATCTTCATTGTATCCCATAGTTTTTGATATGGTGTGTTTTTATTATTACATGATTCTAGTATTATTTTTATTTAGTTCTTGCTGTTTTCAATCGTTCCTTCATCATAAATTAGTGTGATGTTTAACTGCTGTGATTTTGTGTGGGTTCTATAGCCTGTCTTGCTCTTGTTAAATATTTTTATTTCATTATAATCAAATAGACTAAAAGGAATTATTTCAATATTTTGTATTAAAAATGCTTTGTGTCCTAATACATAATCCACTTTAGATAATTTTCTACATGTTACTAAAAAATTACTGTAGCATTTTGGTGGAATTTCCTATAGGTATCTACTAGGTCCATTTTTTTTCTATAATGCATTTAATCAAGATGGTTCTGTTTATTTTCTGCAAGGATGACCTCAGAATTGGTGAGAATGTGTTGAAGTGATCCACTAGGATTAATCTGTGACTTTACAACTAATTAAATTGGGTGTGCCCATGCTTGATGTCAATATGTTTAGACTTATAATGTTGGATTGTTTCCTTAATCACTTCAAAGTGAGTTTCTCAATCTCTTCTGACTAGTGGTAGTTTGAAATCTATCCTGTTAGGTATTGGAACAGTGTTATATGCTTATTTATTATGCCTATTCATTTAAAATACTTTTTCCTTTCATTCAAGACTATTTGTATATTTATGGAATGGTACATTTCTGGGAGCTGACAAAAAGAAGTATATTACTTTTAAATGTATTTGACTAATGTTTGTCTATACCCTGTTTAAAAGTTTTTTTTAAATATTTTATTGTATTTTTTTAAGTTATTTAAAAGTTTTTTATTTGAGAGTGGCAGATAGACACACACACAGAAAGAGGCAGATAGATAGAGAGAGAATGGGTGCACCAGGGCCTCTAACCACTTCAAACAAACTCCAGATGCATGTGCTACCTTGTGCATCTGGCTTATGTGGATCCTGGGGAATCGAGCCTCGAACTGAGGTCCTTAGGCTTCACAGAGCCTGGAACCGAGGTCCTTAGGCTTTTCAGGCAACCACTTAACTGCTAAACCATCTCTCCAGCCCCTAATATTTTATTTTTATTTTTTTATTTGAGACAGAGAGAAAGAGGCAGAAAGAGTGAGAGAATGAATGGGCATGTCAGGACCTCTAGCCACTGCGAAAGGTCTCCAGACACATCGCCATCTTGTGCATCTGGCTTACATGGGTACTGGAGAATCGAACCTGGGTCCTTAGGCTTTGCAGACAAGCACCTTAACTGCTAAGCCATCTCTCCAGCCCCTGTCTATACATTTTGATTAGAAAATATGGGATCATTTATACTCAGAGTTACTACTGGACAGTTGGTATTCATTCTTTTTGAATTTTTAGTGCTTAATGTTTTCCTATTTCTCATTTTAAATACTTTCTCATTTTAAATACTATTCAAGTATGGTTTATTCCTTCCTATGGCCACATGTATGTGTTTTTACTTCTCTTCAGTACAAGGGATTCCTCTGGCTGAGTGATCATAAATTCCTTTAGCCTGTTTTTATCATGGTAAGTTTTTATTTATCTTTCAATTATAACAGATAGCTTTGCTAACTACAGTAGTCTGAGTTGGCAGTTGTTGCCTTTCAGAACTTGAAATACATTATTCCAAGCTTTCCTTGTTTCAATGTTTTTGTTGAGAAATCAATTGCCATTCTGATGGTCCCACCTCTGTTAGTGACTTATTTGTTAGTGTTGCTACTAGAAATACATTTTATTTCTTCTGTATAATTAGTATTTTAATTATAATATGTTGAGGGGAGGTTCTTTTCTGGTCTTATCTGTTTTGTATTCACAATGCACCCCGTATCTGTATCGGCCTTCCTTTTTCTTATTTTGGGAAATTTTCTTCTATGATTTTGTTGAGAAGACTTACTATGCATTTAGACTAAAATTGTTCCATGCTTAGAATTCTAAGATTTGACCCCTTTATCATGCCCTGAATGTTTTGAAAGTTCCACTCACTTTCATATTAATTTATCGTTTTTCATGTTGGGATGTTTCAAATCCTTTTCATTTTCTTCAGGCTCAGATACTCTGACCTCTTCTCAATCCATTCTATTGGCAAGTTTTTCTACAAAGTTTTCACTTATTGCATTTTTCATATGAGATATTCTGAAAAAAAATTGGGAGAAATATTTAGATTTACTCCCTAGGAATATTAAGGCATCTAGACAGGAATGAGGGAAGAAAAATAATGAGATCAATTATTCACAACATTTTTTGTGTACATAACCTTGCTTAAATGCATTATATTTTCCCGGGTTTCTTTAAGTTTCCAGAAAAGTTGCTGTTTTACAAATCCTTCACACAAGTATAAGTAGATAGACCTCTTATGATTGCTCTAGACTATATAGTTTGGTATATAAAATCAAAACTCTTACTTAAATGTAAGGAAAAATAGATTAAAATAAACAATTACTATAGGCAAAGTGATATTATTCATTTTTAGTAGAAGATGAGCCACTAGAAGTAAGAAATTTATGAAATGTAAGTTATAAACATATCACCTGATATTTTTATATATTTTGATTCATCTTAAGATTTAATAGTGAACTGCAATTAATATGCTCTATAGATTACTGAAAGTTATTAAGGGCTTAGTTTGACTGTCTCATGGATGTTGATCTTTGTTTGAGGTTTCTTACATAAAACCCTCATCTAGAATCAGCTGACAGTTTGTTCTGACACTGAATTTAGCCATGGGTTTCCTGAGAGTTTCTATTTCTTCACATGTGCACTTGCCACTCTGGATCTCATATTTAGCAGCCCATTCTGTTTCAGAAATCATGAGGACAATCTGTCCTTTGTCCTTGCTGTTTCCTGTTCCCAATTATTCACAGGCATGTCTTTGCCTCAGTACTCTCTGCTCAGCAGTGCTGCTCACCACTAAGTTTTCAGTGACAAACTCACAGCCAGGACAAAACCCCAAACACTTTCAGGTTGCTGAGACAGTTCCTAATTTTAGGGTCAATTTTGTGCCACAATTATTGCTGTCAATTTTGTTTTATGACTGTGCATAAAAAGCAAAAGGGGAAAAATTCAAGCCAGCTCATGGAAAGGGGCTTCACTAACACATCAGTGACTAAGTTTAGGGTGTGAGTTTGCAGGAATGAATGGATTGAGGAATTAAAAGATTATAATCAGGAAGCTAAATATTTTGATGTCTCCAATATATGTTAAGTATTGATCTCATTTTCACATCAGCTTTATTTTATCTGACCCAAAAAGGGCAAGAGCTACTATAGGCTTACCTGCTATTTCTAATAATACATTTCTTATTAACCTACAGAAATGTGAGCCAAATCCCCCATTTTTCCTTCCTAGGTTATTTTACAAATATGAGATTAATTGTTAACTTCAAGAACATGAAGTCCAGTTGTCCAGGATCCATTAAAGGAGAAATGTGGTATTTTCATGAAAAACACCAAAAAGTTTTCCATAATAAATGCATTCTTCCATGGATAGAATGGAGAAATATGTTAGGAAGAAATAATGAATATGATAACTACATTTACCACATTTAAAAAATATTAGGATAAATAATGATATATTGCTTCTCAGAGCAAATTATATGAAATGATATAAAGATATTGGGGTACTTAATCTTACTTAATATATATAAGTAGAAGAATAGATTAATGGGGGTAAAAAGGCCTAAGTGAGGTCAGGGGAAGAAATTGAGTAAAGGAGAGGTAGAGGGAGGGCTAATCAAAATCTAAGAGGATATAAATAAGTCATATGGAAACCTACTTTTCTGGACAATGGAACACACAGGAGGAAGAGATTGTTACTAGAAAATTTTCAGTGCCAGGGATGGAATACCTATTGATATTATATGCTTGCTTTGATTATTTATGATTATCTTCTACTATTACTTTTATTTAATTATTAATATTATTTAGGTTTTTAAAATATTTTATTTATTTATGTATTTGAGGGAAAGTAAGACACAGGCAGAGAGAGACAGACACAGAGACAGAGAATGGATGTGCCAGGACCTCAAGCCACTGACAATGAACTTCAGATGTATGTACTACCTTGTGCTTCTGGATTATGTGTGCCTTGGGGAATGGAACTGAGGTCCTTTGGCTTTGCAGGCAAGTGCCTTAACTGCTAAACCATCTCTCCAGCCTTGTTATTTTATTTTTTTGAAGCAGGGTCTCAGTCCAGCCCAGGCTGAATTTGACCATACTCTGTAGCCTAGGCTAGCCTCAAATTTACAGCATTCCTCCTATCTAGCTTCCCAAGTTCTGAGATTGAAGGCATCAGCCACCTTTCTGAGATTTATTTTCTTATTTTAAAACACAGTGTAAAGACACAAAACAATAAAGATCTTATAAAAATGTTCCAATCCACCAGTCTGTGGCAAATGTTTAAATTAATAGAGTAAAAAGATGTTTGCCAGAGGCTAACCAGTTCATGTCATGTGGAGTTACAGACTTCATTTAAGGATATTGAACTCTGTAGTCTAATAAAAGTGCCAGCTCATCCTTTAGAATGTACAAATGGTGGGGCTTTCTGAAAGCTGTGTGTGCTGTGCACACATGCCCTCGTGTTGCAGAGCGCAGGTATCAGACACTACAGTTGTATTCACAGAAATAATTTAACTTTTGGTGTTTGCTCCCAAAGCACCCATAGTAAATTCTGTGTAAATACCTCCGTATTCTTTTAAGGTCATCCATCAACTTACCTTTTCTCTAATGGAAAATTTTCAGAAATAGTCATACTCTAAAAATGGGTTAGTCCTTCCTTAGTTGTAGATAAGATACCTAGTTTGTCTGCTGTTTTTGATTTTAAAAATAATGAGATTATCATTGTCTGTAAGTATAGAAACTGTCACAAAAGAACATGAGAAGTTTTAAAATACTGAGCTCTTTTTTCCATAGAAAAACACTACTTTCTACTGAAGATGGTTTATGAGCTACACATTTTTAGTATCTTTCTCTCTCTCAAAATTCTATTGGAATAAATGGCTACCAATACATTTCAATTTATTTCTCCATTTTAAAACTAGGAGGGTACCATGAGGTCTGAGCAGTGAGGAGCTCATAGACCTAACAAAGCAGGTGTCCTGAAGAGCCTGACAATAAAATCGCATTCATGTGGACTCGAGAAATAGGACCAAGCAGGAGGTAGCACAGAGCATAGAGTGTGGGATGAAACCAGATATCAAGAAAATGGAGAGACAAACTGTGAAGTATGTCAGGTATTGTAGTAAGTTATGTCTAGCGTATAAATACAGTATAAATAGTTATGTGTGCTTACATTTAAATACATAAAAGGAGAGCACTAGGCTTGTGAATGCATATATTAAATAAATAAGGGCTAGAGGGCTAGGTTTGTGAATTGTGAACACATATATTGTGGTTACGTTTTTGATTTATTTATTTTAGAGAGAGAAAAAGACAGAGGAAGAGAGACTGAGAGAGAGAGACAGACAGACAGACAGAAAGAAAGAAAGAAAGAAAGAAAGAAAGAAAGAAAGAAAGAAAGAAAGAGAAACAAATGGCATTCCAGGGCCTCCATCCACTGCAAACAAACTCCAGATGCATGGGCCACCTTGTGCATTTGGCTTATCTGGGTCTTGGGGAATTGAACCAAGGTCCTTTGGCTTTGCAGGCAAGTGCCTTAACTACTAAGCCATCTCTCCAACCCCTGTACTTAACTTTTTGTTCTTGGGATAAAACACTTGACCAAAAACTGCTGATCAGAGGAAAGGGGTTGTTTTGGCTTATAGTATAGAAGGAAATTTTAGCATGTCAGAGAAAGGATGGTAGAACAGAAGTTTGATATCACATCTTGCCATAGCAGCTTGCAGAAAGTAGCAAGAGTGAGCTGAGTTCTGGTACAGGGAAAGCTGTCTATAACATCCTAAGGCTACTGCTAGCCACACACCACCTTTAGCAAAGCTCCACTTACCAAACTGCCTCCAGCTTGGGACTAAACATTGAAAATACATGAGTCTATGTGGGACATCTGATTCCAGCATACACTGGAGTTATGTAGCCACACCTTACTTGTATTAGTTAGGGTTCTCTAGTGGAACAGAACAGACAAAATGAATTTGTATTATAAAGAAGATTTAATGAATTAATTTACTGTGAAATGTGCAATCCTACAATAACTATATCCAGGCTTGAACATTGGGGAACTGAGTAGCTGCTCAGTGTAGGCTTGTAGAAGGCTGGATTCTTTAGCAGCCCCAATCTAGGACTGAAGGCTTGGAGTATTTCTGGAGAGCTGCTGATCTTCAATCCACCTGGAAGTGTGATTAAAATTGGTTTCAATGTTTATGAAGAAGAGCTTAAAGAGGGTAATATGTGAAAGATTCAATAGTGATGGCAGTCAGGCAAAAGTCACACCCATGAGTAGCATGGATAGCCAGGAATGACAAGTCTCATGGAGCTTCTGCATATGTAGTTCACTTCTGAAAGGGCTGCTCACTGTGAAGGAATGACTTTATGCTTCAATGAACCCTTCCTGGAAACACCTTCAAAGACCCTCCCATGAGTCATATTTATTACTGATTTCTATACTGATAAGTTGAAAACAAAACTTAGCCATTGCACACATCTTAACTTAAACATCTACACCATATTATAATTTTTCATGTTACTTCTATATATTTACTTGTCTCAAAGTGTAGTTTTAAAATATTTCACTATGATAAGATGCCAATTATCCTATCGTACTCAAACTCTGCTTACTTGCTTTTCTTCACATGTGTTATTTTTAGGCTAGTTATTTCTTTGACTATACTTTCTTTCTGTGTTTTTAAGATTATGTAAGTAGTCAAACATTATCTTTCTTTCTTTTTTTACTGTCAAGGTCAGTTGATCAACTTTAAGAGACTTTGGAAGAACTCCTTGGCTTCTTTGGTTTTTCTCTATTAATTGTGCCATCTTTTAGGATGAATCAGGGTCTTTCTGACTATTTGGCTTCCTTTGGAAGCATTAAAGACATTTTTCTCTATAATGAACCTCCTTTTATAGAATGAATGCTGGTTTAATCTCAGTCTCCATGGCATCTCTGATCATGAGGACAGATAACACACCAGAGCTGCAAAACCTTATGACATCATTTCCTGGGGCTTGGCTGACCTGGGGTGGGGGTGGCACAGACCAAAATTTTGGCTGTCTTTTTAGACCACTGTATCTTCACGGCTTTGGCCTCCAAGCATGATCATTGAATACACTAGTCAGTTACACCAGACAAGGAAAAACATGAATATAGGCCACATATGACCACCTTTTGCTATTTATAAAACAGATCTAGCTGGAGAAAGGTATTAAATTAGTAGTTATTGGTCAATCATTTTTAAACATATACCTTTAGTTATATGATGATATTGTATATAATCATATTAATCCTCTCTTTTTCAGGTTGGGTATCAAATTTGTCCCAATTTTGGCAAATACATTTGAGAGGTAAATCATCATGAATCACTTGGGAATAAGGATTGAGAACCTGGGAACAGAGTTACTTTAGTTAATAGAGATTGAGTTTCCTGACTGGCAAGAATAAATACACATTAACAGCAAACTGTAGCAAGTACTGCTCAATTCTGGAGTTACTTGGATTCATAGGAATCAAGACCCAAGAGCTTACTGGGAAATGGGGTAGCCTGCTTAACCAAGTTGCAGAGTTTCCTTAGTCAGCAGGATTAAGGTTCTTGACTGGTGAAAATCAGGACTCACACAGTTTATGAAAATCAAGATTTGGCTTTGTAAATTAGTTCTCTACTATCTTTTGGAAGCAATTGCTCAATATTGCACTCATTTCCTCACCCATCAGTTTGTAACATCCATGTCTATTTCACAAGGGAGTTGTGAGAATATCATGAGTTCACACTTAAAGTAATTTAAAACTCTGTGGCACAGAGTTTGTGCAATATGAGGAATGGTAATTATTTCTAATCTGAAATAGAATTAAACTTAATAGTATGTTAAATGAAACAATGGGAAAATAAACCATGATATAAAATTAACTAAATAAAAGCATATTTAAATGAATAGTTAATAGGATAATGAAATCCGACTGTGAAAATATTTTATAATTAAGGCAGTAATTCCAGTGCTACTTGATATAATGGGTAACATCTTCTAATAAGTGACATAAATAGGAAGTTTTGAAACAAAGCACCTTGACATACTAAAATGTAAAATTAATTTTTTTATATATGTACATAGAAAAACAGATTACTCAGGGTGGAAAGGCCTAAATGAGGTCAGGGGAAGAGATTGAGTAAAGGTATGGTGGGGGAGGGTTAATCAAAATCTAAGAGAGTATGAATAAGTCATATGGAAACCCAATTTTTGGGACAATAGTGCTTCAGAAGCCATAGATTGTCACTAGAACATTTTCAGTACCAGAGATGGGATACCCTCCAATGAGTTGTTGGCCAGGAAGTTCTCTGATGCCCCCAAAACGTTATAGGCCATTGCCCAGGCTCTTAGTTTCCCCACTAAGAATAGATGGTAAGACCCTATTATTAAAGACTACATGCTTGGGCTGCAAGGTCACTAAGAAATCTTGCTGGAGCTGAGCTGAAAACCTCCTCCATATAGACCAGCTGACAGAAAGCTGGAAAAAGCTGTACTGCATGGACTCCATGGGAAAGAGAAAAGTCATCCATGGAAATAAACAGCAGTGGACACTGAAAGCCTTATGTGTGGTCAGCCAGCCCAAATGTGCCAATGGGTGCAATAGTGGCATGTCTGTTATGGGGAAAACCAACTGCTCTCTAGTTGCACTCTGACAGTTGGGAAAGACATTAAATAGCTAGGTCTGGTAACTGTCACTCATCCTTAATGTAAGACATAGGCCATAATTGTTTTTATTTAAATACCTTATATCATTTTGTATAGCAAATTTTAACATACTATTTATATACAACAACTTCATCCTTTCAAAGAATATTTTAGGATTTTCTAGGGCTCACAGTTGTTCAGCTATCAGTGCATTTTCCTAGTTTCTTCAGTGGGCTTATTAGCAACTTCTCACTCCCTTCCATTATAAACCTAGGCAGCTAGTTATCTACTTTTAGTTACTATATTATGAACACTTCATATGAAAGGAGTAGGACAATGTATGGGATTTGATTTGTGGCTTATTTCTTCTAATGTAATGTTTTCGAATTCTATTTATGTCATAACATATGTTAGTAAATCATTCCTTTTTAGGATTGAAAAATAGCCCAACATTAGTAAGCTGCTAAACATTTGGAATGCTTTTACCTAATTATTATGAATAATACTGATATAGACATTCATATATAAATTTACAGTTGGGCATATGTGTTTATCTTGGGCAAGTACACAATAAATTGTTGGACTATATTATAAGATTATTATCACTGGGTGAAGAATGAACTGTTTTATCAAAAAGTTTCTTTATAATTTTATGATATTATTACCAGTTGTACAGAAAATTACTCCAAATTGAAATTCAAATCCTGAAGGGAGGAAAGAATCAATAGGTCAACAAGTCTGGGAGAGCTGAAACTTAAAATGTCACAGGATCACTCCTCAAGGTTATAAGGTCAGTGAACAACTGTTGAGGGTCAGGCATTGACCAATATTGTATAGCAATTTTCTCTGAATTGAAACATTCCCTCCTCAGGGGAGAAGGGATGCTCAGAAGACATGGGAGGTCAAGTCTAAGGGAGCTACAGGACCCCTCCCTAAGGTTGTATAACGAGTACATGACTTCTTGGGGTAGAGACGTTCTGACCAACTGCCTGCAAGTATGACTATATGCTCCCGAGTCACAGCTTCCACGAGCTGTCAAGTATGCTTGGGTGAGCTTTTTGGTATTGTAGCTGCCTTTGAATTACCAATGTTCCTATGAGCAATACCTCACCCTGATTTGTAAGTAACCCCAATATACTCATTGGGTTACCAAAACTGGTTTATATGCAATCATTATTGACCTGTTCTCTATGCCCTATCTTGGGTGAATAGTCATGTGTTCATACCTCCCCAGGGAAAAAAATGTGACCTCATTATGTATGTGACCCCATTCATTCTCTAAATTTAGTAACAGTTATTACTTATTGTATTTTATTCTATCCAAATTGATATTTCTTTACAATTTCCCAAATGACTAAAGATGCTGAAAATATTTATGTATGCTCATTGATATTCATATAACTTATTTTTACTGGACTACTTCTTTTAATTATTTTTATTAGACTCTATCACTTATTTGATCGGATTTTATCATTTCAACATTGGATTCAACTAAAGTAAAAAAAGAGCCTTCTAATATTGCTGAGATTGCATTCATTATTCTTGTATTGGATCCTCCACATATAAACAATTTTAATATAAAAATATATCTAGGACTTATATAGAGGCTGAGATGACTTTGCTGATCAATTTTTGGCCTAATTAGAGCCATTCAACAACTTTCAGTATTTGAATACATGAGAATAAGAATTATTTAAATCTGTATTTTCTTCCACTAAAATTTATGGTTTCCAATGTCTAAGTATTAAAATGATTTACCCAGCATATATCTAGGGTCTGGGAAGATGGTTTATGGTTAAAAACATTTGCATGTAAAGACTGCTGGCCTGGGTTCAATTCTGAAAATATGCACATAAACCAGACATAAAAATGGTACCAGTGTCTGATGTTTCTTTGCAGTGGCAAGAGACCCAGGAACCAGCAAACATGCGTGTGCATACATGCACATGCATACACATGCATGCACATGCATACACACACACACACACACACACACACAAACATAAATAAACAAAAATAGAAAAGCATAACTCTAAATCTTTTACTTTTTTCATGTTTTACAAATTCATTGCTTTCATAACTTTACTCTTAGGATGCTTATTGTTAATGTATAGAAATAAAATTGTGTTTTGTTTTCAAGTTCTGTGGGTGGGACTCAAGCCCTCATGTACAAAATAATGTATTCTACAACCGAATTATATCTCCTGTCCCTGAGTTTACTTAGAAAAATAATTGTTAAAGCATTAAGAATAATTGTGGATAGGATCCATGTCACAGATATCCCTTTCTTATCCCTCATACTAAGGGTATGTATTTCATTTTTATTTTGGCCAGACTGAGGAAGCTATATACTATACCTAGTATCTTCATATTTTCATTGTGAAAGGGTGTTAGATTTTGTATAAGCCTTGATTTTGAAAATTGAAATGAGCATGCTGTTTGCGTGTTTTATTTTATGATATTCTTTCTTAAGATAAATTATTAGATTAATTATTTTGATATGTTAACAGTCACAGTGTTAATATTTTCATTATTGTTAGATGGGGTTTACTGTTCTTCAGTTTAGGATTCTATAGCTATGTTTATCAAAAATTCATATGTGGTTCTCACTTCTTATGGCATATTTGGAGACTTTTAAAAAATATTTTATTATATTTATTTCAGAGAGAGAGAAAGTCAAGGGAGCTGTACACCAGGGCCCCTTGGCACTGCAAACAAATGCCAAATGCATGTCCGACTTGTGCTGCTGGTTTTCGATGGGTACTAGGGAACTGAAATTGGTCTGGTAAGTGCCTTTGAGCACCTACCCAGCCCTGGGTAGTTTGTTTTGTATCAGTTTATTAGGAAAATGCTCATCTGATGTCACTAGTTAGGTAATGTTTACCCTTTTCCACTTTTTGAAAGAATTTGAAAACAGTGCTAATTCCTTCTTAAACCTTTGGTTTACAAAGAAAGCAGAAAAACTATATGAATTAGAAATTTCATTTTAGGAAGCTTTGAAAATATAATTTATTTAAGTTTATATTGAATTCAGTCTTTATTTCTTAAATTAGTGTGGCAATAAGCATCTCTCTAGAAATTTGTCCCTATCATAAGATTATCTATTTTGTTAGCATATGTGGTTGTCCCTCGATATCTACAAGGAATAGTTGAAAGGACTTCCTGTAGAAGGCAACATTGTCAGGTACTTGAGTCCCTTATATAAAGTGGTGATTCATTGGTATATAACCTGAACATATCCTCTCCTATATTTTAAATCATTTCTAGTTTATTTATAATACATAATACAAGCTAAGGCTATATAAATAGTTGTGAGGCTGGGAGATAGCTCAGTGGATAAAGCACTTGCTATGCATATATAAGCATATGTGTTTCAATTTTTAGGCATCATATAAAGCCAGATATTGTAGCATGAGTGTCTGCAATACTGGCATGCCCAGGGTGAGAAGAGAGGCAGGGGCAGCAGAATTACCAGGATCTTGTATGCCAGCTAGCATGGTGAACACACCAGTGAACAATGTGAACAAGTAAGTCTGCCTCACACAAGGTGGAAGGTGAAAACTGACACTTTAAATTTCCCTTTGATGTCTGCCCTTGCACCATGGCATGTGGAAACACACACATACATATCACACACACACAAATAATTATATTATTATTCTAGGGAATGACAAGAAAATAAAAGCCTAAATCTATTGAGCATACATATTCTATATTTTCAATTATAATTGTTTGGATTCATGGGTGTGGAGCCTTTGGAAATGGAAAACACAGCAATGAAGCAAGCTGACTGAGCCTCTCAGAGCATATACTTACCACCATATTTGGCTTTTGTTTTTTTTTTATAAGTCTTAGGTATCTTCATTCTCTCCCAGTTTCAGTGATTTTAGTGTTGTCTCTTCTGGCCAGTCCAGATGAAGATTTTAATATTTTTTGATCTTTGAAAGAACTCAGTTTTCTTCCATTGATTCCACATATATGAGATGGAATGAGATATTTGTCTTTCTTCGTAGAGTGTGCATCACTTAACATGATGATATGCAATTTCATGAATATGACCAATAACATTCCTTATGACTGAATAAAACTTCCTCTTTACAGAGGACAGGAATAGTGGAGGCACTACTTGAATATTTCAGCTTTGACTCTTCCTTTGAAAAAAAATTAATTCCATAAGAAATATCTGAGTCAACAATAATTGCTAGTTGTGCAGAACATAAATTGGCAACATTAGGTGCAGATCCTCAGGGCAGGGTGTCCACCCACAGCGTTTATGGCTTGTGCATGGATGGCTAGCACTTGTGGAAGAGAACTTCTGAATATGTGGCTATGGTGCTGCTTGCAGCAGAGCCCTGGCACTGGGCTTCTACAGGCAAAGGCCTAGAGATGAACTTTTTATACTAATGTTTCAGTCTGATAATGGATTGAAAGTGAAGAAATTAAAAAAAAAACTAACAATGCAACAAATGAAAGTATTTGAAAAGTCACAGATCTCTTTGCAAGTAAGCACAGTGCCTGACAAATGATGACTGTGCAGGATTTCTGCAGTGAACACCTCCACACAAAGGATAATTACAGTCAATAGTGTCATTGCTAAGATAGGAAGACAGTGTGGCAGGATTGGAACATATTTTGAAAGCAAAAAGAAAATGACTGTCATTATGTCATCTGGATCCACCCTCAGTTATTTTTGTCCATTTCGTGATATTTTTCCAATAAGGATACAGTCCTTCCATTTGAAATAGTTTAAATCCATTCCCATTGAATTGAGAGCAACTACCTCAGAATAAGGAACAATTCTTACGACATTTACTTTCTAAATTCAATCTTAATTCACCTTGAACAGCAGGAAAAACATTAAACCTTTCTCAGGAAACAGAGGATAAAGACTAGGCTTGTCTCTTTTCACAATACTATAAAAAGTGGTTATTCCTTAATGCAGAAATTGCTCTCACCAAGTGTATAGTTTCTGACCCACTTTCACCACAACATAAATAAATTTTATCAAATTTATAGCAACTCTATTCTAGATGAAAGTAAAAATTTGTCCTCAATTTTAGATTGAAAGTTTTGCCATTGTTATTTCTGTTAATAGTAACATGAATTTGATAAAACTTTGACTTATTAAATTTTATGTATATATTGGAAAGTCTAAAGATTATAAGAAGTAATCTATCTGACATATAAACAACAAATAACAGAAGGTATTGAATCCCATCTGTTTCATTTTCCCTGTATGTTCCTAATAACTAGCATAATTGTAGAGTTTATTGTTGTTCTTTCCAACATCTGTGAATGAAAACACAGTACTTCTATTCTTCCACAGAATGATTACTGGGGAAAATGTTCATCAGTTTCTGTAACCACCACTTTTTAAGGCAAGAGTTTGAGCAATAATGAGTGATAGAAATGAAAACATTTAGGTCTAAACCTCAGACTTTCCAATAAGCCACTAATATAACATGTAACACTGCATTTAATCTTTTCACACCTTCCAAATTTCCTTTTCTAAGAGGCAATACATGCTGTGCTAAGACCTAGACCCCAGGGATATATTCATAAGAATATGGGAGTTTGAGACCAGTGTTGATGTATATATATTTTTTGAGGTAGGGTCTCACTCTAGCTCAGGCTGACCTGGAATTCACTATGTAGTCTCAGGGTGGCCTTGAGCTCACTGCAATTCTCCTACCTCTGCCTCCCAAGTGCTGGGATTAAAGGCATGCACTACCACACCCAGCTTTTTTACATTTTCTATTTAGTGCTGGTGGTTGAGCCCATGATGGTTAAGTGCTCTACCACTGAGCCATCCCCCTAGTCATAGTCACTTTCTTCTTTTATTCTTTAAATATTTTATTTACCTATTTATTTGAGAGAGAGAAGGAGAGGAAGAGAGAAAGAGACAGACAGAGAAAGAGAGAGAGAATGGCTGCACCATGGCCTCGAGCCACTGCAAATGGACTCCAGACACATGCACTACCTTGTGCATCTAGCTTATGTGGGTACTGGGGAATTGAACCTGGGTCCTTAGCCTTCACATGTAAGTGCCTTGATAGCTAAGCCACCTCTACAGCCCATTATATTACTTTCTTAATTTGTGTACAGTAATAGTATGTGTCATGCAGATTTCATGAAGAAATCAGGATACACTCTGACATTGTCTAGGTAGCTATAAATACATACTCAATTTTATTATTCCAAAATAGGTTTAATGATGCTTTTGATGAATTTAAAGTAGAGTTAAAGGTTAGAATTCGAGATAGAATGCCTTGTAAAATCAATGATGTTTATTTCTTTTACCAGGAAAATAACTTTCTACTTTATAAAAGCTCCATCTTATTTGGTTTTCCTTTTTTGATTTTTATTGACAGTGATTATTTCATCTAATAGATAGTACTTTGAAAAGAGAGATTTAGGGATTTGATTTCAGAAAATAGTTTATTTTCATAAATTTTGTTGTATCCACTTAGTATGGTGGCAACTTTTCATGGTAAATTTTAAGAGCAAATGGCAGTCCACAAAAAGGAAAACAACAGGAGTTCTTTGTGTGAATAGTATGTAGACACAGTTGTCTGGAGTGAGTAGGTCAGTCCCATTTCAGGGCTCCTTCCCCCTCCCAGGTCTGAGTTTCTTGCACAGTCAGTGTGTGGGCAGGCACAGCATTCTGGAGTGAGTAGGCCTGACCCCTGTATCTGGGCTCCTCCCACCTTCCCTGTCTGGGTTGCCTGCACTGGTCTGTGTCCCGGAGGGCCCAGCATGAAGTAGGCCAGATCCCTGTTCCCTTACTTCTCCCAGTCCCCTGGTCCTGGTAGGTCCCATTGGGCCTTGATTGGGAAAGTGTGGTCCCTGTGTGAGCTGTGGTATCAGGCCTTTCGTTCTGGTATTCTGAGTGGCCACTAGGTACCAGCATCCCTATTCACTTGAGTCAGAGGGTGAATGGGCCAAAGGACAAAAATTTGCTTCCTCCTCAATAAAATAAACAGTCTTCCTAAACTCGGTAGACAGCAATGCAAAAAAAAGCCAATGAAAGTCAGAAAACTGAAAGATCTCCACCAAGAATGCCTAGCCCTACTACGAAAGCCTCCAATGAAATCATAGAGAAATCAACAGAAATTCATTCCCAGAATGAAAACACAACAACCAATGAGACCCTGATTTAAAAAAAAAAAAAAAGTTGAACTTGAAGCAAACTATCAAAGAAACAACATTGAAGAAAATTGTCTCCTAGAGCATTTAGCCTTTTACAGTAGGCTTAACTTGATCGAAGGAAACATTAGAACCCTCTAAAGAGATATGAATAAATTGAAAGTAAGTTAAGAAGTGAAAGTCTTCAACAACTGGTTGATTAAGCTTAATAAAGACTTGATCAAGTACATGCATGAACTATAGGAAGCATCAAGAAATCAGAACTTGAATTGATATCATACCTCAAAAAAGAGATGGACACAATACAAAATAATGCAGCAACAAAAATAAAATAAAATAGAAATTGTAAAAACCTTTCTAGAGCAGGGCACAGTGGCACACACCTTTAATCCAGCACTTGGAAGGCAGAGGTAGGAGGGTCGCCATGAGTTCAAGGCCACCTTGAGATGACATACTGAATTCCAGGTTGGTCTGTGTTAGAGTGAGACCCTACCTTGAAGAAAAAAAAAAAAGCCTTCTAGAACCACTCACTAACAAAGTTACTCACATGGAAGACAAAACTTCTAACCTGGAAGATGAGACAGAAGAAATTGATCGGAGGCCCAAAACTTTGCTAAGTTCAAAAAAATCAAGTTATCAGAATATGAGGGAACCATAGGACACTCTAAAACAACCAAACATCTGAATCATGGGTATACCAGAAGGAGAATAAATCCAGACCAGAGGCATAGAGAACATACTCAACAAAATTATTGAAGAACATTTTCTGAATCTTGTGAAAGAGAGGCCCATGCAGATACAAGAAGCCCACAGAACACCAAACATGCAGGACCAAAGAAGAAACTCTCCAAGATAAACCATAGTTAAAATTCTTAAGAACAGGGCTGGAGAGGTGGCTTAGTGTTTAATTGCTTGCCTGTGAAGCCTAAGAACCCCAGATCGAGGTTGGATTCCCCAGGACCCATGTTAGCCAGATGCACAAGGGGGCACACATGTCTGGAGTTCGTTTGCAGTGGCTGGAGGCCCTGATGCGGCCATTCTCTCTCTCTATCTGCCTCTTTCTCTCTCTGTCTGTCACTCTCAAATAAATAAAAGTACCAAAACAAATTAAAAAAAAAATCTTAAGAACAAAAAAAAGAGATAGTGTTAAAAGCAGCAAGAGAGTAGCAGTTCACAACATACCAAGGCAATCCATTAGAATTACATGAGATTTCTCCATGGAAACCCTGAAAGCCAGAAGGTCCTGGAATGGAACACTTCAAAGTCTGAAAAACTATGGCTTTCAACCCAAGCTACTTTAACCAGCAAAAGTATCCTTCAAAATAGATGGTGAAAAAAAAAATTAAAAAACAACTTTCCATGAAAAAGTCATTTCTATGATTTTATGAACACAAAGCCAAACCTACAGAGAATACTTGAGGGAATACTCCATATAGAACCATCAAACAATCAATCTCAAAAGCCAACATGAAGAAGACCCCATTAACCAAAATAAACCAGGCTCAAAACAGTACATAATACAAGAAAACACCAAACCCCATGAAACACCTTATGATGGAAGGGATTAAATCAAACCTCACAGTAGTAACCTTAAATATTAATGGTCTTAACTCACCCATCAAGAGACACAAGCTATCAGGATGGATCAAAAAACTGGACCCCTCTATTTGCTGTCTTCAAGAAACCCACTGTGATATTTAAGGTGTTGTCAACTTGATCTGTTTAGTAACCCACAGAAATCCATTTCGTGTTGGTCTCTGAGGTAGCTTCCAGGAAGGATCAACTAAAGGAGGAAGTCCTTCCCCCAGAGTGGGTGGCTCCTCTCAGAGCGAGAATTTATATAAGGAAGTTCTGGAGGAAAAGAGCCCCTTCCTTCCTTCCTTCTTCCCACTCAGCTGCCAGAACTACTTGCTGCCTTCCAGCATGGATTGAAGACCAGCACAGACTGAAGACGTGTCAACTGAAGAACCACATGGACTGAAGCCCAGTGGCTCCTCGGGAAGCCTGCAGGCCTTCTGGAGCCATCTGCAGTGCAGGATCAGGAATGCTGAGGCATATGGCCACATGGACTGAGTAGCTATTGGGTTCCTTTATTCTTGCGCCTGCAACTGCTATTGGACTACTATAAGCTAATCCAGTAAATTCCCTTTTTAAAATAATTCATTATAGTTGTTCTGTTCCTCTGGAGAACCCTGATTAATACAGATTTTGGTACCAGGACTGGTTCTAGAGAAACAGAATTGTAAGGATGGATTTCTGTAGTGGGATTGGTGCTATCTGGGGTTGGCTTTCCAACTTCAATGCTACTAAAGGCTCTACTGGTGATAAGGAGATCACTTTTACTGGAAATAAGGAGGGTACTAATAATCCATGATATGCACTATTTAAAGAACTCATGGGATAGACATTTTGGTGAATCTGAGTCATGTCTTGTGAACAGCAAAGAATTTAGTGACTCTGTATCTAAAACATGTGAATATTTGTTGAAAAGTAAGACAAATGATGAGGCTGGGTGGTTGCTTTTAGCATCTCTGGACAAACTCGTGAGGGAACAGCAGAAGTTCAAAAAGGAAAATTCCAAGCTTAAGACCCACATACATGATCTCAAGGTTTCTAAGGGTTCTCTGGAGGAGAGACTCCTCTCTAGTCAGAACAGGGCTCAGATTGCAGAAAACCAAACCGAGGCTTTCATTGTGAGATTGGCTAACTTGCAACATAAACTCAAGTCTCAGCCTCACCAGCTATCAGAAATTAAAGTGAGGGCATTGATTGGAAAAGAGTGGGATCCTGTGACTTGGGATGGTGATGAGTGGGAAGACCCTGACAAACCTGGGGACATCGTAGTGTCATATTCTGAAGAAGTTGTTTTGGATGAAGTTATGACCTCTATTCCCTTAGCAGCAGTTGTATCCCTACTGTCACACCCTGAAGTATTATCCTCTCCACCCTCAAGGGAATTAATCCCTCTTTGTCTGAAGAATTAGCAGGAAGTGCTGGTGCTTCTCAGTTCCCACCCATCTTTGCCTCTAGGCCTATAACCAGATGGAAGGCTAGGCAGGCACCTAAAGGTCAGATGGAAAGTGTGACACAAGGGGAGATAAGGTACACCCCTAAAGAACTTCAGGAATTTTCTAACTTGCACCGGCAGAAGCATGGGGAATATGTATAGGAATGGATTTTAAGGGTATGGGATGATGGAGGAAGGAACATAAGATTAGAACAGGCTGAATTTACTGAAATAGGACCATTGAGCAGATATTTTGGATTTAACACTGCAGCTGGTGCACTTGGAAGGGGTGCCAAGAGTTTATTTGATTGGTTGGCTGAAGCATGGATCCAAATATGGCCTACTGTGAATGAGCTTGAGCTGCCTGATATCCCTTTGCTTACTGTTGATGAAGGGATTAAAAAGCTCAAAGAACTTGGAATTCTGGAGTGGATTTGACATGTAAACTCATCTTTGTCCCCACAATGAGAGCATCCAGAAGACATGTCCTTCACTAAGACTATAAGAAACAGATTTGTGAGGGGAGCACCAGCATACTTAATGTCCCCTCTCATTGGTCTTTTATGTAAAGAAGACCTCACAGTGGGAGCTGCAATTGCTGCATTAGGTGATTTAGATGCAATGGGTATAACTGGATCTCGGGGTAACAAGCACTAAGTGGCAGCACTGAATCACCAAAGGTGGGGTGAACGTGCTTTTTGTAATAGACAGCGTAGGCAAAATTGTGCACATAAAGGTCTGATTCATACAGACCTTTGGAATTGACTGATTAGTCATGGTGTTCCTAGAAGTCAAATAGAGAAGAAGCCTACTGAGTTCCTTCTTGATCTGTATAAGCAGAAAAGTTCCAGAGCAAAGGAACATCAAACCCCTTTTAATTATAGCAACAGAGAATCGAGACTTCTCAATCAGTTTCCAGACTTGAGCCAGTTTCAGATCCTAAGCTGCTTGATTGAAGGGATAGCCAGGTCCTCTCAAGGAAGGACCCTCCTACAACCCTCAAAAGGTTCAATATTAAGTGTACTCCTATCCTTC